>CM053581.1:526471262-526520673 GCA_028627135.1 Pseudochirops cupreus | reverse complement strand
ATATGTTGCTGCTTCTACGCCACCATCTTGGCTCCGCCCCCGATCGACTTTTTCTTTTTATACCTCTGATAAAAATCAAATGCCACTGGGCCCATTTTATTCTTCTAAGGAAGCACTCTTTCCTATGATCCTTGCAATTTTTGAAGCCTGTTTGTGCTTATTTTAAACATTCTAATTTAGATAATGCATTATCATAGAAAGTCTTCTGGGGGGGAAAAGTGATTTAACTAATCCATTTGAATGCCAACTAATTAAAAAATAGTATTTAACAATATGTGGCTTTACTTTTCAGTCTGTGCATACAAACATAAGATGTTCATTTAAAATTTGGATTAGATGTGCTTCAAATAGCTAGGCAGCATGGAGTAGTGGAGAAAGAATCAGTCTCATAGACGGAATACCTGGACTCAGGTTCTGCTCCTGACACTTCCTGCTTGTATGAGAATGAGTCAGTCACCTGACCTCTCAGTGCCTCAGGAAGCTCCTTAAGCTTGAAGAACTGCAATGATTTTTCCAGTTCCCCATAGCAATTAAATCACAGGTCAGGATTAAAAAAAAAGTTTTAAGCAAGAAAAGCATCTAATGGGAAAATCTGAATTTTTCCTCTTCATGCTCTTGCCCTATTGAAGAGTAAGTACAACATCATCATGATTGTTAAAAACTTTAACTTAGGGTCAGCTAGGTGGTGCAGTGAATAGAGCACTAGCCCTGGAGTCGAAGGAGGACCTGAATTCAAATATGACCTCCAACACTTAACAATTACTAGATATGTGACCCTGGGCAAGTCACTTAACCCCAATCGCCCTGCCTTCCCTCCCCCCCCAAGAAAAAAAATCAAACAACTTTAACTCAACAGTACAAAACCATGCATGTTTCTTAATCCCTTCTGTTGATAAGATAATAATCAAATAAAACTTTAGTAAGAACAATTTTTAAGACTTTTATGAATCATCTTTTAGAATTTTGTTGAGATTTTATAAAGCATAAGAAAAAATATTTTCAGTCACTCAATAAAATACATAATATTTCAGTCACTCCAATAAAATATGGATTCCCATAAAACATCTTTACTTAGCAATCCACTAGTAATGATGTAGATACAAATTGAGTTGACCTATCGATACCCTTAGATGAAATTATAATAGATAGAATTAATTATGGCCATGCATTTGAGTTTCTTACTGTGTTGAACTGATAAATTTTTGTAAGTGTCCGTTCTCCTTTTCTATTTTTTGCTTATTCTTTGTATGTGTTTTATTTTCATAGCTAGTCTGCAAATAAAAAAATATATTTCTTTTCACGCAAGCAAAGAGTCTTGTTTTTGATGAATATCTCTAACCTCTTCCATTCACTGAGCTATGAGGGATATTTTTTCATGTGATTACATAGACAGATAAGTAGGTTTCAAGTTGTTTTTTTTTAAAGAAGGTATGACACGAAGAAACTTGCACCTCTATCATGCAGTACAGTCATTCTGTAATTAAGATATACCTAATTGCTATGTTTTCACCAGATGCAAATGTAGCTTGATTAAAATTCAAGTCCATGCTACAAATGAAGCTTGTGAATGCTTCAGTGGGCCAGCCACAGCACTAGCTCACCAAGAAGTTGAAAGGAGATTTTGGTTTTTGTGTTTCAAACAAGAGAAAACTCCTTGGTGCTTCAATACAAAGTAAAGGCCATGAAACTTTCTTTTCCTTTCACCACCGATGCTATATACTCATTTTACTATCACAAATCTTGTTATGACTCAAAGCCTTATATTCATTCTGTTGCAACCTACTGTCTACAAGGACAACTGTGCTTCTAAGATCATAGAAGTATGAGACAGGCTATTCTTTTTTTCAAAAGTCATATATTCAAGAGGTGTGGTAGGCAAAGCATTGGACCTAGAATAAGGAAGATGTGGGTTTGAATCAGTCTTATGAGCTAAGTAAACCTGGATATATCACCTAAGCTTTCTCAGCTCCAATTCCATGCAAAATGGAGTTAAGAATATTGGCATAACTTCCAATTATTGTTGTAAGGATAATATGAGATATTTAAGGTGCCTTGCAATCTGAAGAGCACAATATGAAAATAGGTAGTTGTTATTAGACAAAAGCAACATAAGAAATAGTCTCTGCCTTCACATAGCTTATAGACTACATAGGGAGAAAGTATATAGATTACAAAGATTACACTGTATGCTGCAAGGTAGATTATAAGGAGGAGTGTCCAAGAAAAGCACAAAGGAGAACAGATGAGCTTTTGCTGCAGGACATATGGAAGTGCCCTTCAAGTGTTTGCTATGTTTTTTCCTCCTGCCTTAGTTAGTCACCAATTTTCATCCATTGTGTACAAATCATCTTCCTGTGAGAAGAAAAGGATGAAAAATCTGGAGGGATATCTTTCTTACCTACTAGTTTACTAGAGAGGATAAAGGGTTAATAAGGCATTATGAAAGAAATAATCTTCAAAGGAAGCCAAAAAGCAATATTTGAAGAATGTACAGGAAAAACTTTAAAAAGGGGGGGAGCTTAAAAATTTTTTAAAACAATGATGCAGCAGAAGAAAATAAATTTTATATCTGATATCACTGGGGTGAACAATCTAAGTAAGGTTATCCCTACTCAAGATGAATCTGGAATTTCTGAAGAAGCTGGAACATAAGAGGTTCCAAGGAATATTCATAGGTGTTAAAGTAAAAGAAATTGGTTACTAGCCTGAGGATTCATTAGAGATAGTTCCTATCTACTGAATGCAACCGAGATGATCATATGTCAAATTCACATGGATAATGGGGAGGTGTGCTAAGTTTTGAAAGCACCTATTTGAGACGTAAAGAGGGTGATGAGTTACCAGATACAGTCACAACTATTTCTTTTTACTGATGCCCAGGGAAATAGACAAAAGGACACTGACTGTGATATCTCTAGTGTAGGGAACACCCTGAATAAGAAAACTTCCTCTTCCAAGGCAGGTTAATACCTCCTCTGTAATTCAGGCTTGCAGAGTAGCTGAAAGCAGTGAACAGTTATGTCTTTTGCCCAGTCACATATGTATCAGAGGAGTGACTTGAGGTCAGGTCTTCCTGGTTTCATGGTTGGTTTTCTATTCACTAAGCTATCTGTTTATGGGAACAGAAACTAGTTAACTGAAAATGAAAATAGGTGTCTATTAACTTTGAAGATCTAGGGAGAAAAGATGGACTTAGCACCATGAGTATAATTTGTATGCCTTATGTAAGTTGAAAATTATAACTTCAGAAGACTAAGGAAGATATGTTAAGTAAAAAGCAAGCTACTTGGATGATATAAAATTGCAGAATTTTTTTTTAATGGCAGTTTACCAGAATAATGGGGTCTTAATAAGAAATGGAGGGGCAGCTAGGTGGTGCAGTGAATAGAGCACTGGCTCTAGAGTCAGGAGGACCTGAGTTTAAATCCAGCCTCAGATACTTGACACACTAGCTATGTCACCTTGAGCAAGTCACTTAACCCCAACTAACCTGTCTTACCCACTCAAAAAAATAAAAAAAGAAATGGAGGTTAGCTTAGAAGGACCATGAAAAATATTTTTGGCAGGACATTTAACAGTTTAAGAGGCCAAATACTAAGATTTGGAGAAAATAATCAAATAGACTGGGAGCTCCTCAAAAGATGGGATGGTCTTTTGTCTATCTCTGTATCCACAATACTTAACACAGTGTCTGACACATAAAAGGTGTTTACCAATGTTTATTGAGTGACTAAAATAAAATAGTAAAAGATACTATGAAGGATTGCAAATATGATACAGAAAGAAGAGATCAAAACCAACAATTCTGAAGCTGTACATAAAAGATTTGAAGTTTCATTTACAGTCATCCTTTTTAAAAAAATTCTATGGCTATGGAAATCCTTGTTTTATTTCATAAATTAAAAATAAAATAAATATGTAAAAAAGAGAAAATAGAGAATATGATATAAAACAATATTGGTGGCTGATACTATACAGAGAGTATGGGTCATAAAGTTAACTAGACATTTTTACTCCTATCATTGTGATGGCAGGTAGGTAGGTGGTTTGGGTGAACAGTGTATTGGACTTGGGGTAAGAAAGACCTGTGTTGGAATCTCATATGACAACTGCATGACCCCTCAGTTTCAGTTCCCTCCTCTTTAAAATAAGGATAATAGTAGCACTGACTCCCCTAGATTATTGTGAGGAAGAAATAAGATAATATAGATGAAGTGTTCTGTTAAGTGCCCTACACGCTTAAAGTGATTATAATGTAAAGCTTATCATGCTTAAAGTGCTCTATAAATGTGAGTAATGGTGATGAAGATGATGATGATTTAGTAGTATGGAAATAATGACTAGAAAATGGACAATGGAAAAACACCTGGTTGGTTTTTTTTAAAACTAGATCTAAATTAAAAAGTTAGAGGAATTGCACATTTGAAAAGAAAGAAGCTCTATGGAAAATATTGTAAACAGGGGAGAAGGAATTGCAGAAAGCATATTAGAGTAAGGTATCATTCATATCATCATTTCATTAGAGATGAAGAGCTGGAAAAGAAGATGGGCCAGACATACAGAAACAGTGAGGGATTATCCAGTTAATTAACATTAGTGTCTTCCCTCTGGGACTATCTCCAATTTAATCTGTGCATATCTTACTCGCACACAGTTGTTTGCATGTTGTCTCTCAGTAGATTATGAGCTCCCTGAGGACAAGCACTATTTTTTTTCCTTCCTTTTCATCTCCAGCTATTAGCAGGGCCTGGTACATAGCAGGAACTTAATCCATGCTGGTTTACTTGACTTATATTGCTTATGGAGAGACTCCCACAATTCATGGTCACCATACAATGCTAAGGAATATAGAGGAAGACCCCCAACCTATAGGGAAAGGGGGAAGGACTGAAATTGTCACTGAGAGAAATTTTCACATCGATGAGATCATAGATACAATCAAAAAGGAAAATTACATTGAGAAAAAAGTTAACATTTGCATGCATATATCTCCAAATTGTATTTATGTGTACTATATGAAATGATCAGGTGCCATTACCTTGATTATTATTGTGCAGAGTAAAACCATGAGTATAGAATGTATTGTTAGTTCTAACAAATTGAAGAAACATTTTTATATTTAACATACAATAACTCACTGATATGGATAATACAAAACAAGTAATAATTTTAATATTAATTAATCTTACCTTGAAATTCAGTTCATGATTCATTTCTTCAGTGGTAGATTTACTATTTTGCTTAATAACATACTAAAATTTTAGTTTGGCTTATTTGTGTATACTGTACATGAGAGGGATAGTAAGAAAAGATATGCAACTGAATAGAAACCCAAGTTTAATCTGAATAGGTGGGATGCATAACGGGTTTCATTTAATAGTAAATATTGACTTGGTTTCATGTAAAGGAACTTTCATTTAATTACAGCATGGTGTAACAACTTAATAGGACTAGATTTTGAGTTAGAAGACTTGGGTTGAAGTTCTGTCTCTTCCACATATTACCTATGGATAGATCATATAATTCTCAGACTGTTTGCTCTGTTGTAAAATGAGGACATTAAATGAGTCAATGTTTTGGGTTCCTTTCATCTCTAGATCATAAGATCCCAGTGAGCCAGAGGTGATTTTAAAAAATAAAATTAAAAAATCTGTCCCATTTTCCAAACATATAATAAACGCACAGGAAACTACATACACATACACACACATACACACACAAACACACACACGGTTAATGAAAAATTAAAACTGGAAAAAGGACTAAGAATGAAAAGCATCAATTTGGAAACTATAAAATTGGCAACATAAGAACCTAGCAAAAATGAGTTGAATATCATGCTATAGAATGGTAAAATTATTCTCCCCAAAGCTCTCATATTAACTAAATTGTTAGGATAAACAATTTCAACCTTTAGGCACCCTTTCTTCTAGTCCCATACTGCTGACTACCCTTGTTATTGGTCAAGATAAAATTATATATTTCCTATCTAACAGTGAGCTTGAAAGGGAAAATGTGAACTGCTCAGAATTATTTCTGAAAAAAAAAGGCCCTATTGTTATGTATGTTTTAGCATCCAACACCCATTAATTTAGGGGATGTAGGAGCAGTCTGCTGAGAAACAGGCAGCATGCTTGATTTGCATAGAGCAGGGAGCAGATTGTAGCTGCCCTGACCTGTCAAACATAGGTAGTGACATGAAGAGGCTGGGTCCCAGACCACATGACTTCATCTTTCTCCAGACAGACATATTCAATATGGGGAAGCAGATGGATTAGATGAGAGACACAAATCCTGGGCTCTCCATGGGAAAAACATAAGTGTTACAGAAGGGGACAGAGTGTCTACACCAGGGATCTGGCTCACATGGTTTCCTGGCCTCTTGGTTACCAACATTTCATTGTTTTATTATTAAAGCCAGGCCTATCTAAGACCACAGAAAATGACTGCTACTGGTATACTGATATATCCAGTTTACTATTTAAAAGTCAAATAACACACACATACACACACACATAGGTGGGAGTGTGGAATTGGACTTGTGATTTCATTGGTATAGGGTGTTCTCAATGAGAAAACTCACTCTACCAATGGAGATAGGCACCTGCTCTGTCTTTTAGTCATAAAAGACCTGTGGAGAATTGAGGTGTCAGAAATGAAACTAGAACCCAGGTCTCCCTGAATCCAAAGGACTATACCACACTGCCTCTAGAAATGTCCTATAGGAAGAACATTGTCAGTCAGAACTGAAAGGATGCTGAATATATAGAAGTTTAAATGGCACACATGGTTAGGTGTTTTAAGCATGTTGTATCATTGTGCATCTGGAACAAAGACTAACAACTCTCAATTTGAGAGAATTACTACAACTTATCACCCCAAAATTGAACCCAGGTCATGTGATTCAAAATCTAGGGCTCTGTCAAAGCACCAGCAAATCCAAGTCACTTAAAAGGTGCTCAGAAAAATTTGACCAATAATGAAACCATATTTGGAAATGATGGTTTAGAGTATGATTTCATTTCTAAATATTTACAATTTGTTAAAAGGCAGCTGTCTTCTGTACACACAAAGTCTCTTCAAACATACCCACAAACACAGAGGCTGGTTCCAGTAACATCATCCTTGAGAGTCATTCATTCATTGATTCAAGTAAGGTTTGCTGAATACTTACTCTAGGTAATGCAAGAAGGGATTGTTTCATTCTCTGATTTCTAAACTCCAACACCTTGGATGGTGCCTGACACACAGTAGGTGCTTAATAAATAGATGTTGATGGACTGATTGTGAAAAATATAAATGGGTAGAAGAGATGGTCCCTTCATTCATGAGTTCATAATCTAATAAAGAAATTGCTTCTCTCTCCATACTCCTACATAGGCACTTCTCCTACATCTTCCATATCCCATCAATTCCCAAATCTCCTTACACTTTAGCCAATTCTTTCACATCTGTTTATTGCACAGCCCATATTTGCATGGTGTGTTGCTTGGGGTTCTGCAATAGCTTTCTTGACTGGTCTCCTCAGTTCTCTCCTTTCCAAATCTTTCCTCACATTGCAGTCAAAAATCTAACTAGGCCATACTCTGCTCATGAGTTTTCAGAAGCTCTGAATTACCACAAAGTGCTCAGCTTTATATGAGAAGCCCTTTTATAATCTGGCTCCACCCTACCCTTATGAGCTCATACAATCTAGTTAAAATGGCTAATTTGCTATTCCTTGAACTCGGATATTAATGTTCCTAATGCGTGCCATTGTCCTGGATATCTCCTATGTTGTTTCCTCACCTCTTCTTCTTTGAATTCCTATCTTCCTCCAAGGCTCAAGTGGTACCTGTAAAAGGAAGCATTTCCTGATTCCTCTGGTTGTCAGTGCTCTTTCCTTCCTGGTGTTTTCTTGCATTTCCTTCTCTGTGCAAATGTTTTATCCTCCAGTTTCATATATATTTTTTGAGAGCAAGGATTGATTTTCATTTTGTTTTTGTATCGTCTGTATTTAGCAAGAGCACCTTACACAATAATGTCTCCCTTACATTATTACAAGCCTAGGCACATAGAAACAACACTTGCTTCTCTGTGGGGTAACTGGGCTTCCAAATAGGAAATCTTTCTAGAGCAGTGGTTCTCAACCTTCCTAATGCAGTGACTCTTTAATACTCATATGTGAACGTATCTGCATGTGGGTGGACCCGCCTGGAGAATGATAGAGGAGTGGTGTCTTGGTTCCTAAGACCATCAGAAATATGTGTTTTCCGATAGTCTTAGGCGACCCCTGTGACCCCTGTGAAAGGGTCGTTCAACCCCCAAAGGGGTTGCGACCCACAGGTTGAGAACCGCTGTTCTAAAGTATTAAAGTATACACAATATGTGTTATAGTATACACAAAACACCTCCTTATGCTAGATTTACAATATGGCAGTCACTAGCCTTGGTGGCAGTTTGTTGTATTTCAAGGGAGGGATTATAGATACTTTCTAAACTGTTGGATTGCTCTCACCTCTGCAATCTGAGACAGGGAAAACTCAGCTTGTTCTTTGGCTTGCCTTCTACAAGAACTGGTATACATGAAGACAAAACACAGGATTACTTGTGATTGCCTAATTAAAAGGAGATAGAGGCTTATTCTAAAGGGGCATCATAATGTCAAGAAAGGGGAAAATATGGTGACCTTCCTTTTCTGTCATTTCCATTCTTGTATTTATAGTATCTAATAAAACGCTAAATACAGACTATGTACAGAATAAATATTTTTCAATTCAAAGTTCAATCATCGATTTAGTGACAAAGGGAGAATTACATAGAATAAACCAGGGATTTCTAAGTCCCTCTCTAGATCACAAGGCCACTCTAAGTCACTGATTTAGGTCATTATTTATATTAGGGTTCTTAACACTTTGTTGTGACATGGATCCCTTTGGCAGACTGATGAAGCTATGGACCCCTTCTAAGAAAAATGTCTTTATAAAATACATTAGGATTGTAATCCTAATATTGGGATTCTATTACTTTGACAGAATAAATTAGGAATTTACAATTATTGATGCATCTCTCTGATAACTAATTTCTCCATGACTATCTTGATCTGTACCCAGAAGAGTGATGGCAGGAAACTCTGGTCTCTATCTGGTTTAATGAATGCATAAGATGGCTTACCATACCTAGTACTGCCCAGTCATGATTCTTAGTCCACCATGGCCATATTTTCTATCATCTTATCTGCCTCCTGCATACTTTGCCTGGATCACCAGACATTATCATCTGACCTACCACTGCATCCTCTAGACAACAAGACATGCAGAGACCATGCGCTGCTTCCCTGTATTAGAACTTAAATTCTGTTCATAGAGGTTCCTTTTTCATTTTTTTTTCGCATTTGTACCTCAGGTTCTTAGCATTTCTCTTAACACGAGTATACTAAGCATTTATTAAGTGCTTTTTCATTCATAGGTGATTAAAGAAATAGGTGGAATCCAGCAATGACAAGTGAATTATATTTTAGTTTACAGCAATATAAATTTAATAGAAGTATATTTAATTTCTGGGTTAGGGAGAATGGAGGCAGTGAAGTACATGTATTTTAAACATTCAGGGGGAAAAAAGTTCTCTCATGCATTTTCTTTAAAAATTCATAAGATTTTAGGGGGAAAATACCATCTGTAGGATAGAAACAAGATAGGGTAGAATCAGGAAACTAGAAAAAGCAAAAGGATCCATAACCTTACATAGTGCATATTAGGAAAGTCACTGAAGGGCCAAAATATCAAACTGCTAGCTAAGTATCATGCACTTATAGATTGAGAAAAGTTTTTTTGAGGAAGTGGACACCTGTCCTTAAAGGAGCTCCACAATTCAAATTCATGGCAGAAGCTGGCACTGCTTTATCAATAAAACAATTGTACTATGCAGAAAACTTGCATGGTTGGTATTTCTGGCTTGTCAATATACATTGATGAAAGGAGTTTGCAGTGTATACTAAGAACAGATCATACAAGATAGGAAAATATATTACCTCCAAAGGAGGCAGAATATGAGGGATAAAACAGGACAGAAGAAAGTGACATTAGAAGACCAAAAGGATGATGTGCAAAAGAAATTACTCATTTCCTCTTAATCTATCATGAAACACTGCATGAGAAACACATCTGAACAGTCATTTGGATACTGGTAAAGTATAGGCCCTCTTTAAAGTATAGGCCCTCTTCAAAGACCTTTAGATTGGCTAACTATATAGTGAAGGTTTTTTGGAAAATACATTTTTCATTAATAATTCACCTCGTTCCCTATACCATCCCCATATTTATGTGGTCCTATATGGCACAAGATCTCTAATCAAAATTAAAGTAATGGCAAATTTAAGATTAATGACAATCCCCATAAATTATCTCTGGCTGCTTTTTTTTATGCAAGGCTGTCACTTCAACAAGCCTTTCAATAGTGATAAGATTATCTTTCAAATACTGCTCACGTTAATGAAACTCACACATTAGACTACATCCAAAGTTAAAGAACTAAAAGGGCAAATTGATGGCTATTAACACAGATATGAAGTAAGCTCTAATTTTACTGTTTATTATGTCTCTGAAAACACCTCCTGCTCTACAATATGTCATGAATATTGCAGTTTAAAAAAAACATGACTGTCTGCTGTACTGCAAATATTTTATACTAAACTTAACTATACATAATCCACCATAGATGTAGATTTTCAAATTATTGCAGCTACATTGTAAAAATTGACAAGATCTCTTTCAGCTAAACTGACAACAATTCTTTAGCTCCTTTGCCACAGAAGAGTAAGCAATTCTAGTTTAATTAAGTTCAATATGTATTAAACTCATATTTCAGGGAATTTTTTTTTTGGTCAGAAGCTGTGATTTCATTGGTATGGAGGGGAAACTTGTTCCACCACTGCAGAATGACAACATACCTATAGAATCCTTATAGAATTACCTGAGACGCTGAGATGTCAAGAAGCCTTAACCTCAGGTCTTCTCAACTCCAACCCCGACAAGTCTAACTACTATACCATAATGCCTCACAGGAGATTCACCTTTAAAAAAGAAATGACTTGACAATATTGATTGTCAATTGTCACTAATACTGAAGATGAGTGGAATGGAGCTTCCTAAAATAAGTTCAACACATTTTGAGGAAAATAACAGTGAATCTTTAAAAAAGGGATGCCAAAGAATTATATATATTGTTTTTATTCTATTATCAACTTACAAGTCTCCATGCCTTCATCATCTTCATCAGCAGCAGGCTTATCATAGGATTTGTCAATTGCTGCTCTGAAGCTCTCATTGCAGCCACGTCCTCGGATTATTCGTGGGCGAGGACGATGGAAAGGAATGTCACCATTCAAAGTCACCTCAGCAACTGCTGTCTGAAGACTCTCTAATGAGCTGGATTTCTTCAAGCCTAACGAAGGTCCTACATCTCTGCTGGGGGAACCTTGGTGGTTAAAAAAAAAAGTTAATTAGAATTAGTGCCAAGAATCACATGCGTGATTATTCCTCTGGATCTACAGGGATATACTTAAGAGCATTTCTTTGTTCTTTGTTGGCTAGGGCAATGAAAGAGTTTTTCCATTTATGACAGATTTTACGATAGCTTGCTTACCTAACTAGTTTTGCTGCCAAAAGTTTTGTTATTTGCAACTTTTTTTTCTATTTGTAAAAAGGTTTCCTTTTCAAATATTAACAAAAATGTCATTGGTCTATATTAAATTCCCTTTAATTTTCCAACAACATGGAGAAACACATGGGGATGAAAACAAGACAACCTTCTCTAATTTCTAAAACAAATTATTTGCCACATCCATAAAGTAATGTCTACTTGTCTAAAAAAAGAAAAAGGAAAGGAAAAAGATATCGCTCCTGATGGTTTTCCTTTTAACGTCATTCAAATTTCTTTGAGAAAGATAGGTAAGAAGAAATGCCTTCCAAGACATTTTAGATACCTGGTCCTGGTAGCATTTAAGTAATCTCAATGGACCATATTAACCAAGAAGTGGCGTTCAAAAGCAGATCCTAATTAGAGATAGCAAGAAATCAAAAGAACTAGACTAATCCTTAACTTCTACACTTATTTTCAACCTTTAGGTCAGCTTCAAATAATTGCAGGAAAAGCTAAATATTCACATTAATATGCCTTTCCAAGTAGTCTTTTCATTATAGAAAAAATATGCAACCCAAGAGAAGCAAACAGGACACAAGGGATTCCATCTCCCTTTTAAAAGTAGAACAGGGTTGAGCAGGGAATCTATTTTGGCACAATACTTTTACCAAGGATTATGGAAAGAAGAATTTCTTATAAAAATTGGTAAGGATTAGAGAGAGGAAAGTCTTGTAAAGAATCACTATTTCAGAGGTGTCAAGGACAAAGACTTAAAGCTATATGCATATGTGAAGCTCACCAAACCCAGAATGATAGATCCTTGAAAAAAGGGGGGGAAAAAGAATGTAGTAATGAATTACAGTAATTGTAAGGAAAGATTCAACGGAATGGAAGGTGAAATATTTAGGAATTAAAATTCTAATTCTCTTTCTTAAAGGGGTGGAAAAGGTCCACCATAACAGCAGTGTATGTCTTTGTAAAGGACATTAAAACTGTTCAGAACTGGATGAAAGAGGTTCATCCATCCTCATTTGAGCTGGTATTTGAATCTTAGGCCAGCCTACACTGCAGATTACAGTGATACATGCTCCATACTATCCCCTAGATGAGAAAATTTAAATAAACAATCTCTTATTAAAATGTTATAAACTCGGCACATGCAGGAGAAATGAAGTGCTCTAACCGAGCATGGTTCAACAGCATGTACACTGATCAACAATAAGGAGTAACTTTGTCATGTCATTATCAAAAAGACAGATACCTATAATGTGGGGCTTCAAGGTCTGAGAATAAAAGGCCAGGAAATCACATTGGACGGTGAAAGTTAAATTTCCATTTTGAAACTATGCTTTACAAAACACTGAATCATTTATTTTTTTTGTTTCAACTAATTTACAGGAAGGGAGTGTAGTTCAAGTTAGAATATAGAAAAAAGATACAGATCAAACTAATAAAAAATATGAATCTAATGAAAAAATTGTGTCCTTTGAATTCTTATATGGGATAAAAACCTGATTTGCCAATCTCACTTTATAGGATTATTAGTATGTGCAAATACATATACATATGTATATGTATTATATACGCATGTGCTCATTTTAAGGCCAGATTTCATATACATGATGTCCCAAAAGTCAGAGTGTAACTTTAAGTTTTAACAGCTTAAAAGTTTAATATCTTTAATAATTTAATACTGCACTAAGAATTTTGATACATTCTATATATTATTTTTCAATAAATGCTCAATCTTGAAATCTCTCCCTACAACTGCTAATAAGAGATATTCATAAAGTCATAAGAAAGGACGGAAAGTTAAGTTTCATGACAAAACATTATCAAAAGGGAGCAAAAGTCAAGAATCAGTAAGAGAAAATGGTTGTCATTATTGGGCATGGATATTTAACCTCTAATACCTGAATAAAATGTGTCTTTCTATTTTTATCATTGTTGTAAGGCAATTGAAAGTTTGCAAAGAATAATGATAAAGGAGGCATATTTTGCCTACTTAGGATAAAAAAGAAGTCTTTAGAATGCCAATATGAGAAAAGCATTCATATCTGTCCACTTTCCCTAAGGAAAACCTAACTTGGAAGTAACAATATTCTCAGAGCAGTATAAAATGATTAGTGGATTTCAGACATGGTAGGAGCACTTTATTATTGAAATTTGAGTGGCCATCAACATGAATATGGGAGAGGTTGTACGCAAGAAAGGATCACTATGAAAGTAGTATGTACTTCATTAATACCTGGTCCTAGATGGCAGACACAGGAACAATTGTTTAGATATCTTAACTGGAAATATGGTAAAACATTTCTGAGAATTAGAGCTATGCAAAAGTATTGGGTGCTCTAGCAGGTGGTAAGGGTTCTCCCTCCCTAGAGGGCTGGGAACTAAAGTAAGACAAACATATCTTGGGCAATGGAGACAAGTTCAATTAGATGGCCTCTCAAATTCCTTCTCTTGGACTATATGATTTCTATTCCGATGACATCTTTTTCTTGTTGTTTGATTTCAGGGACCATATCATAATTATTGTTGTTTTCAAATGTAAGTTTACTCCTCATTTGAAACAGAACGCAAATGTCTTACAAAATAAGAATGTGGAGAAAACGTCTCCATTTGTCACAAGAAGAAAATTTTGTCACTACCAATAATAAGCAAAGCACATCCCCAAATCAGAAGCACATTAAATCCTAAATTCAACTGAAAATTTTCTTGACACTATAAAATTCTGGCTAAATTGATTTAACATCATAAACATATAATTAAAATCAATTAATTCTAAAGCATCTCATTGTTCCACTTTTACAAGATATTTTGATCTCTAAAAAGACTATATAATTTATTTTTAAGGATGAAATTGTCAAGAACCCAAATGTCCATATTACTTCCCTTTCAAGAATTAAGTCAAATCAAATTTCCCATAAAAAAAGAAGGCATAATATATCAAAACCTAATATATAGATGCAAAAAATTTACACACAGAACTTCCCTTAATTCTGATGCTATTTTTCTTCAAACAAAAAAGCCAAAAAATTCTTATGCAAGAAGGCTTGAACATGTCTTAGCCTCAGTGAGGGACACAGAAAAACATGGCATCCAGTTATGATTACCAATTGCCACTAAGACAAATGAACCACACTAAATTGCCACAGAATATACAACTAACCTTTGAACTGAACTGTAAAATCTTGACAATTTGACAGCTCAAGTGAAGTAAAAGAGAAAGATAATTGAATTCATGGTCCACTAAAAGGAAAAGGCCTATTTTAAATAGTTGCTTATGCACAAAGACTCAATGGCACCCAAAGAATGCCCAAATTAATTTGTTGTAGTCATATAAAATTTCTTATTTAGTAGGTCATCATATATAACATGTAAGAACTGTCCTTTTTTATCTAGAAATAAGAACATTACCAAAAGAAGCATTTCAATTGAATTATAAATCTGGCAAGCGACCAGTTGCTTACATCTTGAAATCTGGTTATCATTATGAAAAAATTATCAGGATAAATTGTCCTTTCCTTTTTCTCAGTTGCTACATAGTTAAATATTTACCTTATTTCACCCAGGTGGTATGGTTTTTAAGGTCATGCCTTTAACCTACATGATGTAGGTTAATGTAGCTGTCATAGACATTAGCATGGGCAGAAAATATATCTTAGAAATAAAAACTCACACTGTTATACACCATTGATCGCAAATATAGATGTCTAATATACAGATATGAATTAACAAATTCTATTTGTCCATAGTGCAGTTTCCGAAACAAGCTAATAGGCCATTTGAAATTTATGTTTAATAAGTTGGTAACTCATTAGCCAGGGTTGAGAGCAGGAGGGAATTGCCTTACATAAAAGTTAATTTTATGATTTACTGGAAAATTTTTTATGTAATCTATCACTCACTCTATAAAAGGCTATAACCTAAAGGCATTTCTATAATAATTTTTACATGTATATATGAGATATCAAATTTAGGAACATGCTAAAAACTAGTTACTTTAGGTTGAAGAGGTGAATCACACTTAATTAGTGGTAAGAAATATAACTTCTTCGTATATGATGCATCTAGAATAATTAAAATGGAAGTCCAGAGGATGAAAGCAAACTTGCATGAATACATCTTAAAGGTTCAATTGTTTGAAATATGTTATTATGATTACTTATAAACAAAATCCACTGAATACTCATTTCTGCAAGAATAATATAAGTTAAATCAGCCATCTTGCACACTATACTAAATAAACCATCTGAATAAATCCTATTGTTTCCACAGAATGATTTATGTAGCACATGAAAGAAAAACCCAGGGTAGTAATATTTTTAATACAGGTACAAAAAGTTAAACATGTATGCATACATACTATATCTTAACCCATTTTAGATCGACCTTAGACTGATACTTCTCTTGCCTGAGTTATTTCATTTTTTTGTTTGTTGGGAGTGAAAAAAAAAACACCTTCTAATCTATTCATCATGGATTTTCCAACAAGAAAAGGTGACTTTAAAAAACTATTTATGTCAAACTTCACTTAGATCATGTTTGATAAAATGGCAAGCATTCAAAAAAAACTAGCCTTATCAAGAACTAGCTGAGGGATTCTTCATTTTGATATTTAGAACTTATTGCTAAATAGTGATCCCATATTCATGTATATTAGATCCTTCATATATCTTTTTAGGTGTGTTATTATATCATCATTTTAAGCATGCTGCCTTGAATCACCTTTCCTAATAATGACTTCTCTTATTTTTCTGTATAACTTTGTTACTTAAAGTAAAAACAGCCATGCAAGTATTGGAATAGGCATGTTTTCATGCAATTTGATCGGCAGTTCTATAATTGTAGTAAGTGTCTTGGACCAAGGTTTCTATGGCAACAGCCTTACTGTCCATTCTTACCTGTTTTCTGGTCATCCACAGTATTGAGTTTAGTCTCGTCAGCTACTGTTAAAAGGTAAATGTATAATGGTTAGCCCAGTTAGTGCCCACATCCACATGCTTCAACCATTCCAATGGTCTCAGTTAGGTAGCATGTCTTAGGTCATATTTCATGCAATTATGTAACATCAAGCAAATAACCTTAAATCCAAAAAGCAGCTCACCAAACAACTTGTTAGTCATTTCACATCACAGGCACATGTGTTATTTATATGTTAGCATATCATAATTAGCCAAGGCAAGTCATCGCCAGATTTTACTTTTGGTATGCATGTGATGAATTAATGCTTTTAGTTTTGAAGTATATACAGCCACCAAAGAACAGCATTCACAAGGTACAGCTGATTAACAAAGATTTTTTTTCTTCTTAAATCACCCAAGGAGTATATAGATAGATCATTATTAAGATTATTCCACTCTATTTTAGAGGGTTCAGATTTTCAAGAGATGCTACCTGATTGATAAATTATTAAACAATTGTGGGTTTATTTTTCCTCTTCTCAGTTGCTTTAAAAGAATTTCTCCCAGCTATACTCTCTCAAACCATTACTTTAACTTTAGTTAAATCCCTTGATTATCAGGACATGAATTTCGATAAAATTAAGCTTAAAGAATAGCAATGAGAAGAAGATATACAGTAACCAATTTCCAGACATGGATTGAGATAATGGTTTCTCTCCAAACACTTTTTTCTTTTAACTTTTGAGCCTCACCTCCCCTGGCTCCAACCATATCATCCATCAACAAACTTTTTTTTTTAAACAGCTGAATCACTGTTGAGTTCATTCTAAATTCATTTCCCCCCAGAAATACATGAATGTAGCATGAATGCACATGTGTTTGTTTCTTTTCCCATAAGCAAACATATACATTAGCATATTGCCTGTTATGTAAATATGCCACTCGTGAGTGATATGGTTATCATAAACTCACAGAAATACAAATTTGAGCCAAATCATTCCCTCTCCCTCTCCCAAAGAAAATAAGACACATATATATGTGCTTGGCACGAGACTTTTTATCTTGATAGCATCTAAACCACATTAAGATAGAGATTCATGGAGATTGTACTCACTACCTAAATCCATGCTTTTTGATTTTCGTGTTTTAACGAAATCCAATTGACTGGCATCTGAAAATTGTTTTGTGCGTTTTTCTGACATACTCTGGCGTCCAAATCCTTCTCGTTGAAAAGCAAGAACAGGATCAACATCTGGACTCAAAGAACTGGGGGAGCAAACAAATATAAAAAAAGGTTCTTAAGAATATGTCCCATATAAGTTAAACCCATGTCTATTAGTTGAAACAGGCTTCATTCAAATTAAACACTTCCCATCTTTAATAAAATTTGACATCACGCTGGAGGCAAAGAAAAAAACTGGGGGAATGATATATGATTTTATTGGTCAAGAGGAATTCCCTTTCCAAGAGGATGCAAGTGTGTGCCCTGTGATTTTTTTTTGTTCTAAAAACTTGACTGGGGACACTGAGAATTTCAACCACTTGCCCAAAGTCACACACAAAAAAGCCAAGTCTTCTTGATTCTAAAGGTGTCTCTCCATCTATTGCAACCAAACAGTCTTGGATAGAGAAAATCTAAATAAAACATCCCTGCGAGCAGTTCTTCTCCTGCTCTTCCTATTCTTTTCCCTCTCATTATGATTATGTACCACTTCTTGGTAACCCAAGCTGCTAATGCCTTCCGTCTATGCTGTAGGTTTCTCATAAAGACCTAGTTACTTACATTGTGTCGCCCCATTATAAAATGAGATCCTTGAGGTGGACAAAATGCCTAGTACATTCTATGTACCTAGTAAGCAGTTACTATGACTTACAGTAAATGAGTCAATGTCTAGTTACTGACTGAAATTCATCTCTGCCCCATTCTAACAGGCTTTAAAATGCAAGCCAACCTCATGTATCTAATACACAAATACGGAGGAGGAAAAAACTCCCAAAATCGCCAAAATGTGGAACCAAAACAATGACCAAATAATAATCTCCACCAAACTAAAACTAAAGGAGGATTTCTACTGAGCCCCTTCTCTTATGTAGGGGATTTTTTTCCTAAAGGGGTTATATTGATTAGTGAAAGTTTCTTGGTGAGGGCACACTGTTCTTCAAGAAAAATAACATTACAGACCCAATACTCTTTATAGGACATTCATTCTAGACGTGATGATTCCAGGAATAGAAAAACCTGTCACCCTACTGGCCACTTTTCCCTCCTCTTCTCAGTTTTAGCGAGTAAGGCACATTTGTAAGAGAATCCAGAATTAAAATGCAGTCAACATATGGCTATGAAACCAATATGTGGCTCTGTATCTTGCTTTTACAGTGCTTGCTCCTATATGTCTGGAGTGGCCTCTCTTTTCACCAGCTCCTCCTGAACTCTGACCCTGAACACCCACCTCCAAGCTTCATTTAAGGCTCTCAGTTTGAGTGCCTCCTTTGGGAAATCTTTCCTGACTCTCCTGTTTTACTGGCCCACCTCCCAGTTCTAAATCACTGTAAATGGTATTTCTGTGTGCATGTGTATGCATGTATAATCTATATTTACTCAACATGAACATGTGAATAGGCACTTGATAGATAGTATTCTCATAGATTTAGAGCTGGAAAGAATCTCAGAGGTCATCTAATTTAAGCTTCTCATTGTACAGATGAAGAAACTGAGGCTGAAGAAAGTTTAGTGACTCTCTCACAGTCCCATATGTAGTGTCAGGCATGGAATGTGAACCTAAGCTCTGACTTCAGAACCAGTACTATCTCCACTGTAACATGGTAATTTATTGAATGTGCCAGCAGAACTTCATCATTATCAGCTTCTATCTTAACTCATGCCTAGAAAAGACCCCTTGAACTTACTGAACAATTGAAATTCAATGCCAAATTTAGAAATATCTCTTGAATTCTTACTATGGGCACGGGCATCCCTGCTATGCATTAAGGGATGACACAAAGCCTAAAGAAAACATGGTCCTTCATGGAGTTCAGGTAACAGACACACATGCCAAGTACATGACAAATAGCCATATGATTACCCGAGGAAGACCATTCTTAATAAAAATGAAGATGCCAGAAGGCAGGAGAGTGTAGGCTAAAAGATAAGTAGGGATGCAACAGAGGAAAAAGGGAGAAAAGAGATTCTAGGAATAATGAAAAAAAAATGTGAGTAAAGGCTAATAGGTAGGAAAGTATGTGGCATGTTTCCTTAGGGGACAGAGACTAGTCCAGTTTGGTCAGAGCACAGAGCAAGGGTAGTATGAGATAAGGTTCAAAAGTGAGGATAGTGTGTGACTGAATGCTAGACAATGGCATTTGCACTTGACTCCACAGGGAATAGATAGCCTCTGAAGATTTTTGAGCAAAGAAGTGCCATGACCAGATTCATGGGCTTTTCTTAGGATTTCCATTTTATGGAAAACTATTCTTTTACAAAAATTAAATTAAACTTCTCTAATTTTCCAGGGTCTCTTGAGAAATAAAATGTGTACCATGTAATAAAAGTCTCAAATCTTGGCCTGGTTTTTAACCAAATTTGGTATTGTTTTTATTGTACTCAAAAGTAAATCACATATTTGACTGAAAAGACATAAGTCAGTGGCAGCTTTCAGGGTGTCTGAGCATCAGTGGGGTGGAATTACTAGATATCTTAAATTCCTAAAACAATACATAACGTATAAACATAAGCATCAAGTCTCAAAATGTTCTTAGAACCCTTGAGTTCCTTTTGAAGCCAGATGCTCCATGGGTACAGAATAATTCTTGACTTGAACAAGGTTGTCACCCAGGAATGACAGCCAGAATATAAACTATGTATTTTCAAGAGAAAACCCTGAATAGGAAGTTGCTGATGATAGTAACTAGTACAAATACAGAACATCTTTGCTCATTTTGCTGAGCTCATCCACCTTTGAGCACATGTTTCTTATTCTCAACCTTTTCTCTGAACTGTAATAGAACCTGAAAATTTAAAACAGATTAAAAGATAACTGTTGATGTGAGAGTCAAGCTCTAAAAATTAGTGACTTGTTTGTGTAATTTTACATTATTTTTATTTCTTTGGAAATTATGTTGTCACTAAGATAAGAGGCACACATTTTGCCACCATTTTTATCAGCAATATTATCATCAATGTGCTATAAATTAATTGATTGAGAAAAGCGTACTTTGCTCATCAGCAAACTAAAATTTTTAATTGGACATATCCATTTGACACAGCCAGCCATCTACAATTTGCAAAAGAATTGCAGAAATATTCAGTTTTAAAAAATCAAATGAACTTATGTAGGTTACTAAAAATAACTAAAAAGTGAAGGTCTTTAAACTGCATCATTATTAGTGGGCTCCTATCAATATAACCCATTACATTAATGCATTCAGTGGGCGATACATCAACATGCTTAACAAGTAAGACTGCTAGAACAACAATGGACTCTTTAAAGAATGTAACCGTATTTTGACCCTCAATGTTATTAAAATTCCAGTTATTAATCCTGTCTTATTGCCCTTTTGTTTTCATAACATTTTCATCAAGGATTAGAGAGATATTGTCAGGCTGGAAAGCTTACATTTTCTGCTGTGATTCAGAACAGCTGCCATTACTGTTTGGATAACCCTTCGTCCATATTCTTAACATTACCCCATGCTCCTTCTAGAAAAAAAATCACACAAGGCACCTACATTTTCCAAGACTCTCTCCCTCCATTAGCAGCAGGAAATGAATGCAACAATCTATTTCTGAGATTTATTTATTTATTTTCCCAGACAGTACATTAGAGGCACTAGAGTAAGCTGCTCCTATGGCTAACGCTTTACCAAAACCCCTCAATAATTCCATGTACAGGTGGAGACTGCAATATTCTCCCCCCCTATGAATACTTAAGGCTTAAGCCCTGTAATCATTGCTGTTGCTTTTGTTTCCTGAAAAACACATGAACTACACCAGTAAATGTAACAGTATTTGCAGATTTCAAATACGTTTTATTTTGTACAGTGGCTTTTCCCACTACAGCCAACTGAAAAATTCATTCAGAGATAAGCTATTATCAACCAGTCTTGAGTGTGGTTTGATTTGAAAATTCTCATATTTCTAATGGAGAACTTTACTTGCGTCCATTCCCCACCCCCATTTCTTAAAGCTACACATGGAGTACTTAAGGACCCAAATAACAGAAAAAAATTATTCCAAGAATATCTGCAGCATTAACAGAGAAACAAGTAGAAAGAGACAAATGTATTTTTTAAGTCCATGAAAATAATGTTCAGAACCAGTAACATCGATTCCTTAGACATCAAGTTTGAATTATTAACAAACACAAAGAGGAGGGGTAAGAGATGAGGGAAGAGGAAATAGGAGAGACAGAGGGAAAGGGAAAGAAAGGGAGAGTTAAAAAGAGAAGGATTTTTTTAAAGGAAATGGCATATTGGGACAAATGAAAGGAGTGATGCCATCACCAGCTAAATAGGATTTTGCTGATGCACTCCTAAAAGACCCTAGAGACAGGGCAATGAGAAAATTCTACTACAATACTTCATACTGTTGGTGTTAATTATCACTACAACCTAAGGGGGGGGGAAGGGGTCCCTCAAAGGGATCTTTTATTTTGCTTATTGATGTATATAATTACTAAACTTGCAAATTAGTGTACAATTCCACAGTCAAACACTACATATCTTCTCAATAACATCAAGCATTATTTTCTTTTCACAGACGAAAGAAAACATATTAATAAAACACTGGTTGCCCAAAGAATCAATTGATTTGGCACAAATAATAAACATGAACACTAGAATCAAATCAACCTACAAAGGAAATCTTAATAAGAAAACCTGTGTTCTAAAGCTTAAGCATCAGGAATATTAATTTTGTCCATAACATCTTCATACCTTTTTCCAAAAGATCTGGAGAATCAAGGCAGGGGAGGGGGAAACTTATGTAGCTAAATTACATTTTAAAATGCTTAATGAAATTAGCAAAGCTGCATATGACATTCAGACTTAACAACCATTGGCAAACCACAAAAACAAATGAATTTTCCCCTTAAATTGTTTAGAATACCCACTGAAAGGCTAATAAAAATCAATAAGTTTACATGAAAAGTTTCTTTTATTAAAAGGGTGATAATTAAGGGTGTGAAAATAGTGAAGGCTGAATACTGCTTTTAAAAAAAATTCTGTGATTAAATATGCACTGTGATCAACCATTTAAAAAGTACAAGAAAATGTAATTGCAATTAGCCATTGTTTTCAAGCCTGGAACTGTGATCTTACCAGTCTGCTGAATCACTAATTGTGGCTTTAGCCCATGCTCCAGCATCTGTTATTCCAAATCCCACATCATCATGGGAGCTACAGGATGATTGGTCCGAAAGATGAGGAGGGAGTACTGGCAGTCTGTCATCTTCTATGATAACAGTGTCATCTTGGGGCATGTTCACTGTTGGAGACAGCTGGTATTTACCTGAACAACAAAAAAGAAGGGATGATAAAGTATAGATAAGGATTACAGTTTTATTATATAGATATCATAAGGTGGCTTTCTTTTAAAAAAAAAAACTATTTCGAAGTGTCAAAATTGCCACGCATCCGATCAGCCTGACAGAAGACAAAATTTACAATATGGTTAAGTCTTCATATGCATTTTGTAAATGGGAGGAAAAAACCCACCACTGGATACACAAGAAAACACATTCTTCTCATCATATAGCAAAAGCTTAGCTCCTAAGAAGGGCTTTATTTAGTAAGCCTAATGATCTGTAGCCTAAGAATGCAGCAAAAATATTTCTCACCTATTGCTTTAGGTCCTAAAATGTAGGCGATGGGGAAACAATCATAAAATAGTTGTGGTGAGATATATAAATTCTTGAAAATCCGCATGTATATCAGGAATCTTTTTTCTTTAATAGAAATTTAAATGACATAAAAATGTAATTTAGCTACAAGGAACATCACTAAATTACAGTTTCACAAGCATTTAAAATTTTGCTTCATTTTATCTATTTCTCTTTTTAAAAGGCAGAATGAGAAAAGCTGATGATGGATGAAGGTTTGTTTTTCCTCACCCTCCATCCCAAAGTTGCCATGTAACTTTGGTTCTGCCTCTGTTACTAGTCATATAACTTCATAATGTCTCCAGGCTTCAGTTTTCTCCTCTCCAAAGTGGCCAACTGATCAGTTGAGTCACTTTCTTGTATGGTCTCATGTTCTCCCATCTGCACTTAAATAGTGTGAATTTTATCTAGAACTTGGGGAAGACCTGAGTGGGAGTCACGTGGGATGAACACATCACCAGCTCTACTTTGTGCTTCTGTTGTCTTGAAACAATATAACCTTGTGCCAAGAGAATTATAAATGCTACAGAAGCCTAAAGATTTGTTTTACTGAGCAAGGCTACTTCGCTATTTAATTTTTCAAATTTTATTAGCTAATACTTCAATATTTTAAGTTTCATTTCATCAACATAGGTACTTTAAAAAAAGAGTAAATCAAAATTCTTCTAAACTTATACTTAGGTGGTTTGTTTCTTTTTGACTTCCTAAGAAAATGTGCCCCCCCAATTTTTATATTATTTGTATCTATTATAAGGGGAGAGGGAATGAGATGATGTTGTTTTATGTGTCAGTTGTAACATCATAACCCCATTTGGGTTATTTTTGGCAAAGATACTGGAGTGGTTTGCCATTTTCTTCTCCAGTTCATTTTACAGATGAGGAAACTGAGGTAACAGCATTAAGTGCCTTGGTCAGCTTAGAAAGTACCTAAAATCAGATTTGGACTAAGGAAAATTAGTCTTCCTGACTCCAGGCCTGGCACTCAATCCATTGTACCACCTAACTGCTTGACTGGGATGGTGAGGGGACCTGAAAAACGATGTCCTAAACAGACTGGCTGAAAAAAATGGGAGCTTAAGGAAGAGGAGATTTAGGAAGATTTGAAATACTACCATGCAAATGTCCCCTTGCACCACACAGGGCATAACTAGGACTAGAGAAAAAAAGTTAGGTAGAGGCAGATTTCAGATTAAAATAAGGAAAGCCTCTTGAAAATCCCCAAAGTAGAATGGGTATTTGCTAAACTATTTAAGTTCTACAAGCACTCTCAAAAGTAGGTTGGACAATCAATGGTATTAGAGAGGGTATTGAATTAGATGGCTGTTCTCAGGATTAAGACTCTATAACATACACAGCTACTAAAAAGAACTCTATGAAATAAAGTGATCACAATGCCCCAAGGAAATGTTGCTTTACTAATGTGTCAACAACCAAAACCATATTATGAAAAAATCCCATGCAGCAAATTGTTTCTCCATTAGAAAGTGTTTGTTTATGTTTTATTTAAACTGAAGGCAGGGAATAGGGAGCTGAGATGCCTTCCCCTCATCTCCCCCATCATTGCCTGGACTCCCTAAATCATTTTACTACCTTACACATCCCAAACATCTCTGTTCCCTAAACCACCTATATCAAAATGGTTGCTCCCAGTCCTTAGAGAAAAAGTGTAGGCGGTGGTTGGGGTGGGAAGTGCTAGCCTAAGGGCAAAGTTCTGATTGAAGATCCTACCTCTAGGGGGTGAACAATTGAATATTCAGTTCCAAGAATACAGGATCCCTTTGTTCATAATCTCAGCTCACTTTAAGCAACAGACTACATGTATATCTTGAAGTCAAGTATGTAGGGGAAGGAAAAGAAAAGACAAGTGGAAAAAGTAAATGATGGGGCATCTTCAATTTGCAGAAGAATCAGGAAAAAAAACTGGTAAATTATTGTGTTCACTGTTAGGAATATATTCTACTAGTGATTCATGGGAAAAATTGGATTCATTACAGCAGGAGGCATCTACAAAGAATAATTATACAATTTTACAGATTCATTATAAGAAGAAACATTTAAGATTACATATGGCTTCATGGATCTTTTCCTAGAATATTCTATGTGAACCTAAGAGTTAACAGTCTTGTAGGTTTTATGTTTGGAAATGACTACATTAATAGTCTAAACATTAACCTTTCCATCAAAGAAATTCGAGCTGGGTAAAGAATGGCCTGTTAACACAAATGACAGGCATTCTGACAGTGATGAGTTGTTTGCCAAGTAGCACCCTATTCTTGGAATAATTTTCACTTTTTAAAAAAGTTATGCCTTGAGAAGGAGAACTAAAATATTGTCCTGAAATTTACTCAAATTATTTTAACTAATTGGCATTGGGGTTCACAGTCTAAGGACAAGATAAGAATAAGAAAGAATAGCTGATTTAAACACACGAACTAGAAATGGGGAAGGATTCATAATACTAACATCTGACATCTATGCAGCATTTTAATTTTTTTGCAAAATGTTCGACATAGGCAGCTAGGTGGCAGTGGACAAAGCATGAAATCTGGAGTCAGGAGGACCTGCGTTCAAATCCAGCCTTACACACTAATTGTGCGACCCTAAGCAAGTCAGGACTTCTGTGTGCTTCAGTAGCTGATCTGTAAAATGGATATAAGAATAATAATAATATTATAATGGTTTCTACTATTATTCCCCAGGGTTGTTGTGAGAATGAAATGAGATAACATTTATAAAACCCTTTTCAAATCTTAAGTTATTATGTAAATGCTAAATATTGCCGTTGTTGATAGTAATAATTATGGAATCTGAGTCTCAAAATAACGCTATCACATAGAATTAAATCTAATCCTAATTCTATAGAAAAACAATTTTTAGGAACTTAATTCATCTCTATCATTTTTAAAATGTGCATTCACATGAATTTTTAGTCCTGAAATGATTTGCTTCTAGGTAAGCATAGCTTTAAAAAAAAAAAAGGGTTACTCTGTCCCTGAATGAGATGAGCAGATCAGTTCCAGTCCCCAAATAATCTCTATATTTCAGGAAGAACATTTTGCCTAACAAAATGTACGTCAATTCAAATTGTTCTTGTCTTTCATCTAACACATCTGAACAATAACCTCTGAGTGGCATTTCAAATCTACTTTTCTGGGCATAAAGTGTTAGAACAGTTTTAAAATATGAACAAAACCTAATACAGAAAGCTACGATCTAATCAAAACCAAGAAATTCTTTTACATCATATTTATGTATTCACCAAATGTTTATTAAGCTGCAACTGTGTTCAACGCATTGTGCTAGATGAGTTTACTATCACTGGAATGTGTGTTCATTTGTTAGATGAAAAGAATGTACAGAATAAGCCATGATCATGAGTGACTGGGGATGATGAAATAAATGTCTTTGAGTGGTATCAAGTGTTACTGACAAACAGGGGGAAAACACATGGGCTGAGACTTCACGATGAGTTTTTCCAGTAGAATTATAGATGAGCTCAGAAAATCATTAGCCTTCAACCCTGAACTTGGCTTTCTTTTGGAATATTCATATTGCTCAAACTCTGACAGATACACATAGTGTGACTCGGGACAGGTAACTGAATCTCTCACTGTCCTAGGCCAATAACCCCTCCAGGCCCAATGTTGACTTAGAAAACTACAAATCAACATTTTCCACACTGTACTATAGTTTTATTTATTTTTTATTTTTAACAAAATGTATTTCTTTTCTAAATACACTTTAAATTGTGTTTGAGGCAACTCTTGAAAATGACTCAAGAAGGAGATGACCTGCATTGGAGTTTTCTCACTTTAGTGTTCCATGTACCAATGAAATAAAAACATCCAATACCTATCCATATGCTGAAAGATTTATAAAAATTTTTCCTCACAGAAAACTTACAAGACGGGTAGCCTATTAGTATCCATACTTAATAATAAGACAAGCAAGATTCAGAGTTAAATTACTTGTTAGAGATTTTAAAAAGCTAGGAAATGTCAGGACAATGGCATTGAGCTCCATCCTTCTCACTCCAAGATGAATGCTAATGACAACATGCAATAAAAAGCATAGCATGTTGGCATGTATTATATATGTTCATTCAGGCCAGTTATTCATCTGGACCCAGCCTTCATTCAAGCAAACATTAAGCAACATTTCTAATTGGTGTGGGTGGTCTTCTGTTCTGAACAGAACAAGGGCTTGGAAAGATACTGGGAAGGGTCAATGGAATTAAGAATAGCAATCCACAGACATGAACTTTAATATCTCTCAACCTCTGAAATCAAAATGATTTGAATCCTTAAATATTTTTGTGCCAGGTTCTCTGTTGCCAAGTAGGTAATTTGTTCATCTACAAGAATGATAATAGACTACAGGCAGATTTTCCTCAATAGCTACCACTAAAGTTCTTCTCAGATATTATATTGAAGTATCAAGATGATGCTGGGTTCTTGAAGGCTATGACAGCAACATCCACCCTCTGTCCTTAGTTCTGCTCCTTAGGGTCAAGAAGATCAAATATAATCCATCATGTATCTGACACAACTTCACACATCTGAAGAAGTAATCATATCCCCAATATTTCTCCAAACAAAACAACCAATTCTTTCAGCCAATCCTCACATGACATGTAATTCATACATGTAATGGACACATTACAAATTTTTGTTATCCAACCCCAACTGAGCCCTCACTGCAGCAAGGCAGTCATTTTATTGCTCCTGAACTTGTCTTTAAAGTAAGTTGCCTTTTATTTTACTGAGACAACAGAGGACCTCCTCATGTGAGCTCCTCCCATTCTCTTTACCAGAAAATCCTTTGACATTCACTTGCACTTTTTACTTCTTTCTCTATTAGTTTCTGACAAAGAGGGGGTCATCACCTTTACTTGGGCACTTGATCCCAATTCCTCCCATCTTCTTCATTAGATCACATCCGCCCTGCCTCCTCTCAAGTCTTCAACCTCTCCCTTATAAAAATATATCCTATTCACTAATTTCAAACATGACCAAATTTTACTTATCCTTAAAAAAAAAGAAAAAAATACCACTCACTAGAAGGTATTACTCAACCTATTGCCCTATAACTTTCTCCTCATTCTCAACTAAACTCTGGGAATAATTGTTTACATTCATTATCTCCACTTTCTCTCCTCTCACTCACTCCTGAACTCTTTGCAATCTGGATATTTACTTCAACACTCAATAGTGTCTACTTCCTCCAAAGTTGCCAATGATCTTTGAAATGCCAAGTCTGATGGGCTTTAATCAGTCTTAATCATTTTCAATTTGTTTGCTGACCATACCTTCCCTTGAATAATTTCTTGTTTCTGAGTATTCATGACACTACTCTCTCCTGGTTCACTACGAACCTGTTCACTCTTTCTCACTCACCTTTGCTGGTTCATTATCTATGTGATGGTTCACAGCTGTAAGTGTTCCCCAAGGTTCTATCCAGAGTCTTAAACTTTTTTGTGTGTGTCATTGTCTCCTTTTGCAATTTGGGCAAGCCTGTGAGCCTCATCTGAGAATAATGGTTTTAAATTCATAGGATTAAAAAGAAAGCCATTACAGAGAAAGTTATCTAGCTAGCTAGCTATCCTCAAAGTTCACAAAACCTAGATGACTTTGTTTCATGCTCTCTTTTGGAAACCTCATTAAAGTCAGATTCCATGGGTTTACCTCTCAATGCAGATGATTCAATATATGCAATCATGATTTCCTTGAGTTTTGGCACTATATCAAGAATGGCCTATTGGACATTTCATCCTCAATGTCCTCAAGACATCAAAATTCAATGCATTGAAAGCAGAAATCATTTTATTTCCCTCCAAATCCATTCCTCCTCAAAATTTCCTTTTCTGTCAAAGGCACTACCATCTTTCCAGTCTTCCAGTTTTGTAATCTTAACATTATCTTGGATCCCTAAGCCTTATTTACCCTGCCAATGTAATCAAATCTTGCCATTTTAACCTTTACAACATCTTTTACATGTAACCTCTTCCATCCAATGACATAGTCACCATATTAGTTCAAGATCTGATCATCTCTTACTCAAATTATTGTACTAGCCTCCTAATTTTAGTCACTGCCTCAAGTCTCTGTCTGTTTTTCTCTCCCCTTCCCTCCCTCCATCCCAGTCCACCACTCAGGATGCTGCCAAACTAATTTCCAGTAAGGGGAAACAGCCACATAACTCCTCTTCTCAGACAAATCCAGTGACTTTCTTTTGCCTCTAGCACCAGATACAAACTCTTTTTTTTTTGACCCTATAAAATTTTCTGTTGAAATAGAATGTACCAACAGCTATTTTAGGAGCTTTAGAAATGATGGATAATGTCACAAAAAATCATTAATCATCACAAACCCCATAGATTTTAAGATTATGATGTATCAACTTCATTGAGTACAAGTGAAACAGAGAATTGCAAAATTATGTTCTCCTAAATGTTTATTCACTGAAAATAATTTACATAGAAAACAATATTGTACATAATAAAAGAAGCTGAACTAAAAAATGTAACAATACCTCTTAAGTTGTCTTGATTTTTAATAACACTTAAAAAGCAAACAAGAACATTAATTTCCTTTTATATTTCCATTATTTACCATATGAAAATATGTTGAAGAAAATTACTTTTCAAATTCACCATGATTGTATAAATGCCGTTACTAACAGAATGAGTTACTAAATTGAACATTACAAATTCTTTTTATGTCAAACAGAAAGTCATTTTTGAAATGTGTTACCAAAATTCTAGGGTCCTCTCACTTATCAGATCTTAGAGAATGTGTTAATTTGCATAAACTGCTCTAAGCATCCAAAGCTTGATTTATGGTTCATATAATTAATGCACTTGTTGCTTATTAGTGCTTGTGGACATCAAAAAATGAAAGCTTCTTTTTTCATTTCTTATTTTTCAGGCCAGCAACACAGATTACATTTGTATCGATTTCAGAAGAGATCAACACTATGTTAGTTATGACTAACCTTAAGGGAGATGAATAGAGCTACTTACTTCTCCAACATTTAGAATATGATTGGAATGCTAATTGTGACTTCCCTTGAGAAAACTTGTGGAAATATCACTGGACTAAGAGGCCAAGATCCTATATTTGAATCCTGACTTTGCTACTTTTTCCCTGCTCAACCTGAGATAATGAGGTCAGCTGGCCTCTCTGGTACTGAGCTTCCTCATATATAAAACAAAGGACAGCATTAAGTGACCTCTAAAGTCCATTCCAGCTTTAAATGCTACAATGGTCCTTTGTTTAGGGTATTAAACAATAATTAAGAAAGCTACAGAAGTGTTTCTAAAAATATGTACAAGTTATATGGAATCATAAAACAGGAAAAGATCATAAAGGTCTGCAACTTTTCCATCCAGACACTTTTTGATGAAATTTACTAAACAACAAGTGCATCTCTGTCTTCCTAAGAAGCATGGGCATTGAGAAGGATTATTATTAATAAATAAGATTTGCCTTGGGAATGAGCACATTTTATCTCCATCTAAATTAGAAGTGACCTTGGGTAAGTCACTTAACTCTTCTGCTCCTCAGCTATGAAATGAAGTGCAGAGCTAAATGATCTCTAAGGCCACTTCTAGTTCCATGACTCTATATTCTGTTCTCCAGTCTTTCCCCAGGTGCATATTTGTATAGGCATGCATTTGGAGAAACTGGTCATTCGTTCTTGGAGGTAGTTTCTTCTTTTGATTGAGAAATTTTAGATTACTTTAAAATAACAGGCCATGGAAAGTGCTCAATAAGAAAAATTTTCCCAAAACCTTTTGAATTGATGAAACTCTCAATTTAGGCAACTAGCTTTTCAATGTAATGCAACTGGGACATGTTCCCTGGAAAATAGCACCACTGGAGGCCTACAGGAATCTGTTCTACAAAGAGCAGGACAGAACCATCATCCAAGTAAGATCTGGCTGTTGAATAATTTCTAAGAGTTCCATTCAATCAACAAATGTTTATTAAGGGCTTCGTATGGGTCAGGTACTGTGCTAGGTACTTGGGATATGATGCAATTAATGAGGCAATCCCTCGTTGAACATAAAAAGTCTCACAATTGCTTAGGGGAAAGGTGCACTTCAACGTTCTATTCAGACATTGTCGTTCTTTGCTCTACCAGCTTTTATCATTTGTACTCCTATTTGGGCATTATATTAGTACCCAAGTATTGGGTACTATATCAGTAACCATGGTATTATTCTATTGTAGTGCTCCCCATTTGAATGGCAATGGTATCTTAAGACATCTGATACTCAGACAGACATGGAGTAATGACTGAAAGAACTCCAAATTTACAGTGAAAAGGTAATAACAAAGAGCAAATGAAAATTTTAAAGCAAAGAACACTTATAATCTCCAGTATCAAGTGTAATTCACTTCTAAAATCTGGCCTAAGAAAACATCAAAACTTCTTAATGCCAGTTTCATTTAACATGAAAACATACACATTTCTTCAACCTAGGAGAAAAAAGCAGAAATTATACTGTCAAACAAATTTTAAAGAAATAAAGAGAAGCATATTCTATCACACAGCACAGAGATGGCTGAGGTGACCTATTGCCATAGAAAATCTCTGAATTTTTGGAAAAGTTCGTTGTAGACTTGTAGACACAGGAGCCAGGGGTAGAAATGTGAAGTATAGGACAAAATAAAAAGGACGGATGAAACCATGACTAATGAAGCCTGGGCAACAGCCCATGAGGAAAAGGAAGGAATCCCCAAACCCTATGTACAGCATTGCAAAATGCCACTAGATGAATAAATTGGGTTTTATTTTTCGCCTTCCTCTGAAGCATCAGGGATTGGAAGCAGGATGCTGGTTACCGGAACTGATGGACCAATGGCCTGATCCAGTATGGCAAATCCTATGTTCCTATAATAAAGGGGAAATTACAGTATATCACTTTGTATACACAGACACACAGACATTCTCTCTCTCTCTCTCTCTCTCTCTCTTTCAGGGGCTGATCTTCCTTCAAAAGAAAATGGTTTTAACATGGATAATGTTCATTCACATCAATGTCATTCCAGTATATAAAATCCAATAAAAGTGAAAGGACAGAAAACTTTTATAATTTTAAAAACCTTATTGTATGGCACCATTTCAAAGGGCAAAAAAAGAAAGGGAAAATGTTTATCAAGAAACAACACAGAAACAGAATTGAATTATATTTGCTACAAGATAAGAAAATGGGGATTTGGGAGCTTCTGACACTAAAAAAGATTCCTAAGGGAAATCCATGCCAAATTGTAATATAATTATTTGTGTCCATGTCTTTATCTCCCACATAAGACTGTAAGCTCCTAGAGAGCAGGGACTAAAATGTATTCATTTCCATATGTCCCCAAGACAGCCTTTGGACGTGGTAGGCATTGAATAAATGCCTGCAGAATAAATGAAATTCATTCTTGTTTTCACCAAATTTCATCAAGAAACCTTGGATTCTATATGTATGAACTGAAATAGAGTTGATTTTAAAAACTATACTTTAGATTAGAGCTTGCAAAACATTTCAGCAATAAAAGTGGTTTATATCAGGTACTATTCTAATCAAACGGCTTCTCGTGTTTTAAATCTGGAAACCCTCACAAGCTAATCCCACGATGAGCAACTCAGTAAATCCAACCACTCCAATGGCAAAGCAAGTCTTTATTAACTGGATCTGTTAGTGAGAAACTGAATTGCTGCCGAGCAAGTGCTAATAACCTCATTACCCACTGGGGGCCATACAGATAGTATGGTGCTGAATCCAAACAAAGGATGCAGAAAATTAGTTGTAAGATTTGAAAACTAGTGTTACGAAAGAAGAAAAATGCACATACAACTGAAATAGAGAAATATCCCATTAAACACAAACCTGATGACAATTACTATTAAACTACATCCTCTCCCCTCTTTGGGTAAAGCTTAAATATGCCCCAACACAACTTGTCAATCCTTGCTAGTGCTGTCCACTGAGCTCACTTTTTACTTTTAACAATGCTTCTCTAGCCATTCCAAACAGACTAAGAACACTTCAGTTGCTGGAAAATATTTTTAAGTTATCCCATCATTTTCTCTCACCTGATTGGGGATTTAAAACTCACTTAACAAAATCAATTTATTGATTTACTTTCTTCACATTAGCTTTTCTTAAATGCTTACAGGGAACCTCTTATCTTTCAATCACAGTTAGAAAGGCGGACATTACTTAAAAAACAGTCACTACTACTTTCCTGTTACACATGTCCCTTATGAGTTTTATGCTAATAAATCTTCAGGGAATAAAAACAAAGAGAAAGGGACAAAAGTACGTAGTGGTAAATAAGACTTTGATATGACTCACCCATTATCCTACTGAGTGCAGCATTTCTTGTGGGAGATTCATCAAGACTCTCAATCCCACTGTAGAGGGAGTGGGAAATTCTTCTTTCCCTGTCATCCAGCACAGTTTCAATAGGCAGTTCTGGCCCAGAGGGGCTCCCAGGTGACTTCACCTATATAGAAAGAGAATCAGAATTAAAGGTCCATTTATCAGCATTCGGCTCTGGGAGTACCACAACAACTTGCCCAAAGCTTGTACATGGCTGGTTATCAAACAAACTGGAACAGTGGTTCTCAACCTTCCTAATGCCACAACCCTTTAATACAGTTTCTCATGTTGTGGTGATCTCCAACCATAAAATTATTTTCATTGCTACTTCATAACTGCAATTTTGCTACTGTTATGAATAGTAATGTAAATATGTGATATGCAGGATGTATTTTCATTGTTACAAATTGAACATAACCCACAGGTTGAGAACCACTGAACTAGAATGTTCTGGAGCACCACTCTGGACCATCATAATTTGTGAGGATAGCTCTGTTTAACAATGAGCTTTATGACACCTAATATTATAGCTCCTGTAAAGTCCTGTCAGATTTCAGCCTTTGCAGATGAAGTATGTATGTATGTGCACATATTTAAGCTGACATTTAAATATACGTGTATTTATATATACATGTGTATATGTGTATGTGTGTTCATTTTCTTCATGTGCTGCAGTTTATTTCTTCAGATAGCTAGCTTGTCTCATCTTAATTTAGTTTAGATTGCTTTAGGAGTCTGTCTTGGGGCAAGATCTTTTATAATGAAGGCTGACATGGGCTAGATTTTTAAATGCATATATGTATATTTAATATATATTAAATACATATATATTTATATATAAATAAATATATATACATATATATATATATATAGAGAGAGAGAGAGAGAGAGAGAGAGAGAGAGAGAGAGAGAGAGAGAGAGTTTCTAAGCCACTTTTCCCATGATCATCCCATAATGGTATGAGTTTACTTACTTAAAATTATATAAACCAAAATTTTTACATTCCAATGCTAAATGGGATCATTTAAAAAAATATTCTGCAATTTAGAATATTATAACAGTAATATAAGTATATTTCTCTTTATGTGTTTATGTGATTAGCATGGGCAACAGTCAGATTAAATAATCATTTGCTGAATATTTAAAGTGTGAATATGTATATGTTTTCAGTGAGAGCCAGAAGTTTATTACTAAAGCAAAGGCAAATTAAGGCCATTCTTTGAGACATAATAAAAAATGTAATATAACCAAAAACCTGACTAGATAATTTTGTTTGATCTGGTATGATTTAGATTTTTTTGACTGTTAAATAACCTTGAAGACATGTACTGAAGTTGCAGTATACATGAACCCTAAGATATTCTTTCTAAGAAACCATTACCATACAGCCTCTCATCATAAATTTGAAAAATTCATTTTTTGAAACCCAAGTGAATATTTAGAAGGTAAGAGTGGCAGACTGGTGTACTGAGAAGAACATTACCTTGGTGTCTGAAGACCTGCATTGGAGTCCCAGTTCTACCACTTTTTTTTTTTTCATATGAGACCCTGGGAAACTCAGATAGCCACACAGCCTCTTTTCTTATTTGTAAAATGAGAATCATAGCATCCATCTATCCACTTCACAAGGCTGATGTGAAGAATCAAATGAGATATGGCATATAATAGCAAGCTGTAAACTTTACAGTACTATCGCAAGTAATACACAACGAGAAGGGCCATTTACCGTATCAAGAGTTCTCAAATTTAGAGAATATTGTAAATTCAAGAAGGAAAAGTCAATTCACACTATAATGAACTAAAATAATATGCTACATGTTCTTTTAAGCAGCTGCCTCTTATAATTCATACTATTCATAGATAGGTCTAGCACAAAAACAAAATTCAAGCTACTAAAGCCTTTTAAAAATCCTCCAGAAGGTTAAAAAAAAAAGTACTCTTAAATGCAATACTCACAACAGGAGCTTTGAAGTCACCCCAATGGACTAACATCTTATGACATTTTGATGCTGGCTTATTGCCAGGCTTTGGGGGAAGGGCAAGGGAGGGGATTCACAGCATTCCAAGCAGATGAGGACACAATTGAGAGGGGTTGCAGAGTCAGTAAAAATGATTATTTCTGTTAGAAGCTATTGTCTGTTTAATATAAATGAGATATTTAATGAAGTTCCGAATTGTAGACTTATCTTTCCCAGTTTGATAAGCACTGGGGAGATTTACTGCACTGAAGGGTCAACACAATTACAATTGGAGGCACATCAAGCTGCAGGAGAATAATAAACTTGCAGTGCAAGTGAATTAGACTCAATAAGGTTTAAATTGTATAAAAGATGATTTGTTTTATTAGGTTTTTTTTTTAATTGCAGATTAAAGTGGAAGCTTTACTGAAAAGTAAATTAAACAATATTCAAGTCCTCTGATATAAAGAAATCAAAGACAAATTTAGGGAGAATTTGACTGCTAAGTTCCAAGATTCTACAAAGAAATGAAAACAATTTATGAAACCAACATTCCCAGGACCCTTAAAGCACAACTACTCCCACGTATTGTAAATGGGTGCATACATTAAGGAGATTAGCAGCCCAGTGCAACACAAAAATTGATTTTCCCAGGAGACAGTAACATAGACTCAAGTTTGTTAAACAAATGCATTACTCCAATGCATCTGGTAGCTCAGCAATTTGACACTTTTTTGAGGTTAATGGCTACGTCTCTTTATTTTAGAAAACCCTACTGAAATAGACACAAGAAAAAAATAGCATCCACGGGCTCCATTTGCGAGGAATAACTATTGCTCTCTTCTAATAGATATGCTTTGAAAAGAGAGCTAAGTACTTTAACATTTTCTCAGGAAAGATTCCTTTCCCCATCATTTCTAATTTGCATCTCAAAAGGCAGAATTAAATGAAGACATCAATAGTCAACTGCATAAATATTTAACAAAAGATACAATTATCTTTTAATTTCTAAGAAAAATTGGTGGAGGGCCACACAGCTTTGTTTTAAATCTTTTGATGAATTTTATTTAAAGAAAATTTGAGCTAAAAAGAAGAGAGACACATCAAGTTGGAGCAAATGTCAAAGTAAAACAAAGCCAGGAAAAGTGAGAAAATGCTAAAGAAGCAAATAAGAACTTTTCGTTTACCCCTTGGTTGTGATAGTCCTTTTACAGGTGGTTTCATATTTGTTATTAAGTTTTATGAAGAGATAAAGGAGAACCACTATAAACACCAATTCCTGCTAAGAGATAAAGCAATGCCATTTTCTCCAAATCACCTTATCTCAGTCGTAGCTGTTCCCAGCAATTTTGCTGGACGCAACAGATGCAAACTTTAGAAAGAATACCTCATTTCCTCTTTGGAAAATTATAGAGCTAGAATGGGAAAGGACCTTAGAGGCCATCTAGTCCAATGACTTTGAAAAACAGATGAGGAAACAAACAGTGAACTATTTTTTTTAAAAAAAAAAGAACAAAAATTCTAAACAGAACTAATTCATACAAATTCTGTTCTATGGACACAGACTCTGTGCAAAGTACTTTGCCCCTCATTAAAAACTTGATTGGATTCTTTTTTCCTCCATGAAGAAATGATACCTTTTGTTTTTTAATGGCAAATGACAATTCTTTTAATGATTTTGTAAAATGCTTTATGTCATAGGCTTTATTTTTCTTTTTACAGTGGGTCAAAAGAAATTCATTCTCATCCACTGATTTTGTAGTGGAACCCCTCCCAATCTTACTGAAAGTCTACAAGAGAAATATTCTCCAGTTATGTCTATGAACCACAGATATAATGAAGTTCCGAAGTGAGGAGGATATGGAAGGAAAGATATGGAGTTTTGTTTTAGACATGTTGAGTTGGAGATATCTATAGGATATCCAGTTCAAGGTGTCAAAAAGGTAGCCAGTGACATGGAAGTGAAGAGGATGAGGTGAAAGAATAAAGATAATCCATCTGCACAATTAAGTGAAATCAACACACATTTGTTGAGTTCCCATTAGGTGCAAGGCACTGCTGGAAAAGCAATTCAAAACATATATCCAGAAGACAGTGAGTGAAGACAGTCAACTTTACATGTAGCATCTACTATCTTTTCTACTTTGTAAAATCAGGATTGACTGTGGTCACATCAAATTATTCTTTCTGTTTTTCCACAGAAAAGTTCAATGCTAAAAGTGACTAAAATAATTCCTGCCACCTCTGGGGTTGCAGCTTTTAAAAGCATATTGGCAAAAGTAAATTATTATTCACTGGGAAAGTCTAAATAAACACAACCCCGAAATAGGTGCAATTTTTTCTGCCAGGCTTGGACAACAAGATGGAAAATGAGAGAGACAGACAGACAGACCTATCAAAGGTAAGGCCCAGAGGCACCTGGAGGAGTCTTCTGTAGCCAAAGTATGATAGTATCTCAATGAAATGCCAAAAATGGGAAATATATCACAAACATTTAAGTAGGCAATAATCAAAACATATAAAAAGTTACTGGATAATCTGATGCAATTTTAGATTGCATGGCACTGGAGAACACAATAGGTGAGCAGATGTCTTTCTGCTTAAAGTTTCACTTGATGTCAGTCTTCCCCAGAACATTGAGCCAAGTTACCTCTGTGGATGCGTCAGTCATCAGTAGATCATTTCAACATATGGGTTGAACATCTTGTTTGAGGAGAGACTTCAGGACTACATTTATATCATTATTGAAATTACTAAATTCAATGCTTTTTAAAAATTTAACAAAGAAAAAACTGAGTAAAATCATATTTTTCTATACCTGTCCACTGAGTGATTATTTTAAAAAGGGCCCTATGCCATAGAAAATGATTTGCACAACTCTACATTTTCCCTTTTCATATCTTCATTAAGGCTGTCCATAATATGTAATATAAATCATTCCAATGAAGAATTGACAGAGATCATTTTCTTAAAAAGTAGGAATTTGGTTTGGGAGTCACCAATTTTTCAAAACATTTCATGTTTCAAATAAAAGTTCTATATGTGATATTTTCTTTGGAATCTCCTTCTTTATCTAGAAAATAAATTCCTGAGTGTCTTTAAAATTCTCTCCTCTTTAGCACAAATCTTTTATTAATTTTTTTATGGATTTGGCCAATCCCAATTGTTCTTTCTGGGTCTTAAGGGCTTCTTGAGAAGTAGCATGATACTCAGTGAGCAAAGTACTGCATTTAGAGCCAAAGGACCTGAGAATCAATCCCAGAAATGCCACTGACAACTTTCTGTAACCTTCGGGCAAGTCTCCTAGCTTCCTTGGACACCTCTGTTTTCTTATCTATAAAATCAGGACCTTGGATTAGATAGATGACCTCTAAGGTATCTTCCAGTTCTAGACTGAGAATCCTGTGATCTTTATGCTATTGCTACTTCCTCACAAATGTACAAGACTGAAAGTTGATGAAGCCCAAATGTGATGATCCCAATGTCATCATTTATGAAAAGAAATCACAAAAATACCAGATTGCTTTCATTTTATGTTTGACTTTAGTCCCCCAATTTCTTCTATATATGGGTTTGGATTAGTTATACTTCATCCTATGATCAGGCTAATATTCACACCGAATTCTCTGCACATTTGACTTATCCTCAAACGGTGTTACTCTTTTGTGAGGTGATACTGTCTGTGAAACAATGGTCTTCCATCAGCTTTAGTCTTAATGTTTCTTAAATGAGTTCATGTTCTAGTGTTACCCTGGACTGCCATGTCTCATTCATTTAGTAAAAAGAATGAATGTTTACAGGATGAATGATTTTCTCAGTTGTTTTTTTTTGGTCACTTTTCATTTTGATAATGACTTAGCATATATATTATTAATACATATTCAAATAAATAATAGTAACAGTTAACAGTTCTATAGAACATTAATGTTTGAAAAGATCTTTGCCAATGTCATCTCATTTTACCTTTACAAAAACCCTGGGAGGTAGGTGCAATTATTATCCCCATGTTACAGATAAGGAAATGAAGGCAGACAGCAGTTAGGTGACTTGCTCAAGCCAAACAATTAAAAAGTTTTTGAGGCTGCATTTGAATTTGGATCTTCCTGACTCTAGGACCAGAATTCTATCAACTCTGCCATCTACCCAACTGATGAGTCAATATCCCCTGCATTAGCATTTTTCAAGGTGGACAACTTTTAAAAATAGTATGAGTTTCAGCTCATGTAACTGCATAATGTACTGTCTTCTCATGGTATTTACTTTGACTCTTGTTATTAATTAGTAGATGATCTAACTAAACAATAATTTTGGAATAACTCCCTAATGCCTAATGCCATTTCCAGGCTATAAAGACATTGAATTTGCTATTTTTATGTGATTAGGTGAATGCCATGTAGGACTTTGTATCTCTTTTGTTAAAGAAAAAAAGGTACAGAGATTAGGACTGGGATTTCCCTAGTATAAGGATCTATCAGATCAAGTCCCTCTACCACAGGAGTTTAGCTTTTTCTCTGGAACATAAAGTCTTAGAGAGTTGCATAGAATACTGAGGAGTTATGTGATTTCCCCAGGGCCACTGAGCTAGTATATGTCATTGACAGGACATGAACTCAGGTGTAGCAGGCTTCGATACCAGCTGAGTTCAATCTCCCATGCTGCTTATCTTAAAGAGAGGAATAATAAAGCCTAGGAATAGCCTAAAAGGCTTTATCATTTTATTAATGTATTTTGAACTGTACTTTCCATCAATAGAAATCATTATTCTCTTTATTCACTTCTATGTTAAAGCTACTTTGTTGAGGTCAGATTCAGGAGAGTGGTTCAGGTGTGAAAGAATTCACTTAGACTTCTCTGTAGCCATCAGGAGCTGCTTTTATTTACATGAAAAGTACACACGGACCTTTTTCCTATAGCCACAGGGCTAAGTAAAAAGGTACTGATACTTGGGGAATTAGGCTTATATAGATGTTGCAGAATGATGATGTAATTTTAGGTTTTCTTATGGGGGGTTGAAGATTAGGGAAGGATGAACAGGCTGCTTACAAGATAATGAGGATTCTTATGACAGGTAGTTGACAGGATAAGAAGGACAAGGGAGACACAAGATAAGGAAGAAAAAACAATTCTTTTGGTCTTACAAGATAATGAGAATTCTTATGGTACTTCAAGAGAAGGGGGAAAGTACTTTAGGATGCCCTCAAGTTACAGGATCCTCAGTAGGGTCTTCACAAAGTACTGGGAAAACAAGCTTTAATACTCTGTTTAACTCTTGGTACTATTTGTATCCACACCAACTTAATATGACACCATCAATACTGAAGGTTTATCTAAATTTTTAAAAGCTATTAATTTTTATTGGAACTTTAATTACATGTATAATTTATGTTACTCTTTTATATCCTCAGTTAAAGAAAACATTTTCCACTTGTATGTGTGTGTGGAGTGGGGCGGGGTGGTAAAATAAGGATACATGATGATAATCTGGGCATCTTTATCCATCTCAATTCAGAGGAAGAATCACTGCTCCTAAATTTTTCCTACATATATGCCTACCTATATATACAATCTCTCTATCTGAAGTCATAAAGGGGGACAAATTTGACAATCATTGTACAGACACACAATAGTATCATTCAAATGGAGCCAATTCCAAGGAAGGTATAATTAAATCCCTCGGGAGCTTAGAAGTTGCCTTGTCTGTGTAGGTGGGGAAAGGCAGAGTGCTACTCCTCTCCATAATTCTACTTGCCAATTAAGAGTGGACCCTACTAGAGAAGAGAATACTGAAAAGGCCAAGTGCCTAAGGAAGCTGCTCTTTCCCCTGTACCTAGGACAGCAGTGTGCCAAAAGGCACAAGAGCTAAACATAAACAAGAATTCTGCTCTTTTCCCATTAAAAATAATGAGATTAACTATTAGTGTATATTTAGAAAAGGAGTACACAGAATTATACAAAATTCAAGAAAATAGAGATAAAATGGCTCCCACCAACATACTCCTAACTGCATTACTGTGATAATTTTTTTTAAATGACATATCAACATCGTAATATAAATGATAAAAAAAAAACTACATTCAAATGGATCTGGAATTGATTATTACAGATACCAGGTATCAAAATATATTTTCTAAATTTAATTATGCCCCCCAACTAAGAGTCATGATGGAATGTTAGTGTAATTGAAATATTAGATGTCAAATGATTCAATGAAATGCCCCCTTTTTTTCTTTTTACCTCATTGCATTTGCTTATTCTCCTTGCTACAATAAGCTGAATCATTCCTCGCTTGTTTCCCTCTGTAGACATGGACCTTCTTAGTGTTTCCATGGCGTCTTGGTTTGTCTTGCCCAACAGGGATTCTCCATTTACTGCTATCAGTTGATCATTCACTCGAAGCCTCCCATCCTGGGAAGAAAAAGAGATAATAGTCAGACATGTAAAAAAAGAAGTACTTCCTTTTATAATAGTTATATACTGTAACAAAAAGAAGTTTGCCTTCAGTAAGGAAACAAAAACAAAAACGCTTTTTTTTCAATCCTAATAGATTATGCTCAATTGAACTCTTGTATAATAACATCTAAGCTGCCATTGAAGATTGTGTCTATTCCAATCATTCATACATTTGTAAATCAAGTCATTAGCATAATCTGTTTTCCCAAAAAGCATACTAATTCAAACAACACAATATGATTATTTTCTTGCTTCCAGAGACCCCTATGGAAGGAAATATTTAAGTCTGAGCAATATTTTAATCTGGAACAGCACAATCTTTTGAAGTGGAGCCATGAAAATTTTCTATGAAGAAATGACATGTTATTGAAATTCTGTTTCCCAGAGAACAACATTGTCATTTAGGGTGTCTATCATCAGGCTACGTGATCTTATGTAGCTGCCATACTCCCAGGATCTCTCACAGTTAGGATTTCAAGAAGAGTATAATTTTAATCCAATTTTCCTTGTAAAAAGAATATCTTCATCAGAATGTACCATGATTTTTGGTTCAGAAAATAGAGTCAACACAGATATTAAGGAAGGAGAGAGCAGGATGATGGTCTAGGTTTGGAGTCAGCAAGACCTAGTTTCAAGTCTAAACTGAATTTGATCCTGGGCAAGTCAATTAACCTTTTAAAGACTCAGGCAAATCCCTAGGATAGATCCAATTGGTCCTCTTTCCCTTCCCCTCAATATATTTTTTCATTATTTATGATGTGTGTATACATATGTATGTATACATGTGCATGTATACATGTGTATACATATGTATGCATATGAGCTAGTTATCTTCCTTGAAAACATCAATCAATGAACAAGCATCTATTAAATTTTTATTACCTGTTAGGCACTAAACCAAGCACTGGGCAAAAAACATAAAAGCATCTCTTGCCTTCAGGGAGTTAATACTCTAATGCAATATACTAAGCAATAGACAAATAATCAAGTATAGACTGGATGTATAGAGAACAGATAGAAGAAGATACCCTCAAAAGGAAGGCAGAAAAAAGTCAAGAGGCCTAGGAAAATCCTCCTGAAGACAGTGAGAGTTGAGCAAAGTAGTGAATTAAGTCCAGGATACTTAGAAGTAAAGGTGAAGGAGAATAGCACACCAAGATGGAAGATGGAATGTTCTGGATGAGAAATAAATAGCAAAAGTTCACTCTTTGAGACAAGAATTTTTTTTTGTCTTTGTATCCCTAGTTGCTTAACAAATACTTGTTAAATTAATCTCATAGCCAGAGTTTCTTGTGCTTATTGGGGTGCCAAACTAGAAAATGTCAATGGAATTAGCCAACTTCAATGAACTTTTGGTTCCTGGACATGAAACACCATACAATAACACTTTGCTGATGGAATGTCTACCTTTGTGCCCCTCTCCATTAGGCTTCTACAGTATGGTTCCATGCATCACATTTCCAGAGGATCTGATTTTGTCACACACACACACACACACACACACACACACACACACACACACACACATTTCCATATCATATAAACAGATCTAAATGTGTACAACAATGCAACCAATTGCTTGAGTGTCATTCTAAAGAAAATACTGAATAAAACACAAATAATTGATTTAAAAAAATATATAAAGTAAAAATTGTAAATCGTCCTAAAAATAATCTTGCTTAAGGGATAGAATGTGGGGGTGGAGATATTATGCTTACCTTGGATGCTGCTCCTCCATTAATAATGGACTTTACAAAGATCCCCAAATCTGCATGGTTCTCTTTTGACCGGTTGCCTTTAACGCTGACTCCAAGTCCAGCAGATCCAGAGTCATTAAGAGGAACTTCAAATGTCAGAAATTCCCTAGTGCCATCAGGTGTGAGAACAAGATCCTCATCTTCTGCTTTCTATTGAAAGGAAAAACATACACACAAAACATGACATTATTTTAAATGTTTCTTTTTAGCCCCATTGTCTTGTTTAGAGTCTGCTAATAAATGGTTCCTTAATTGCAATATCCACAGTGTTTCCACAGAAGTTGCATGAGAAGAGCCACATTAATAACGTGAATGCACTCTAGCAGATGATTCCTGGAACCAGATGTTAATATTTATAAGTGATACTTGTTTCAATATTGAAACAAATCTGAACCAGATTAAGAGAAAAACACCAAATGTACTGGAAACATTGAAGACCCTTTAATTCCTTAGTTGTGGACTCCTATGGTTTTTAAAAAGTAATTTCTTCATCTGTTTATGCCTTCTAAGCCACAGGAGGAAAACAGAAACAGCAGGAATCCAGATAAATAAATAGAATTACTCATTTGGTCCAATTCTTGTATTAGGAGCTCATAGAGTTCTTAAATAACAGAATCAAGACAGTTCAGTCTTGATTACTAATGCTGAAGCTTAGATTATTCATGGTCATCAAAAGACAAAAACAAAATGGGGTATAGTGTGAACAAAAGTGGATTTGGAACCAAAAGACTTGAGTTCAGCTTTGTTCAAATGCCTAAATTTCTCTGAATCTTATTAGATTCATTTGTCACACTGTTATAATGGCTGCTCTGCCTACCTCAGTGTAGTGCCGTTGTCAAGATGCAAGGGAAACAGTGTATATAAATCGATGCTATTCATTCCATACTGCATTCTAACATGTTTGCTGCATTAGTCAACTGATTCAACCTTTCATATCTATGAGAACATAGTGAAGACCAACCCAAACTACATTAAACTACTAGTGATATACTGCCCTATATCCCCCAGTGCTTGTGGTATCCCTAAAGAAAACATGAGAATAATTGATCTACCTATATTTGCAAAGTAGTGGTCAGGAAATTCATTGACGATGGATGACAGAATAAGGGGAGACAATTCACATAAAAGAAGGTAATAAACAAGACTTCAAATATACAAAAGTTGATCATACATAAGAACATTTGCTGCTTCCCATATTCAGCGAGAAAATTAAAACCAAACAAAAAATAGCCTACCCTGAAGCATGTAGAATGTTAGGCTGTTATAGTAAGACTTGGGGAACATCAATGATCAGGGATCAAACTCTGCCTCAAAGACTTTGACTTCAGGCAAGTTGCTTAACTTCCCTGGGCCCCAGTTTGCTCATTTGTAACATAAGGGAATTGGACTCAACGGCCCATGATCCCTGCCAGCTCTAAATCTATAATTCTCTGATTCTATATCAGAACAAGAATGTATTTGTCACGTAGCATAGTGGAAAGAACACTAGGTATGAAACCTACTTTTGTCACTAACTAGTTGTGTGACCTTGACCAAGTTGATTTACCTTATTTAGGCAGACTTCCCTCAGCAAGAGCATTAGAGGATTTCACAATCTTTGACATCTTTTCTCATTCTAAAATTCAATTATTCTCTTCCTAAGGCCTTTAAAAATAATACAGAAGTTCATCTGGGCTGGCTTCAAATGGTCTTAAGCAGGAAAGAGAATAGATGACCTATATATGAACTAAGAAACCTTTCACCTTCAAAAATTCTAGTATATTGTGATTGTAAGATAAAATTTCCCTTAAATTAATATCCAGGTTTTGCTTTCAATTACAGTACTTTTAAAGCCCAGCTTCCCACATCTAACTACTAGTTGTAAGCACAAGACAATTCTCAGTCAAACTTCACTAGCTTAGTTTCTAGCTGAAAACTCTCAGAGGCTTTCACAGTAACAAAAAAGAAAATACAAAAATACAATTTATTAAGGAGGTTAGCTATTCAAAACATCTGACTTTTAGCAGAAAATGAAAAAGAAACAAGAATAGTTTAATGGAAAAAAAAATCTTCCTTGGATTTGTCTGTGCCTGAAAGGGAAGTTCCAAGTCAAAAGAAATGGAGGGTTTCATTCACAAATTAGGGCATAAGAATTAGGCCTGTGATGTCATCAGTGTAGGGAAGTCTAAGGGCACCTAAGTGGCACAGATAGAGTGCCAGCCATGGAATTAGGAGGACTTGAGTTCAAATCTGGCCTTACAGATTTATTAGCTGTGACCCTGAGCAAATCCTTTCATCCTGTTTGCCTCAGTTTCCTCATTTGTAAAAATGAGCTGGAGAAGGAAAAGACAAACCACTATCACTCCCACTGCCAAGTTTGCCAAGGAAACCCCAATGAGGTAAAAAGAGTTGGACATGACTGAAAACAATTAAACAACAACAAGGAACACGAAGATAAGAAAACTTCTACCAGTGTAGAGGGATACCTTCTGTATAAATTCCCATTGTCTGCTATTTTCCTTGAGAACAGGGACTACTTCTTTTTTCTTATTTGTATCCCTAGCAATGTAGTAGGTGCTTAATATATGCTTACTGAATTGAACGTATAGTCTTCAAAATTTGTCAAGAGCACAAAAGAGTAAAGTGTCTTGCCCAAGGTCACACAGACAGTAGGATTCAGAGGTGTCACTTGAACCCAGGTTTTTCTGGTTCCAAGGATAGCTCTCCATCAAATAGATCATGCTGCTGCTATTCACTTATTGGAAAAGCGAATTACCTTCAAACAACTAGATGAAACATAAATATTCATAAGAAGATATATGCACTATGAAGCTTAATAAAAACCAACTTACTTTTGAAACAATTAACGAAAACACTCTTGTTCAAAACCGATTTCTTAAAGTAAAGGTCATTTTAAATTATTTCAGCTAAATGAATGAAGCTACTCAAGTATGTAATTCGTAATAAAAATGGGATGGGTGATAAGGTTTCCTCCTTTAGGACTTAGGTAATACCTAGACACATTAAAATCATAACAATGTATTTTTACACTGTAAAGATATGACATAAGTTGAGTACAAATACTTAAAGATAAAATAGTCTTTAGAAATCAAATGTGGCAGGATAAATAATCTTTGAAGCTGCCCCCTACTTCTCTGCCAGTGATGTAGATAATGGCACATGGGACTATTACATATGGCTCATTGGCTGAAGAATTATAGCTAGGAATTTTTTTACTCGTGGTTGCTACAGAGTGGAGTGAAGGGGAGAACATTAGTGCAAAAGACATGAACAGAATTGGGTTGGGAGCAGGGACCCTCCCCAGACAAGGGCATTGGTGCCCAAGGAAGGATTTCTATACACTAAGAACTGACAAAGAGAGAAGGTGCCTTCACAGTCCCCACCAGGAAGAGAGCCCAGCAGAGACTTATTAAGGATCCTAGAGAGGGTATAGGTCTTTGTATCTTGTTCAAGTTGGGAAGAGAAGGACTCAAAGAGGGTCCCAAGAAATCCAGCAGCAATGGCTACATCTTCAAGGAGTGGTAAATAAATCTCAGGATCAAGGACGTTTTAAGAAGAGAAGAAAATTTCCCTCTCCTAATTCCCTAATCCTCTGCTAAGCTGTGATTCCTCAATTTTCCTACTTGTTCCAAGGATCTAGCTCCTCCCACCCAGAATACTGTACACAATTATAGACACATAGTATCTGTGATGACTTACTTTGGTATACTGGGCTCTTCTGAGCAATGCAAGGCTATAAAACAACTCCAAAAGATTCATGACAGAAAAGACTATCCACATACAGAGAAAGAACTCTGGAGTCTGAATGCAGATTAAAGCAAACTACTTGCTCTCTCTTTTTTTTTTTCATTTTGTTTTGTTTTCTTTTTTCTTTCTCATTGTTCATTCCATTGGTTACTATTCTTCTTTACAACTAGACTCTTTAATGTGAAAGTATATGTAGAACCAAATAGGATTGCATGCTGCCATGTGGGGGAAGGGGAAAGGGAGAGGGAGAAAATTTGGAACTCAAAAGCTTGTGGAACTAAACGTTGTAAACTAAAATCAAGTAAATTTAAAAGAAACAAGAGACACAGTTTCCAGACAAAAGAGAATATCCCATCCCATTCTAGAAAGTGTGACCCCTAAACGTTAGCATGAAGAGTAGTGACCTGATATATTATATCCTACTTTGAGATACATTTCTTCCTATAATTCCCATAAAGAAAACTGACCAGAATGCAGATCTACAGAAAATTAGTAATTTTGGGGTATATATTGAACTATGATTTAAAAAAATCAACAAAAATGCTATCTTCAAAAGTAACCTCCTTAAATAGCATTTGCACTGGTGCCTTCAATCAGGTTCCCATATCACTTCCACTCGAAAAAAAGTGTAGAGAAAAGTTGGCAGGTATGTGAGATAAATTATATTTTTCTGGAGAGTTAGGATAATTTCCTGACAAGCTCATTTATGATTCAGCTTTGGAGAAGGCAAGATTAACTGTCCCTGGGTTTTATTTGTTGTAGAAATAAGACTTGTTTTCTTCTCAGCATGACTTGTCTTCATTATCATTAAAAAAAATATCTAAAGGATAAACTGTACTTTACATAAAATGTTTTTATTGTACATTCATTCAGGTCTGAGCACAGGTACCTAAAATCGATTTCAGTTTTATTGCTATATTTTTCATATCAAGTTACTGACAAATGCCTCTCAAAAAGATTTGGGCCATATGTTTTATTATAAATAACTCTAAACTCTCTGTACTGATGACTGTAGTGAGTACATTTAAATCCATCAGTAGTTAACTTTTGTTGCTGCTCAAGGTGAGTACTCATCCTGACTAGGATACTTATTTAATTTACAAGCATCTCCATTAGCCTTCATTTTCTCATCTGTAAAATGGGGGTCATAACACTTCTACTACTTATTTGACAGGGATATTGTGAGAAAAAAAAACTGGAGACCTTGAAATAACATGAAAATGGAAACTATTAATAATGTTAAGGCAATTCTACTCTAATAATACTCACTGCTTTTCTTAACTTTCCTTCTACTCATCATCTTAGCTAGGTGGTACAACGGATAGAACATGTGAACTGGTATAAAGAAGATCTGAATTTGAATTTTACCTCAGGAATTTATTAATAGTTGTATGACCCAGATCAAATCACCTAACCATTCTCAGCTTCCCTTACATCATCTGTAAAATTCCAGTTCTTAAATTTTTATCTCATGGTTCTCAACAAGAATGCTGCAGGTGCCCCCACTTCTACCCCCTTAATTCTGCATCCCTTCCTTTTCCTTACTGTTCATGACCACTATTACTAATCCCTAAAATCTAGTGAGTATAGAGAGAGACCAAATGAAGTCTTGTGGCAGGAAAGGGAGGGAGGGAGGGAGGGAGACGGAGAGTGGGAGAGAGAAAGAAAGAGACAGAGAGACAGAGACAGAGACTGACAGAGAGGGGGAGGGGGGAGAGAG
>CM053581.1:526451469-526470762 GCA_028627135.1 Pseudochirops cupreus | reverse complement strand
TTTAAATAGGTCCCTAAATATCTAAGAAGTACAGTTTTCAGAATAAGAAATTAAAGTTATCTATAAGCATATGAAAAAATGCTCTAAATCACTATTGATTAGAGAAATTCAAATCAAAACAATTCTGAGGTACCACATTGCACCAGTAAGATTGGCTAAGATGATAAAACAGGAAAATGATAAATGCTGGAGAAGATGTGGGAAAATTGGAACACTGGTGCATTGTTGGTGGAGTTGTGAACTGATTCAACCATTCTGGAGAGCAATTGGAACTATGCCCAAAGAGCTATAAAAATGTTCATACCCTTTGACCCAGCAATAGCACTTCTAGGGCTGTATCCCAAAGAGATCTTACAAGTGGGGAAAGGACTCATATGTACAAAAATATTTATAGCAGCTCTTTTTCTGGTGGCAAAGAATTGGAAATCAAGGGGATGCCCATCAATTGGGGAATGGCTAACCAAGTTGTGGTATATGGATATAATGGAATACTATTGTTCTATAAGAAACAAAGAGCAGATGAACATCATAGTACCACGGAGTGACTTATATAAACTGATGCTGAGTGAGGAGAGAAGAACCAGGAGAACTTTGTACACAATTACAGACACATTGTATCTGTGATAACTAACTTTGGTAGACTGGACTCCTCTCAGCAATGAAAGGTTATAAGACAACTCCAATGGATGCATGATGCAGAGGGCTATCCATATCCAGAGAAAGAACTATAGAGTCTGAATGCAGAATAAAGCAAACTACTTGCTCTCTTTTTTGTTTCATTTTATTTTGTTCCTTGTTTCTCGTTGTTCATTCCATTGGTTATAATTCTTCTTTACAACTTGACTAAAGTTTAGTGTGAAGGTATTTATAGAACCTGTATTGGATTGCATGCTGCCATGGAGGGGGATCATGGAGGGCAGGGAGGGAGAGAAAATTTGTAACTCAAAGGCCTTGTGGAACTGAATGTTGTAAACTAAAAGTAAATAAATAAATTTGAAAAACATCTAAGAAGTATCCAAATTTAAGCAAAAGAATAAAATATACTTGCTCAGTCAATGAACATATAAGTAACACTGGTCTGCCTACTTCTGTTTCCTCATATGTAAAATGGGGATAATAATAACACCTACTTCCCAGAGGATCAAGTGCATGTAAATTTTTGGTAAAACCCTAAAACACTATATTGATGGAGCTAGAATCATTATTCTCATCATTACTACTGCTACTACTATTGTTGCTACTACTGAACAATTTCTGGGTTGAGACTACATGGGGAAGAATGAAAGCATCATTAGAGTTTACAGATGCCTAGAAGATATTCATTATTTAGGAGAAAACTTGAGAGTTGACCTAGAGAGGAAACATGAGATAGAAAAGTGAAGAAACTAAATCACTAAATTAAGTGAAGGAAAAGAGCAGAACATTATTCAAATATTGTGAAGAATCATAACACAGTTGCTCAGAAAGAGTTAAATTAAAATATTCATTCAACTCTACAGAGAATTCAGACAAAGTGATGCTATTCCTATACTGTTGAAATTTATCCAGTTTTTCCCAAACCAACATCCATGGGTATCTAAAGTTATATCCAAGGAGATTAAACAAACATGATTTCATTTTTTTTTCAACCTAACCATCACAGAAGTTGTCATTCAGTCTGACTATTGTTTTGAAAAACAAATGCAAGCTAGGCTAAAATGTATTTTAAAACAATCTTAATACCATGTATGTTCAGTTAAACAAATTGTATCATGTCAAAAGGCACAGGCATTAGTCAGTTCTCCAAGTATGCCATTTTTTTATAAGCAAGTTCCAATTAACAGTTTACTACAAAACCTTTTCCCAACACTCCCTTTCTAATGTGCTTACTTTGAAGAATATCATTATGATGAAAATTCCTGCACAATACACAGAAATATTTATGAACTTGTTATAAGTGAAAAGGGGAATTTACAAAGGTTATTTCATTTCACTTGAATCATTCTACATAACACTCAATGTATTGCTAATTAAGAGCAGTGGGATGTCTGCTCTACACTAGTTCTTTTTAATTTTATAATTATCACCATCATTTATTTTTATTGTCAATTACTTCCTTCCATACAACAAGATTCAAGCTTCATGATTTGGATTAGTTATAAATGCAACAAAAAATCTGTGGTTATGCAGTGGGATAAATGGCAAGCTTGCAAAAGGCAGGTTTCTTGAAATGTGACATCTATGAAATAACCCACTCATCTGTCTGTCTGCAAGCCAAGACCATACAACAGCTTTACATTAATTACCATTTGTTATAACTCAGGGGTGGGGAGAGGCAGGGAAGGAAAGGGAAAGAGAGAGAGAGGGAGAGAGACAGAGACTCCTTTTATAACAGAGATTCCTCACATAGAGTCAAGGAAGGTGTGTGTGTGTGTGTGTGTGTGTGTGTGTGTGTGTGTGTGTGTGTGTGTGTGTGTGTGTGTGTGTGTGTGTGTGTGTTTAAACCTCATTTCAACATGATTGGTTTCCTTTGGAATCCTATGAATTTTTTAGTGCATTTAAAAGGGGTCAGTGAGTTTCACCAGACTCTTCCAGGGATACACGAAACAAAAAAATGTTTAAAAAAAATCTTTCTTTATAAAGTAATTTTAAATTATGCCTACAAAGACCTTCCAACAACTATCTATTTTTCAAACAAATTAGAGGGATGATTTTTAAAAGTTTGAATAGATTACTTCCATATCTAAAAGAATAATGATTTTGTCAGAATGGGTATTCCCTTTTCACCAATGCAGACTGAAACCCTTAGTAAAGTTTTTCACAAGTCTCTGTGACCTAAATATCATCCCCTCATGTCCACCCTTCTGGTGATTAGCCTCTCCTATTTGGTCAGACCTATCTTTAACTGAAAAGCAAATTGTATCTCACTGAAATCCCTGTCCACCTCAGTGTGACCTGTGAAAAGCTATATTCCAGCAGGTCATCATTCTTTTCTTTTAATTCTATTTTATTTTTAATTTATGGAATAAAACAAGTATTTCCATAACACAGTATCATAAAAAATCAAATTTAGGATAAGGGAGATTTGATCCATATCTAGAGATATTGAATGGCAATAGAAAGGAGTAATACTTTTTCTCTGTGGTTCAGGTCAGCCTTCAAGAACTGAAAAACGATGAGAAATTACAGGGAAAGGAAGAATGTAAACAAGTACACAAATGATAGTTCCAAGACAAATTTCTCAGCATGTAGCTAAACCAGCTCAATGATTCATGCTAATCTGAATTTGCCAACAGCTCCTGTCTTACACACCATTTCCCTTGGATGGAAGGCTTCTTCCTGGCGAATGACAAGAAGGCTCACAGTTCCTCCCATCTTGGTGCTTCTTAGCAAGGAGACAACTTCCTCTTGGGTTCTGCCTGTTAAATCTACTCCATTTACCTAAAAGAAATAGAGCATTAGAAAAGTCTGTTAGAGTAGACAAGAAGCAAGACAAATGGTGCAACTGATAGCATAAAGTTAACTATTCCACAGAATGTATTACCCAGTGATTCATAAAATCTGGGATTGAATCAATGTGGGAACTCCCTCCATTGACACAGATCAGAGTTCTCCACATGTTGGTATAGCTTCTGTGGCAGAAAAATAGAAGACATGATATAATAACCAAAGTTTTGGAGATAGGCCTCTCTGAATTTAGTTCAGATAGACTTCAGACAAACAAGTATGCAGACTGCTGTTGGGTCCACACCCAAAGACTTTGTGGGAACAGCCCAAAATTGAGTCCTCTGGGATAGTCTTGGAGAACCCAGGAACACTTCCAAGATGTGATGAGCATCTGTGGAGGAAGACATGACTGGGTGCAACTAATGCAAAGGCACCAATCTTTTAAAATGGAGTCAGAACATAGAGGAGTGGAGGAAAAATATCACTGGGCTTGTTATAGCTAAAATAACGCTTTTTACATCCATAAGAAAATATTAGCAAAAATTTAAATAACAGCCATTAAAATCAATAAATGGCATCCCGCCTAGAGGAATAAGAATATTAAAATACTAACTGGCTTGAATGCTATTGGCTGTGACATAAAACTTCAAGGACATTTTATAAGTCTTTTAAACACTGAAATAAGGTTTTGCTCTTTTCAGCTGGTAATGAAAATCATGTTCAAAGTACATGAGGATTCAATTTTAATTTCAAAGTTTTAACCCTAAAAAACTTTTGAAAAGTGACTCTTCCTTCCCCTTGTCTGGTCACTCTTCTACTCTGAGATTCTTCAAGTCCAAAATCTAACAGAAAATACACAAATTCATTACTTTAATGTTGAAAAAAAATTTTCCCCCAGAAATAAGATAGCTTTCTGGGGACTGGGGGAGGGGAAGGAGAAGCCTTCTTATGCTGTGATTAAAAATTGTTTACAATTTACAACAAAAACCTGTGACTCTGGAAAAACTTAAAAATTCAAAAGAAAAAGTATTGATTCAAAGAAGTTCTGTGTATTTAGCAAAAAAGGAAAAAAGGGGGGAGAACTATAAGTTACTACACAGTAAGGATAGTATCTATATAATCCCTTTGAACAAAAAATAAGGCACATTAAAAAAATCTTCCTGTGACTTTTCAAATATGAAAACTTCGTTTTTATGTAGTGTGCAAATAACTTATATGAAGAAATGAGTAGAGGATAAAAATTGACGATGTGGACACAGACAAAAAGATACAACAAAATGATGCTGAATGACCAATGGCAAATCCAAAAGTAGCTACTTCACCTACATTTTTCTGGTATGACATCAAGTATGCCCACAATAAGTTCTTACAAATAAGGATTATTACACTCTTTGTAATTTTATTCCTAATGCTTAGGACCTATAATAGATACATAATAAATACATGTTGATTAAATGATCTTTAAAGGAAGTTGTCTCTGTTCATGTGAATTTCTGAACTTTGTTAAAATACTAAAGACATCACTCTAAAAAGCATTTGCAAAAAAGGTTTCACCTTGTCTTGAATGGCAACCTGAAAATTACAGAAAATTCAAGAGGATGTGCAAAATATGTATCTTTTCTCAAAATATTTCAGCTTATCTAGTTTTATGAGTTTCAAATCTATCTTTCTAGATAAGGCCTTAAATGTATAAATGAAATGATAATGCAAAAACTTAAACAAATCTGTTAATATACCAAGAAAACCTGGAGGGATGGCAGGGAAGAGGGAAAGAAGCCATAGTATGATTTAGAACTGTGAGAGGAATAAAAAATATATCGTGCTGCCTTTGTGGCAAGAATTTAGTTTTTGAAGATAGCTTTTGGAAAATAAAGCCATAATAAAGCAAAAGCATGAATAGAAATACATAGAGACCACAGAAGAGCAATACATTCAACACTTATATTAATGTTGGTAATTGGTCCATTGGTTCTCAATAATTGAATGATATGTGATTCTGCTGATAGAAAGATTGGATGTTTTCTAAAGAAACAGCTTAACAGAGGAATGCCAAAAGCTTTTTTTCCCCTTCTATATGCCATAATAGCTGATTTCAAAGGAAGTATAATAGAAATTCATAAATATGCAAGATATAATCTATCCAAAGATATCTTCATTGGCACTAAATTTTTGTCTCAATTCACTGTGTCTATTCCACTGCTGCTATTTTTTGGTCCCAGTTCTTTTCCTGTGAACTGCTTTTCATTTATTTCATTTTGATATTTTCCAGTCAAAAGATATATAGCATTTCTGTTTCCTCAGATAAACTCCCAATCAAGTAATGAATCCAAACAAAGGTTAAATCTATATATCACCAGAACACTTTGTTAATTGACTCAAAATTTCACTAAAATATTTTTTTAAAAAGTTCATCAATCCAAATGTGACATTATGAAACCCAACTATCTAAATAATTACCTTAATTTTTTACTGAAGTGAATGAACTGATTAGATGTTTTGTCATCATGTAGACACAAACCCACACTGAGAAGAAAACATTACACTAATTGAGCTGTGTTGTATGTACTCTACTGAAAAGCAGAATTTCATGTTTCACACTGAGTGTGTGTGTGTGTGTGTGTGTATATATATATATATATATATATATATATATATATATATATATATATCCATACAAGACAGTGTAAAAGAAGCAGTCAGGTAATTCCTCAAAATGATTTATGGATTTGGGTTTCTTTTTTTAAAAGATTAAAGGAATTCGTCACTTACCTCCACAAGTCGATCTCCTGCTTTAAGTCTACCATCTTGAATAGCAGCCCCTCTGGGAAGGATATTTTTCACATAAATTGGAGCTGAGCCACCAACTGGTACATCTCTGGAAGTGATGCTAAAACCCAAACCTTCTGAACCTGGGCAAATAATAGAAATGATTGAGATTTTCACCATTTGAAAGTGCTTTGCTCTTAAATAATTTATTAATGATCCCACCAAACTGTGCAGACAGGCATTCCTGCTCTATATCAATTTTTGCTCAGATTTTCTGAGACAGAAATAATGAAGTTAAGAGAAGTCAGAAAAGTAACCAGCATTGCAGTTAGAGAATAAAGAAACTGCTAAAACTAAAATTATTGAATTTACTGACAATGACTGAAATTTATCATCTTCATTTGGTACTCTTGCTTTCTAGCTTAATGTTCATGTTTATTTCTCAAAATGTAAGTTGGATTGTGCCATCTAAGACAAAAAATAATTACTGAATTAAAAAACCATCTTTCTGATTATCATCTCCAAAAATGACCAAATTACATTTAATGGTGATGAACTTAACGAAGCATTTAAATATGACGAATTTGAATAATATCAATTCTTAAGTTTTTGGCAGGATTTTTTTGATACGCATTATCTTATGTTCAATATAGTATAGAAAGGTTATGTGTATCCAGAACTGACAAGTAACAATCCAAAATGAAGCAAAATAAGATCAAAAGATAATAACTTGTTGATTATAATTATGACAAATTTCTACTTGTTCCAAAAAATTATTTCTGAAGATATTAGGTTATATTTCAGTTTAAATGCTATCTTGGACACACTTGATAATGGGAACTCTGTTCTCTATGGATATCATTAAATCATAGCAAGTCTTGTATATAAAAGAAATATTAACAGTTGCAAATAAACAAAGTTTTATTTGAAATTCAGGTCAATTCAATTCAAGAAACATTTATTAACTAGTTATTGTGTTCTGAGCACAAAGCCCAGTGCTTTCCCTCATAGGGTTTATCTGATAGGTATGTGTGACACATACAAAGACAAATATGATATTAAAAAATGCCCAAAGGATTACAGATCTAGACCTAGAAAAGGTCTTAGAGGTCATCTAGCCCAACTGTCTTATTTTACAGATGAGAAAAATTATCACTACACTCGTTTGGGTTTTTTTTTAAGTATATGATATGAATTCTGAGGGTGACCTTTATGTTGACATTTTCACCCTCATAATGTAAATCCTTCCTTAAGTAGATTGTCTTTTGCTTCTTGTTCTCATCTATACTTCTAAAATGTCTTCTCCAATTTTCTCTGGCAGTGAAATAACTATTCATACTTCAAACTCAACTTAAATGCCACTTAAAGCACTCTCTGATCTCCTTGGTTGGTTGATAATATCTTTATCTCTTGACCCTTTCCATCTCCCAAATGTATTTAAAGTGTAATTTTGTTTATTAAATCTATCAATTTCTTCTTTATCCTCTCCCCCCCACACACACACACTTGCCTCCAAACCTCATGAGGACAAGAGAACCTAACTTTCTTTGCATTCTCACCTTCCATGCTATGCTATAGTCTGCAAATAGGACTGCTTAGTAAATAAGTTTTATATAAATAGCTTTAAAATTATCAGAAGAATCATGGAGAAAGGACTGTAGGACAGTAGGGAAATCAGAACACACAAAACATCCTTCCTCCTCCTCACCCCTGCAAAGTTTGCAAATAGCATTAGATCTAGAACAAGATTTTCCTTGTTACAACTTCAAATGACTGAATTTGTTCAGTAAGAGATAATAAAAACCATTTTTTTCAAGATTGGTCAGTTTCAATGGAATAATTTAATGTGTTCATAATTGCTCATATTTTAGGTTATTTATTATGATCACAAGCATAACACACCACCTCCATGACAGTCCTTTCAAATTTTTCTGCTGGGATTTTCCCACATGTCTGTTTTAATGGGACCCTAATGATTTACCATATCATTTTAAAAAGGGTGGGGGCAATGGGGATCTAAACTCTTCTCACTTTGCTATCTTAATTTTTATGAACTAAAAAGACTGTTGTGTGAACCTCAATATTATTAAAATATCACCAATAACCCTTAAATCTGTATGCTAAAAGTTCAGCCAGTGACCTTTAAAAGAAAGATAAATAGATATCAATTTTCATTTAGAAAAGCCAACAAAACATTCTGTACTGACTGAAACATATTACTGACCTTCTCCTCTGACTTTATTAAAAAGCTAATTCCTGTGAAAGATCAGAGTATTTGAAAATGCCAAAATGCCAATAACTATTAAGAAATCATAATTATAGAAGCAAAGACTTGTGGGCTATCCTAATTTTGTCATTCTGAATTTCATAGTTCCAAAAATATGTGAAAGAATCACTTCAATGAAGTGTGTCTCAGCATCTCATTTTTTATCAAATAAAGACAGATCATCTCCTTGTAATAAATCACCATTATTTAGGATATGCTAGTTAGAATTTAGTGTCTTGGACATGTTATACTTTAATGAAACCTACAAAGAAATTTTAACCTAATCACACCAACTGGTAAAATAACCATTACCTGTTGCCGAATTTCTATTTGTTAGGCTTCTAAAAATCCTCTTTTCTTATGGCATTCTTCATTAGAGATAATCAAAGACAATCAAAATCCTCATTCTATTCATACTTATAATACACTACTTGGGGGTATGCTTAAATAATTTGCTTCATTTAATGCACCACGTGGATGATGCCCCAGTAAACAAATGAAAACAGCATTAGGAAGATGGGCCTCCACTGTGCATGTTGGTATGAACAAATATTTTTTAAAATGCTTAAGAAAGATGCTGTTATTTCTTTCTGTTGTTTTCTAATGTAAGAAACAAAAAGTATTAAGCACTGCTAAAAATGCATTGCCTACTCTCTAATGTTTTTTAAGTGAAATAAATATTTTATTAGGAATGATTAACTGTAATTTCTGAATAAAAAAAATTCTTGATGACAAGTACATTTTCAAATCATCACCAAAGTTCAACCACCATTGTAGAATTTTTCAGATATACTTACCAAAAAAATTACTTTGTGAAAAAAATGATAGTTTTCTAAATTAATGGATTTGGAGTTGCTTAAAAGACCAAACTATTTAGAAAACTGGGAACTTTTAAATGAATAGTTCCAGTGAAAGTCTGACATAAAATTGGGAAATTTGTCACCATGAGGAGCCTCAGGCATATTTTTGGTCAATTTTTATTAAGTTATTTCATTATATTCTTTCTAAATGAGGAGTGTCATTCAGTGAGCATAAAACATAACTGAAAGAGCCACAATCAGATTTATGCTGATGCCCTTAAGTCTTGTTGGAGGAAAATTTACCGCAGACAAGCTGTCAACTCTAGCTTCTGTCAGGGAAGTTTTTAGAGCTGAAAATTCAGAAACCAGAAACAAGCAATGTGTTGTCCATGGGAAGTTCACTTACTGCTAACATAGTTTTAGAAAGGGGATAAATACTTTCTATTCAAAGCTTCTCCAACTCTCTACTCAAAGCAGAAAACAGAGTAGGAAAGAGGCAAGAGATTTGAGGTCTAAATATGATGCCAGACATCTGCTTTTGGCATAAGTTTTCCCATTTTACAAATGAGGCAGGACACCTTACCAAGTGAAAAATTATATGATCCAATGATACCGATAGATACAAAGAAAAGGGCGGAAAATATTAATGTTGTTACATTTGAAACAAACTATAAAGGTTATGATTTCTTTCAAACCACACATTTTCATTTGTTTCTGGATTGATAGCAAAAATCATTCCACAAATTATTCTTAAGTTTTTCTCTTTTCTATTTTCTAATTCACTTGAATTTGTCTGTTTTCAACTATAATAATAAAGGTACAGGGACATATTATAAAACCAATTATTTGATTTAGTATGTTGAAACAACTCATCAGTTCAGTTTTGTAAAAGAAAAAGGCAAATCAATGTTTGACTAAATTGATCAGTTGAGTCAGTAAAAATAAAAAATAAAAATATTGCAGCCATAATTGAGTTTAAGATGATATTAACATCACTGGCAACAAAGGGGTAATGACTCAGTTTGAGATACCATCATGACTTAGCAACACACCTTTATTTGAATTTCATGGTGTCCACAGTTATCACCTGGCCCAGATCCTGGTGGACATTTTACCCAGGACATTCTGTTTCCTTTTTCATTTAGATCATTGCATCTCCAATTAACAGTCTTTCTATCACAACACTTTCATAGGAGGAGATTCCTATGTAAATGCTGACATTCCGCTCAAATACTCTCATCTACCAGTTCTTTAATCTAACCCATTGGTACATATGACTTAGTACCCAATTAATCTTCAGGTATACACAGAGATCTTATATTCTTCCTTGAATCTGCCATCACTCAGACGTATTACATGTCTATATTCATGACCTCTGAAATAATTTTTTCAGATCTTAATCTTTCATCATCTCATCTTTCTCTATGCCTTGTAACCTCTAGTCATTTTTCATCTTCACCATGGCCTAGATTCCTTCTACCATCCTTTCTTAATCCATTTCCCCTGCACTTGCTACACTTCCATTTCTTCCTTATCACAGGCCTTAGTAAAGCAAGTTGTCTCCAATTATTCTCCACTCTCAAATCCATTGCTCCCTTGTCCTTTCCCAATAACATTTTTTCAAACCCCAACTATGAATCACATTCACAATCTGCTTCCTTCCCTTGTATTCATGGGCTGCTAAATACAGGTGGAAGAATTCAGAAAAACCTTGTTGACATGGTGGCGAATTTATGCTGTATCATCACCCAAATCGTATTCACTAAACATGGGTGTCCCCAAGACTCTATATCCTTGGCCTTCTCATCTTCTTGCATTATGCCATCTCACTTGATGATCTGATCAGCCACAGCAGGCTCAATTGGTATCTCTAGAAAGATGATTTCCAAATCCACATATCCAGCTATAAACTCTCTCCTGAGTTCTAATGCTCCAGCTGCTTTTTGAACATCTCAAACTGGATGTCTTATAGGCACCTTAAATTCAGCATGTCTGAAAAATGAACTCATTACCTTTCCCACCTCTCTGAAGCTACCCCTCTACCAAATTTTCTATTATGTCACAATTGCCTATTTTCCACTTGATCATAATATATCTAAAAGTTTCTTTTATATACTATAATCTCCAAATTTCATTTTCCCCTCACAATTGTCAGCAAATATAACCTCATAAAGTTGCTATCAGGAATAAGGTCTAAAAATATAAAATATCCTTCCATAAGAAATGAAAGCAAAGCAATGTGAAAACATACTGATATTAATATGTTTAGTGATTTTTAAACTCTTTATATGTATTTATTTAGGGTTCACTGGTCTGAAGATGGCTCACAATATAATGGGAAAAAAAATAGTTTCTCAAAAAATAACAATTGAACACAATAAAACTGAATGTAAGCCTTACCTTTCTTAAGCTGGATATTAAGCCTCTTTCCTATTTTTTTGGTGTTATAACCACCGCTTGGAGTTGGACTAAGGACATTTTGCTGTGAGGGAGACACAGTTGATGGCAGTTTTCCTGCTATGTTGGCACTATGAGGTAGTTGTGAGTAAGAGTCTGTTTGGTCAGCCTGATGATTCAGTCTGGGTATTCTCTGGAGGGCAGGAAGTCCTGCACTATTAACACTCTTGTTATCCATATACTGTGTGTCAGGGTTGAAGCGGTTAGAATAGTAATTGTTCTTCTCACTTTGAGATAGCTGTTCATACTGTTCTTTCTTTGCCGCAGGGACCACATGGAACCAAATGATGGGTGTACGCATGGCTTGGCGAAACATATGTTGTGCTCTGGGTTTCAGAATGAATGAAAATTAGCAAATTAAGACTGGCAGACTAGGAACATTATGAGCATAATTAAGTAGACTAATTAAGCAACAAGAACTGACATATATTGCTGAAATTAAAATGAAAAACTAAAATACCAGTAACCTATTGATCAATCAACCCTACATCTTTTGATGAAAGTAAAGATGCTGCACCAGATATGAATTACATGTCATTTTTGGGGAGAAAAATAAAGAATAAAATTAAGTATAACTGAAGTATATTATACACTAGCACTTGACTATGGGCCATATTAATTAACAGCATTTTATATATCACTAAACCTCCAATGAAGTTAAATATCATCTGCAGTGGAATTAAATATCATTATCCATATTTTCCAAAACAATTTTTGAATATTTAACAGTAAATTTGTAAGAATTCCAAGAAATAAAATTTTGTACAAATTTATTTAGAAATTTAAATGGTAACTAGCAGTTGACTTCCTATTGCATGCTGTAAATATGTGGAAAAAGTCATCAAAAATCTATAAATACACCTATTTCTGGTTCTTGTGTGTATAGATCCAGGGCCGCCATTATTTGTTACGTAATTTACAACATTAAAAGTAAGGGTTCCATTATCATTACGTGGTGTGGGTATATTTAAACAAATGAGAGTATCTAATTCTAATTGCTCAAAAAGAAGTCTCTAATATTTACCTAAGCCTTTTATTCCACAGCCCACCCTGAAAAACATTAAAGAGGAGGAAATGTTGTTTTCTCTTGCAGACAGCACTTAGAAAACTATAGTAAAGATCCCCAGGAATTTAGGCTTATAGCATTTCTATATTGGCCTGTACCAAAGCAGGAAAACTCAGAAAGCCTACAGTGCAGTTCTTTCATACTAAGATCCACAGGAGTTTTTCCTTTCTTAAGAATAATCTTTGAAAAACAGCATGGAAACACCTTAAGTAACAGATACTGTGAAAACTACAGGAATGGTGGCTTTTTCCAAGACACAAAGCAAGTAGCAGAGTAGCAAAAGTGAAATGAGGCCATATTGGATTTAAGAAATGAGCCCTATCAGTCAAAAGGCATTTCACATGTAGTCTAACGGTGGCAATTACACAATCATTGTTGTTGTTCAGTTGTGTCTGGCTCTTCATGACCCTGTGGAGCACACTGTCCATGGGGTTTTATAGGCAGACACTGCAGTGCTCTGTCACTTCCTTTTCCAGCGAATTAAGGCATTAAGCAATTTGTCTAGGGTAACACACGTAATAAGTGTCTGAGGCCAGATCTGAACTCAGGTATTCCTCAATCCTGGCCCAGCACTCTATCTACTAAGATCATTTAGCTGCTCTGATTATACAGTAGCTTTATTAATTAAAAAATTTAAAAGAAGGTAATGGAAGAGCATTTCTGTCAGGAAGCCACACTTAGACATTTTACTGTAAAGGTTTCAAATACCGGCCCTACAGCATATCTAAAGCTTGAAAGGGAGCAATGCCTTATAGAAGGCATACTTACTGTTCAAATCTTCTGTTGCGAAGGTCTCCATCATTAATCCTGACAATGCAATCATTCTCATGAAAAAGGTTTTCTTGTTCAGCCTTACCGCCTTTTTCCAGTCGTTTCACTAATAACCCCAGGGTTCTAGAACATTAAGAATGCAAATGATTATACATGCAGTATCTCCTTGGTTCATATGATCCTACCCATTTAAAACCACTATGAAATTCACAAAGCCTTTCATTGGAAGGTGGGATGTACACTAACCCTCTACCAGTGAGTTTTCAAATGGAACTGCTACCCATTACTTCAGATAAGTAGTGAACAATACCCAGAAGAACTTGTGGTCTCCATCATGAATGGGACCCGTTGTAAAGAAGTGGAAAAATCACCTTCTGACATGTCAGAGCAACAAATTTTAGAAACAAACTATAACATTCTGTCTAACATGGACAACTGCTTGAAAAAAAGCTAGTCTGATGGCTCAGTGAATGTCACAGTGTGCAACATGTGAGAAACATGTTTTTTTCAACACTTTTGGCAGGATTTTTGCTATGAGCCAGTTTTGTGCCCTGCTGAGTAAGGATGCCTCTCTTTGAGAGGAAAGAAAGATAAACAGGTACCTCTGACCTCAGCAGCCTCTAGTTATGAGAGGAATAACTGGGAGAAACATACATAGCTTAATCAACTATTGGGCTTTCCTATTAGAGATGAATTCAGGTATTTAAAGGAAAAATGATTTCCTGAGTTAGCACTTGCATTTAGTAGATGTTTCGGTTACTGCATTTCAAAACACTGTACTTGTCACAATGCTAACTAGGCCAATAATTATACTTCTATTTGAAGAGGTAAGAGAATCAAGCTAACAAAGGAATTTTGAAACAATGGCTGAGAGGAGGCCTAATGACCTTTCCCTTTAGTATCACTGTTCAAATTCCCTAAACATGACCCCTCTTCTCCCCTCCAAAATAGTTGGGCAAAGATTTAAAAGGTGTATTTGGAATACTAAGAAAAGTAAAGCATGAATTAAAAGTGTATGGTGTGCAGCAATGAGTAGCTAGATAGTACAGTGAATGACTGTTGGGCATAGAATCAGAAAGACCTGAGTTCAAATTCTGCCTCAAATACTGCCATACTAGTTATATGATGATCCTGGACAAGTACTTAACTTCCCTCAGTCTCAATTTCCTCATCTACAAAATAGCAGTTAGACTTGGTGACCTTTACAAGCCCTTCCAGCTCTAAATGCATGATTCTATGAATTCTTTACTCACCTACTACCTATCAGAGTGCTGAGACACATGGAAGATTCCTTTATGAAAACCTTGCCATTGATAACTAACAATATTATTTACTTAACTGGCATATTTTTATCTATTTGTGCATTGATTCACTTATATATTTACTAAAAAATAAAGTATCATTCCTAGCTGGGAATTTAGCAAAGATTTATTATTATTTTCATAATTTGTGAAAATATTTTATGCCAGTGCTACCTTTCCTGTTTCAATTATGTTTCAGATAATCAGTCTAAATACACAAATCTGCAATGTTGTAAGGTAATATGGATGTTATTAGAACTTCCTAGGACTCAGGAAGTTCTCCAATAGAAAAACATCTTAAACTGAAATAATATTTCATCTAAGTTTTTGCCTTCAAGGATCTTTTCTTTCATGAACGTGGATTCTAGTGATCTCTTCTCTATTATTCAATCTCATAACTCTTTGTTTATATCCTCCATGATACTTTTCACAGTCAGTCTTGCTTAATACTTATGTGTATAATAGGACCTTAATTCCCTTTTAAATTTCAGGCTCCTTAAAGGGCAGAGTCAATAAATGGTAACTGAATGAAAGTACAAATTTAGGAATTTCCTGGAATAAAGTAAGCACTTAGTAAATGTTTTGTATTTATCTAGCTAAGTCAAACAATGTTGTCTGTTGACCACATTGAGATAAAATTGATCAATAGTGACAGGAATTTCATGTTGAGTTTTTAGTCCTTGACAGTTATATCAAAGACAAGTCTTAATTAGTCCAAATAAGAGGTCTATTTCAACAGAATTCCTTGGGATTTCTTATTTTGTTGGATACTTATATCACAATAACTAATGAAGCCATAGTCCAATTCTGACAAAATTCTGAATTCTACTAAAAGTTAATTAAGAATCATCATCACTGATAAAAGTATTTTCAAATCAGCAAATCTTCGGTGATTGTACTGACTTCAAAAAACGACCATTTTAAGAATTAGGTATTATAGATAATTTTCACCGAATTTAATGATAAGTGGGAATATCACCGGAATCATTCATGGGTAGGAACAGGATTGAAAATGGAGCATCTCAAGGGAAAGGACCAAAGTGAGTGCGCGTTAACGTGGATAATCATTCAGAGAATCTGTAATAGGTAGAATTCTAGAAAGATATTCACAAATTACAGGCAACTGAACTCACTTTTGGAAAATAAAAATAAATAAATAGGTCTGTCACCTCTCCCCAACCTCCAGCAACCAAAAGGAACAGATTCTCATACAACTGATTTAAGCAAATGGTCCTAGTGCACATCAAGGCAGATGACCTTCAGACCTAAGCTAGGATTCTGTGAAGAACAAAGTGTGCAATTTGAAAAACAAAACTAACATATTAGATACTGCCTTCGCTTCTGCACCGCCACTCACAAAATCACTGAATGGCAGCTACAGAGAAATGATGACACAATCATTAAACAGGTTGTGTGAAAAAGGACAATTATAACGGAACCATTCCCCAAGGTATAGAGATTACTTTGCTTACAAATTCCTAAAGTCATAGCATGAATTTAAAAGATTTTAAAAGCTATGGAATCGGTTTCCTTATATTTATATTCCTTATATTTCCTGTATATTTAAATATTGCTAAAGTTTGTTGTTGTTAAATAATTTTTAATCATATCTGATTCTTTGTGACCCCATTTAAGACTTTCTTGGCAAAAATATGGAAGTGTTTTGCCATTTCTTCATCTCCAGCTCATTACAGATGAGGAAACTGAGGCAAACAGGGTTAAATGCTTTGCCAGGATCACACAGCTAGTAAATGTCTGAGGCCAGATTTGAAGTCAGGAAGTTGCATATTCCTGACTCCAGGCCCCACGCTCTATCCACTGTGCCACCTACTTGCCCCTACTGTGGAATTTAGTGACTCGATAAACATTTATTAAGCCTCTACTACGTGCTAGGCACTAATGCTAACCACTGGGGATAAAAAGAAAGGCAAAAAACAAGCCCCGCCCTCAAGGAGCTCACAATCTAAGGAAGAAAGACTATGCCTAAAAAGAAGCTGAAGAGTCAGAGGGAGAGAAGCGTCTGGTATGAGGCATGACAAAATTATACAGCTGAATGAAAACCATGAGGTGGCTGCTGTGGTCCCCCTTCTTAAATGGAGACTCTGAGAGCACCACTCTGACGTCCAACCCCCAACCTCTCCAATCAGAGAGTACTGATAAGGAAAGGGGGTAGTAAGTTGCTAAGCAGATGTGAGTTTCAAACTTGACATAATCTTTGAGAAATACGTGTTTCTGGAGATAACGAATAACAGAGCAACTGAATGAGAAATGACAAGTTTGGGCCAAATATTTTTTTTCTTTAAAACCAAAATGGGACATTTATATATAAGTAACCATTTATTCTAAGGATTTCAACACTCTTAGAATCTTTAAAAATCTTCTTGAAAATATTTTGTCAACATTATCTTATTCTTCATTTTCTACAACATGATTTTAGAGGAAAGCAAACAATGTGTTTGTAATAGAAATTATCTTACACTTTATTAACAGTGATCATCATGATGGAGTTTGTGCTGAGATGAATCGTTAATGAGGGGGGTACTTACAAGCATCCTCAGTGATTACAGTACTTTTTGTTTAACTTTGGAAAATCCATCTCCTAGAAGTCCTTTTTTCAAAAATGTGTGATCTTTCAACTAAATTTTGAAAAAGCATTTTCATGATATAATAACATAATAATGCTTTTGAGGGGTACTCACTGTTTACAAGGTCAATAGGCAAAATCAATAAATTCTACTTATTAAGTGACTGTTTAATTACCAGTATAACCAAACTTTTAAAAATCTGCTCATACTGTTTGACTGATACAACTTCAAAAACAATTAAAGTTATGAGCTCAACATATTTCACTCCTTTGATAATTTCTGTTTCTGACTAATCTAAATAAGCCCTCATATGTCCAGATGAGAATGTTATTAATCCTAACCTTTGGTAAAAACACTATAACAAAGAAATAAACTATAAGTCAAACCCACATTATGCCTCATTAACCACAATCCACAAAATCCATTGTGTTTATTGTCTAAAGCCATCATCTCAAATGCTGCAGTATTTCCCTGAGATCTCAAAACTGACCCAATTTTAGAGGTAGCCTGACCCCCAAGGGACACTTCAGATACTCAGAGCGTAACTAAGTAGAATGAATGAAGCTTAAGCTAGCAACCTGCTGATATCTAAATACTTGACAACACCATTAGATTCACTCTCTCAAAAACAGAATAAATTTAAAACCAAATCACTATCATCTACGAAATAACCCACTTTGTTTTACTAGGTGAATTGACATTACTAAGCAAAAAAATGAGCATTTTAAATGAGTAGATATTTCCTTATCTCCCATTCTCTATCTCAATTGTTCTGATTACTAATGGAATCTGTAAGCACCAATTTTAGAAATTCAACCAGGTATAATAGGTGCCTGGATTTTGCATGTTCTCTCCCAACAAATGAAGCACATGTGCTAATTTTTTGGAGGTGGTAGTTTGAGGGGAGGCAAATATATGCAAATCACACTATTCAAAACTCACATAAAAGACTCTTGATCCTCTCCCAAATACACTGAAAAGTGAGCTCCCAATCATAATAGCTCACATTTAAATACCACTGTGTGGTTCGCAAAGCGTTTGTATTCCATAATAGGATAATGAGGAAGACAGCAAAGAATTATCAGCCTCAAATTGGAGCTCATAGGTTCAGTGACTTGTCCGTGATCAGACAGTTAATAAATGGCAAAGCAGGAATTTAGAGTACTCTAAGTTCAGTGTTTTCTTTGTTCTGTTTTCCAAAAGCATTACTAACTTTTTGGTTATTCTATTTCTTCCTGCTGTTGTCTCCAGAGTTTGCAGATTTCACATTACCAAAGAAAAAACAGTGAAAGTAAAAATGAATCAGTTTCTTTGGGAAACTTCTTCAATTACATAATTCTAGGCATACCTTTGATATCTTTTATGCACATTGTCTTTCCTGTCAGAGCTCCTTGAGGGCTTGGAGGTTCACTTTTCACTTTTTATTCCTAGTGGTCTAAGTCTGTGTTTATTGATTGACTTTTCCTTAAGACCTGGTTAGAATATGATTGGCATGGCAGTCATCCTGAATCCAAATGACTAAAATGCTAAAAGCACAGGAATGTAAAAGATTGCTAAAAGCATAAATAGATTGTAAAAGATAGAAAAATGCTGTAGGTATAGGCATACAGTCTAATTAATTCCAATATAAAATATCAAAGCAACTAAGGGTCAAAAAGAAAAAGTTCTATCCACCTAAGAAATATTTCTTAAGTACCTGCTTTGTACAAAGAATCACACTGACACCATGCCATGCAAAGTGCCTGGCATATAGCACATATTTAATAAATTCCATTCTTTTTTTTTTAATTAAATTTTTGAGTTACATATTTTCTCCCCGTCTTTCCCCTGCCCACCACCCCAAAACAGCCATCCC
>CM053581.1:526421291-526450969 GCA_028627135.1 Pseudochirops cupreus | reverse complement strand
TGACTATTAAATTAAAAACAGGGTTCTTAATCTTAATATGCTCCTTCATTGATAACTATAGTCAACCAATCATTCCTATTATTTCTGTATTAAAATACTTCTATACGTTAACACATTTTGGCTCTCTTTGGACTAAATAGTTGGTATGATAGCTTCTGTTGCCTTAATTATTGCCTTGTGATTGCTTATATTTTCAACTATATATACACATATAGATATGCTAGCTCAGAAGACACTTTTTTCCATATATTTCAAAAATAATCAGTTGGAAAATTAAAAATTCAGTTAAACCAATTATCTGTCATTCATCATGGAGTATCCTTTATTCCCACCTGATGTTTACTAAAAAGATTGCTTGCTATATAACTCCACATAGCAAATTGTCCCAAATGACATTCAATCAGATTACATGTACAATCTGAGTTTAAATCACATAAAATGAAAATGCCACAAAGGTATGACATGACCATGAAAGATCACTTCTATCACAAATTAGCTAGTAGTTTCTGTTATTATTTAAATCATAAATTAGATTATACCTTTTCTACCCACTAACCTACCTCCATATTCCTGGGATATACAGTTTCCCCAGATTTTGGGAGCAGAGGAAGAATTCAAGATGGATCACTAAGTATATTACACCTTCATATCTTGCATGTACACTAATTATGTATTCAAAGGATTTTACACATTTTTAATGGTTGGTGGTGGTAAGCAAAAGGAGAAAATCATAGCATAATGGTACCAAGTTTAGAAAAGGATGCATGTTAATATGACTAATAATTTGAAGAAAATACTATTACTATATATATTACTATATATATATTACTATATTACTATATATTAATATATTACTATATAAAAATAGCTGTTAATGTATGAAAAGAGTATGTACATCTAAAGCTTATGCATATCTGAATATTCATGCATCAACGTTTTTGATACTAATAATGAGAGAACTCTATAAAAAAGAAATGCATTTTGAAAAATAAATGATGCCTCTATTTCTCATGAAAACACAATAAATTCCATGGAATGCTTTTTGCACGTGATAGCTGGTATGAATGATGCTAAGCATAATTTATACAATTAATGGCAATAGCCACTTACTCCAGGGAAAGATTAGTGGTATTCTCCAAACCAGTATCAGCATGTCCAACTGGTTCTACACGGCTGTTGTCTTCCTCTGTCCCATCTTCATCCTAGAGAGACAAATAGATTGGAGGTATATCACTTAAATTACAAGCATGAATTCCATGATTCACAGTTTGAAGCCCACAGAACCTTAATTCAGTAAGTACTAGGAGGATATCTGGACAGTATATAAAGACAAACTAATCTTTAACAATAAAATGGGGATGAGGACAAGATGTTCCCCTCATTTTGTTCAGGGAACATTTCTTAGTTCCAAAATCATTTGTCTATCAAAAATAAGAAATAAATTCTAAATTCAAATGGTTATCCTATCAAATTCCAAATGAACTGTAAATTTCCATAATAGTTATGTAGGAAGATTGTTTGATCCACCGAAGACCTAGAATAATTCTGATTCTGAGAAATTTTGTCAGTAGAGTTCTTTACACAATCTCTCCAAACAATCAGTACCATATTGGAAAGAGTGGAATAGTAAATATTATCTTGGCAAAGAATAACCATTTACAAATAAGATAAATACAAAGCTAAGTGTTTCATTATATATTGCAGAAACCGAGTGAATCTTTTACCTCATCCCCAAATGATGACTCCCATAGATGCGTCACTGCATGAAATCAATACAAGTATATTACTAAAAATGGCAGCCAAGTGGTATAGTGGATAGAGTGCTGAGTCTGAAGTCAGGATGGCTTGAGCTCAAATTCAGCCTCTGACATTCACTACCATGTTATCATGGGCAAATCATTTAACCTCTGTCTGCCTCAGTTTCCTGAGATAAAATAGAGATAATAATAGCACCTACTTCATAGGGTCGTTGTAAGGATCAAATAGGATACTATTTGTAAATTGCTTAGCAGAGTTCCTGGCACATATTAAGTGCCAGGAACTGTGGCTACTTAAATAAATATTAGCTGTTGTTGTTATTGGATTAATGCTAAGATATCTCATGTAATTCATTACAATAACTGGAAAATATTCAGTTTTCAAAATACAATGTTCAACAGAACCTTATCATAAAGGTGAGACAGGCTATGAAGATAATTACATATAATTGAATTGTTCTATTTCCAGGGAAACTCAAAGTGAAAACACACACTCACACAAACACATTCATCCACATACACATAAATATATATATATAACTTGTTGGACTTATTTTTAATGTACAACCTAGAAATATGTTTTCAAATTTATATCTATATAATTTAAACTGTTTCCAAGAGAGTGACACTCTATGGTTTCATGTGAATTTGTACAGTTTTAATTATGCATATGATCAGTTATGTTGTAAGCAATGAGTTCTGAAAAAGAGATTTGTATGTTATCAATTGAAACATTAAACAACAAAATAAGTGAAAGGTTATGAGTTCAGCACAGTGTCAAACAACATATTACATTTTTGAAGAGATATTAAAGCAAGGCAGAGGCAGCCAGTAACATCCAATTGACATTTCCTCTGAGTGTTTAACAAAAAAAAGGAAGAAGTTGTATGCACACAGATTCCTAACCATTTTAGATGTGCAGTGTCCCTCTCTTCCCCCCGTGGCAGGGCTCCATATGAAGCCAAGCTCTTTGAAGACTGATGATCTTGTGTTTTGAGAGGCTCTAATATGCACTTCTTAGTCATCTATCTCATTTAAACAACTCACAAGAAGTACATTTCAAAGGTTAACCAGCATCTTGAACCTGCCTGAGACCGACATTATGAATGTAAACAAGAACTCTAAATGTGAGGGGGAAGTAGAGTTGTTTATAAACCAGATGTAAAAGACGGTTCAGCAAGTTGAAGAAATTTGGTAACAGGTTACATTAATAATCCATGTCTCCTAGAAACATTACTGACAAACACGTAAGCATTTACTATGGTCACCTTTGAACCAGATGAAACTTCAATGGGGCACTCAGGAAACAGCACTAAAAATGAAATGTCCAAAACTACTGTGATCAAATAATGAGTGAGCATTTGCAGAAGCTGTTACCCCATCTAGTATCAGGCTCCTGCGGGCTTGTGGAGCAGTATTCTACGTGTCTTAGTCCAGTCTTCAACCGGGGAGCTTAACATTTACTAGCCTGAGGCTGAGCTGCAGTTGCTATGAGAACCAGAACTCTGAATTTCCTGATTTTTGGGGTGTGTAAATGCATCAATCCTACTGCTTGCTTTACTGGGCTGTCTGGAACTTAGGATTTTTTAAAGAGAGATGTGACTGAACACGTAGTGAAAGGCATCCATTAAGCCTAGCTTCTTTAAGGTTTCCTTGTTGGTCTTACCCATAAATTAATTGGTACAGAAAACTCCTGAGGAAACAGATCATACTTGCAGATCTGGAGGAACATATAGAGTGTCAGGTCTAGAGTTAAGAAGCTTTCGGTTCTAATCCAGCCTTAGACACTTACTAGTTGGGTGACCCTGGGTAAGTCACTTAACCCTTGTTTGTCTCAATTTCCCCATCTGTGAAATATAATAATAGCACATACCTCCCACGGTTATTTTGGGGATCAGATGAGACAACTGCAAGGCGGTTAGCACAGTGTCTCGGACAGAGCAGGTGCATGTTGTTTTCCTGGGTCTATTTACATTTTACTTTACCTAAGTGTTTTCCTTATTAATAATATTCATTATTTCTTATAACATAATAATATTGCATTTCACTCATATACCAGAATTTATTTGGCCATTCTTATTCTTATTTTATGACACTTCACATAATCATCTAAATTATAGAAAATATATAAGGATTCTATCAGCCTCCAGAGCTATATAGTGATTTTTTCATTTTTATAACACATTTTATTCATCTCTTTTTTTTGTATCAACTAGATTCCCCACTACTATATCACTGTGCCCAACACCTCAGAAAACCATCCCTTACAGTAAAGAATTAGAAAATAATAACAATAAAAAGATACAAAATTCCAAACTAATCAAGCCTAATGTTATATCGTGTGTTCTACATCCATGGTTCCCCACATCTGCAAAGAAGGCCTTGGAAAGATCACTGACTCTTGAGTCAGAGGACCAGAGCTGAAATGTCACTTCTGATACTATGTGATCAAGAACAAGTCACTTCAGTTTATAGTGTGAGCAAACTAAATAGATTAGATGGCCTCCGAGGTCTCTTCAAGGTCTATGCATCTATAAGGTCCTGTGACCCATATGACAAAGTATTCCTTCACTCAGTATTACAGACTGTCAGTCAATAAACATTTGTATAGTATATGTGAGGCACTATGCTAATAAGTCTGTGTATATCAAACCTTTTCAACTGTTCATGCACTAATGTCAGTGTTGCTTATTATTATGTGTCTGTTGTGATAGAAGCATTCCCTAGAGAGAGGTCCTCCAGCTGTGCTCCTAAGCAGATGAGGTTATGAAAATTTCGACAAATCTCAGAAAAAGTACTGTTTGTATCCAAAAAGCAGTGCAAAGTCAGAAATGAAATGACTGGATAATATTGTCCAGACTATAATATAGACTTGGATAGGCCACCTATAGATGTCATCCATTAGGGACAGGGACAGTCACTGAAACAGGACAACGAGCTGGGCCTAACACTGAACAGAAAAAATTTAGTAAAGTTGACCTGGCTTAGGGAAACAATACGTTTTAATCATCTCCACTGACTCCCAAAGACCAATACCAGTAGTCCTAGTGAAATTGTGTAAAAGTCATGTAATACTCTCTATGGTCTATGAAGAGTACAAGGTAAGGATACAACAGACGACAGCAAAGATACCCTTGGTAAGTAGGATCCTCTTAATACTCACAACAGAAGAAGTAGTATGAAGGGTAGGAATAGAAATCATAGACCTATGATTTCATTGAGAGGAGAAACTCCCAGAAGGAAACTTCCCAAACCAAGGCAAGTAAATTCATCCTCTAAGAGAATTGCCTAGAGCTCAGAGAGATTAAACAACTAGCCAGTGGTCACATAGCCAGAGACAGGACTTAAAACTCAGTTCTTCCTCAGTACAAGGCCAGCACCCTCACTCTCACTATCTCTCTCTCTCTCTCTCTCTCTCTCTCTCTCTCTGTCTCTGTCCTTCCTTCCCCCCCTCACTCCCCCTCCCAGGTGCCATGCTGAACTTACAAAGGATATCATCAGAAATATGTATGATTGCTGTAAAAAAAAAATGGTTTGGTCATATAGGAAGAATGAGAGACAACAAATATTCTCAAGTATCCTCAAAAGATGAGAGGAAATCTTCTAATCCATTGGTTGGAACCCCTGTGACGAATTTATAGGAAGACATTAATAGAAGTTAAAATGAATAGATACAATCCATAGATTTCCATTTTCTTTAAAGAAATTAAGGACAGGAAATAAAAGTACACAGAATGACCACACACAATCCAAGGCAAGGTAAAATTCTTTAGAAGAGGAAAAATAAAATGGTGGAAGATTGTAGATTTATACATCTGTTACACGCAGAGTAGACACTGAAGAATTAGATATCAAATTTCACTGCACTCAGGCCTCCTTATAATATAAAATGTAAAATCTGAGCACAGGTCATAGAGCTTAATAAATATTTTACTGGATTAACAGAATCTCAGAGTTGGAAAGAAGCTCAGTCCAGATAATCCAATCCTAAATGGGTTGCTCCTCTATATCACATAACTGTTCATTTCTCAGGAAATAACTGTGTAAAATTCTTGAGGGGAGAGAAGCGAAGGAGATGAGGGAGTGGTAATTTATTTCCTTAAGCAATCACCTTAAAGACAGGAAAACCCACTCTATGTCTGCGGTAGAGAATGACAGTTCACCGCTAAAGAGTCACTGTGAGGAAAGCACTTTGTAAACCTGAAATCACTACAGAAATGAAGTGATAATTAGTGATATTCTTGTTACAATTCACTATTGTTTTTAAAGTGTATCTAAAATCCAGGCAACAAAATCATGCAATGAAATCGTCAACGAATAGGGATAAGAGGAAACAACCTCATAAAACATCTCATTGTGAAAAAATGTCATTCTCACTTATTGTTTTTAAAGGCAAGAAAAGGCACTTATAAAAACTATAAGAGGCATGACAAAATATTTAGAAACTTTCTAATAAATAGAGTTGGACTCTGCTTGTACCAGCCCTGGGACCTCCCTCTCCCCAGACTCCAAAATCTCACCAAACAGATGTGCTTAGTGCAAACATGGGGGCAGCAAAAATCAAGTCCTGAGCTTTATGGAGGATTTCACAAATCACTCCTAACTTTGGGCCAAGGAAAATAGAGTATCTTATTTATAATTTGTTTTATAATAATATTAGCTGAAGGGCACCTAGGTGGCACAGTAGATAGAGTGCCAGGCCCTGAATCAGGAAGAACTGAGTTTAAATATAGCCTCAGAAACTTACTACCTGTGTGACTTTGGGCAAGCCACTTAACCCTGTTGACCACAGTTTCCTTACCTGTAAAATAAGCCCGAGAAGGAAATGGAATAACTCCCAGTATCTTTGCCAGGAAAATCCCAAATGGGATCATGAAGACTCAAACACAACTGAAACTAGTGAACAACAACAACACAAACTGAAACTCCTAGAAATCTGAAATCATGCCAGGAACTGTAAGATTAAGGTTAACGTGCTTCACTGTATGTGATATATATTTGACACTTTCTTTTAAGACAACCTCTGTCCTCAGAAATCTTGAACTCTAAAACGGAAGAATGCAGACAATAACAAAATGGAGATAACATATCTGGCCCTCAGTATATAGCATTAATAATCCCTTATACCAATAAAGTTCCACCATTCTTTTAAAAGCATGAAGTCTGGAGATTTTTCCTTCAAAGCTAGAGACCCTCAGAAATTATGTAGAAACAGATTTGTTCTAAAATACTGGAAACCTGCTCTCACAGCTTAGACCATTCACTACTTCACCCTCAGTGCAAAGGAAAAGGCTGTGTTTTCTGAGCCAAGTCTCTTCTGTCTACTGAGCATGAGCAAACTCATCTGATTGATACAACTGAATCCAAGTCTCCATATGTAGGGAGGAAATAAGGGAGAGCTTAGAGATTTGTTGAAGTAGAAAGGGAGTTCTCTATGCAGGCTAAGGAGCCTTGTAAGTTAGGTCTACACTGCCCTCTCCTGTCTACAGCCAAATTCAGGTACAAAAGCATGAAAAAGCCTGGAAATACACATACTCTGTATATCATATCAACAATTTATGCTATAACTGGGAGTTTCAGAGAATAATACATTGGGAATGTTGATAACATCAACCCAAGTGACATAACTTTCACGTGTGATATTTATAAGAGATCTGCAATAAGGCATAATACAATATTGCTTGGTTTGTTTATTTTTTCTCCTAAAGGCACTGGAGAATAGATTTAAACAGAAGAGACCTTCGATCTATCCTCTCCCACAACTCCTCATTTTATAGATGGAAAAAAACCAAGGCCCGGAGAGTTTAAGCAACTTGCCCAAAGTTGCAAAGCTATGTACTCATAGCAGTATAGGATTCAAACCAAAGTCCTTTGCCCTCCAATCTAGGGTTCTTTTAAAGAATGTAAAAAATGTAGCTATTTTTAAACATTTAAAATTTTCCTTCAAATGGTAACTAGCACTTGGTCACACTTAAAACTAAGAATCTGAAGGAACTTCCAAGGGAGACGGGAATGAATAGATCATATCTGGAATATTATTTCTACTCTGGGATATCATATTTTTCAAAAGATACCTAAAAAACTGGAAAATGATCAAAAGAGCTGGCCAGAATGCTGATAAAACTAGCAAAGGTGACAGAGATGGGTCAATTCTAGGAGATAGGGTTGTACTGTCTGGAGAAAACAAGGCAAACACAATTGAGATGGTGGTCTTCAAATATATGAAGGCCTGTTCCACAAAAGTAGAATCAAACATGGTTGACTCCAAAGAACAGATATGTAGTCACTAGGGATTCCAAGAGACTCAGGTGATGATAAACAACATTTCAGTCAAGGAAGACAGACCTATGCAGAGGCAAGCAGGTGGGAGATGGGATGTCATGTACTGGGAAAAATGAACAGATCCCTCTGTGATCATTCATCTTTTGGAAGCATGTGATCCAATAGGCAAAGGTCACCGACAGAATATAGAATATCTGCCAGAGACAGGCTCACAAAAAAACATTCAATAACCTGAGCATACCTAAGCTGATGAGTACATTTCAAAGCTTAGAGACCTCAAGAAATGAGACGGACTTTATATTAGCATCTAATCCAACAATCTATAGCTGTCTTCAAAATCCAGCTCATGGGGTTCTTCCTGTATAAGGCCTTTCTTGATCTGATTCCTCACTCACTTAAAATACCTCTAATTACTTCGTGTTTACTTGCATATTTAAAAAAAATATTTTTATAACTGAATAAATACTGCGTCTGTCCCAATAACCCTAGGTAGAACATAGACTCCTTGGGGGCAGGGGTTAGTATATGTCTTTGAATCCTCAACACCTAGCACAGGATCTTTTACACAAGAAGCACTTAATAAATGTTTGTTGAATTGAATTCATCTTTTTGAGGCAGAACATTTGGAGTTCATGATTAGTTTGAATATTTAAGGCTAAACTGTGTTTTTCAAAAATTAAACTTATCTTAATTAGCTATTATTTGAGATAACTATATTAATATAATCTATCATGTGTGAACTGATGAATTGTTTCTAATTTTCTATGTTTGGAACAAAAGCCAAATTAAAAGGATTCTGGCCACATCCAGCAAACTGGAGCATTTAAAAACAAAGTATTAAAGGTGACATAGTCATGATGTGCTTCTGTTGTCTCATGATTTGTTTTACTTTAAAAAAAAAAAAAAGGCAAGTGGGAAGAGAGAATTAGAACATTTCTACATAGAAAATTCTCCCTCTTTGCCATTACATGATACTCTGGAATGCCTTTGAAAGACCTTTAATAAGGACCCTTGCCATTCTTTGTGAGCTCATTCATCAGCTCTACTGCTGTCTGCTTTCACCAGAGTATAGCAGGCTTGGTCAGGACCACAGTGAGTCAGGAATTCTGCTTTAAGATCTGCTCCTCAAGGTCTCAGACCAGCATCTGGTCAAAAAGAAGAGCTCACTTACTATGTCCTTTTACAATGACCCTTTTTATAAGCTCAATACTAAAATTTCTTAAATTAAAATGTGACATATATTTTGAAAAACAATTTAATTATATTTAATAACTTTATCATTTACTGTTGATTACACAATTTTGTTCCAATTATGTTCTTACTTTTGGTTTACTCAGGTTGTTCTCCTGGGGTTTAATTAAATCAGGAATGTATTATTTGTGAATGGACAAGAAAACTCAGCTTATTTTGCATAAAAGATTACCTCATCAATATTTACAAGCTAGAAAGGCAAGTATAGGGAATAAGACTCATTATAATTTCTGGTATAAAAACTGGACAAAATGATAAGGTATATCATGAAGAACACACATTTATTTATATATATATATATATGAATATATGACATCATAGTAATTATATCAGTAACAGTTTACAAGGATTGAAAGAGGGAAGCAATTTAAGCCGTACTCAGAAGTAATCAGATTTCTCTTGAAATAAAGAGAAGTAGGTCAAGTTGTCTGTCCATAATTTCCAGCAAAAATAGACCCCTCACAGTTGATCTATTACAACCATAATGGAGAAAACCAAAAATCATTCTTGCTAACGTTTAATTCTACCTAGCAGGACATATCTATGAGGTGAAAAAAAATACCTATAAAGGTAATGACTAGAGAGAAAACAATGTTGAAAAAATAAAACAGGAATATTCCACACCAACCCTTATCCATTTAAGATAAAATATAGTGTTGAGTAAATGTATTTGTGCATGAACGATGTCTTTTAGTCCTGATATATAGACAAAGGGAAAGGAAGTACATTCTGAAGCAGCTTCACACTTTTCCTTTGTTATTCATATCAGCTTTTCAAGGACCAAAGCTATTTCTTTTTTTCCCCCTTATTTGAGAAGTCTTTTGAATACCAAATACCATTTCCTATTCAGAAACCTGAATCTGTCATTAGGCAATTTCCAAAATAAGTCTCATAGTGCTTTCATCCTTATTCTTTTTTATCTCTAACAGTCCCTGGTTGCCTGATTTGCAGATCTGTATCACCATGTAAGGTTTCAACTGGCTTTGGCAGACTCCGGTTCAGTTTGATCCCTTGGATGCTAAATGTAAAAGCCAAGCCTGATATGGTTACACAGATTGTGTTCTGTTCTCTATCACTTTGAAAATCACCTTCCACATGCTAGAATTTTTTTTAAACATACAGAACTTCAGTTGTGAATTTTCCTTATGCCTATGAAAGTTTTTAAAGTCATTACTTTTCAAAAGAGTCATTAAACTATGAAAAAAAGGTTAGCCCTTTTAAAAAAAAAAAAGGAAAGAACTGGCAATAGTTTGGTCAAAGGTAAGATTTTTGCCTGGGTCAAAGATCCAATTTAACTCTAAGTTTCATTTCTTTTGACAGTTTAAAGTTACAATGTCAAGATACAAATCATACATTAATTTTTTTTTTCCTACCACATGCGTAGAGATAGAACTGCAGACATGCAGGTGTCCACTCAACCTACCCACACCCCTATGGTACCTTAGGTAATAAAACACTTGAAAGAAAAGCAATCTTGCCTTGCCACCATGATAGCATAAGAAAGTTTGAAAAGATCAGTTTTGTACCATGCCCTTAAGGTCGGAAAATTGGGGGAGCGAAACAGTAGGAATTTGAAAAATGTAACCTAAAAACCCCAAGGTATGAAACACAGCTACTAACCTCTGTTCTCCAAAGCATTCTTAGAAAGAGACTTGATATCTAAGGTTACCAAGACTTAAATCACACAGGGCTTTAAAGACTAAATCAATGAAACAAATTGCCCTCCAATGCAATGAGGTAGACAACACATATTCTCAGGTACTAGTGTAAAAAACCCTGCCAACATGAGTTAGCCAAGTAGTACTTTAGAGACTCAAAAAAATGATAGAAAAAAAATCTTAAAACTTCAATAATTCTGACCTCAAAGATATAATCAAATGACATCACTCATTTTAGCACTTAATGATACCTGTCAAGAGTCCTCAGACTTCTATTCATTATGGATCCCTCTTAGCATTTAATACAGTGCGAGAGAACATAGTAGGCTTTTGAAAAATACTTGTTGAGTAAAATATTATCAACCCATAAATTCTCAAAATCCTTTTCTCACTATAAAGAGAACTTGTTTCAATTGGAAGAGTTCAGAACTCTGCATTAAAGATCTCTTATGATTAAAAGCAATGTGATATAATTAAAAGAGTACTGAACTGGCAATCAGGAGACCTGGGTTCTGACCCACTAACTTTGTTATCCTGAGCAAATCACTTTAGTATTCACTTTTCTCATCAGTAAAACAATAGGCTTTCACTGGATGATCTTTAATATTTTACTGAAATAAATTTTGAAAGAATTTGAAGGCATTAATCATAAGGAAACCAGGAACTCTATCACTAGCTCTCAAAGTGCATTTCTAGAATGAATTCTTTTTTAAATGAGGGGGTAGAAGATAAAATAAGAGATACTGCTGTGACCTAAAACATTTTTTTAAAGAGAAAATTGCTTTCTTTAGTACCTCTAAATTATCCAAAAATCAAAATAACTCTATATAGGTCATCCAGTTCCAGGAAAAGAAGAATAGAATGCAATGGTGATCTCTTACACAACTTATTTCTTTAAACATATGTATGTGTGTATGTATATATATATATATATATATATAAATGCACACACACACACACACACACACACACACACACACACACACACACACACACACACACACACATACACTTACACCTTTTATTTTATTCCATATATTTTTGTTAGTACAACTGCACTCACTTTAGGGGGTTAGGGGGTTGGGTAGGATGAATCTGAACAAAGCATCTTTATCATAAGACTACAGAACCTACAGAGTAATAGAAGTAGCTAAGTGAGCAAACCCCAGAACATTCTGGATATCCTTAAAGGGCTGAGGAATAATAGATTGCTTAAAGAGTTTAGCCAGAAGGCAGTGAGAGAGAAACTTCTAGGTCCATCGGCCATAAGGGGATGAGAGGCAAAGTAGTTCAGAGCAAAGAATGCTGACTAAAAAACAGAGGGACATGGGTACCAATCCTCTCTACCCATATGATGACAGACAAGTCATTTGTCCGATGAAGTTGCCAGCTAAAATGTAGGGCAGGTGGAGAGAGAATAGATTCTAGGATATCTTTGTAAGTTCCTTCCAGTCAAAAATCTATGACCCCAAGAAAAGTCCTTTGTAGTTCTATATCATTTGTAAGGTCATGAAAAATATGAACTCACTGACCAGAGAAGAAAATCATGAAAATGACAATTAAGGGAAGGAGAGGTGGCAAAAGGGAGGAGAGAATATGAGGAATGTTTTAAAATATATTCAAAATAATTTAGGTGATTTTTATAGGAAATGCATTTATGATTGTGTATGTTCACCATACATGGTCTATAGCTGTAGGGTAAGAAAATAGGGACCTCACTATAGCTCTCATTATATCATGAAGATTCTAGAAGACCATGCCAAGAAAAAAAAAAGAATGCCTCGCAGATCCTACATTAGACAGAAAAGCTTTGCATATGAGCTCAGCAAAAGCATGAAGACCACCCTGGCTAAATGAAAGTTTCATTGTCATAGGGGTGACCAACAGGTGAAAAGTATTTTTTTTTGTTACAGTAATCACAGAACGTCAGAGGTCTTGGGGAGCTCAATGACCATTTACTTCAATATGTACCTGACAGGTCATCCCCCATGAAGGAAAGTTTTCCTTTATTACCTCCACCTCCTTCAAATCTCAACTGACATATCCACTCAAAAGGAGCCATTTCCTGATATTCCTAATTTTACTGGTGCTTTCCTCTCACCAAGCCCACTGGAAATTCCTTTCTATTTGCTCTACATATTTGATATTTGTGAATCTGTGTTCAAGTTGCTACCCCCTTTCCAGAAGAAAATAAGGTGCTTGGAAATAAGGACTATTCTGTTTTAGTCTTTGTATTGCCAGTACATAGCCAATGGTAGTTGTTCAGGAGATTCTTGCTGAACTGAATTCACAAAAGCAACACATCACACTGTAATGTGACATTTCCTTTCTTCCTTCTTTCCCTCTTTTCTTCCTGATTTCCTTTCTTCTTTATTAAGAAGTGAGACAACACAAAGCATTTGGAAGGCTTAGATCTGGTCATCTCCTAGGAGGAAGCAGACAGATCTCCCTTCTACAGGTAAGAAAAGCAATATTTATCTTCATTATCAGGAGACCGTATGTCTCAAGAAAACCCACCACAGGGAAATTTAAGATAATTTTCATGGCTCTCAAGGGAGATGAATTGACCTTTTTGTGTATAGTAACCACTTTTACAATTTTGTCTGCTATTAACTCGTAATACCAGCTAATAGCAAATTAAATTACATTTCTGTATATAGGTTTAGCAATATGTTTGCTTTATGATGAAATCTTTATTAATAAATTCAATTTAAGAAAATCAACTCATAGATTTAAACTAGCTAATATATAAAAATTAAAATTTTGGAGATCTTTATTTTTAAATTTATATGGAGAGATTTTAAAAGTAAGAATCACTTTATATCCCTTGGATTACAAATATAAACTATTATCTGGCCACTTTGTAATTGGAAGTTAATATAACATGGACTTAGAGTTTAACTAAATTTGATTTATGTATAATTGAAAAAATTATTCATCCTATAAACTCTGTAGACACTGTGTTCATTTTATAATGAGAGAACCTGACCATACTTAACCACAGCATATAGTAATTAGCTATTAGGCCTTTTGTAGAACAAGTAGCATGATGTTTTGTGCCTAATAATATTAAATACTAAGGGCTGAGTTATCACAAAAAAGAGTCTCGATAGGGAAGTTTTAGAGGCCCTGCTAACAAAAAGAGCACATTAAAGTACAGATTAACTGAAATACAAAGAAAAATAAATAAATTTGAGATTTATAAAGGAGAATTCTTCCTACAAAGACAACCGGAAGGAATGCAAAAGAATGGAATTGGAATTTTTATCTTTTATCCTTCCCTCTGAGTTAATATGGAAGCAAAGTCAGGTAATTCTGTTACATAGTATATGTCAGTAAAAGCCCTGGATCAGGGTTCTGAAGGACAGTATTAGTTTCAGAAACACATGAATTACTGCTATTTTATATATGGGAAGGCCCCAACTCTGCCACAAACTGTGGGACTGGCCAAAATGCTTCCCTAGCCTCAATTATTTTATCTGTAACATGAGCAGATTGAAGTAGATAATCTTCAAAGTCCTTTCCATATCTACTATTGAAGTACAATATAAAATTATACTGGAAAACTCTTCAGATTTTTCATTCCCCATAAATTCACAATGGAATGTTTTCAGTGCACAAAACCACTAAGTTGAAATGCTAATTATCTGAGAATGTTGGTTCATCCTTTCCTAGGTTTTTGTAAAAATTGTCTGTGATCTTTAAAGGATTTAAAACACCTTATTACTTGGAACATTAAAATATACCTCTATAATTTGATAATAAATACAGAAACACTGCCTCATACACAGTTTTCTCCACTTCAAGTCTCAGCTTTCAAAACTACCACTTCTCCTTGAATTGCAGACCCACCTGGACTTTCATAAAAGCAGCAGTGAATAGTATGTACCACAGCCTCTCCTTTCCCAATAGCATATTACATTTTCAGCCATTTGAAATAATCAACTTGAGAGAATGGTTCATATAAACAGAAATTTAGAGTTAAAAAGGACCTTAGAGGAGATGTCGTGCAATTCTTGTCATTTTATAGATGAGGAAGCTGAGAGCCCAATGCAGCTAAATGACTTCCTTAGGGCAGCTTAGTGATACAGTAGATAGAGTGCTGGGCCTGGAGTCAGGAACACTCATCCTCACGAGTTCAAGTCCAGCATTAGACAAGTACTAGCTGTGTAACCCTAGGCAAGTCACTTAACTCCATTTGCCTCAGTTTCCTCATGTGTAAAATGAGCAGGAGAAGAAAATGGCAAATGATTCCAGTATCTTTGCCAAGGAAACCTCAGATGGTGTCATGAAGAGCTGGACATGACTAAAACGGCTCAACAGCAAAAGTCATATAAATACCATGTGCCCAAACCAGAACTTGAATCCAGATCTCCAAACTCCAAACTCAACACTATTTCTAAACTCTTCATTTCTCTAAGACAATGTGTTAAAAAGTTGTCAGTAATTGTTTCTTTTTTTCTCTCTCTCTCTCTGTCTCTCTCTCTCTCTCTCGTTCTGTCTCTCTCTTCCCCCTTCCAGAGTAATCACTAAGAAAAAGTGGTGTTTTTTTCATTTTGCAAATAGTATATCACTTTCTCTATTGAGAATGTAGACCTGGATATTTCTTAATCCTAACTTAATTCAAAAATGGTGCTGCGAGGTAGAGAGAGGGAGATGGAGGAAGGCAGGGGTGAAAGAGAAGGAGACAAAGGAAGGGAAGGAGGGAGAGGGAGGGGAGATAGAGGGTGAGAGGCAAGGGGTGAGGGAGAGAGAGGGAGAATGAGAGGGGGAGTGAAAGGGTATGAATTCTTCCCCATTTTTAGAGCAAGGACTAACCAACCACACTCCAAAATCTGACTTCATAGAAATAAATTTTGAGCACAGATTTTGAAATTGTTGTTTGGGTGTAGATGCTGAATTACTACTAAGGCACACTTTTATCAAGAATTTGTTGTTCACAGAAGGAAATCAATAAGCCTATTCAAAACTCAATTCATTGAAAAAATTCTACAAACACATGGAAAAATGGAAAAGAGGCACGAACTGAATTCCATCTTGAAGCACAAAGACAATTCTCAACCAACAGATCATTGCATGATTACTACAATAAGAAGCACCAAGATTGAAGCATAAGCTTTAAGTACCTCCATTTTATGATATTATTGGCCACTGCTCTCATTGCAATTATATTTTTCCATGTTCCATTAATTTAGACTTCAATACCAAGGCCTCTACAGAACAGTAACACAACAATAGAAAAGCATTATAAGCAAAAGAAAAAAAATGCTATAAAATTAACGTTATTTTTCATTACATAAAGTGATGCATGCAGAAAGAAAAGCTATTAACCACATTTTCTAACAAATGTACATTAAAAGTTGTTTGAGTGAAAAAATATGGTAATAATAGGGATCTCCTGTTGGGAGAATCAGGACCAATTTTATTTAATAGACTTTCAATGATCTGAAAGAGAGAGCAAATTGCAAGGTGTTGAAATAGTCTATACAAAGAAATCCACTCATATGAGTAAAATCCAAAAAGGTCTTTAAAAGTCTCCAGAACGAATTAATTTAATATGATATATGCTGACTGATGAAATTTAGCTTACTGATGGAAGGTAATTGTTGCTGCTTCTATGTTTTTAAGAGACAACCATGTACTGCATAAGCAACAATGAATGCAGATGTGAACAAAGTTTTCTACTATAATCAAACTTACTCTGTGCTAATGTGACATATTTAATGTTATACATAATTGTTATTGTGGCACACCTGAAATTACACATAAATGGTAAGCTGTTGATGAAAATTACTCTAATTAGTATTACTTTTATTTGGCCTGATCAAACTTCAAACTTTTACAGTTTTTCTCTTCTTTTCAGTTTTATATTATCTACAATCAGCTTCAACCCTAATAGTTTCCCCTGACATCAAGTATGATTTATTTAATGTAAATATTAAAAGACAAAATTCCTGGAGTCCATAATCGTTGATGTTTCCTTTGCGCCAATTTACCCTTTGACCATGGCCAAAAGTTGAGGTTCTCCTTCAATTCTATCATCTACCTGAGGGGCATCAAGGTGACATAGTGGAGAGAGCACTGGGGTAGGAATCAGGATGACTCATCTTCCTGAGTTCAAATCCAACCTCAGATACTTCCTGGATGTTTGACCCTGGTCAGGTCATTTAGCCCTATTTCCCTCAGTTCCTCATCTATAAACTGAGCTGGAGATGGAAACAGCAAACTACTCCAGGATCTTTGCCAAGAAAATCCCAAATGGGGCCACAGTAAACAAAATGAACAACAAAATGATGACAACTTTATGTATGAAAATACTGTCCAGTGACAAACATAGGCACCTCCTATTGAACTCCTTAAAAGCCAGGGATTACTTGTTACATACACACTGACCTAATGAAACTGGTCTCATTGCTGTTCCTTGAACATTCCATCTCTGGGCATTCCTTTGGCTGGACTCCATGTCTGGAATGCTATCTTTCTTAACTCTACCTACTAGTTCCTCTAGCTTACTTCAAGTCTCAACTAAGAATCCACCTTCTACAGGTAGAAATCCCTTCCTCTTAATCTTAGTGCTTTCTCCCCTTTAATTATTTCAAATTTATCCTATATATCATTTGTTTGTACATATATGTTTGCTTGTGGTGTCCCCCATTTTATTGTGAGCTCCTTCAGGTCAGGGACTACTATCTTTTGCCTCTTTTTATATCCCCAGCACTTAGCACAGTGTCTGGCTCATAGAAGACCCTTATTAAAAGTTCATTGGCTGACTGACAGTATTGTATACTATGTTGATCTGTTAATGTCTATTCCCTTCATAGACTAAAAGTTGCACAGACCAAGTCTTATCTAAGCTTTATATCTTCTACAGTATCTAGCATAGGGCTTTGTTTTAAAATACATGCTTACTAAATGTCCCTTAAGCGCATGAAGACCATCTAGCTTTCTCCCACGTTGGACTCCAGTGGACTTCAATGCTTGAGATCTCCCAACCAACAATCTCTGCCTACCACAACCCTCTCTCCCTTTAAGGTAGCTAAGGTGCCGCTTCTTCTCTGATTCCTTCACTTAATTTTTCTTTAATTCTCTGAGGGCATTGGGGCCCCTCTTATATAATTAATCATGTTTTAACTGGAACTTCATGATTTTTGAGAAGGTAGTTTCACTTTAGTGAGGATGGAAGGTAGATTGAAAAGGGTCAAGGAATAAATGGGTGGTGAAAGAAGTAGTGACTGTGAATTTTGTTGTTGTTCAGTTGTTTTGGTAGATTACAACTCTTCATAAACCAATTTTGGATTTTTTTTGGCAAAGATAATGGGATGATTTGCCATTTCCTCCTCTAGTTGATTTTACAGATGAGGAAATTGAGACAAACAGGGTTAAATCACTTCCCCAGGGTAATACAGCTAGTGTCTGAGGCTGAATTTGAACTCAGGAAGACTTGACTTCAGACCCAGTAAAAACCATCCACTGTATCTAGCTGCCCCTATAAAATATCTTTAAGTATAAATAACTCTAAGTAGATAGTATAAAATATTTAAATATCTATAAGTATACATAATAAAATACTATAAAATACCCTATATAAATACGATGGTAAAAAAGGACCAGCAAAATAAGCAGTATCTGAGATGATGGCAAAATACATCATAAACTGACTATCCACTTTGTAGAGCCCACTGACATTAAATACATACATTGAAAAGCATGGTTTCTTTTTGGAATCAAATATTTTTATGCAACTCACAGTCACATTGGATAGGAACTAGAACTATGATTTCATTGATACAAGGAATTCCAGAATAAGGAAACTCCCTCTACCAATCCAGGCTAGCACCTTCTCTACAGTTTACCTAGAGTTTCTTTGTGTCTGAAAGTAAATGTACAAGCATCAGTCATCACTTCCTTAACATTTAGAATACAATGACATATTTTGTAGAAAAACCCAAGATATTCTGAAAAAAAAAACATCACCTCCCCTAACCAGTAGAGAGGGAAAACAAACCATTTACATAAAAAAACTCAGACTCCCAGAAAAGTTGTTTCTAAGCATCTCTTTTGAGGAAACCCCTCTTCCCAAAGGTAGATCAGCAACAACTGAACAATGTGGTTGGTATCTTCTGAGGGCTGACTAAAGCAGAGAGAGGTTGAGTGGCTTGACCTTCCACCACAGCTGGAAGGTGTCCAAGATGGCAACTGAACCCCAGTTTTGCATACTTAGAGCCAGCCTTTCTATCTACTATTCCAGGCTATCTTTCTGCATTTACAATGTTTAGAACAAAATACTTAAGTAATGAATAAATATGGATTTCAATTTTAGAAAGTGACAAAAAGTTTAGAAGCTGAAAATTACTATTCAGTTTGCCTAATTTCTAATCTATTAGCAATTAATCTAACATCATAAACACAAGCAGGATTTTCACTTCATTTTGGTCTGTTCATTGTAACCACAGGAAATCTAAAGAAAAACATTGGAGCATGAAGGAGGAATTATTCAAGATGGGAAAAGACACAAGGAATAAAATCTTTGTTTTATGGCAAGAACAAAATAGCTATATCTTTTTCAGACTAGTGTGTATGGAAAATAGAATTGTTATAGAAATAAATTCCCGTCAAAGTTTTACAATGATTTTTTGTTGGGAAAAGGAGAAACAAATTTAGAACCAGAGAACCATACACCTCACAGTTCACTTTAAACCACAGTGCTGTATTCAAATCAATCTTCATACTCTATTAGAGAGAAACATATAAAAAAGACAATTTTTTTTAATTGAGTTACATGGAATTCTAAATACTTAACTGAAATAACAGAATGTAAAGGCAGAGTAATTTTAAAAGAGAGATAATGAAAGCATATACTGAAGAACAGTTGTAAGATGAAGTTTCCTATATACTTTTAAAAATTGATTCTCAAAAATGAATCTGCCTTCAATTTAGCAGTTGATATTTATTGAGGATACAGGTACGTACAAATAAGATATCATTCCTTCCTTTTGAACTTGTAATTAAACAAGAAAGAGGGACAAAACAATCTAGGATTTAATAAGTCTTAAGAAAATTATATGAAGTTAAAGTCATGAATATAAATTGGAAGGGACCTTAGAAACTATCTAATGCACATGTTTTAAAAACTTCAGTTAGTAAGCTTTTAAATATTTTATAACTGCATATCAACATAATTGGTTTCTACAGCGATTCATTTTCCTATGTATTTTATCTTATACACTGAAATCCTTTTTTCAAAAAATAAAGAATCCATAGGCCTCATTAGACTGACAAAGAGGTCAAAAGACAAAAATAGTTAAGAACCTTTGAGCTAATCCAATGCATTCCTGAACAAAAACTTCCTTTACAGAATACTCAAGAGCAGTCTTAAACATTTGCTTGAAGATATCCAGAAGCAAATAATTCTATTTTTGGACAGCTCTAGCCATTGAAAAGTTTCTTTGTTTTTCTCTTTGGTGGGGGATTGGGGGAAGGAGGTTACTATTCTCACGTAACTCACAGTCTAATGGAAGAGATAACATGCAAACAACTATGTACAAACAAGGCATGTGTGTATAACCATATATGTGTACATGTATGTGTGAATGTATATGTATATGTATATGTAGGACTGGGAAGGGAAGGAAATAGGACTTATAGCTGACATTAGAAGGAAGCCAGAGAAACTAGGAGACAGAGGAGGAAGGACAGTTTTAGCCTGAATAGCAACCAGTAAAAATGGTCAGAACTGGGAAATGGGAGTGATATGTAGAACGATCAAACAGCAAGAAGATAGAGGTCAAGTGAACTCACATTTATTAAATGCTTACTTTTTGTTAGATACTATGCTAAGTTTTGGGGATAAAAAGAAAGGCAAACAAACAAACAAAACTTTGCCCTCTGTCATGGAATTTACAACATAATGTGTGAAGTAAGAAATAAAATGTGTTAAGTGCATATAGAAGAAAAGTGGAGGAAAGAGGAAGAGAGTGAGGGAGGGAGAGACAGTAGGGGGAGAGAGAAGGGGAAGAAGGGAGGAAGGGAGAGGGAGAGGGAGATGCAGAGATATGTAACCTCAGAGTGGAAGACTGGAAGGCATTAGCAGCATCTAGGGCGGAGGAGGTCTGAGAAAATGGTGTTGGAATAGGTGGCATTTATATTAGATTTTGAAGGAAATCAGGGAAACTAAAAGGCAGAGGTGATAGGACAGATAGCTCAGTGAAATTCAAACTGAAATAGATTCTCCCACAAGCTGCATATTGACTTAGAAAACCACAAATTAATGTCATCTATGTTGAGTTCTATCTTTATTTATTTTTTAAAACATTTCCCAATTATATTTTAATCTTGTTCTGACTGCACAGAGATTTGTGGGTTCCCTAGAAGATAGTTTGACACCTCTATTGTAGAATATTGAAAGAAGAAGGAAGAAGAAAGCTAGGGAAAAAGAGAAAAGATTGTCATCTCCCCAGACTTAGATATCATGCTTTTTGATGAAGAAAAAAATCGATCTTTTTTCTTTGCCTGACTTCCATCAAGTCTCAGCTAAAATACTACCTGTTCTGCAAGATGCCCTTCCTAATAACCCTTTAACGCTAGTGACTTTTCTCTGAAATTATCTTTAATTTACCCTGAACATAGATCTTCTCTGTCACAGCTGTTTACATGTTGTCTACTCCATTAGGCTGTGTGCTCCTTGAGGATAGGCAGTGTATTGCCTTTCTTTGTATCTTCAACCATTATCACAGAGCCACTCTCAAAGTAGGAGCGTAGCAAATTATTGTTATTCACTAAAAGACTCATCTTCCTGAGTTCAAATCTGGCCTCAGACACTTACTACCTGAGTGACCCTGGGCAAGACCCTGTTTGCCTCAGGTTCACATCTGTAAAATAAGTTAGATAAGGAAATAACAAACCACTCCATTATCTTTACCTAGAGAACACCAAATGGCATCACAAAGAGTCGAATGTGACAAATGACTGAATGACAACAAACAAAAAAATCACAGTGAATTCACATTGAGTTTATCCTCCACTAAAATCCAAAGGAAGTAACTTGAAACAAGGAGATCAATAGGAGGCCATTGGCTCAGTAAAAGTGCTAAGATCCTGAATGAATAGAGTGTTCATGTGAGTAGAGAGCAAGGGATGTTTATATTAAATACAATGTAGAAGTGACACTTTTCAAATGAAAATATTTGTAAAATACTATTGTATTTTTATTCAAATTTATTACTATTTTCTTGGACTTCCTTTAAAAATATGTTTCTGCTTTCAAAAGTTAAGGTCATTAATGCCAAAGCTTCAGTCAGAGTATCTTGAAAGTATTACTGAATTATGTCTGTTTATCATTACAACACAAATTTCTCAAGAAAATTACTCCCTCAGGGGCCTTAAAAGACTGAATAAATATAAAATTCTAGCAATCTCTTGATATGATCAAACTAACATTTCCCACTTCAAATCCCCTAATTTAATCTAAAATGGACAAAAGGAATATTAAATATTTAAGTAAAGGAATGATATAATATCTAATTATTGAGATCTTTTAGGCTCAAAAACTTTTAGCTAAAGACAATTTCTTCACAGAGTGTATTCAAATTCAGAAGCCCAACAATGATAACATTTAACAGTAACAAATCATTTCTTCAGTCATACACATTTATGGTTGGGCCAAAATGCAACTACATGTGCAATGAGAAAAATCCCAATGTAACTTGAAAAAAAATCTTGCCAAAAAAAAAAAAGACAGATGGTAAAATCTGGCGAAAAAAGAGGGTACCAAAGCCATATTTTCAAGTACCAACAGATGTAATGACTTTAAAATATTGCTCCTTTAGGGATACACAAAGATTTTTCTAGCCCGTACTGTAATTCTGACCCAACTAATCTTTGACTTTCTTGTGTAAGAAACTCAAGACCCCAGGATGTGTCAAAGGGACAAATAAGATTGTGTCCCCCAAGGGACAGCTATGAGACTGATCTTACAAGAGATAAACCCAGAAAATAATTCTCTGTAGAATAGTTTAATGTATGAAAATCCAAACTCCTCAAGTCTATGAACAAGAGAATAAAGAAAACTCCAAAACCCACCCACAGATTTAGTAATATTATCAAGCTAAAGGGAGGCTAGGTGGCACAGTGTACAGATCAACCAGCCTTGGAGTCAGGAGGACCTGAGTTTCTGACTTCAGATACTTAACACAAAAAAACAGGTGTGTGACCTCGAGCAAGTCACTTAACCCCAATTGTCTTACCTTTCCCTCCTCCAAAAAGCAAAAAAACCCCAACAAAACATAAAGCTAAAGAACTTGGGAGGTGACCAAGAAGCACTCACTTTAAAGCTTCAAGAGTAAAGTTATGCTGTAAATTGTTAATTTTACAAATTGTATAGATTTTTAATCTTAAATAACCAGCAACTACTAATTAACATAAATATATATCTTTATCCTGGACTTTTCCCCCTTAAACTCTACTTATTAAAAAATAAGTTCATCTTTACCACAAAACCTGTCCTTCCTCCATATTTCCACAGATAGCGATTCTTAGCTGGACCCTTAGCCAACACACTACTACCAAGTTATCTTCAAGTTGCCATTCCAGTATTCTCACCCCCATCTCTGATGGAGAGCTAATGCTTCACCCTGGGACTCTGAGGTACAGATTAGTAAGTAGTGACTCTATCTAAAGTGGCACTGCTAGGTAGGTGATCCAGTGGGTAGAGAGCTGGGCCTGGAATCAGGAAGACCTGAGTTTCTCCAGACACTTGAGAGCTGTGTGACCTTGGGCAAATCACTCAACCTCAGTCTACTGCAGTTTTCCCAGCCATAAAAAGGGGATTATAAAAGTACCTACCTCCCAGGGTTGCTGTGAAGATCAGATTAGATAATACGTGTAAAGTGCTTTCAAACTTTAGTCTAGGTAAATGCCAGCTATTACTGGTATAACTACCTAGACCCTCCATGTTACCTCAGTGTTACGTGCTTTATCACTGAGCATATGTTTCTCTCTCCATTCCTCCAGCCCTTGCTAGATTTGAGAATAATCATCCAACCCACTCTACTATTTCTGGAAGAGATTTGTCAAACAACTGCCCAATGACACCAATCACCATTCCTGTGAATTCCCTGCACAAAACACCCCAGCCAGACCACCACTCTTTATGTGCTAGCTTTCTCTATTAGAATACAACTTCAAAGAAGGCAGGGACTGTCTTCCTTGTATATAGTTGTATCCTCTTGTACATAGTTGTAGCCAAGAACATAGTAATCATTCAATAACTATTTCTTTATTCATTCATTCATGAAGGAACACTACCATTCTATTAGTTGTCCATGCTTAAAAAGTGTCACCTTTGACTCTTCCCTCTGTCTGACTGATGAAATACAATTAATGGCCAACTTCTATAGTTTCTACTCTGCAATCTAATTTTATATGCAGCTTCCTTGTAATTCTAACTGTGAGCATCCTAATGTAGGACCTAATTTCTTATCTGGTTTACTGGAAATCTCTTCACACGACCTTTAGTCTTTCTACCATCCAATCCATTATCAGAACAATCTTCAGAATTTGCAGGTCAGACAGAATGCTTCAGATCCCCAGCAAAGAGAGATCTTTGCTTACCAAATAAAATAGGAGCTCCTTAGCCGAATTACTAAACCCCATTTCCATGCAGCTACAACTTACTTTTCCAGTACTATTCTCCTTTCCTCAACCTTATATTCAAGTCAAACCAGATCCTTCACAATTCCCCAAATGCACCCTACCTGACCTGTTCATCCCTCTCTGCCTTGGTGTAGCTGTCTCTCATTTACATTATGGGTTCCTGTCTCAATCTCTGCTTGAAATCCTTTCCTTCAGATTAAAGAGTTCTTAACCTGGGGCCAATAGAGTTTTTAAAAGTATTTTCATAACTATTTCAATATAATTGGTTTCTCTAGAATCCTATGTATTTTATGTTTAAGAGAGGAAGGAAATAAGCATTCAGTAGCCACCTACTACGGGTCAGCACTGTGCTAAGTGCTGTACAAATATTATCTCACTTAATCCTCACAACAGCTCTGGGAAATAAGTGTTATTATTATACTCATTTACGGTTAAGGAAACTGAAGCAGACAGGGGTGAAGTTACTTGCCTAGGGTCACACAGATGGTAAGTGTGAGAGTCTGTATTTGAACTCAAGTTTTTCTGACTCCTGGTCCAGTGCTCTATCCTATATACTACCTAGCTTCCTCTTAAAAACATTATTCTAAGTAGGTGTCCTTAGGTTTAATCAGAGTGCCACTCATGTTCATGACCCTAAAAATACTGTTTCTTCATACTGTCCATACCTAGTAAAGGTCATGCAATGGTAAATAAAATACACTTAATACATTGTTTGAAAAATGGAACTAAATTATGCCCACTCTGTATAAGGGACTTCTTTTTTAACTCTTAACTCTTATACTCAAAAGAAATACATGAACCTAAAATAAGAACATTCAGGTTATTGTTCCAAATATCTGAAATTTCATAATTTAATTCTATTTCTTAAGTGCTACATCAATGCTATGAGTTCATAATGAAACTACAGAGGATACACATTATGCGAATTTGAAAACATTACCAAAGTAAAGCCACTCTTTTTTATAGCACCAGAAAAAACAAGATTAAGGCTTTCCAACAGTCTTAGAAATACTTATTTTTAGCTTACATAAAATACATCTATTTACTTTTTTGCAACGAAAAAACCTCAAGAAGTCTCCATGTTATAATCCAAGAAATAAATGTTCTTATTCTGGTCAAACCAATTTTTATTAACTATATCAAGTACCAAGATACTTCAGGTAAGTTTTAATTTACTAATGTGTTTCACTTCATCTTTGTCTTGGCACAATAGTAATTTAAAATGAGGTGGGGTGGTAAAGGGACTTTTCAAAGTTGAGAATATATTATATGCACGATCTGGCATATGAAGGAAAATGGAAATAGACTTAGTATTTCTTCTCTTCAAGCCCCAATTCTAACCACCCTCTCTTAGCTTTCTTCCACTTCGATGTTGGGGCACATAGAGAGAAAGTCAATTTGAACTGTGTGTGGGGAGAGGGTAAAAGAAAAAAGAGGAGGGAATGGAAAACAATTTGTATGACCCCAGAGTGGTCTAAGTCTATCTGAGAGCAGGCGTAGGAGAACCACAACTGAAGTAACTACAGGAATGAGTTTCCATCTGAAACACTAGTTTTAAAGTGGGTCAGCCTGGACATGCTTTTCAGGAGCATTTAATCAAGTTGGTTCCATTGGTAAGTAAAACATTCTTTGAGGTTCAGTTCATGGGTTGAACATTAGCTTTGTTTTGTCCTATGACAGACAATAAGAAATCTGTAATCTCTGGTCAGGAAAACTGTGCAGGTGACACTCCAAATCCCATTATCAATATTGACAGGGATGAGGCACAGCCTATTAACATCATACACCCTACAACAATATAGATCATCACTTTCAAAAGGGGAGAAAAGAATTTTATCATTACCCTCTTAAGCAAGAATGTTATATCTGGCCAGTTTGCAAATAAAATAATAATAATAAAGCACATTTTTATTTGGAAATAATTAGGATCACAAAATAATTTTTACATTTCAATTATCCACTATTATGAAATATGCATAACTATTCAAGCTTTAGCTCAAGGCAATTTGGTAAGAGAAATTACTTCAGAAAACCTTATTTTATTTACAATTTGATATACTGAAGATGCGAATACACAAGGTCTGTTTTTCCATTATGGAATGAAATTTACTTCCAAAGGGAAAGAAAATAGATGCCAATATGTGATCACATATGAAGGCAATGAACTCTTCTTGAGGCCCCCTAAGCAGTAGAAAGGATAGTTTATTTTCATAGTAATATAAAAAAAGACCTCTGAACTCCACAAAACCAAATAGCAGCTGTAAATGATGGCTCGACAAATAAGTAGAATAATAATTTTCATGAAAGAGTGATTAACCTTCAGAAGTGAACTTTCCAAAATATCATTATTCTAAAGTTTTGTTTTTATATATCATAGTGTCAGAGATCTGGAAGGGGCTTTAGAGACGATGTGGTCCAACCTCATTTAAAGCATCCGCCTTCCTGAAACATTCTGATAAATGATCACTTGAAGGTTAGCCTTGGGGGACAGGGAGAGCGGTCAATGAAGTCACACAGCAACTGTAACCCTATCCACATTTTTGGTTATCATATTAAAGGAATTCAGAATATTGTAAGGAAATATTCTACACAGAAATGGTGACACAGAGAAAGCTAACGGCATCACTGGTTTGGTTGTTTTTATTTTTTATTATTGACTTAACAGCATCTTTGCACAGGTTATGCAACCTGGCTAAATGTTACATTCAGTTACCTTCCCAGGAAAGAGGACACCAGAATACTTATAATCTATAAATGATTACTCTAATTTGAAAATATTTAGCCGATTTTAAAATAATCTAGAAATATCTCCATTTTTTTTTCTTATTCTTGGTTCCTCAATCACCAAGACTTTATTAAGCATGTAGACAGCTAGTTGGTGCAGCAGAAAAAACGCTGCCCTTGGAGTAAAGAAGACTTCTCTTCCTGAGCTCAAATCTGACCTCAGACACTTAGCAGTTGTGTGACCCTGGGCAAGTCACTTAACCCCGTTTGCCTCAATTTCCTCAGCTATAAAATGAGCCAGAGAAGGAAATGACAAACCACTCCAGTATTTATGCCAAGAAAACTCCAAATGGGGTCATGAAGAGTCAGACATGACTGAAATGACAGAATAACAAATTAAGAGACATTACATTACAGATACTGTGTTGAAGGGTATGGATAGAAAGACAAAAAATTCTTTTTAAATGAGTTTCCTTTGAATGAAGGAAGAAAACATGTACTTATGTAAGCAAACAAAAAGAAATATAAAAATAATTTGGGGGAGTAGAGGCAGTAGAAGCCAAGGGGAAATCACAGAAGTTTCTTTTAGAAGGTGGTGCTAGGGGTGCCTTTAAAAAGAGGTTAGGGGTTTCTTTTAAAAAGAAACCAAGGACTTTTCAGTTTGGGATCTCTTTCAGGAGGTGTCCAGTGGATTCTCCCGATTTCTATTTCACCCTCTGGTTCTAGGATCTCAGGGCAGTATGTGTGATGACCAACCTTGATAAACTGGACTCTTCTCAGCAACGCACAGCTATGAGACAACTCTACAAGTCTCAGGATGGAAGGAGATACCTACATTCAGAGAAAGATCTAGAAAGACCAGAGTTTAAAAGGAGACTGAAGCAATCTACATGCTATTGTTCTTTTCCATGTTTGGTTTTCTTTCTTTTTTCCCATTATTACTAATGTCCAATGTGAAAGTATTTGCAGATCCTACACCTGACTGCAAGCTGCTATAGGTGGGTTGGGGGAAAGAAGGAGGGGAGAAAATTTGAAATTCAAGGGATTCTGGAACTGAATCTTGTAAACTAAAAGAAAATGAACAAATAAATTTTTAAAAATTTTTTAAAAATAAATAAAAGGAAATTAAGGACTTAAGATCCTAGAATAGTCCTAGTCTCTAAGGGCAAAGCAAGGAGGGAGCACATTCTCACCACAGGGGACAGCTTACTTTCTGACTTTAAACTCTATATAGGTAACAGGCCTTGCATTCTTTTTCTCATCATTTCTATACCACAAACCTTTCAAAGAAAGCATGTGTTTTGATATCGTCACTGATACTGTTACCAAGTGGCGTACCGCAAATCATCATGTCATAGAATCGATGAGTGCTGGTGTAAATTGACAACTCCCTCACTAAAAAATCTAAATACATGTTAAGTCATAAGACATTTTAAGAGAAAGGTCAGAAATGATTATCAAATAAGCAGCATTTCACACAGTAGAAAGGATTCTCTACAGTTAATGTTGATAAAGTTTTATTCTTCCCCAAATGTGACCTTCATTTTAACCTGATCTGAGTTGTTTTCTTTAAGTATCTCTCTTCTCCATCTCTGACTAATGAAGCCAGGAATCATTTTCCAATACTAAGACTGGATACTGAGCTATCCTTTAATGATATATGGTAATTCAAATGTACAATGACCATATGAGTGTTAAGATCATTTCCTTTACTGTACAAATGATTTTGCTCTTAGATACTACAGCTTCTGGCGTATTGATTTACCTCTAGTCAATCTGCATATTTGAGTCTGTCATTTATGCTGGTCAGGGGCAACTATATGGAATGCAAACATTCGATTATGCATTATAGCTCCACACAAAGGAATAACATTTCAACTGTGATTCAATTAACATTTATTTAGTGCAGGATGGCCTAAGTGGTTTGAGGACAAGACTCAAAGTCACAGACCTGGGTTCAAGTCCTGTCTCTGACACCAGCTATGTGATCATGGGAAAGTTACTTAAGCTTTCAATGCTGCAGGACATAAGACTTTTTGGTAAGCATTTGGGAAGGGGAGAAACATTATATAAACTGTTACAAAACTAAGAATGATTGTTATTATTGTTGTTCAGTTATGTGTCATCCCACTAGAGTGGTTTACAATTTCCTTCTCCATCTCCATTTTACAGATGAGGAAACTGAGGCAGATAGGGTCAAGTGACTTACCCAGAATCACATGGCTAGTAAGTATCTGAAGCAGAAATTGAACTCAGGCAGAGAAGTTTTCCTGAATGTACACCTGGCGCTCTATCCACTGTGCCACCTACATGTCCCCTCTAAGACTAAAAGTTATAAACAAGTACAGGCAATTTC
>CM053581.1:526392941-526420791 GCA_028627135.1 Pseudochirops cupreus | reverse complement strand
AGAATAGACTGGGGGAGGGGGGAAATACCAGGATGGCTGTTTTGGGGTGGTGGGCGGGGGAAAGACGGGGAGAAAAGATGTAACTCAAAAAAAATTTAATAAAGAATCTCATATAAAAATATGAAAAAAAAAATTAATGACTAGAAGAAAAGTATGAAAAAAAGATAATTGAGTTAACAATAGATCATGCTTGAAAATCCAAAAGGACTTTGCAAAAATTCAAGGACAGCAAGTATTTTGACTCATAGATAGCAAAAACTGAAGTAACTTCTATTAAAGGACATAAGACACAACAAGACAAGTAGAATCCAAGAACATGTCTTTCCCAAGGCTTTGAGGTTCAGGGCTCCATACTAAAGAATCCTTTATGTATATGTTCTTTATGATTCACAAATCCAACAAAAGCAACACCAATCTACTATATTCTTTATCTCGCTAGCAGTCTTGCCATTAATGAGATACTAATGACATAGGGAAACACTAGCATATTCCATTCCTCTCTCATTTCTACAAAGCAGTTTCTATGTCAGAACATGGTTTATTCCAGTTCTGTGGTATCCCTGAGCATACAAGTAATGAGCCTAGCTCACAGATCCTCAATCAAGTAACTGCCACTAAGATCTAGATGGAAATGAGCAAATAAAGGAAATGATAAAAAGGTGATCAAGGTAGGTGGTAATAAATAGCCAATAATGACACAAACTCAAAAAAAAAAGATTGTCTAATACTTATAATATTTTCTCTCTATGTACTATCATTCCATCTAAACAATATTTTTATTATAGCTGATATTAGACAACATGGTGCAATAGACAGAGAAGTGGCCTCTGAAAAAGAAAACCTAGGAATCCAGGTCCCATTTCTGTTGTATATTGGCTGTGGGACCTTGGGGAAATAAAAAAAAACATCTCAGACCTGTTGCTAACCTGAATTAACAGAAGAGTTTCCTTACCAGGTAATTGCCCATTCTATATTCATTAAATAACTGATCTAGTTTCTATTCCTGTTGTAACTGATAGCTAATATGGTGATTTATGATTTACAAAGTGCTTTGTATATCTGATGATTCTCTCAATTCCTTTTATGCTCCCCTATGTCAACACACCCCCAAAATAGGACGTAGCTGTGTATGCCTTGTTTTTCCCTACATTGCCCCAAATGTACAAATGATACATGAATTAATTTTATGTAATAATACACAAAATCCAAGTATCTTTCATTTGTGTAAAGGGGACACAGTTATAACTTTATGAATATATAGGAAAAAAACAAACAAACAGGCTCCATAAAGGCCCAGTGAATAATACCTGAGAGGGTCAAACTCATAAGCATAAATTTTGGTATTTAAACACATGAAAGCTGATGAAATCCTGGAAGTTGTTGCAGAAAAAGCAAAGCTCTAAAGAGGTAATTAACAGTTATTATAGCCTTCAAGGTAGAAGATAGGAGAAATGAAAAAATTTTCTTGTTGCTGTTTTTAGACTTGACCCATGATTTTATTGATGTTCATGACTCTCAATGGGGAAACCAACTCTACCGATTCAAATTGGCACATGTTCTACAATTTACATTCTCGAGAGTTATCATTTGCCTAGGGATATGTCACCAAGGTATCAGAGATGGGATTGAATCCAGGTCTTCCTGGCTCCCAAACCATTTCCCTCTTCACCATAACCATACTGTTTCCCTAGAAATATCACCTACTTAACTTCCCTTAATGTTCTTAAGTAGAATTACAATCTCACCATACAAAAGCAGAAGGGTAAAGTTTGTTTTCTGGACACCTATAAGAAAAAATTCAAACACTGCAGGGTAAACCACAAATTCATTTCTCAGCAGGGTTTTCCTTAAATCAACACCTTATGCAATTAAACCCAGCAAAAAGTCCCTTCCAAAGGCACCATGTCATTCACCAAGCAGGTGGCATCTTAGATTTCCTCCCTAAGGTTCTGATGATCACTATGGCTGGCAACTATAAATACTCACAAACAAGTGTATTACCATTTTGGCAGCCAACTAGTGATATATTGTTTGCAAGTCAATAGTAAAATGGAAATTTTGAACTCATTAGTATTGTACTAGGTTATCTTATACATTATGAGAAAAAGTCAAAAGAAGAGAGCAAAAGATTTAAAAGTAGAGTGAGGATTAGATGGTAGGAAAGAAGAAGGAAAAATGTAATAAGAAAGAATAATAAGACATGAGGGTTTAGCAGTAATAGAATATTGAAAGGGAAGTATATCAATAGCTTCTTACCCAGAGAGCCCTGGAAAGTTGAATGAACTAAAATTTTCCATAGAATGATAAGCCACTTTGGCTACCTGAAACCATATGGAAAATGTAATGCCTTAGCTTTCTTCACAAATGGTACAAATTTGCTGTAAGAATCAATGGAAAAGCAGGTAGCAAATGAACTGACAGTAAAAGTTATTTTAGTTAGGAGGGTAGCAAAGGGTTGGCATTCATGGATAGGGTTAACTTTCTTTCTCAATTTCTATTTAATGAAACTGCCTAATCATCAACAGAAAATGAAGTAGATACTCTATAGAAAAGTCTTCAATCTTGTTCCCCAATAACTATTACATTCCTAGAAGGGCATGTAGAGGCAAAATAGTGTGAGAGACTAAGTCAGATGATTTGGGTTGGTATCCCAGCTTCAATAAGGCTTCCACTAAGCCTCTCTGAGGTTTTATTTCTTCATGTATAAAATGGAGATAATATTTGTACTACCACATTTACATTATTATTTTGAGTAAAGTGCTTTGTAAAATGTATAGCACTATAGAAACATGAATTAATATAATGATTATTATTATTATGATTCCAGAATCAAAACATTTCTTGACAAGAGAGAGCAAAGTATAAATAAATGCTCCTAAGGCACTCATTTCTTCACCATATCTATTTAATTGCAGCTTCTGCTGGGACCCTCAAGGTTTCTGGGAGCAGTTTGGAATACCTCTAGCCATCATCATCTGAAAGGAGTGGCACAAATTTCTCAAAACAAACAAAAAATATATTCATATTAACATTAAAATGACCTTAATAGGACTCGTGTGTTTTTGTGTGTGGGCACCTGTAAAAGAGGAAAAACAATTAAAAAAAAAAAAACAATACTACACTATGCTTGAGCTGTAGGAGGCCAGAGGGGTACATAAGCAGACCTGAAGAAAAAGGAATTTGAAAATTATCTCCAATTTTGTGCTAAATGTTCACTGGAGGCTTTAAGCCTTCACTCTAACAAGACAAGCTGATTATCACAAAATAAATATCCAACACAAATTGAAGAATTTTCTTGCACTAAAATATGTATGTGTATAAAAAGCACTATTAAAAAGCTCCCCACTGCAGAACTTTTAGAGTATTCAAGCCCTCATTGCCTATTGCAGCTATGTTGCCTAACCCCTCATTCTGGCTCAAGACACAAGATCAATTACAGTATGTCAAAAATGCAAGAAGATTTGGAATCAGGGTGGCTAGGTGGCACAGTGAATAGAGCACCAGCCCTGGAGTCAGGAGGACCTGAGTTCAAATCCAGCCTCAGACACTTAACACTTATTAGCCGTGTGACCTTAGGCAAGTCACTTTATCCCAATTGCCCTGCCCGCCTCCCTCCAAAAAAAAAAAAAGTAGATTTGGAGTCATCATTTCTTAAAACTGTATTTTGCAAATATAACACAAACTGTTTTTAGGAAAAACAGGAAAGTTTTCCCTAAATGTAACTTCAATTCTATTTTTGTATATAAATCTAATTATGAAATGTCATGTAACTTGTCAATCCAAGAAGACAGGAATCATTTGTTATGCTTCTTCTGGATTACCCATCATGGCTAGTACAATGCTGACACAAGGTGGATATTATTCAAACTATTTCTAAACCATTCAAGACTATAATAGTTCAAATGCTTTACATATGACCTGGGAGAGTAAGAAGGAAGGAAATTTCAAAACTATGTAGCTTTGAGTTAGTTTTGTCTATATCTATATATATCTATCTATATATATATATCTACATCTATATCTATATATAGATATAGATATAGATATACACAATTTTCTTATTTTACCAAGAACATTGCTAGATGGGAGAAAATAAGGCAACAGACTCTCTAATGGAATGGAGAAGGAAGCAACAAAGACTTAATTAGGAGAGCATCTCTGCCAAGTGTCTGTATGTATCAAGGGTACTGGTAAGACACTAAACATGCCAAGAAACAAAGGAAAACAGAAATAATAAACCCAGGGGGTAAGAAACATTCCAAGGTCTCTCTTTAAGAAAAAGAAGAAGAAAGAAAAAAAGAATGAAAGGAATCCAAAGCCCTTTTTTCTCTTCCTCCAGACACTTTCCCTATCCAAATTTGCGTTCCTCTTGGCAGCTAGTCAAAATGTCACTGGCAGGGTAAATTTTTTCTATACAAATTCTGCACAATTGCACCTCAAAATACACACACTAATAAATGTAATATTTACCATTCAATTGAAAGGAATCTGTGCCTGACCATATTCTCATATATACGCAACAGAAAATGACATAAGCAAAGGTTTTCACCTTGGAGCTTCACAGTAGGCTGCGGTAGATTAGTGTTTTGAGTCTTCTTTTTTTAGAAGAATGGCTTGAAGACATCCCACCTACCAAACTGCCTTCTCTTCATTTACAGTGATATTGACATAATGAGGCTGACCAAAAAGGTGGTAAAGATGATTGAAAATATTCAGACTGAAAGAAATATTTTTCCTCTGGCTGAAATTTTGATTACATGGAAAACTTTTAATAAGAGGAGGTCTTTTAACTAGATACTAAATATGTGGTGAAGCTAAAGTGAAGGAATAGAGACTATTAGGTGGTCAGGGTAACATAAAAATTTCTCTTATCACTATTTTCTTTAAAGCATACACTCTGCTAGTCTCTTTTAAAAAGGGAAGAGCAGCTCTGAAGCATCATTAACATTATCAAATAGAGTCAGGAATTCTGAAATGTAGCAAACATTTCATTTTTGCAAGAAATAACAAATGAAAAGATATCATGGCTTAACATGCTCATATTCTTATGGAGTACAAAGTTAGGCATTGATTGGGTGGTGCAATGCCAAGGTCAAGGAGGTTTTGATGTTCTTTGGAGCATCTCATTTAATGAGGAGATTGCCTACACTTTGAGCAGGAAGAGTTCATTTTCAACATATCTTTGAAGTGTGAGTATTCTAATATATCTCAATACAAATTCAGAAAAAAAAAAGCTGGACTAGATGACAAAGTTTCGTCCAAATATGTAACTCTATTATCTTTTTATTTTCTTTTTTGATTAAAATAAATTGCTTTCATGAACAGATTTTCACCTGTCCTAAGCTCTCTCCTCTTCTCATTCTATATTCTTGTTATTAGTAGCATCATTTTCCATGGGTTTAAATAGTATCTCTGTGCTGATGATAATAGATCTACATATCCATCTACAGTCTCTCCTTTGAGCTTCAGTCCCATATCACCATTTGACTTTTGGACATTTAAAACTCAAGGTCCCAGAGGCATCTTAAACTTATGCCTAAAGCAGAATTTAATGTTACAAGACTATCTCTATAGTCTCCCAGGTTTGTAATGTTGGCATGATCTCAAATGCCTCACTCACTCCCCTGATTATTTTATCAGCTGACAAATCTTACCGTTTCTGCTTTCACATTATCTCTTGCATTCAGCCTCTCTACTCATCACCTTTCACTTATTTTATTACAACAGCATCTTAATTGACCTCCCTGCCTCAGGTCTCTCCCTACTCTAATCCAGTCTGCACATTATTGCTAAGTAATTTTCCTTACAGGGCAGATCTGTCAATTAATCAATCAATTACAGTAACTTCCTTCTGCATGTAGCATAAAACATAAACTCATCTGTCTAGCTTTTAAGGCTCTATGATACCTGGCCCCAACTTCCCTTTCCAGTCAAGTTGGAAAATACTTCCCCTCCCACCCTCTGTGGTCTAGCCAAACTGGTCTTCTATCTGTTCCTCATAATTGCCACTCTCTCTCTCTTATATTTATAGCATTGCAATGGCCATCCCACAAACCTGGAATGCAGTCCCTCCCTACTTGTGACTTGGAGTGTCCCCAAGTACTATTAAGACTCAGTTCAAGCACCATCTTCCATATGAAGCTTTTCCTGATACCCCACATATCCAAACGCTAGTATCTTCACTCCCAAACTATATTGCATTGAACTATTTTTTCTAAAATTGCATTTGCTTCATACTCATACTACTTCATGCCCATATACTTATATATGTACCTTTTTTTTATCTCCAATGAGAATGGAGAGATGTAAGCTTTTTTTTAAAGCAAAGATTGTATCATTCCTTATACTTGTATCTCTAGTGTCTAGCATAGTACCTGGGACATACCAGGAATTTAATACTTATTGATGGGCTGATAATCTGGCTCCAGATTATCTTTCCAGCCTTCACTAACACAACTCTCCCTCACACAATCAGCCTACCCTCCAGCCAACCTGAACAATTCATTGTCCCCATTCCCCCTACACACAGACACACACCAACACTTCTGGTGCCTGCCTGTATCTGTGTCCTTGATCCTGCCTAAGCTTAAGCATGAAGCGCATCCCCACCCACACCTCCTGAAATTCTGCCTCCTACTACAACATCCACCTGAAATGCCAATCTCCCTTTCACGAAACCTCCATTGATCTTCGGACTTCATTCAGAGTGATGTTTGTATTTCTCTCATATATTCATCACATACAATTTACCAACCTAAAAGACATTATAACTGCTTGAAGACATATATTTCTTACTGAGCTCTGTACCTGCACCAGATCTTAGTACAATCCACTAAACATAACAGGAACCTTAGAAATGCTCAATGAATGAACACAAGTACTTGAATGAGGTCATACTATATGAATACATGTCAGCAGGGGTTAATGAAAAGGAAGATTTAAAACAAGTCCAATAATTATTTGAAGATTCTTTCTTCAACTTGGAAATAGATAATGCAATTAAGTTCAGAAGTTATTCAAGATTTCTCAAGTTATGGTGGTAGAGAAGGAAATAGCAAGGGTATAGGACCTTTAGGGTAACTTGGTTTATTTCCTTAGTTTTAATACATTTGAGCAAAAAGAAAAAAAGAGGATCTAAGGGGAAGTAACACACCATGTCCTCTATGAGAATAAATAAGTTTAGTGCCTTGTGCCTTATCAGTAAATGTGATTCCCTGAGAAGATAGTATATGAATAATGAACAAGCAGAAAGAATATCTTTTCATTACTTAATATAAAGCAGTAGTGAAAGTGATCATTTAAAGTTATATTTTTTAAAAGTTTATAGCCAAATTCATATGATAGGGTGTATTGATCTGGCAGGCTTAATAAATCAATAAGTGAAAAGAATAAAAAATAAAAATCTATCTAAAGAAAAGACTTGTAAATAGTTTTTTATTTAAGGATATATATGTCTAAGTGTAGACACATGTGCAGAAACTTTCATAACGAAACTAAGTTGTTCTTGAAATCCACAAAAAGAATTGAAATAATATAAAAGAATGAAATGTGCTAGTGAGAACCAGAATAGGTTTTGAATAAATACTTTAAAAGTATTTTTTTTTCATTTTAAATGGTCATCTAAAGTAATACATCCATGGTAGAGTTTCCACTTTACTAAGCAAGAGGTTGATGATTTCAAAAATCAAAATGTTTTGGAGATAGTATGGTATAAATCAGAGGGTTCAAATTAATAAAATGTAATCGGAAAATGTTTAACAAATTATTTAATTGAATTACGATTGCACTAAGCCACAGGTAAACTATGAGAGAACTGAACAATTCCAGAGCAATCTTGAGAAGAAACCCCCCAAAAATATGCTCATAAACTTTTTTCATTATAAAGAGACACAAAGTTTACATAGCAAGTTATTTTCAGCCTCCTTTTCCTCACACTTAAAGCCTTCCACAATCTGGCACCATTTTCCTTTTATATGACTGCCATATTCACTATGCTCCAGGCAAACCAACTGACTCTATCAGGGCACTTTCTTTTTTTAATCTTTGCTCATACTGTTGGCTATAGTTCCCTAAACATCTTCACCTAGTAAATCTATGTAAACCTCAATTCAAATGCCACATAACCTATGAAGACACCCTAGATCCTTCCCATAATAGTATTCTTTTTCCCCTTTTGATTTCACAGGCTGCTGGTCTCCCACATCTCCAATATATCAATCCTGCACTATCATTGTCTGTTAGTTCCTTATTTGATAAGCTCCATGAAAGCAAAAATTCTGTCTTCACCAAACTCTGTGTCTCTCTCAGGTCCAATTTTCATGCTCTGAACACAGTAGGCACTAAATAATGTTAACCGAATTGAACTGATAACATTTAAACAAAACATAATTATGCAAAGTACGATAACTGTTTCAACTAATAAATAACCTTTTTTTTAACAATATGAAATAACAACTTGGGGGGAGGAGGGGAAGGCCTTGATGAAAACAAAGAAGAACAGGACATTCAAACATGAAAGCCACAGATCAAATATGAATATCCAAGAGAAAAGCTTGATTAGTGCAACAAAAAGATACAGTATTTACCTTCCGATCACGAGTATTAGGACTCCCAGAAGTATTTTGCTTGAGGAAGCCAGCTGTTGTAGACCACCGTGTGGGATTTTTCCGTGATGGCTCTTCAGAAGAAAAATTATTATCACTGACAGAAGTTGCAAGGCCAATTAATGCAGGGTCACTACTTCGTCGTACATGAAGAGGCATATCTGAAAGTATAGATATGTATGTATTCTTTTAAAAATGATGCCAAAGTACAATTTAAGGGATACATGAATAAAAACATCTACTGAAATGGTTTGCTGAAGGGGATGCAATACTAAGAAATTTGTCCTTCATTTGCTTATATTCTATGGTTAAAGACAAAATAATATTTGACAGCTATGATACCCTCTAATGTTCATTAAGTTTAGTATATCACTATAAAAAGTTTTAAACCCAATATTTCTGGTGACATACACATAACTTCTATAGAAGAACTTCTATGAAGCACTTATAATTACATCAATGTATGGGCACTCTCCACCAATGTAGACTGCAACCTCTTTCACCACTACGTAGAAAGTTGGTATGCCCATGTCTACCCCAAATCCATTTTTCTGTGCCCAATGTGGTGATGAAGTTCTGTGAAATTAACTAGGTTGACATCAGAAGAAAGACATTAACCATAACATAGGCCCTATACTTGAAAACTGATAGAATAGCTCACTTCCTAGTAATGCCAAATAAATGAAGAACTAATGGCTTTATAATTATATTCAAGAAGTTTCTAGAAGTTAAAATATCATAACCACAAAATAGTTTCTGGAAGAAAAGTTCATAGCATAGGTTGGCAAAGCAATAACTCATATGTGTATGATATTTACATGGGCACTACCTTTAAACAAAGAAATTCATACTGTGCTTTTTGTCAATATATGTGTGAATATGTGCAATGGTCAGCATATTACAACATTAAATTTCTCTTGGACCTGGAATGTGTGTAAATAAATGGTTCTGTATTGCAGCTTGTTCTTGCAACCATTACCAAACTGACTCTGAAAGACCTAGAATAACACCTGTAACTAGATTCTACATCATAAAAACTCAAGGAAAGACCAAATCGAATGAAATAAGAATAAGAAAAAAGGAAACAGAGAAAAAACAATATCAAATAAATCAACCTGCAAAAAAACTAAATTATATTCATAAAGAGTACACACAAGCTTATACCTTAATATACATATATCTAATTTATCATATTTTCTTTAGAGAAAATAGAAGATTCAGTTTGGCATACTTAATGGATTTTTTTTTCCCTTTTCCTCACTAAAAGCTTAGGGAAAAGCTTAATAAACAGCCTTCACATATCACTAAACTCAGCTCATTTGGGGCTCTTCAAAGGAAATGAGTTCTACAAATGCAAATTATTATCCTGGGTTGTTTTTTCCTTGTTTGTTTAAATGGGATAATTGTATTAATTATGCTTTAAGAATCATAGGGATAGCAGAGTTGAAAGAGAGTCTATCACACTAAATATTTCAAGACAGAAGTAAGTTCAAGTATAAATACTTAGGAAAAATGAAATGTCATAAAAGATAAATTAATTCCTCCATGATAGTATAATAAGTTGATCTAACTCAAACTCATAAATGAAAATGCATAAGTACATTTGTGAGCATGCACAATAGCAACATGTTATTGTACTTTTGTTTTCATATTAAAAGGTCTTTGACACCTCTACTGTGCAGCTAAGGAATAGAGGAATAAAGAGCCTCATATCCTAGAGTCAGTAAGCTTAACAAACAGAAGCTTGGTCAGACCCCTGGAGATATGAATAACAAAGGACACAGCTGTACCCACCAGCAGCAGTAGCCAGAGAGCATAATAAAGTGACCATATTAATATAGAATTTCAGCCACAAGACAATTTCAAACAGCAGATATGATTCTCTTGGATTTGCTTGCCCACAAGTGCGTGTGGGATAAGCAATGCCAATTAGAAAACAGTTATTCAGCTTCCAATGGAAAAGGTGCCTAGCAGAAGACATAGCATACCTAATTCCAAGTGACTGAATATCTAGCATCAGTACCTACACAGACTAAACACAACTATAATTTCCAAAGCAATTAAATCTGCTTATTTGCTAAACAGATGAACACTGGTAAAAAGATCAACTCAGTCCCACTTTTAACTCTAAATTTCCTTTGCAATGTAGTATACTAAATACAGGAAAATATTGGGAATTGTGCTCAGAATTGGCCACAAGAAAAGTTGAAGAATGAAAATCTGAACAAGGGTATAGACTTAGTTTGTTCTAACCAAAAAGGCAGAACCAAGGAAGTAAGTAGAAGTTATAAAGAAACAAATTTAAGCTTGATGTCAGAAAAAAACTTTTTAACAATTAGCACTACTCAAAAATGGAATGGGTTGGCCAACAAGGGGATTGGGTTCTTCTTCCCTGTGATTTTCAATCAAATATAAGCAATCACTTGGCTGGTATTTTATAGTGGCAATTCACTTTGTACATGGATTTCTTTGACTGCTGAGTTTACTTTCAAATCTCCCTTAGTAGTCTCTCCCCTATCACTGGGAGGCTTAGAGCAATAAACTCTGCTCAGAGCCTTCCTTTTTTATACAGGGATTTGAACTTACAGAACTTTACAGGAAACTATGTGTGATTTGGAATCCACAGATATTATTTGTATCCCGAGCACTTAGCTGGCATATAGTAGGCTTTAAATAAAGGTGAGTTGAATTGAATTGGGGAAAAAAACCTCAGATTCTGTGATTTTGTCAATTGTCTTGAAGGTCACAAAGGCAGTATTTGAACCCAGATTCTGAGTGACTAACTATAGAACCAGTGTTATACTATAACATAGCTCTTAACCCTCAAAACTAAGTTTTAGTTGATATAAAAACATTCCAAAGCCATTCGGACTGCCACTCCCATCTGATGGGCAACAGTATCCAAGAACAGCATGATGTCTTTCAGCACAGACTTGAAGCCCATCTCAGCTAAGGGATTACTATTAATTTCTTAGCCTTATCGACAAAATGAGTCATGAGGCACAACTGTGTCTGACATATTTCAGAGATCACTTGTCCACTCAAACAAAAGGTTGCACAAATGAAGCCATTTTTATACCAGAATAAGGCTGTTGTAGCCTTCTCACCTACGTATAATTTGCCAACCCACTGTTGCAAGAGAGACCTAAGTGAAAGATATTTATGACAGTCTCACGTACTCTTAATAATGAAAAAATGACTTCCTAGCGATCCGAGAATTAGAAGAGCAAATGTATCGCTCTCATTTTAGCAAAAGAAATAGATTTAAAGATATGCACCAATCGAATACTCTTAACAAGAATCCTTTGGTTTATTTAATATATAGATTTCCAAAGTATGTCCCCTGAAATATTAAAACAAAATACAAAGACAAGAATGTTCAATAATTAAACCTTGAGAAGAAGCACACATGGGACTAGAGCAATGTCACTGAATCCGGGATGACAGCTGAGGGTGTTTGATGTCTGTGCTTACTTTGAAGAGTAGATAAAACAGCAATAAGCCCTAATCACAAGACTTCAAATTCTCTGTGGTACTCATGTACTGTAAATATTGATTTGCCTCTACAGGTAAGATGCTTGTTAAATAAGCTGTTGCATGAATTAGCAAAAGAATTAAATAAGAGATATGCACATTTTGACTGTTAAATAGTCCAAATCTGCTCCCCCACAAACTTAGAAATGTAACTAGAACTTTTCATACTATTTAATGTTTATTTATTATTTAAGAGTACAGCAATAAGTATCTTAGCCAATTGCTCTCCCAATATCTCTCTCTGAATCTGATGATTATTTTATTTCTTTATATCTTTATTTCTTATTCATTCATTCATTCATTCATTTATTTTGTTGGTTAATTTTATAAAGGCAGATTCAAGCAAAAGGAAATATTTCAAAATATATACTATATTGGTCCATATTCTACATGACAAATGTGGGTGACTGGTAATTTCCCCTGAATCAAAACACCTGGGTCTAATTCTCGATCAGACACTAAATAGTTGTAAGAGACAATGAGAACCATTTGGCAGCTATAGGTCTGTTTTGTCTTCTGTATAAGGAAAAGTTTGTATTGGGTGGCCTCAAGTCCAGTCCATTTCCAAAATATCACATTAGAAATATATTTCTAACTCCAATGGATCTGTGAACTCATCAAGGTGGATGTTGCCTCCAGGCATACAGATAAATGCCAAATCCAACATAAGTTCACCACAGAGGTTTAACCAGGCACACTGGGAGTCTTCCTCACATTTTCTTGACATCTCACAAGTTTTCAGGGAGTAAGCAAGTTTTCCATAGCTTGTCCCTCCCTCCCTGTGTGATCACTTTTTTCTATCATTCTTTTCTTAATAACTTTTTTACACCACTTCTCTTCTATAATTCTTCCACTGTTGTGTCTCACATGTTACATAGTTAGCCCTACAATCCTTTCGATTGCTTCTTAGGTGATTCTCAACTTCAATGCTCCCCCAAGATTGCAGGGCTTCACAACTCACCAAAAGAAGGTTATTAAAAAGTTGGACCTCTGTTACAGGAAAAATGTGAAGTTCATTAAAGAACTTTGGAATTTCCCTAAGAGAACCACCCACTTTCCTTTTTTTTAAAAAAAAATATTGAGTTCAGCTTACTATCTATTTACATTGTCTGTCCAATACAGATACACCAGCAAGATACCATCTGTCTATTCCACTGTACAAAACAGTCTAAAGAGAAGGAATTTTTTTCATATACTCTTTTTTTCATATCTTCATACTTCATTGGCTTAAATTTTCACACTAAAATGAAGAATGAATACTTATAATAGTAGTTTTCAGGTTCCCACAGAAATGTTGCTCAATACTATTCCTTGGGACAGAATCACTAGACAATACAATTGGCTTAGCAAGAATAGAAGAGGAGGAACTAATAATAAATGGCTAGCATTTGTATAGGACATTATGTTTTACGAAGCATGATAAATATTGTCAATTTATTTTCCCAACAAGTCAGGGAGGTAGGTGCTATTACTTTTCCCAATTTTATAGATGAGCAAACTGACAAAGACAGAAGATAGGTGACTTAAGGCAAGGGCCATGCAACTAGTAAGGACCTGAGGTTGGATTTGAACACAGGAATTCATGAATTTCTGTCCAAATCTGTTCTGCTTCCTAGCAAAAAAACATAGAATCTTCCTTGATATCCTTTATTTTTAGCATTGCTTCTTTTCTAGTAATGAATGGATAGGGTACCCAGCAACACATGGGCTATCAATACAGGGAATCTGAGTTGTTGTTTCCCACTGAGGTTTGGGGGCTTGACTAAACACAAAAGTCTTCGCCAGTGGAGAGCCACAGCAACTTTTATTTTTTATCAAAATTTTTGTTTTATTGTCTTTTAGTCTGTTTTTAGTTCCTTCTAAAGTATTGTTGCCAAGTCAATCTTATTTCCTCCCATTACTGCAGGGTACTGCATCAAATCCCTTACATATTATGTACTTCAACTTTTTGGCTCAAGTCATGTAATTAAATTTTTAAAGCAATCCACCTCAACCTCGAAATTACAATTTATTTTTCTTTCATGTGCATAGCTTATTGATCACATGTAGGATATCATGGATGCTTATTAAATCGCCTTTAATATTTGTCCTCAAAAGCATATTAGGGATTGTAGTTCTGTTTCTGGAAAAGTGCCAATCTAGCACTTCATAACCATTTTCTTTTCCTACAGCTCTGGTACTTAATGGGTACTCTATCCCTTTTTAAAACTAAGTGCCAGTTCAGTAAGCTCATTAGCTAATTCCCCCAAGAAGCTAAGAAGCACATTACCCAGACCCCCTAATTTGCATATATTTAATTTTTATAATTATTACTTTATCTGCTTAATCATCAACAACTATAGTACTTTATACAGAGATAGCTTTCATTAGCTTCTAGGTATTAATATTCTTTCCTTTGTTCCCTTTGTTGACATCAAGATAAATTTCATTTTCTTCTTTATTTGCTAAATAGCTTTTTCCTTCTTGTGTCTTTTTTTGGGTGATGATGTCTATAAATTGCCCTTTAAGCACTAGGATGCTATTATTCTACTTTATTTCTCAAAATAAACATGTTTCTTCTGCTATCCCCTACAATCTATCTCTACAATTTAAAGAGGTTGGGGAAAATGGGAAGCTGTAAAAAGAAAAAAATCTCAGTAGCCCCCTCTCATTCTTTGTTTCTCCATTTTGCAGTGAATCCTAGAACAAACTAGTTTGTATATGTTGTCTATTAATAAACATTCAGTGGCAAGTGTTTACACTGTACATTTTATTATCCCAAAGTTATGAAAAAAAAATAAGGTTGCATCAACATTTTCCTTATCTTATAGAAAAAGCAAAATTATTTCATCATCACTGGGTTTTGTTGCTTCTCCCACACTAACCCATGCAGTAGTAGTTCTCCAAATTATTTCTATTTCCTGGTTATGGAATAATATGTTGATGTTTCATGCTAACAAATAAGATTCTTTTAGAAGGTGTACTACAGTGACATCAAACTCAAACAGGGCAACTAACCCATATATAAGAAATCCTGCTAGCTACATGTTGACACAGAAAACCATATATTAACATCATTTATGTTCTATTGCATCTTTTGTTTATTTTGTTAACTCTTTCAATTCCATTTTAATCTGGTCTAAGAAGGATTTGGAAGTGTTGTAGGGTACAATGTGCGAGAAGGTGTGTTTGACACCTCCGGCACACAAATACGGTCATGGAGCACTTGTAAGTTACGTGTGACAGGGTGAGGAAGAGAGCTGGTAGGAGATAAGAACAAGTCTGGAAAAGTGAGGTTCTTAAGTAAAAATATTAAATTATCATGGGCAGTAGGATGGGTCTTTGTGGTTATGCTTTTGAAAGCAAACCGAAAGTATAACTAAATCTATAATTCAGATAAATAAATCACTTTTTTTTAAAGAAAAAACAATCAGGTCCAATTAAGACTTTTTTGGATTTCTAATTTTTTTAAAGTAATCATATACCTATTAGGATTAATCTGAAATGCACTTAAATTTACTAGTTTTATTAAAATCTCACTTATCTTGACTTTGATGTAGGATTGTGATATCAATTACTTATATTTTGAGTTGGGCTGCTTAGCAGTTACACAGAATTCAGTAAAATACACCTTTTAAAAGTTTATTACTTCTTTAAGATGATATATTTAGTAAGATAAGAGGCATCATTAAAAGAAAGTTCATTATTCCCACTTTAAATCAGCATTAGATAAACTTCTTTTCACCAACTTTTTGAAACTTTAGGGTGACAGATCTAGAATTGATCAGTTATGAAACTAATTATTCATTTATTTAACAAGACAATCACATTGGCCATAGAAGGAAAAAAAATCTCAATGTGAAGTGGTAAGAGCTGAGTTCAAATCCCAACTCTGTCATATAATTTCCACATCACTGGACAAATTGCTACACCTTCAGTCTTTCAGTTTCTTCTTCTGTAAAATGAAATAGATTGTCCTAAATGACATTTAAAGTCACCTCCAGAGAAGATCACAAAGAATTTGGCTCTCAAGATATTTCCTTTCCTCCTTGCTTGGTGGGATGAAACCCTCTGGGAATGGTAATGAAAACCCATTACTTTTCAAAGGAAAAAAAATACGTTTCAAAATAACGTTGCCCCCATTGAAAGTATTCTCTTTGGACCTACATTTAGTGTGACATACATGTCCTTTTTCTTTTTGTGGAGTCATTTCAGTCAAGTCCAACTTTCCATGATGCCATTTGGGGTTTTCTGGTCAGAGATACTGTATTGGTTTGTCATTTTTTTCTCCACCTCATTTTACAAATGAGGAAATGAGGCAACCAGGGCTAAGTGACTTGCCCAGGTTCACACAGCTAGTAAGTATCTGAAGTTGAATTTGAACTCAGGAAGGTAAGTCTTCCTCACTTCAGGCAGGTGATGCACTATGGCATCACCTAGCTGCCTATTTTGTCATATAATATTTCACCACTTTGCAAGGATGGGGAAGTCTAGGAGGGGTTGAGGTTGGGTCTGGATATATTATTTCTTTGGCACAAAGACCTCCACCCACAAAGATCCAGCATCTTCTCTTTTAGCTTAGAATTTTAGAAAATTAATGTGTGTCTGAAGTGAGACTTGAACCAGGGTCTTCTTGATGCCAGGTTTACCCCAAGTCTCTAATCCATTCAGCCAGAATGACTCTGAAATTGAAAAATCTATTTATTGGATAATGGGAAGAGGAAGAATACTTTTAACATTGCTAAAATATTCCCTATCTTTAAGGAACACTTACACAATCTGACAGTTAAGAACTTTATCCATAACTCTGACAGCCTGACAACCAAGCAAATAAAATTCAACCCAATTGCTGTTTCCTAGGTAACAAGCACAGCCAAAGCCAGAAGAACAAAAACAAAAACAACCATTGCAGTATTTTCAGTGGGCTTAAAAAATGCATTTTAATTGGCAAAATGTTACACATACAATACAGAAATTCATTTTAATGAAAATGGTCCAGAGTACAATGCCATTTTTGTTAGTGCAAATGAGGTATGGACAGATATAAAATTGAAATTCACCCTCCTCTACTTCGGAATAAGCAGGGAAGGTAATATAATCACTATCATTCATTTTTGGGGGGAAAAAATTCTCTCAAGAACAAGTTATATCTCTAAATATTCTTCTTTGTTGTTGTTTTGTTATTTTTTTAAAATAAGACTTTAAAGCAGAAACAAGAAACCATTAGCTGGACTGATCAGTAACTATGTCCAGGTAGGCAAGTAGATTCACAGGCATATTAGCTAAAATAAAAGGCCAGCCTCAACTCATGACATCATTATATAAATCTTTGTCCCCTAACACAACCTTAGGCAAGCCATCTCTCTTCTCGGAGGCCCAGCTCCTTCATCTATACAATGAGGAGAAATGAGGAGATGTTCAGTAATGTTTGTTTCCATCTCTATCAGTCTGTGACAAGAGTGATGATAAGGTAGAAAGTGGAGGTGTTATTTTTCCACAAGCACTGCTTTTCATTTTTGATTTTTTCCCAGAAGTTAAACAATGACAGTTAAACTTTAGGAAGAAATAAAGGAAATACACTAAGAAATGACTAGTACACTGTTTAAAATGACCCCTACCTTTGGAACTCTGATGGTATTTGCTCTTATTTCTATAGCAATAACACTGACTTCGATTAATAGATACATGAAAGATGAACATTTTACAAAGAGAGGGGGATAGCAAGTTACATCTGGAGTCATGAAGACCTGGATCCAAAACCTTTCCCTAAAACAATAGTCATGGGACCATGTACATATCCCATGACTTCTTTGAGTCTCAATTTCAAACATGTATGAAACGGGAATAAAAATAATAATAATAAAGCACAAATCTCTTGTTATGAGAGTTGAATGAGATAATATGTAAAAAACTTTGCAAACTTAAAAGCACTAAATAAATGTGAGCTATTTTATTATTATTGTGTCACTAAAATGGTATAGAGGAAATCTCTCTACTCTCCTCCCCACCCACCCATCAGACAATCCATCCATACAACCCATGTGCTTTTCTTACTATCTACCTCTGTGGAATTAGGTAAATAAAGACAATGAAAATGACATGAATTTGAAAACCTGATGCCAATAAAAATGACTACTTTTTCACACACAATCTCATTCATTCAACTTTATATAAAGCAAGAAGATATTACCACTTTCTCACAGAGTACATCACCTGCAACTGAACTTCATTAGAGAAATCTTCACCACTCTGTGTATTAATTGCACTTCTAAAATGGGGCTAATTGGGTATCTACTTGCATTTGCACGCACTTTCATATTTTTCAACATATGTGCTCTCATACAAAAGCTAGGAGAAGCAGCCATGAATGACTATAGAAGCAGGTTGGAGAAGGGTAAGGTTGTAATTAGCCATGAAAAGAAGACTGACTCCCCAAGAGTGTTGGCGCATATGCTAGTATGACATTTTTAGAAATTAATTGGGGATTCATTTAAATATGCTTTCCTCTTCACTATTATAGTACCTTACAACAACTTATTTATCACCTGAGGGCCATATTTGGATACCAATATACTTCTTTAAACATAAGCTCTTAAGTTAAGACAACATTCTATAGGGTCATCAATGTTATTGAATAGTGACAATAATGATAAAAAAATTAAACAATTGAGAATGAACAACATTTTGTTATAAATGAGGGAGCACTACTCACATCATTTGGGATGCTAATTTTAGGACAATCATCTTAATTTAATGAATGATGAAATTTGTTTATCACAAGCAGTATAGTGTAATATACTAGAGGTTGCTTATCATCTAGAAGAAATGGATTTCAGGTTTTCCCTCTACTGTTCAAAAAGACATTTGTTACTTATTGCTTATAGAATCTAGTCTCATCTCTTCTCACTGGCATGCTAGGGATATGTAAGATTTTTCTTTGTTTGTTTTCAGGTTAGAATCATGAAGACTATTTGTTTCCATCAACAACAACCAAAAACTCCTACTGACCCCAATATAATGTTTCATATGACTTTTCGTAAAAACTGGATTTTATCCTGAACTACTATCCAATGAAATAAAAGACCAAAGAGTTACTGGGCATGTTTATAAATAAAGCTTCTTCACCAATAAGGCTAATTAACTTCATCTTCTGCCATGAACTTCAATTACTGAATCTAGTCAGAAAAAAATAGAGAAATGGGGGGGGGGGGGGAAGAAAGATACAGGAGGCATACAGAGACGCAAAGACAGACACAAAGAAAGATAGTCAATAAAAAAGACTTCAAGAGACAAAGCAAAATATAGAGTTGAAAAAGTAGGCAGAGACAATGGGGGAGATGGTAAAAGATCTTTATTATGAAATAATCACCTCCAGTTTTCCATATATATATATTTTTTTCAAAGCAAAGAGAATCTTCTAGAATGCTGGCACCCTATGCATATGTGCATCAAAAGACAGACACAAAAATAAACAAGAGAACTAGACTGTCTTAAAGCTTGTTAGAATTTGATGAAATAAAAACAGATGAGGCAAAATCAGACACATACTTTCAGACAGGGTCAATGTGTTGATTTGTTTTACCTGACTATAATTATTTAATATAAAGGTAGGTTTCCCTTTGTTTTTTTGGAGAGGGGGAGTAGATTCAGGGTAATGTTGATACCAAAATTTGTTTTAAAGGAAAAAGAAAAGACCATCAATCAAACATTTTTAATATGATAGAACAGGGCATCTAGGTGGCACAGTGAATAGAGCACTGGCCCTGGAGTCAGAAGGACCTGAATTCACTTGGGCCTCAGATACTTGACACACTCACAAGCTGTGTGACCTTGGGCAAGTCACTTAACCCCAATTTCCTTGCCTTCTGTCCCCCACAAAAAAAACAACTTTAAATGACAGAACAAATGGAAGTTCATAAAGGAAAACAGACTTTGTAAGCCAGTACTATAACTATGGGAAATTTTATACTTTAAAAGAATCTAATCTATAGCTAATAGACATTCATGGTATTAAGCATAACCCTCTTTTTCTTGGAATGAAGGTTCATAGTTCTTAACATTTGTCAAACACATGAAAATAAAAAAGGGAAAAAAAATAAGAAATATTCTGTGTAGGGGCAGCTAGGTGGCATAGTGAATAGAGCACCAGCCCTGGAGTCAGGAGCACCTAAGTTCAAATCTGGCCTCAGACACTTAAAATACACACACAAAACCTAGCCATGTGACCTTGGGCAAGTCACTCAACCCCAAATGCCCTCCAAAAAAAAAAAGAAAGAAAAAAATATTCTGTGTAAGTCAATTCATTCCTTGGCGACCATTGATATCAATCAACATGATCTTGCAGAGTACTGATTTTGAATTCATCCAATTTCTCCAAAGGAACAAATATCAAATAAAGAATACGAGAACTGAGATAGCCTACTTTTCTCACCAAATATGAAGTAGCTGTATTACTACACGTGACTTTTTGTCCCAAAAAACATACCATTTGATTATTCCCTTCTGAGTCTTTATATACATAGACTGAAAAAGGAATAAGACAGCTTGGAAGCTCAGAAAATAACAAAATTGAGGCTCCCTAGAGTCACACTCTTAGCTACCTATGACAGCCTTTTGTCAACTGTCAAATAAGATTTCAGTTCCTAGAGGATCCCTCTGGCCACTCTAGCCATTCTCCCTTTGACACTTCATCAGTATCTCATTTACTGAGAATTAGCATGAGGACAAAATGGAAAAAAAAAAAAACTTGGCTAATAAGAACTAATTGAAAGCAGACTAGATTGCCTCAGTAGGTTTTGGTTTCCTCATCATTGGAGGTCTTCACGGAAAGAATGGATAGTCACTTGGTGGATGTGTTGGAGAGGGAATTCTTATTCAGGCTTCAAATAGACTGTCTTTGAGGTTCCTTACAACCTTTTGATTATCTAATTATAGTCAGTCAATAACTATTGAGTGCTCCTTATGTGCCAGGCACTATGCTAAACACTGGGAATAAAAAAAAAAAAAGACGTAAAAAAAATGGCTTTTGATATGAGAAAAATGAGCATTTCACTTCTAAGGATAAATTGAAAGCGAAGAGCTGAATGACCCCATGACAGATGTTGTTGCTGATGTTGTTTCTGCTATTATACTGTTGGTGGTAGTGACAGTGGTGGTGGTGTTGTTAATGGCAGCAGCAGCGGTAGGAGCAGCAGTAGCAGCTTACATTTGGAAAATATCTCAAAGTTTTGCAAAATGCTCACACATTTCTTTAGATCCTCATGACAGCCTAGTAAGGGAAACAGGATGGCTGCTTTTGTTAGTTACCATTTTACAAATGAGGAAACTGAGCCATGGAGACTGGCAGCATCAGGTCCACAACTCAATTCTTGCCTACTTCCAGTGTGGTTGCTCTTTCCATTGCATCACTAAGTTTTCCCAAACTAGAAAGGATTATTACATTGACTTGAGGTGGATGAAGAAGATGAACTCTATTAAGTTCCCTTCGAATTCGAAAGGGCTATGATAACCAGAATATACAATGGTCTCAGTGTTTCTAGGATGTCATTTACAAGGTAATATTTAAAAGATGTATTCTCCAATTAATAATCATTGACATAATAAACAGTCTGATAGAATATAGATTCGTGAGGACAAATGGAAAGTGTCAAAATGCCTTGTTGCTGAAAAAAGATTATTTCTGACATTATATTCCCATGTATGAATCCTAATGAATTATATAACAGTTATATGCTCATATGGAAAGAATCACTTTAGATCACAGTACAGATGCTATGTATAAAGTTTAAAACTATTCAACTTAGTTAAGAGAGGTTTAGATTTGCTAAACAACTTGCTAGAGCACATGTCCTTAAATACTGCTTCTTAGAACTTAAATCACTTTTAAAATACAACATGAAATTCAAAGTCAGGATTAGTAAATGGAGAAAGGTTTTGATTCCTCTTTAGTTTCATGTAGCTTACCCTGCAAAGAGAAATCACAACCATCACTAATGACTAAAATTTCTAGCACTGTTAAAAAAGAAGAAAATTAATCATATCTATAATTATAATCATATTACCGCTATCAAGAAGCTACATTCTACTTAAAGCATGGGGGCAATCACTATCTATCTGTCAATCTATTTTGTGCAATGAAGCAATAAGGGGCAAATAGATATATAAGAAAGATAGGAAGATAGATGGATAGCTAGATAGATAGATGGATGGATGGATGAAATGAAGCAACAAGGGGCAAATATTGGAGAATAGAGGTAAAAAAAAAAAAAGATCTCTTGATGTAACTAAAAATTGAAAGGAGATCACAGCATGTTCGTGAAGGAAGGAACTCTCCATGAATCACACCCACCAATTTAAAAGATGTATTCTCTAATTAATAATCAGAATAATCCAAAATAATATTTGACAAAGAAAAAGAATCAGATTCATACTTGAGTGGCAAAAAAAAAAACCCTAAAAGCTCTAGATCCAAAGTGAATGTAATTGAAATTTGAAAAGCAGTCAAAAGGGGGGGGAAAATACAAAAACAGATACATGCAATGTGTGTGTGTGTGTGTGTGTGTGTGTGTGTGTGTGTGTGTGTGTGTGTGCATGTAGTCTTCCTAATGACTCTATCAGGTAGATCAGTTTTTGTTTAAAAAAAAAGAGAGAGAGAAATGGAATATTTTTAGAATGCAGTCTGTCAGTATGCAATAGAAATTATAACAATAATCATACCCTTTGACTCATTAATTCCATTGTTGACAATACATCCTGATAATACTATCAAAAACAAAACAAAAGAGGTAGCTTTTCATAGATTTTTATAACAGCATTATTTGCATTGGAAAAAATGGAAGCAACATAAGTGTTTAATAATAAGGGTATGGTTAAATAAATTATGTACATTATTGTAATGGAATTTTATAGTTCAATTAAGATAAACATATGAAGAACATAAATAAATATGGAAAGACCTTGAAGAAATAATGCTAACAAAAAAGAAAATGGAAACTAGAAGAATGGAAGTAAATGAGAAAGAATGGACAAATAATCCTGATGGATATTTAAGAGAACATGAGAAGGTATGATATTCCATATATTGAAATTTATTTATAAATAGCTATAAAACAAGTTTACTTGATTCTATTGATGTTTAAGTTTATAATGAATCATTCAAAAATATTTAACAAGAGATACAATGAAGCAATAAGGATCAAATACTGGAGAGAAGAAGCAAAAAATAAAATATTAAACGGAGACACAAATACACTGTATACTTAAATTTCAATGAAGAATTTGATAAAGTCCCTAACAATATCTTTATGAACATAAGGAAAAAGACTTTTTTCCTACATGATCTTTGAGAATAGAACAAGAATTATTAGGACAGTAGAATAAAAACAGCACTGAGTAAAGAGAGGAAAAATCTGGGATGAAATCTTAACTCAATTACTTAGTTTTCTTGTGACCTTGGACAAGCTAACTTAGGACTCAGTTACCTTAACTGTAAAATGACAGGATCATAAGAGATGACTTCTAATGTCCCTTTCAGCCTTAAATCCAGGACTCTATTAAACTAAATTTCAGGGAAGAATGTTTCTTTTCCTGAACAAAAGGAGAAGCCTCAACAATTTTTGATCTAAAAATAGTGAAGTCACTACATCAAAGACAGCCTATTCCTCTCTGGAGTTGGATAAGCTGGTTGGCCCTATGCTGAACTTTTATGAAAGGCAATACTAGTATCAATAGGGGCTGAAGTCTTAAAGAGTGAAAAAATTTTATACCAAAGTGTTTAAATTACTTTCTTTTTAAAATATGGCAAAATTGTCATTCTTAAAAAGACAAAAACATAACTTATAGCAGTGGTTCTCAACCTGTGGGTCGCGACCCCTTTGGGGCGCAATGACCTTTGCCCAGTGGTCACAGGGGTCGCCTAAGACCCTCAAAAAACACAAATTTCCAGTGTTCTTAGGAACCTCCTCTATCTGTCTCCAGGCTGGTCCGCCCACATGCAGACACGCCCACATACAACTATTAAAGGGTCCCTGAATTAGGAAGGTTGAGAACCACTGACTTATAGTATCTTAGGATCAAATAATTGAGAGCATAAAAAGTTCCAGGGTAGAGTCTGGATTTCTTAGATATGGTGGGAACCTAAGCCCATGCTAATTCACAATACTTGAAGAACTACTGCCCAAAACCTTTTCTAGAATGAGATAGGGGTGAGGGGGACGGCGTCCAGAGAAGCTACCTGTCACTGTACTATTGTTGGATATTCTTGTTGTGGTAGGGTTGAGTCTTCTTTGTTAAAGGCTCAATGACAAGATTTGATCACTCAAACAAACTTACCTCTAACAAAACAAAATCTATTCTCAGAAAAAGAATTAGAACTAGTTGTAAAAGAATTACCAAAGAAAAAATTAGTGGTCCTTATAGATTTATAGGAGAATTTAATCAAACTTTTAAAGAACAATTAGTACCAATAATATACAAATTTAAGAAAATATTCAATTAAACTCATCTTCTGAAACAAAGTTATTCCTCATACCTATGCCAGGGAGGAATAAAGTACAGAAGGAGAACTATAACCAATATGATTAATGAATATTGACTCAAACATTTTCAATAAAATCCTGTCAAATAGACTTTAGCAATTGATGCAAGAAAAAATTTATCATGACCAAGTAGGATTTAAACCAGAAAGGCAAGAATGATTCACCATTAGAAAAGAAATAAGCAACAATTAAAAGCAAAAACATTTAAAATCATATTATATCAATAGATGCAGAAAAAGCCTTTGACAAAGTACAAATGCTTTAAAAAAAAAACTCTACAAAGTGAACCCTTTTTTAATATCAAGAAAACTATCTGCCTAAAAAAAAATAAAATCATATACAATGAAGGAATACTAGAAGCTTTTCCTCAAAAAAAACCAACCCTCCAATTATTTAATATAATTCCAGAAATGTTAATCACAAGAAAGAAATTCAAGGTACAAAAATAGGTAAAGATATAAAATTATACCTATTTCCTAATGGCATGATGATGTCATAGAAAATTCTAGAGCATCACCAAAGATTCTAGTTGAAGCAATTAGTAGCTTCAGCAATGCCACAAGCTACAAAATAAAGCCTCAACAATCAACATTTATACATAATAATGAATTTCAAGAGGCAAAAATAGAAAGGTAGAATCCATTCCAAATAATGGCAAAATTTTTCAGGTATCTGGGGATCAATCTATCAAAGCACACAAAATATTTGTAAAGATTTATTTACAAATTGACCCTTGAAGAAATAAAGAACAACTTCAATATCTCTAGGAATATTCAGTAGACGTGGCAGGGTCATACAAACCCAATAAAAATGACAATATTACCAATGTTTAATTAAGATTTTAATATTATAGCAATGAAAATATTAAAGAAATACTTTATAAAAACTGATGAAATGAGAAAATTCATTTGGAAAAATAAAAAGATATAAAAATATCAAGGAAAATAATGGAAAGAAGTAAAAATGAAGGAAGAATGGCACTTTCAGACCTCAAACTATTTTATAACGTGACCATCATCAAATCTATTTGGTATTGGTTTAAAAACAGAGGTAGATAAATGGAGCAGAATAGAAAAAGGAGAATTAGGAAAAAATGAAATTCACTTATGCAGTTTTCTGTCACCTAGAAAACATGGATTACAAATAAAAGAATTTTGATTTAAAAAAAAAAAACCCTGCTGGGAAAACTGAAAAGCAATCTGGTAGAAGTAAGGTTAGGACCTATACCTTATTTCATATTGCACAATACATTCTAAGTGGATCTGTGATCTTAATATTAAAGATATCCTAATTTTTAAAAATTAGAAAAGAAATACATCTTTCCCAGATTGTGAGTAGATTTATTCTTAACCAAATAAGGGATAAAGGCAATTACAAAATATAAAATGGATAAATTTTGCTTACAGGAACCTGAAAACAAAATTAACCTAGGAGAACAGCAAAAATTGTGTGTGGAGGACTGGGGTTGGGGGGAAAGAGAAGAGGGAGAAGTTTTTTTAAATCAGATTTGTCTGATAGTGGTTTTGGATACAAGACATATAAACAACTAAAAGACATAAATATAAGTCAACAGATAAGAACAAAAGAATAGCAAACTCTTAACAACCACAGGAAAGAAGGCTGCAAACCATTCATACTAGGACCACCGCAAGCCAAAACTAGCCTAGGGTTTCACCTCACACTCAGCAAATTGGAAAAGATGATAAAAAATGTAAAGAGTCATTGTTGGTGTGTTTGTACCAAGACTTTGCTAGAGGAGTTGTAAAGCAGTTTTGCCATTATGGTAAGCAATTTGTAAATAATTAAAGTGATTGAAATATCCAGAGATTATACAATCAGAATTATAGCCCAAAGAGGCCATTGGTTAGAAGAGGATGCCCATATATACCAAAATATTTATAATATAACTTTTGTATGATAGCAAAGAATTGAAAACAAAGAAGTTGTCCATTAATTGAGGAATGACTAAATAAATTGTGGTACATGAATATAATGGAACATAATTATGCTGTAAGAAACAACCAACATTTTGGTCATTTCTTTTAGCACAGTAGCATGTGAAAATTGAAATGAACCAAGATGGTTGGATGGTAAACCAGACAGAGTGCTGGGTGTAGAGCAGTGGTTCTCAACCTTCCTGATGCTGTGACCCTTTAATGCAGTTCCTCATGTTGTGGTGATTCCCAACCATAAAATTATTTTTGTTGCTACTTCATAACTGTAATTTTGCTACTGTTATGAATCGTAATGTAAATATCTGATATGCAGGATGTATTTTCATTGTTATAAATTGAACATAACCCACAGGTTGAGAAATGCTGGTCTGGAGTAAGGAAGACCTGAATTTAAAGATGGTCTCAGACTCTAGTTGTGGGACTCTGGGTAAGTGACTTACCCTCTGATTGCTTCAGTTTGCTCAACTATAAAATGGGATTATAGCAGTACATGCCTCCTCCGAGGGTTGTTGAAAGGATCAAATGAGGTATTAACTAACTGTAAAGCTCTGAACACAATGCCTGGCATGTAGTATGTGTTTTATAAATATTTATTCCCTTGATACAGAAAAAAGCAGTCAAGACAAGAAATGTACAAAGATGTAAACAAAAAGAACAACCGCAAAACAATCAAAAGTCAATGCTGCAAAATTACAAAGAAGCAGTGTGGCTCCAAAAAACAGATGTGAGGAGACTACACTTTTGTCGGGGAGGGGGGAGGCTTGGGGATAGGGGAAGGGCTGTAGTACATAGCAAATGTTTTCAGGCTTTTTCAATGTACTAATCAGTTTTACTGATTTTTTTTCCTTATCTTTAAAAACATTATTTGTTACATGAGTGCATTCCCTGGAAAGGGCAATAGGGAGAGATATGGGGAAAATAAAATAAAATCAAAAAAAAATTAATTTTAAAAAAGCAGATTATAAGCCTACCGAGTACATAGATCTACTCTGGTAAAAATACAGTTTGAATAAAACTTATACTTATCTTTTTTTTTTTTTTTTAAATATGAGATTCTTTATTAAATTTTTTTGAGTTACATCTTTTCTCCCCGTCTTTCCCCCGCCCACCACCCCAAAACAGCCATCCCAGTTTTTCCCCCCTCCCCCAGTCTATTCTCTCCTATGTCACTTTTTGGTAGGGCAGGATGGATCTCCCAACTGCAGTGCCTGTGTATCTCAAGTTCCAGTTGGATGTAGTCAAT
>CM053581.1:526328612-526392441 GCA_028627135.1 Pseudochirops cupreus | reverse complement strand
ATGACCATATTTTCCCCTGGAATACGATGCTCAGTTTTGCTGGGTAGGTGATTCTTGGTTTTAATCCAAGCTCCCTTGATCTCCGGAATATCGTATTCCAGGCCCTTCGATCCCTCAATGTAGAAGCTGCCAGATCCTGGGTTATATACTTATCTTTGTATCACTACAAACCCCAGCACAGCACCCGGCATAAAAGAGGAGACTAATAAATGCTGTTAATTGCCATGAGTCAACTCTTCCCACAATTATTTCATATCCAAAATGTGAGTGATGCTGTGTTTTCTTCTCAGTGTCACAGGTACTTCTGTATGTGAGTGTTAACTATGTTGGGTTTTTGGTAAGAAAATGCTAAACTACAGAAATTGCAAATTTCATTTGTTAATGATGACCTATGAACAAGAAAGAATTTGACTGCTGAATAAATAAGCAAATACCTTGCTTGTAATGATTCATGAATTTACTAAATTTTCTTCATTTTCAAGACAAAGACCGAATAGCTTTGGGTTAAAGATATAAATTTGGGTTAGTGTTTATAAACAAGAACAAGGATTAACAAATACATTAATTGGCTAAGTTCAACTGTGGAGGAAAGTCTTTGTTAAGTTGACAGGCTATTTTGCTGGGAAGTGTCATTAAACAAATACATTCTGTGCCCTTGCTAGTAATACAAGACATGTAATTCACACATATTTGTGAGAGATAATCAGAAGAACTCTACTAAAAGGTACATGCTAAAACAAACTAAGGAGAGCTGGGAATGCCTTATTATACTAGAACAGAATTCTTTAAGACTCACTGATGAATATGTTAATATTTGCCTCCCCAAAAATAGATACCCCCAAGACAGACACATGACTGGGCTAAGCAACAGGGATACAAATATATGAAAGTGAGGCAGTCCCTACCCTCAAGGAGCTTACATTCTAATGAGGGAAAATAGAACATAAAGGGGATATAGCGTATAAAGGGTATAATGCAGTTGAGGAGGAGGAGGAGGAGGAGAATTCTGAAGAGGCCAGGTGTAAGTAATGAGAAGCAGAACTGAGTCCTTCCTGAAATGGTGGTCCAAACCAGGAAACCACCAAGGAGAAGAGGAAGGCTCTACAGCTACATAGTGGAATGGATAATGTGTTAGACATGAACTTAGGAAGAACTGAGTTCAACACCTGTTTCAGAAACTCACTAGTTGTATGAGACACTGGGCAAGTCAGTTGACTTCTCTCAACCCCAACTTCATTGTATTTAAAATCAACTCATGTAAGTGTATGTAAAGATAAATATATATGCATAAGTATACATAAACACGTGTGTGTGTGCATGTGCTTGTGTGTATTCTTGCCTTCAGTAACTCAAGGATCTATGATTTGATTTGTGTGGGCATCCTATCAATGCTATGTAACCTTTATAGAACTTTACAAGCAGCCTCTTGGACTTATAACCAAAAAGTTTGTCACTCTACAAAAACCTAGCAATACTTTTCAAACCTGAGTAAACTTGTTTTTAAATGTGAATGGCAACAGGCCAGGACTTACAGCATTTCTACTTTAGAAAGCCCAAAATCACATGTCATGTGTTATAATTTTGAGAACTCAAGAGTTACCTACATACCATAAGGAAGAATTCAAAAAGTTTGCTGAATGCACAAATACTGATGTGTTTATCACTATCTCTTGTTTCTGGAGATAATGTAGACATTGATCATTTGCTACAAATGGTACTTTCCGCCTCCTCAACATGCACATGAAAATTTAAACAATAACACAAGAGTTAAGTAACAATAATATAAGATGGTTCAAGAGAAGCTCTGAAAATTTCCCCTGTAGATTGGATGATTGCTTCTTAAAATACTGTAGAGGGGCAAGGTGGTAAGGTTGGATCACAGGGACACTAAGGTTCATTGAAAACAGATGTGCAATCAGGAAAGGTGTCACAGGAAAGATGAGATTTGGTTTCAATACTGAAAATTAAATGGTATTGGAACAAACATAAATGAGAGGTGAAAACATGGGAGAAGGAAGATGGGAATGGGAAATGGCAAATAGTAATAATAACAATAATAATAATAGAAATGAGAGACCACAAAACATACCAGGGAACAGCAAATACCCTTGTAGGGCTAAAGCAGAAGGTTCATAGAGCATGGTACAATTTAGAGATGCAAGGAACCTTTGGGAAATTAAGATAATAATACAATTTATGACAAAATAAAGTCTAGCAATTCACACAATGGGAAGGCCCAAGTTCATACTCTCCATTTTACCAGATTTGCACCATTGATCTTCTGTGGGCTCTTTCCAGAAATATGTGAAGCCAACTCTCTCTGTCACTAAATTTCATTTCCTCTATTTCCCTCTAAAGTTCCTTACAAAAGATTTTTTTCAAGGGGAAGTAAGAAAAGCAGTATTTTTTTTTCCATCCAGCTCTTTTTTTTTTGTCCTTTGGAATATAAAAATCACTTCTTTTGAGGGGGGTTCAACTGTCTTATTTATTATTATGTACAAGTGATCAGTGTATCTGCAACCTTCTTTAGAGCACAGGAAGACAAGGCTCTAGAACAGCAACGGTGGGTAGAGTTGTCCTCTTATGGTTAAGCAGGAATTTGGAATTCCATCTAATCTTCCTTCCATAAATATCTCTAGTCTCATCTCTTAGAAAAGACATCTCTTACATGTTATAATTCTAATCCAAGTACTGACTGATGCATCTAATTGCCAAATAGACCATGTATTTGTAAAGTGCTTTGGAGTTTAAAAAAAAACAGAGAGGAGAGGTGAAGACAATGAAGGAGAATGCACACTCATTTTTCAATAACAATCTAAAATGTCTCCTTGCTATCTCTCCTAACTACTCCTACAACCACCTACGTTGTTCAGGTCATCCTTATTTCTTGGCTCAATTATTGACTGCCTAAACATTACTCCATGTGACCATATGTGTGCTGTCAGATTTTTCTTCCTAATTATACGTCTCTGATGATGTATGTCACTCCATAGCACAGAAATTTTTTATGGCTACTTATTAACTAACAAATCAAATCCAAATTCTTCAGCGTGAAATTCAAATTCCTTTCCCTTTTTGTTCCAACTAACATTTCCAGAGTTTTTACATACTAAGCAATCACCTTGCCATACTTTATGTTTTTGGTAAACCAGAATAATTGCTGTGCTATAAACATGCCCTTGACTCCTCTTCCCTATGTGCCTTTGCTCACAGCATGGAATCAAAGCCTGTCAGAATTAGAACTGGAAGGGGCTCAAATTCCACTTTGCCTCTCCTGCCCTGCCTGGATTCAACTCCAAGGAATGAGATGCTCTTCCCAGGATAAGCTCATCACTCCTAACCTCAACATCATGTTGCTAATTCAACCCTTGATTGAAATCACTTCCCTCAGTGACCTCTCCCCTCTGATTGGAGGACTGGAGAGTATCAAACTCCTCCCAATTCCTTCCTCTATAGAGGGCAGAAGAAGGACTCTCAGATCATTCCCTTTTGCATCTGCTGTCCTATCTGGTTTCAGCTCCATAGAACAAGACACCTTCATGCCTGAGTACCCTCTTGTGTCCTTATAATTGCAAGCACAGAAGTAGTTCACACCTTGGTTCAGCTATTGAATTAACACCTTGTTTGAGTTCAAGTTTCTTTTAAGCCTTGTATCAAGTCTGTTAAGAAACAGAATGTGTGAAACCCACAACTTGTGAACCCTAGAACTTGTGGAACTCCTGGGGAGAAACTAATGAGTATATAAGGAGAGCCCCAGGGCTAGAGACAGGAAGAATTGAGAAGAGGACTCTTGTGGTGGCAGAGACAAGAAGGAGAAAACTTGAGGTATCCTGGCACTCTGTTTGTCTGCTCTGTGTTGATGTTTGTTTGTGATACTTTGTACAGCAGCCCTGGGACCTTACTGGAAGCCCTGAAAGAAGATTTTCTGGTGATACGTTTATGGAGGTCCTGGAACTTTACTCATGATTTGTGCTGACCTCTTGGACCTTGATAGGGAGTGTGTGTTGATTTCTATGTTGATGATTTGTGTTGAGTTCTCAGACCTTTTTGGTGGGTCTGAGTTGATTTCACAGGCAGATAGTGAATTGATGATGGTGCCAATAATGTGCATGAATATTATTGTGGCTCTGTCAAGCTTTGTCTTCCCAGAAACAGGAACTGTGAAGGACTTGAGGTGGACTGGACATGTGAACTTCAATATGGAATGGGAACTGGATAAAGAACTGGACAAGGAGCTGGACAAGGAACTGGGAGCTGCCTGCCTTTGAACCCAGGTGACAGTTGGAGCTGGGACCATGAAAGAGGAACCATGGAAGTTGACAGTCAAGCTGAAAGAAGACTTAACTTGGATACTGTGTACTGATTGAGATTATGATTTACTATGACCTAGAAATGAAGAACTTTGACTTTTGTACATTGTGATGGAATTAAGGATTTTGTGAATGACTAAATGATTAGACTTTGTTGAAAACTATTGTGACCACTTTGGTAAAAACTATGTGGCCATTTACGTGATAAGTTGTTGAATTGTGACATGGTGAATGTTGTACATTGATTTTCAGTGAATGGTTTGCTCTACTTTGTTATGGAACAGAGTGTTCACTATACTATGTAATCAGAACCTCAAAAGCTGTTCACAGTAGCATTCTTCTGGAAAGCTGCTAGTACTTAGCTTTACAATCCTATCCTCTATTCTACCCCCTTTCCTTCCTTCCTGTGTATTGTCTCCCCTTTTATAATGTAAGCTCCTTGAGGACAATAACTGTTTATTAATTCCATCTCCAATGCTTAGCACATGCCTGGCACATAGTAGGTACTTAACAAATGTATAGTAGATTGCATTGGGCATTGAGGCCACCTAGTCCATTTTATAGATGGGGAAAAAAAAGGCAGACTGAGAGAGATTCACTAATTCACCCAAAGTCAAACAGGCAATATGTGTTAAAAGTCAGATCTGAACTCAAGTTGTCCAACTCCATAGTTGGCAGCTTTTCCATCGTACCACACTATTTCTCATTGTTTAGCCTGAAATCTTCCTTACCTATCCATTATTCAAATGACACCTCAACAACAACAACAAAAAAACAGACAAAAAACTTTTTTTTCTTTTGCATTTTTTAAAATCTCTCATGACTCTTTTGTGCCTCATTATAACATAGCAGAGTGCTATACTATCAGGCAGATGTTGGTTCAAGTCCCACTACTGACACATTCTGGCCATGGGACCTCTGGAAAGTTTCTCAGTTTTAATTTCTTCTTTTATAAAATTGGAGCAATGATAGGACATATCTCGCAGGACCGCTGTGAGAATCATATAAAATATGTAGAGAGCTTTGTAAACCTTAAAATACTATACAAATGCAATGTATTATGCTTAGGACATTCTATCTTGTATCATATTTGTTGATGTGCACAGATCTTACCTTTTCTCCTGTATTATATATAATTAAAGAGAAGGTTCAAATCTTATGTCTAATTTGTTTCAGGACCAGAACCTCATATAGTGCCCTGCCCATAATAAGTGGTTTTTGAAAGCAAAAAAAAAAAATTACTGATGAAGAAACTGAGGTTCATTCAGGTTAAGAGATTTATCTTTAGTTAGAAACGTATTAAGAAGAAGGACCAGGATGAAAATCCACTTCAAATAGCAGGACTGAACTTAAGGTAGAAAATATAAGTTGGGACCAGACTGTGGAGGACATGGCATGTTAAGTGGAATTGAAATGTTAGCCTGCATGTAAAAAGGCGTAAATAAGCTTTCTGAATGGGGAATTCAGGGACAGGATACTCCTTGAATGAATGAATGAATGAATGAATGAATGAATGAATGAAATCCATATTTTAGAAAAGTAGAATGCTGATGGTATAAAAGGTAAAATAGTTAAGTGAGAGGAAATTTCAATAGTCTAGGTGTGAGATAATAAGAGCCTATACTAGGATACTGGCAAAATAAATGAAAAGGAAAGGAGCCATGCAAGAAAATACCAAGCAAGAATCAACAAATCTTGCTAGTTTAATGGAAATGGAAACTAAGAAAAAGGGGAAAATCCAATAAGGTACCATGGTTTTCATCATAGTTGACTGGGAGCATGATACCATGGACAGGCATGAGAAACTCAGCAGTGGCAATAGTACTCGGAAGGAAAATAAAATATTTAATTTTCAGCATGTTAAGTCTGAGGTGACAGTGGAACATGTCAGTAGAAATGTCCAAGAGGTAAGGAAAGATAGCCACCTAGAATCTAGGGAAATTGTGCTTTGTACTATTCTACTCTTTTTTGAGAAAAAGAATGAAAATGAAAAAATATGCCAGGCACTATGTTAAGTGCCAGTGATAAAATTCACAAAGCAAAATAAGTCCTACTCTCAAAGAGCATTTCTATATTCCAATGGAGGAAGATAAATGATGACCATAGAATGATACTTTAGTGGGAAAAAATGTTGCATTCAGAATCAGAGGATAATTGATTTCAAATCCTGCCTCTGGCACTGCTACCAGCAAATCATCTGACCTCTTTGAACCTCAGTTTCCTCATCTGTAAATAAGAGAGTAAAAAATATTTGTAGTATATATTTCACAGGACCATTATGAAAATCAAGTAAGATATTCTAAGTAAGGCACATTTAAAAACTTAAAGAATTAAAATTAAAAGTGGATGTTATTATTAGAGGGTAAAAGTGTTGTCTCTGAATTATTTTGTGATAGGTATTTGGAAAATGTGATATTCAATTTAAAGCACATATCTGGTGGAAGGCATTACTAGATTCCATTTAGCAATAAACTACAAATGAATTTATATGATTACATGTGTGTACACCTAGACAATAGTGATTCTAATTCATATAAATCAAGAAAGAAAAAAATAGAACTCATAAAATTACATGTTAAATTTATTAGTCTCACCAGATTACTCACAGATCCTAAAACAAGTATTCTTATTTCATGCATTTTCAACACAAGAAATAAAATGAGAGAATGTTTCTTTATGTAAATAAAGGTTTTGCTTTCTTCTCACATTGGAGTGAAGAGGTGGGGGGGAAGAGGGAGAGGGAGTGGAGGGAGAGAGGGAGAGGGAGAGAGGGAGAGAGAGAGAGAGAGAGAAAGAGAGAGAGAGAAGGGAAAGTGGTAGAGAAAGAATTAGAGAATAAGAATAATTAAGATGTGAATATTGGTAGGAAGGGGAGAGAAGTAAACAAAACCTGGAAGACAGCTAAGAAAAAAATGTAACTAAGAAAAAATGTCTGTTCAATGAGCAACCATCTGTTATTCTTTCCACTCTGTTTTTCCTCCTTCAAAAAGCAAACACATGCCAGGACCCCCAAAATTAATACAGATATACTTTACAAAAATGGCTATCCTCTTCCAAAAATGATTGTGAAGTAATAGCTTTGGGAAGACACTGAAATAGAAGTGATATAGGAAAATGTTAAATCCCCTTGTTTCATAAAGAACCATTTAGAGAGGCCAATACCTATCTCAGAGTTGTTTGATATTCTTTATTACTCCTATTATTCTTATGAAAAGCAAGACTTGCCAAAGGTAGAATCTGCTTTACACATAATGCTAGAGAGCTTAAGGCTGTCTAGTATAAGTCTAAAGATCATGTTTCTGAAGAATCAATCTAAAGTAGGTAAGCTTAGATTCCATACAATGGAGAAGAGCATTATAGAAGCACATGGATGCTGATCTAACTTCATAATGACAATAAATCAAATAACTTCCTTGTTTAATGAGGCCGATAGAAATATCTAGAAATTCATAGGAAGTTTTCTAAGCTTTCAAAGATTGCAGAAAATTTTTCCTACTGAAGAATAACATTTTTGATATCATTAACAAGTAATAATTTTAAGGAGATAAATAATATAAAGATCTCTTCTAAATCTTATGGTAGATAGGGTTTTGCCTCTTTTCAGACATCAAGGAAGAAGGAAAGAGAATTGGTTTACAAACAACCTGAGATTCTCTAATCTCAAATATTACTCATTTAATTCACCTGAATGGATAAACTAGACAAAAAAGATAATCTAGGAAATGTGTGGGTCTCATTAAAGTACAGTATTAAAACTATTATGGATGGTAACCCTCTTCATATATGCATATTGGTCAGATGTCTCACTCTACATCCCAATGTATACTAGGCAACTGAATAGAGATAAACCTATGACTTTTACTACATAAAGGAAAGAGAATGTGAATTTTTTCACCCAATTCTAAAGCAGTAATTCTTCAATTAAAGGATTTGCAACAGCCACAAAATTGATTTAAATTTTGAGCTATATGTAGCAAAGTAATATATAAATCTATTTGGAGGTTTGAGAATATAAAGTAAGACATCATATCTCTCCTCAAAGTCTTATGATCTATTTTGAGGAGTTAAGACATAAATAAAAAAGGCTCTGATACAGAAGATTGCTACCTATGAAATGTCCAAGGTACAAAATATCTCAGGAGGGAAATCAGATTAGTTATAGAGGCCTGCATTCAGTTGTGGTCACCACATTTTAGGGCAAAGAAAAATAAGCTTGAGGACAGAATATAACCAGTCTAAAGAACTGGAATGAAGTCGTTCCATAAAAGGATGGATTGAGGCGACTGGAAATGCTTAGCTTGGAAAAAAGATAACTCACAATGGAGTGAAAAGAGATTATTGTAATTTACAAGTTTCAGAAAGGTTGTCATGGGGAAGAAGAGTTGTTCAAGAGTGTAGGGAGCTGTGCGCATTAAAGGTGTAGAATATAAAATGAGAAGAGGTTTTAGAGAGCATTTAATGGGATCATATCCCTTACTCCACTGTGTTTTCTAGATGAGGAAACTGAGACTTAAAAAAGATAAGCGACTTGGACAAGGTCACAATAAATGGAAAACTGGGATTCAAACCCAGTACTGTCAAACTCAAGTAGAAATGGAGGCAATTTCATCATACATGAGGATCCTTCCAGCCTTTTATTAATTTAAAGAACCACAAATTAACATTATCTATGCTTCATTGCACTTTTATTTATTCAGTTAAATATTTCCTAATTTAATTTTCATCTGGTTCTAGCTACACTCAAGAATGTTGTAGGCCACATGCACAGGGGCCTATGTTTGACATCTCTGCTCTAAACCACATCCACAATCTTACTCTAATTCTAGCTCCAATGCCCCATGCTAATCAATCAATCAACAAGCACCCAAACCTAGGCATTGTGCTAGGCACACAGGACACAAATACATGCAATCGCCATTATCAAGGAATTTACATTTTGAAGCCAATTAAGTGAACGAAAATTGAATCCCAAAAATTCATGCTATACACACAGAAATAATGTGTCTATCCATGGCTATCCAAGCAATCACATCAGGCTGATTGTCACTATTCTTTTCTTTTTGCATTTCATGAAGATATAAGTGCACAGCAGTTCTTAACTTGGGGTGTGCAAACTTAATTTCTTTTTTAATAGCTTGATAATTATATTTCAATATATTGCATTTCTTTGCAATTCTTAGTATTTTGTTTTATGAAATAAATATGTGTATATATGTAGGTGCATACATATGTATGTATATACGTGTATGTATATAAACTCTGAAAAATATTCCAAAGGCTTCACCTGACTGCCAAAGGGGTCCATCACACACACACACACACACACACACACACACACACACACACACACAAAGAACTCCTATTCTAAAGACATTAATTAACAAGTTTTGGGAATGTCTCTGAAAACTCTGACCTATTCGCTCCTTTCCAATTTCTTAACACAAAGCTTCTTTAAAAATAAAAGACTGCAATGGTTTTAGAAAAACGAACAACCATCATCCATGTTACCCACAGATATTAGTATTAAAGGTGATGGCAGATCCAGCAGTCTAGAGGTAATTTGAAACTCCCTTTCCTGGTGCTTGATTGACAAGATGGTGGGTCTGACACATCCAGGATAAATTTACCATAATTTCACACCTTTAAGTATAGGCTTTACTTAAAAAGGAAAAAGAAATGTTAAGATTTCTTTGTTTCCTCACACATAGCTAGATAATGCTGTCAAATCTCATGAAGTCCATAACTTCCACAAATGTCACCTCAAGAATAAAAACTATGCATTACAGGCAGGGCATACCTTTCGCACTGAGATGAAAAGCATACTTGGAGTGATTTGGTGGGTGCACATTTATTAAACAGGCCACAATTTACCACGATTGTTGTATTTATCTTTCACTTGGCAAGCAGGAGCTGAAAGGACATGGATTCCAATTGCTTAACCCACACAGTAGATGGAAAACAGGGAGCATAGAAACTCTTTGACTGCTTTTAAAGGGCACAAATAGAAAGGCAGAGTCCATGCTGGGAACACATGTAGTGCAGTAGTTTTAAAGGGTATATAACAAGTCTGTGACTTAAGATTTTCCAATACTCCAACCTCTTGAACAGAAAAAAAAAATGGGAAAGGGATGGTGGAAAGCAAATTCCCCATTTTCAGGAGAATTTGAGCCATCAACATGTTATTTGACTCTTAACTTTCTGGGGTATCCAAACACCAAAAAGCACAAATGCAAAAAAAAGCCAGGAAACAACCAGGTAGATATAAGGAAAAAAAAAACGTTTTTTAATAAAATAGAAAATGTATTTCCAAGTACTACTTAGAGTCAAGAGGCCTTAAGTACATTCTTGCACATATACTAATTTTCTCTATTCATTATCTTCTAACAAATAGTATTCTGATATTTGTAGAAGTAAAAAAAGAAAGGTATGTTAATTTTGTGGTTGGGCTTTGCTTCAAAACGAAGAGGTCACATAGGACACTTTTCAATTTGAAGGGAAAGAAATAAGAAACAGGAATAAGAGTAGGGGAGTGTTTTTTTAAAAATAGCTCCCCATTGACCAAGTAGCTAGCATCTTGCTCCCTTTTGTGTGGTCCTTTGAGTCCTTCATCATTTGAAATTGACATGATGATTCCAAGATATGAAGCCAATCTCCAGCTGGGTACAGGAGGCAGACAGGAGTAAACAACACCAGGAGTGCAAAGCCATTTCTGACATTAAAGGAAATGAAAAAAATAAACACATTCTAGAGAAGTAAACAAGAGATCTGATCAAGTACAGCAAGAAGAGAAGGAAGAATTTTACCTGCCAGGCTTTCATGCTGACAAAATAATTCACAATATATGGGCCTCTGTGATACTTACTGATAGCATCCAGACACTAGGGTAGAATAGAAGATGAGAGTAAAAGAATAAAAAAAGCAATTCTACTTTTTAGTCAGAAAGAAAATTTTAAAGTGATCCACCAAAGCCTTATATCATTACTTATTGAAATGCAAAAGTATTTTCAAATGATTATTTTCTTTATTCAATATATTTCTTATAAATATTCAGTTACTCTTGCTTTTTGGAAATCAGTATTTTTATTTTCACTCTCTCTTGGGTCTTTCAAAATTCTGTAGCTCAAGAATGGGGGAGAAAGTGCTATGACATGATAGAAAAAAGTTCTGGAATGGGAGTCAGAGGAACCAAGTTTAAATACAAGTTTCCCAAATAACTATAGAGATGTCCTTGAGAAAATTACTTCATCTCTCCAGGCCTCACTTTCCTATTCCACTGTAAAATTAGGCCATTGGTTTAGATGGTCTCTACAATCCCATCCAAGGCTAAATCGATGATCCTGTGATCCACTGATTCAACGTTAGTACTGCATCCTCTAATGCATATCACGACCGCCTATGACTTAGTGGGTGGTGACCATGAGTTACAATAACTGAAAAATTTATCACCTTACAAGCAATCTGATGATTACATTTTCTGAATTTGGCAAGATGGGTTGAGAAACAGATAGTCAAATCTCCAATCTTTTAGCCTTTATAATTTAGTAGGATCTGCCAGATTATATGCTACATTGAGTGGCTCAGCCTTTGAGAACCCAAGGTCACCTCTATGTCAAAACACACCAGAAAGGGGCTTCAATAGAACCCACCCTATGTATCAACCAACTGATCAGTCAACAAGCATTTCTTAAATCCTTCCTATGGGTGAGATAGTATGTTAGGTGCTGGCAGCAAATTCAGAATGTAGTCCTTGTCCTCAGGCTCACAACCAAATAATAATGTGCACAGAACAATAATTGCCCACATGAGAAAATTTCTGATCAATGCCGACTGATATAAACAATGTGTCAAACCAGTTTGAAGGATGAACCACTGCAGGTTGGTGGTCACAAAAGGGCCTCAGAAAAGGAAGAATCTATGGCAGAATGGGGTACACACATGCTTTGTACTATAGCTTTTAACAGACTGTGGTTGATATAAGTGAGAACATGTCCTTGTTCCTGCAACACAATGGTTATATCTCATATCTGTTAAGAACTAATGCCCAACATCACCAAAGAGTAGGAAGACTAGGTTAGAGGCTCAGCTCAGACACTTATGAGTTATATCTTCTTGGAAAAGTCACTCATCTGAAATGATGACTTTGCTCACAAGTAAAATGGGGAAAATGATTACACTGCCTCTCCCAGCTATTTGGAGAATCAAATGAGACAAAGTTGGCAAAGTATGTTGCAAATATAAAGTCTTATATCACCGCAAATCACTATTGCTTTTATTACCTAGAAGTATTCAGATACTCAACACTGAAAACACATTTACATACTCATACATTTATATCCCATTAGAACTGAAAGCAGACTTGTTGGGAGGCTGGAGAGAGGGTTATAGTGCTAGCAATAATAGCTATATTATATATAATTATATCTATTATATATCTAATATAAAAGAAATACCTGCATCTCATTAGGGAGGACTTAAATATCTCAAAATCTTTTACTTCTGCCATCAATCAATACAAACTGAATGTGAAAAACTCTGCACCATAGCAAGTTGGTTTGTTTTAAATTCTTAGGAGTAGTAAAATTTTATTAATGAACATGGCACACTTCAATATTTGCTTATAGATAAGAACAGTTGCTCTGACATAAAGAGGGTGCTATATAGCATCACGGAGGAGCAGAAAGGACTCTAGAAGCCATCTCATTGAACCCTCCCACATAGGAGATGAGCATAGAGTAAAATAAGAGAGAAATCATCGCCATCATCAACATAACTAGCATTTCTATAGCATTTGCAAAGTGTTTCACAAACATTATCTCATTTGATTCTAACAACAACCCTGGGAGGTAGGTACTAGTATTCTCCCCATTTTAAGGAGGAGGAAACTGTGGCAGATGGATGAGGAAATGAGATGGACAGAAGTTACATGATTTGCCTCAGACCACAAAGCTAATGTGTATATGAGCCCAGATTTCAACTCCAGTCTTCCAGACTCCAGAGTCTGCACTCTCTCTCCTGTGCCACCCAGATATAATTCTGCAGCCTCATTCTTTGCCTTCATACATTACCAGCTATCTTTAAATAGACATCACAAAGAAATGAGCAGATTAAGTATGATCTGGGAGCCAAGGCAGAAAGGTGATATAAAAAGTAAGGACATTGGACCTGGAGTCAGGAAGACCCTAGTTCAAATATCAGATAAGACACTGACTGTGTGACCATAGGCAAATCATTTACCCTCCCTGTCTTAATTTCTTCACCAACAAAGTCGGAGTAATCATAGCACCTACATCACAGAGTTGTTGTGGGGATCAAATGAGATAACAGTTAAAGCTAGTATGTCTATAGTGCCTGAAGTTTTGCAGAACTCTTTCCAAATATCATTGTGTTTTATCCTCACAACCACTCTGGGAGGTAAAGGCTATGATTATCCCCACTTCTCAGATGAGGAAACTGAAGCAAACTGAAGAGGAATAACTTGCCGTGGGGCAATAGCTATTAAGTGTCTTATGGTGGATTTGTACTCAGGACTTCGTGACCGCAACTAAACAAAGTGACCATGGTACGTACCTACCACCTAGCTGCTTAACATATGGAGAGGGCTTTGCAAAGTACTATAAAAATGTTAGTTATTAAGTGTTACTGTGTGTGTGGTATGTGTCTCTGGACATAGCATTTTCCTTCATGATTACTTTTAACAGAATACTGAACTATTATAACCAGGATATTATAAATCTTCAATGCGGAAGAACCAACCTTGTGCGAAATATTTTATATACTTGCTTGCAAAAAACAGAAGTTACTTCTCATTTAAAAGATTTTTGTGTTAATGCAGTGTTCCAACACTAAAACTATTAACTATATTTCAAATTTTGTGATCTAGTGAACCAAGGGACCAATTTCATTTTGTTACTATATATTCATACTTCATTTATTACTTACTATTCCTTTGGAAGTGAATGTATTCTTTTATTTATATAGACTGCCTAAATATCAAAAGTAATTTACAAATGAATTTCAAAACCAAATTCTTTTAATAGCAATGCTGTTGAAGTAGATTTTAAAAATCTAAAGAAATAAGAGATCTTTCTGATACTGTATATCAGGTTTTTTTTTAAAGCTCTTTTATTTATGTTATTTAAATGCAGTTCTGTGGAACAAACAAGTTGGTTCACAGACAGTGCACCCGCTGCTGAACTGCTGCCGCCTGACATCCTGTCTTATCTGCCAAATTGCTCATTAGGTTTGGCAATTTTCACCTGCGCCTCCAGTTTATATTTCAGCAGGGAATAAACATCAGTCTGCTTTAACAATCTTCTGCAGATAGCTTCCAACCTCTCCTTGGAAGCAGAGTCACCTCCATCTTCCTCCTCCCGACTCCCACTAAAAAAAAAACAACTCATGCTATGTACGTCTGTTTTTAAAATGTTCACCCAACTGATGAAATCTAGCTACTGTATGAGAAGCTGGCATAGCTTCCATATAATTCAGTATTCTTATAGTATAAGCTATGATATAGTTCATAACCATGCTAAGTTATAGCACATTAACTATACCAAAGCATTTATTAAAAGGGTTAGTGGTCTTATTATTCACTCAAATTAATATCTCATAGAAGAGAATGCAAGATCAAACTATCACAATATTAATTTTTCTTTTTAAATTTCAGCACTGGGTATATATAGCTAAGGGAAAGAAATCCCTTTTCCAAATGAGTGGGACCCATCTAACTTTCACTCTTAGGAAAAAAGAATAGCATAATCATTTACAAATAAACAATAGAGGCAAAACAAAAGAAGTAGGTCAAAGTGTCTTCAAAGCCCTCCACCTTTGCCCAGGGGCCTTAATTATTGCCAAGAGTCATTACAGAAAAATGGAGAAACTCTTTGTGGGCAAAAAGCACCAGAGATATAAAACAAAATGTCTAAAACTCCGCAAAACAACTACAGATGGAATACTGTTTTTCATTTTACAGAAGTAAAATATTCACCACCAACCCTGCAATTAGCTAGAAAATTACAATAATTACAGCAATTTTGTATCCCATCTCCAATCCAATTAATAGATATATGACCTTGTCAACGCGTAATAATCAGATTGCATCTACAACAAAACTGGATGGGTTTTAGATGCTGAATAGAACTTGCGCAGTAAGAAGGTAATTATTTGAAATACTGAGAATACTATTTGTATGCCACGCTCCACTTCACAAGTTAAAAGGAAATACAATAGGGATCTTATTTCTATTTCCAATATATATTTAAATCAAATACTTGAAATGGTATGTCTAATACCAGTTAATGTTAAGAGGATGGATATCAGCACTGATCTTAGATCTTTTTCAAATAGAAAATGCATCCTGGATAAATTTTTGGGAGGAAGTAATATTAAAACGAAGAAATCTGGAGTGGAGATAATAATCACATTTCACATAGACTTCTATATCCATTACTTAATAGTGTTTTAGTACTGTTAAAATTTTTACTCTGATAACACAACACACATACACACGCATATATACGCATGTATGTGTATACATATATGTATACATGTGTACATGTGTATATATAAAATTTAAATTGGCTAGCATCACTATTTCAGATAGGAAGAATACATTAAGTATTTTTTATTTTGACCTTTAAATCACAGTTAACTTGAAAACAGCCTGGATATTTATGATGCATTTAAAAACTTTTAAAAGAAGAGATGCAATTGTGAATTATTTTTGCTTTTGCCACATTCAATATCTGTAGTAAGGTCTAGAATTTTGAGCTACAAGCACCACAGCAATTATGTAGTCTGACTCATTCATCTTACATATGTGGAAATTGAGGCCCAAAAAATTAAAGGAGTGAAATAATTTGGCCAAAGCCACAAAGGTAGTTTGTGGCAGAACTGGGTTTACAAGTATCATGTCTAATTAAAAGAATTTTAAATGCTTCCAGATATCATTTCCCTGTAATGTATTCTATTTTGATTTACCTAAAGCAAGCTTGAACATCCACTGAGATGTATTTGACAGAGTAGAGGTCACCATTTCCAACAGCTGAATTATGAGGGCCCTAAGCCTAGTTCAAATGAACACTCCTTGAAGAAGGCTTTCAAATTCCCCATATAAAGAGTGACCTTGTCATCCATGGAACTATGGCAGTATTTATATTCATTGTTTCTATTTTGTCTTATATATACATACACAGACACACACACACACACACACACACACACACACACACACACACACACATACACACACACACATATTTTATGTCCCATACTCTCTTTAAAATGCCTTAAAGACAAGGATATTTCTTTATCTTGGTCCTTGAAGATAACAGATGTTCAGTATTTGTGGAACTGTTACATGGTTCTTTGAGGTGAAGCCCTCTAGATTTGTCTGAAGTAGGTAAGCCAGTTAAATTTTTGAGCTTGCAGAGCACAAGTAGTCAACCTAAAAAGACATAAATCATGAATGTCACCTTGTACACAGTGGGCATTGAACATATTTGTTCATTGACTGCCAAGACTTCAAAAGATATTGATTATAAAAGCAAAAAAAGAAAGTGGGATGCACAATCTCTCATCTCTCAAGAGCAGCTGCAAAAACCCGTTTCAGATCTCTTTGGGAAGCAGGCGATACAGGTGGTGAGGCTCAAACCATGGCCTGGATTTCCAAAGCAAGGTTCTATCAAGGTTTGGGGGGGTGGGGTAGGGAGAAGGGTTGTGCTAAAAGCAGGTGAAATAAAAAAGACTGTGAAGGTTTCAAAATGAAGGACTTAGAAGGACAAAAAAATATAGAAAATTCTGTTCAAACTATAGCACTACATTGTCTTTCCACTAAAGGAGGTGAGCAAATTCAAATTCTATCTGAAGTCACATAATGTTTGCATACAGAAGTCCAGATTAAGAGGTGATTCCTTTAGCAACTTCTCCTACTTTTAGAACATGATAATGTGATTAATAAAATTTTGATAGACAAGAAATTTATCAAAGAGACACTTATCTCCTCTATAAAGGGAAATACTCAGTAAATTATATACACAGACAAACTTTCACTCACACTTTCAAAGAACAGTCAAACAGGTATGTCCTAAAGCATAGTTTCTGGCCTGGTTTCTACATACGCCTTTTCACTTTCCACTTTATGCCTTTGTCTCACTTGCAATAGCATGTTGCCCAGATGATAGAAAGCAATTTCAGTAAGTGGTTAACTTAATTGGTTTGCATCCACACATGATCCTCCAGGGCATCACTTACATATCCCATCATGCAGTGTGTGCCTCCTAAATTCTATGCTCCTCTAGAAATGACACTTGGCTGAAAATTTCTAAGGAGGTGACAGGTTTGTTCACAGTTGAAGCCAGCATCATCATTTTTTTTCATATTTCTGCCTATTTTCCCCTACCTTGGAGGGACATAAAAATGAAAAATAGTTTCTGCATGTCTATGAAGATTACTTCATTGTACCACCCAAGTCACTGAAGTGCAATAATCCCCAATCAACAAAAGAGGGAGGGACAGACTAATTTACAGAGAACAAAGTAGAGAAAATGAAACTCTCCTCACACAGAGCTAACTAATGGTACCAATAAAACAACACAGATCCAAAGTGATGGTACTGAACTCACGGCCTCTAAAGTACCTTCCAGCTCAAAATCTATGATCCACTGATTCCCATTTAGCAACTAGAACATTATCGTAGTTTTGAAGTGCTTCAAAACGGAACTCTCTGTGATAGCAACTCACTGTCTGTTTTTAAACCAGCTCACTTGCTAATTTCTAAATACTCAGTGTGCTACTGGATGAACAACACTATGAGATCATTGATTTAGAGTTGAAAAAGATCTTAGAAACAAATCCAATATTTCATTTTATACGTAAGGAAACTGAGACACAGAGAGGTCAAGCAATTTGCCCACGATCACATAGCTGGTAAATATTTGAGGTAATGTTTAAACCCAGTTGTTCCTGTCCCCTAATGCCAAGCATGTTCTGTCAACTAGACCATGCTGTCTTACATACTCTGGGGAAAGTATACCAACTATCATGATTCATCTCCTAATTCAAAGTGTCAGTTCTTCACCCTGATGACCTTTCTTCCAGTTAACTGAAGAGATGAAAATAGGTCTATCTTTGAAACAAAACTGTTCCTTTTCCCCTGCTAATCTCCCCCTTGGTTGACAAGAGAAACAGCAAAAGAACCATGCCATAAAAGTTGTTTATAGGATTTACTTACTAATTAACTTTGTTCCTTTGCCTTTTCCTACTACCCATACTTTGTGTTCAATTTCATTATATCGTGTCAAATAGGGCACTAAGGTAAATAACCATACTTGTAATTTTGCCTGCAATAAGATCATAATTTAAATTTGGGTATGCAATTAAAAGGTCCTATCAGGATAAAGTCAAGTCTATCTAAACTATTAAAATGAAAAATAAGCTTATTTACCTCCCTTGCAAGAGGCATTTGTTCAGGCTCTGCTCTTTAATCAGCTTCTGATAAACACAGACTGTGAATTCCATTCACAGTAGCATGAAAGGGTAACAAAAGTTGGGTTCTCTGTAAATTAAGATGAAATGTGCAGAGCAACGAGAGCTTTCACTTACTTGCACGAAGAACGGAAGGCGTGACCTCAATTTCACTTGCTGCTTGGTAGGGCTGAAAGGCTGAAACATTGTTGGCGCTAAGCTCACTGCCAAAAATCTCTGGACTCTGAGTGCCAGTGGAACTGGCACTGGTGCCATCACCTCCATGATGTGGATCTTGTTCATCAAATATAGCAACCAGCTGTACAAAACAAGAAAATCTACAGTTAAATAGGGTCAATTGAATCAGTACCAAAACAAAATGCTGCTTTTAATATCTATGTATAGACTCAGAAGCTGTGAGCTGACATTTAATAAATAATGCTTATGAAGATTTTTGTTATCTAATTTGATGTTCAGGATAAACATGGAGGGCGGAGAGATAGAAATGTCATTATTCCCATGTGAAAGATAGAGCAACAGGCTCAGAACAATGACATAATTCATTAAGATCATGCTCCTAGTAAACAGTAGTTTACTAAACCTAAGTTTTTGGACTCCACGTCCTGGGGGTGAAGGGGAGAGAGCTCTATCAGCTTATAACTTCATCTCATGTTACAGCATAATGGAATCTCTAAAGGTTATCACTAGCATTTCTTTACTTTTGTGCCATAAATTCAATTGGCAGCCTAGGGAAGACTATTGATATCTTCTCAGAAAAATGTTTTAAATAATTAATGGAAATTATAAACTTCTGTTAAACATTAGTGAAAACCAAAGTATGAGGATGTAAAATGATCGATTCCAATTAGGGATTAGTGAAAAGAGAGGTGTAAATTTTTTCCTTCCTAAGTTTATGGACTCCTTGATGTCAATCCACAGACACTTTGATCCAGATTAAAAACCCCAGTTCAAGACCAAACCCAAATTATGGGAGAAATACTAAAGCCTATAAGTTATTTAGATGTCACCACAGACCTGAATTCACTTAATGAATTTAAAACAGGGTCTGCTTCAGAACCCAGGTCTCTAATAAGTAATCAAATACACGTCCCACTGTATTTTTAATTTATTACACAGTTGTCTATTTAATAAGTTAAAAAATATACTGGAAAGTGTATTTCAGACTCTAAAATCTACGTGTTCTGCAGAAAGTGAAGTTTTTAGATCTACATAAAGAGACATCATACAAAGCGGAATTCTAATTTCTGATGTCCTTTCCTATACAGTGGAGGGATTATAAGAGTGCTGAACATAGGTTCAGAGGATCAGAGTTTGAATCCCATCTCTGCTACTTTGAATATAATTGACTTTGCCAGCGTTGGCTTCTAATCTACAAAGGGGAAGGGGAAGAGAATAAGAATTTAAACCATAATACTCTGTACTAGGCACTGTGCTGTTTTACAAATATTATCATTTTTGAACTTCATAACAACCTTGTGAAGTAATTACTATTATTATCCCCATTTTACAGTTTAGCAAACTGAGGCAAATGGAGCTTGAGTGACTTGTCCAGAGTCACATAGCTAGAAAATGTCTGAGGCCAGATTTCAGGTCAGGTCTTCCTGATTCCATGCACACAACACACTGCACCATAAGCTGCCTCTAGAAAAAAGGTGCGTTTGATGACTTCTCTGCTTCCTTCCAGTTAGCAATTTATAGTTATATTTATCTTTATTATCCTACTCCTAGAAGAACTAAATATACTGATTCCATTATTTTATGCTAATTTTGCCACTTGGCAATCCTAACTAACTCTCAGGCACAGAAAAAACAAGATTCTGTCTTCAAAAACTAAATGAAGGCATATTAACTCAAACCAGAATAATCTGAAGTATGAAATTTCATACCATGAAAGGACCTTTGGCATAGATACAAGAACAGTAACCCTTTGACATTTTACTATTAATGGTCTGTCTTCAAAGTCTTTTCTCCCAATTGAAATATGAAACTTCTTTCAGAAATAATTTCTGAAAAATTTTTGTTTAAAATTTAAAAGTCACTATCAATTCCTATATTTGTATTTAAAATTAAGTATAATAAAAACACAGTAGATACTTAATTAGGGACTATTATGATTTACTCATTTTCACAAGAATTGTTCATGTTGCACGTCAGTCTGATTACATAAAAATTTTAACATTTGTAAACTAAAACAGACTCATTCTCAAATCCATTTCAATGCTTGAATATTATATTTTTATGTTTAATAATGTTCAAAAGATCATATGTGATAAACATTGAAATGCTTTAAGAATATCCCTTATTGGTTAGATATGTTGATTTTTCTAAAAGAAACATCTTTCTCATGAAAGAATTTTTCTCTATTCTCAATCTTAGAGTCATCCTGATTCTTTATCCCCTCTACCACATACAATCAGTTGTTAAGTGTCATCCATTCTACACTCACCACTTCTCTTCCATCTGTGCCTTTCTCTCTACTCACATATCCACTACCTTAGTTCAGACTCTCCTCATTGCCTCTCCAGAGAAAATTGTAGGAACTCGTTAACTGGTTTTCTTGCCTCCAGCCTCTCTCACATCTCCAAACCATCCTTCATACTTGTGCCAAAGAGATGTTTCTAAAGAACAGGTCTGGACATGATAGTTCTCTGCTCAGAATGTTCCCATGTCTCCCCTCTAGAAGCTCTATGACCTAAAATCAAATACAAATTTCACTTTTTAACACTTAAAACCCTTCATGAGCCTGCTTTAATGTACCTTACATTGCATACACTATCATGGGCTTCAAAATACAAAGATAATGTCCACCATTAATTTCTATATGACTACAATTCACATTCAAACCAAGAAATTTTTTCATTCCTATCAAATAGATAAATGAAGAGATCCATACATATCTTACTCTTTTAATGGTTACTAGGTGGTCGATCAGGCAATTCAAAAGCCCTATGAATTGAACACAACTCCTGTGACATGCCACTTGCAGATAACTTGGCTAAGACCTCCAAACTTTGCCATAGATTTTCTGTCAACCTCTTAGACATGTCATTAAACCTCTATGAAACTCTTAGCAGAAAACAAGTCAAATAACTGTCACCAATAAATGACTGAAAAGCATTTTGAAATCTTTGGCAAAACCATATATGAAATCCAGCACTTAGCAGTACCTACTGAATGCTACCTTTGGGGGGGGGGGGGTGGAACAAACACCAAGATCCAGTCACTATTTTGCCCACACACATACATACAACATTAAATGACACTGACAGAAAGTCTTGCATACATTCTCTGAAAAGAATAAGTAGAACTTGCTTGGTGTGTAGGGAGCCAAATAAAAGAGATTACTCATGCAGTAGTTTTCTTCCCCTCATAAGACACCCAGATAAATGTCATCCAGAAAGATTATTCTATTTTTTTTTTTTTGGATCCAGATGATTCTATTTCATCCCTGTCTTCAACAGAGATGGTCCAGCAGGAGAGGATAAGACATTTACTTCAACACATGTTCCAGGGCATAGTTATTGGTTTTGGATCTTCTCAATTTGGTATCAGAATTCCTCTGTACTTCATTTTCTTTGACAAGTGAGTAAAAGGTCTTTCAGGCAGGGCAGGGCTGCATATGTTTTTAAGTGACATGATAACTATAATGACTTTCTCCAATTTATCTAAGAGACCATTTGGTGTAATGATGAAGCCTTAGAGCAGCAGTTCTCAACCTGCGGATTGCAACCCCTTTGGGGGCTGAACAACCCTTTCACAGGAGTCACAGGGTTCACCTAAGACCATCAGAAAACACATATTTCAGATGATCTTAGGAACCGAGACCCCGCTCCTCTCTCTGTCTCCAGGCAGGTCTGCCCACATGCAGATATGCCCACGTACAAGTATTAAAGAGTCGCGCATTAGGAAGGTTGAGATCCACTGCCTTGGAGGGGAAAAAAAAGCCTGCCCAGAAATTCTTGGCAACTCAATAGGCTGCTGATACCTCTGCAATGGAACTTCACATTCATTTCTTGATTTACTGAGGAATAGGTCAGTCTGAAATCCCAGAAGAAAATGAAATGTCTATAATTTAACCCAGGTGTGACCTACTAGTAAATAGTGAGAAAGAAAGAAAAAAGATTCCAATGTTGTCTTAGTCAAATAATTTGATGGGGGCATTTCACCATTGTTTACAAATGTTCACCATTCTTGAAATAAGAATTTTTCATAAGCCCACTGATGGTAGATGGAGTCATTTTCCAACAACAACAAAAAATTGGCTAACATTATCTAATAATTATTCCCAGTAAGCAGAAAGAAAAATGCAATTAGCAGCCCTATTTTATTGGTAGAGAAATTTGAAGTCTGATCCATGCTACCAAAAACAATCCAATGGCGACTCTGCATAGCCTTTCCTCACTCATTTCTCTTTCTGCACTTAGAAACATGTCACTCTTCATGAAGAATACTAAAGACAGAGACTATATAGCGTCCTTGAGCAGCTGATTTCACAGTTTATGAACCTGACAGTCTCTTAATTTACATCTATTTCCTCAGGTTCATTGACTGTGAAGACAAAGGTTAACTAACAGGCCTGTATAGCCTTCTATTAAAAAAAACAAAACCTGAACTTTTATATAATCAAGGCAAGAAATGGTTTAATATTAGAATAAAACCATAAAATTCACCTGTTATCACATTCCTGAATTTTGGTCATTAAGAAAATCCAAAGCATAATGGGAAAATGTTAAGAAATGGGCATGATCCTGAATGTTCTTCTTGACCCTCCTCCCTTTCTTAACCTAAAATGATCTGCCTAGAATCAAAGCATATTATACCCCACTGTCTCATTTTCTTTACAAAGTGTAAATGAAAACAGGTGGAAGAGCTGGTATTAAATTCACTCCACAGTAGGTTTGATAGGAAATTCTCTATACTTGCCATATATTTCAATCTTCTAAGGTCAGTAGTACTATGCCAAAGCAATCACATGATAATATTAAAGATATAGTTTATACAGAAGACAGAGACAATGAGAAAGAGAGAAAGAGCCAATGAGAACTCATAATGTCTTATACAGTCATAGCATTTTCATTAGTGGACTTGCCCAAGTATAAGAGAAAAGCAGCTAGACACCCATGTTTTTCTTAGTACAGTCCACAATACATAATTCATTTGAAAGACCACAGTACTATAGCATTTTTTTTTTATCTTAAATTCCCTCAAAAAGTGTACAGAGCACTCTGAGCTTCAACAAATCCAAGATTGAAAAGTATTCAAGAAAGAATTCTACTCGGTGGTCACCGCTAAGGAAACTGAGAGGCAGTTCAGCCAAAAAATAATTTTAGATCACCATCTTATAAAATGGATTGTGGAGGTTTGTGGGGGTAGAAGGGATTAAATCTCTGATTTAATCCATACAGGGAATTCCTATTGTGCAGATGACTAGCAACTCTTTAGTAACTGAAAGTTTTAGTGATCTGCTACCTAGTCACCAAGATATTTAAGTAACTTGACAAGAGTCACTCAGTATGTTTCAGTGGCAAAACTTAAACTTGGTCTTCGTAATTCCCCAAGGCCAGTTCTCTAGACACTATGGCATACTGTCCCTCAAGACATGGAAAAACAGCTAGGGATACAAGAAGATTTCAGAACCCATCACACAGAAGATTATTCAAGTCAAAAAAGACTATTTCCATTTTATAAAAATCAAGAGCTTTTTAATGAATAAAATAAATGAAGGCAGGATCTGAGAAAAATATTTTCAGATTTGTTCCCTGAAAAGGACTGAAACTCAAAAAATAGGACCGACACTCATCTAGAGTGAATTGATAAAAGTATGTATGATTAATTCTGCAATATGTGATCTAAAAAGAGGAACAACTTACAAAAGAAAAAAAAAAGTCATAGATAATCATGTAAAAAAGTGCCCCAAAATGAAAATAATCAGAATCATCAAAGAAATGCACATTTGAAAAATCCAGAACTATCACCTCATCCTCATAAAATTAGTTGATGATCAAAAAAGTTTTTTAAAATTCTATATTAGTGGGAATGTGGGAGAAACAGGAAGAATAATTCACTACAGATGGATCTCTGAATTAGTGTGAGTGCTCTGGAAAGCCATTAGGAAATAAGCAAGTTATAATACCGTGCACACTCTTTGATCAAAGGTGTTTATACCCCAGCAATTGACAACTAGAAAAGAATTATATGCTTGAAAATATTCATAGCAGCACTATTCATAATAGCAAAAGTTGGCAATAGTGAGCCCAAGTATTGAGGAATAGGCAGAATAAAGTAAGGTACATAAATGTAGTAAAATATTATTATTCCATAAAGGATCATAAAAGTGAAAAATTCTAAAATATGGGAAGACTGGTACCAAGTGATAAGAAGTGTCCAAAAGAAGAACCAAAAGCCAGAATAACAATTTATAGAGGGTGTCCCAGAAGCAAAAGTATAGATTTAAGCAAGTAAAGTTGCCATCTACACCGAGACTTTTGGGTCATTGTATAATAAAGATAACATTAAAAACACAAACAACTTTGCAATTTGGCTAGAATGTTCTCCTTCTTCATCTTTGCCTACTGGCTTCCCTGGCTTCCTTTAAGTGTCCAGTAAAATTCCATCTACAAGAAGCCTTTCTGAATGACTCGAGTACTTTCCCTTTGGTAATTACTTCCTATTTGTCTTGTATTTGCTCTTTTGGGGTCTTCACTTGTAGACTATGAACTCCTTGAGGGCAGGGACTGCTTCTGGCCTTTATTTAGTTGGATACCCCAGGGATTAACACAGTGCCCAGGCACATAGCTGGTGCTTAATAAATATTGGTTGACTGACTGATTGAAAGGCTTAAGAACACAAAACAACACAAGGGCCAACCAGGATTCCATAGGACTGAAAATGAAATATACTACCCATTTCCTGACAGGGAGGACTCTGTACAATGGAGACGTTTCAGAAAGATGTGAAAAAAGTAGAACTTGGTTTTGATTGACGATATATACCTGTTACAGGGGTTTTGTGTCATCTCTCCCCCCTCCATGAGGGTTAAGGAGAGAAAAAACTTTTGCTAATTGAAAAAATTAATTAGGTTTTAAAAAGTGAATGAAAGAACCAAAATAACAATACATAGAATTCCTACAATTATATAAGTAAAATACGTCTTTAAATGGTAACAATGCTAAAGAAATGTCTTTTAATTAATACCTTATCCTCTTTCCCCTCTCCAAGTTTTTAAAGCTATCCAGAGGAAAAGAAAACCCTACAAATTCATCTTTATTCATGGTAATTTCAGGTACAAAAGAGTGTAGATGGGGACAATATACTGTATACATACATATATACATATTCAACATGCACACAGATGTATATAAGGGTTCCCAAAAATCTCAAATCACACTAAGTATGCAAGTGCCTAGTCTTTCAATCAGCAAGACCCAGAGTCTTCAGTCAGAGGTCACTGTTCCCACCAGAGCTAATAGGATCCTATAAGAAGGCAATATTTCTTAGTCACAAATACCTTACATTGTGCTCTGCTTAGGTATTGAAGAGATAAACATTTACCTGTGACACTCCTAGGCTGCCCTGCTTAAATTCAAAATCTGGACTTGCACTCTGATATCCCTCAGGGTGACACATGCTGTTTCACCACTGAGCCTTCAGACTAATTAGATTCCTGCTTTAAGACTTGTGTTCAGCTAATAGCCATGAGTATGTCAACCCCATATGACAACGAAAATATGCAAATGATTATAGCCAGAAGGGAGCTGACCCACATGTCAACACCACAGCAGATATAATGAGGGTTTCCCTACTATCATGAAGGCAGCAGCACTATCTACACCCATTCTTGAAGTACAACTATTTACATTATGCTGCGCTAAAATACAGATAAAAATTGTAGCTTACCTACTACGATAAAGGAAAGCAATTTTGAAATTGGCTAATCACAAATAGATAACCTAATTCAAAAAGGGGAGGAGGGAACTAATTAGAGCCTAAGGATGATCAAATGTTGTTTTCTTATAAGTGACCAGTGTAAAGCTATCATTGAAGCAGTATAGAATCCAAGAGCAAATTAATGAGGTAGCAGCAAATTATCATTTGGACATGAAAGAAGTAACTATGAAATCAATTTGTAAGCTTTCTGATGACTGAACTTACTTTAATGACATGGAGACAGCACTAAATACTTAATCATTCTATGAGCCTTACTTGCTGACATGGTTCATTAAAAACTCATTTAAATGGAGCTACTGTTTCATTGGACTAAGCGAATACATAGCAAAGTAATACATTTCCACCAAAGAAGCTCGATTACCCTCCCCCACCACAACCTGCAGCTCACTAACAAAAATGAATTTTCCAAAGGAGAAAAAATTATCAGAATCAAGAAGAAATCTTAGGCAGATGGATATATTGATTAGCTTCTGCTTAATTTACAAAGCTGAAGTTCAGTATGCCAGGTTGAAGGAATCCTAACTCTTAAGAACAAAATGGGAAAGGTCAGCAGGATCTTTTGATTCTTAGGCTATGGACAGCTAATATCCTTCTACTCCCAACTTTCCAATATGCAGCTTCAACTTTAACTGGACCAAGTGACTGCAATGAGCCCTACCTCAGATACTAATACTCACAATATTGCTCTCCTATGCCCACTAATGTCCGAGGAGAAATCCATCTTATATGATGTGAGTGAAAGGAAAATGGAAATTATAGATTACTGAGATTTATAGATCACTGTAGTCAACTTTATTTTTACTGTTTCCATATAGAAACCATTATTAATAAATACAAAACAATAGAATTCCATTAACACCGAAGTTCTGGAAGGTTGGGATAGGGGAGAAATGACAATCTAGAACTCAAAGACCTAGGTGCAAATTCTTGCTCTGTTACTATCTTTGTGATCTTGAATTCATCATTTAATTTCTCTGAGTTCATCTGTAAAATGAGGCTGGACCAGTCTGAGATGTCTTCCAGTTCTAAATCTAGGATTCCATTCATATAAAACAGAGGGTGATATGACTCAAGAAATAAGAGAGTCATCTTAAACTACTTAGCCTTCCTCAGCCACTGACAAAAGTGAAGCATGATGACCAATACCACAACCAGTATGAATATGAAGAATACAAAGAAGTGTGGGAATATATGAATAGATAGCAAGTGAAGTAATTAACCAGAAAAATAATATGCACAATGACTGTAACAGTGCAAATGGAAACAACAACAATAAGACAATCAAAACAGAATGGTGTGAAATTTTAATAACCAAGCTTGGCCCCAGATATGAGAGAGCTCCTTGCCCCTTTCTTTGTAAAGTGGTGGTTTATAACTAGAAAACACTGCATGTGATGATGTTTTCAATGCTGACTTGTTTTGCTGAAAATTTTCCACTTTTAAAAAAATTTTTCTATTATAAGGCATGCTAAGCAGGGACATAGTGAGAAATGGAGATGGAAAAAATAAATAAAATTTATATTTTTTTAAAAATAGATTTGCATTAATCAAGAATAGCTAAAAATAATTGTGGCATATGAATATACTGGGATGTTACCGTACTGCCCAACAATGAATGTGAAGAATACAGAGAAGTATGGGAAGATTTCCATGAACTGATACAAACTAAAGTATGCAAAAATAGAAAAACAATATAAATATGTAAAAAGAAAGAACAAAACAATTCCTGAAAACTGCATTATTATACTAACCAACAAGTATGTAAGAATGCATTCCCTTTCTCTTTGGAGACTGTGAAGCACTGCATATACTTAGAGATCAGCTAGGTGCACTAACCTGCCTTTTCCTCTTCCTTTTTTATTCTTTCTTACAAGAGAAATTTCTCTGGGTAAGGGAAGCATATACCAAGAAAACACCTGGTATAAACAAAAGGTATTAATAAAAGGTTCTTTTAAGCGAGTAACAAAAGCTCTTCCTAGTTGAACTGCACAAAATGTAAGAATTTCTTTTTAAGATATCAGCAAATGCCTTAAGCTAGAAAAATCTAACGAAGGCCTGGGAGGATTTAGAGACAAACCTGCATTTGTACACTTACCTCAATATTACTAAATTTCCCATAAGTTTTATTATTATCAGCAATCTCCCCCCCCTCCCACCACCACCATGGAAAACTTAACAGCAGAAAACAACCCACCTAGTAATGATTCTATAAATCAATCCATCTAAATAAGAAAGTACTTAAGTGACTTATTTTCACAAAGACCAAAGAAAACAATGTTTTGACCTTATTAGAGGCAAGCAAAGAGGATAAGAAGGAAGAAATACCTTTTTTTTGCATAAGACAAGCAAATAATAATTTCTAGTGTTCACAGAGATAGTGGTGGAGAAATGTTTCAAAATGTTTTTTTTCAAAATATTTCAAAAAACCAAATGATAAAAAGAACTTCAAATGCTTACAGAAACACTAATTCACTTATTAAGTGCATAAGCCAACAGCATATGAGAAAGAAATTACTTAATCTAAAAGGAAGGCAAAGATGCAGGAAATTGGGAGGGTTGCATAAATGATGAATTCTATCAATTAGTTCATTCATTCCTACCCTACAATTGATCCAAAGTTCTGAATGAAAATTCAGTTTTGAAATAAATAACCACAAGTTGAAGCATAACCACACAAGAAGATATAACAACAGATTGGCAATTCAGAGAAGGAAATTGTAACCATTAATGTGTAACATTCAGTTTATTTTAAATGTGAAAGGCACACAATTTTAAAATATCTTCTAGACGATAAGATGAAAAACTTGAAATAATTTCTGATTTGCTTCTGTTCCACTCATTATTCCAATATCTCACTACAATAATAGAATAGATAACACTTGTCCTTGACATTAGCCTAAATTATTCTCAGTGTGCAATACAATACTGATTAAATTACACTCATTTTAATCAACTGGCAGAATGTATTCAAAAGGTAACTAAATAATAAAATTCTAGAATAGTTTATTATTATAACCTGTTTATCAATGTTTTTTAAAAAATCTGATTATAAAACAAATAATACTAATTATCTTGGATAAAATCTATTCTATTTCCTCCTCTGTTGTCAAATGTATTTGAAAAGTTCAGGAAATAGAGATGAGAAGCTGAATTAAAAAGAAAACACCCTGAAATTTAGTGTAAATTTCTTTAAAAAAAAGACTGAGCAAAGAACAAGGTGTTGGCATTTCTACTTCTGCAGTCAGATGAATCCTAGGGAAATCACAACCTCTGATTCTTTTGCCCAACTAGAAAGGACACTAATGACCTCTGATTTATTTCATGGAACAGCTGGTAACTATTCTGGAGCTCTTATATGTTCAAATAATCGTATGACTATATAACTAATACTATTATAAATATTAGTAGTTTGAATCTATTCCATTGGTTGTAGTAAATACAGTAACATCTACAGTAACACAGGAAACAGAACATATCCTCTCTAATAGGATTCGTTTTCAAAAAACACAATTGAGGATGTTGAAACAGTTGCAAAAGGATTCTTATAATATCACAGAGTGTCTTAAATACCTAAGAACCAAAAGATGGACTCCAAATACTGTAACATTAATAGCACATTCTTAACATTAACAGCTTTTTGATCATTATATTTGAAGTTGAAATTAACACACATACATTATTATTGATTAACATAACTGCTTAAGGAAATTAAACCATCCACTAACTTTCTTTTGCTCCTATAATATTCTATTGGGTATCATGCTGAAGTATTACCAAAAAAAACAAAAAACAAAAAAAACAACCTTGTATTACTTTATACCTCTGTATCTCACAAACCTTGCACAGAATAAGCACTAAATACATCTTTCTAGAATCAAAATGAAGAGTAGTGTCTGCAATGACAATACAGTGGGAGATAATGCTAAAGAAATTCACCAAGGTGGGAATATTTCAACAATCCTGTCATACACTTAGAGGTGTGACTGGGAGTGATGTGTAAAGCTACGTTCCTTGTCACGTCAATCTTTCTGTCTACAAGTTACTACCATCGATGGAACATAACATTTTGTGTTGTTGTCTGCAAATTTGGCCATCATAAAATCACCCTGATATCACTACAGTCAGGTGTCAGGGAGCAGTTCTTAAATTGACAGCTCCCAAAGAGGAGAAAATCCCTTGCCCAGAGAGGACAAAAGAAAGAGTTGATACTTTCTCCAAGATCCCTACCCACACAGGTTTTAAAATGAGTTCAACAATAACATCATAACTTAACACCAGCCATCTCTGTTATAATTTTAATTATTCAATTATGGAGAGGGAGAAAAGACACAATACCCTTACATTACTGAGAATACCCAAGTAAGAACAAGCTTAAATGTGATTAAAGCAAATAGGCACAACATCCTGGAAGTCCAGTCCATTGGCTAGAGAGGAAAGAAGCCCCTTCACAATGAAGAGAGTGGCAGGCCTGGAGTCAGGAGAACTCATCTTCTTGAGTTCAAATCTGACCTCAAACACCTTACCAGTTGTGTAAACCTGGCCAAGTCACTTAACTCTGTTTGCCTCAGTATGTTCATCTAAAATTAGATACAGAAGAAAATGGCAAACCACTCCAGGATCTTTGCCAAGAAAACCTCAAATGAGGTCATGAAGAATTGGACAGGACTGAAACAATTAAATAACAACAATATAATTCATCTTAACACTCAGGATTCAAAGGACCTCTAAGCCTAGGCTGCAGAAGAGTTGTCAATTAAAATTGATGGAAAGAATTTCCTCACCTGGAGTCCCTATAACCAATAAAATCATGGATCCAAAACAACCTCAGTTGGAACTATCAGTGCTCTGAGGAAAAGGAATATCTCATCAAACTCAAATCAAATCTTTCTACACATATATTAAATTAAATTTAAATTTATTTGTAAATTTAAATTAAATTGAATTCATTTATAAATTTAAGTTATTTAAATTCCTTCTCATAGTTCATTTAAGGATCCAGCAGTAGACATCATGTTTAAACCCTTTAAGTACAGTAAGTGATTCTCTCTCCCAGAGCTTTATCCCCATTTCTTCAAACATCTTTAGACTTCTCCAAACCTTAAAAAAAAAAATAGTCATTCCCCCTGTGACCTTTTTACTCTAGGTTAGACAATATCTCCCACCCAGCCTAACATCTTTCTTGGAAAAACTTCTCTATACCTAATGTTTTTACTTCTTCATCATCTCTCAACCCCTGATACCAATGCTCTTTCCCTTTACCACTCTACTGAAATTGATTTTCTCAAGGTCACCAATAATCCCCTATCAAACCCAAGGGCCCTTTTTTTCAGCCCTTATCCTTCTAGACTTTCCGGATCATTTGACACTATTGATCATCTCAAACATCCTTTGGCTTTAGACATACCACACAAATCTGGTCCTTCTTCCTCAATGCCCACCATGCCCTTTTTTTTTCAACCCCTGTTGGTAAGCACTCATCAAGGTTTTCTCTGGCCATCTCATCTCTCTCCATACTCATTTCAACAGTATTAAATATCATCCCTGTACTTCTTTGTTGTTTAGTTATTTTAAATCATGTCCCCTCTTTGTAACTCCATTTGGGGGTTTCTCACCAAAGATACTGGAGTGATTTGCTATTTTCTTCTCCAGATCATTTCAAAGATGAGAAAAGTGAGGTAAACAGGGTTATGTGACTTGTCCAGGGTCAGATAACTAGTAAACGTCTAAGGACAGATTTGAACCCAGGGAAATGAGTCTTCCTCACTCCAGGCCTGGCATTCTATCCACTGTGCCACCTAACTGCCCATAGTCTATGCTAAAATTTATCAAACTCATAACAAGTAGTAATTTACAAATGTGAAATTTGTAATGAGAAATGAGAAAATAAACCTCATTTCTATTCAGAATAAATATAAATAACTTCCATCTAGGTGCCCATTACCTCTGTGCATATGATTTCTAAACCTATACATTCATTCTTGATCTTCCTACTCTGTTCCAGATTCACCATTCTTAGCCCCTAAGGGCCATTTCCACCTAGGCCTTCCAAAAGAACCTCACATTGGAAATGTCTAAAACTAAGCTCATATTTCACCCAAGGCTATTCCTCCTTTTTAACCCACTGTTCCATTGTGGTTTTGTCCTGGGTTCTAGAAGAAGACCATGACATCAGGAAGATGATGCCATGACTTACAAATCAATTAGATTTAACTGAGGGAGGGCTGTGCAAAAGTCACCCGCCTCACTTTCTCCTCCAGAACCATATGGGGTAAGTAGCCAGATATAGATCAGGACAACTGGAGATGCCTCAGGATGCAATGGAAGACCTTGGCTTTTCTAAGCTAAGGTCTTTCAGAGTTCTCACTTTGACTAAGGCAATGCCCATTCAGTGATTAGGGCTGTCTTCCATATTCAAACCATTACCTATGGCTCTAACCTCCCCACCTTTCATTCCCAATCCATCATAAAGTCCTGCAGATTCCATATGTATATCTCTCATATCCAGTCTCTCCTATGTTTTTCCATTGCCAGCACCTTAGTACACAGCCTTATAACATATGTGAACTTCAGCAACAGAATTGCAATAAATTTTCCCACTGCTACTCTTTCTTTCCTCAAATCCAACTTTGATATTGTTAATGAACAAATCTTACTATGAATGGATCTGGTGACATCAATCTTTTGTTACAAATATCATATAATTCATTATGGCATAAGTGCAATTCAAAGCTGGCCTTGTATTCAAGACTCTCAACAATTTAGCATCTTCCTACTATGTTCTGTCTTCTCTTTCACATAGGCCCTACTATGTTCTACTGGTCTACTTCATTTAACGTACATCATAGGTCTCACGTGGATTTGTTCATATTTTGTTCCTCTGATAAAATAGAAAGTCCATTACAGCAAGAACCATTCAGCCTAAATTTTGTATTTTCACTATCACCTAAAACAGAGATCAACAAACTATATAGATATTTAATCAGTTGTGTTTTAATGGAATATCATTATGATAGATTAAGAAGGGAAAGACTTACATCTTGGACTTCTCACAAACTCCTATAATTCAAGCACCTAATTTCTTCTGGTTTTGCCCAATGTATTTAGCTGAATGGAGGGCACACAATAAAAGTTTTTGTTGTGGGGTTTTCTTTCCCCGGTTCTTTGTGGACAATGTGAATGCTGAAGATACATTCAACAAATAAATTTTATCTCCCCATCTACAATGTAAATACCATAAAAGCAGTGACCCTGTTTTTGACTCAGTTTGTATCCCAGAGCTTAACACAGTGCCTGATACACAATGTGTACTTACTAAACTTACTAAACTGTACTTAAAAGCTCATTGACTAAATACCATGTGAAAGATTCTTGAATTTTTCCCAGGTTTAGCAAACAAAAACTATATAAAAATCTGTAATTCAGTTTTTCTATCTAACAAGTTGGATGCAGGACTTTGCAATGTAATACCCCAAAGACACAGTCTGACACAGAAATTCAGGAATTAATAGTGAAAGTATTTAGAAATTTGCAAAAAAAAAATAGTAAATACTCCACATATTAAGTGATGCTACCAAAAAAAGCACAGAATGAGTAATTAAACTAGTTTTCTCCACAAGGCAGATGATTTGTGAATCTAATTTAGGGAGAAAAAAAAGCTGCACAAACCACTCATTATGTGTCATGCATCCTCACTTCAGAATAAAACAACTTAATGAAAAAAAAAATCATAAATTGCAAACCTTTAAAATCCTTTTATTAATGGCTTCATATGCCCAAAAAGTTTCATTGAATCAGTAAACATGTAGTGAAATATTTGAAATAGGTACTTACGTACCCTTAAATGTATAGCAAAGCACCAATGTCTTGTAAAAGCAAGTAACCTATCAAAGGAGAGGAAAGCATGCTTTCACCTAACGATGAAGGACCAAAGTGCTGGAAGATGGGGAAAATACTGTTTGTAATAATATTTGCAAAATATGAATAGTACATCAAATATTCCAGTTGAATGCATTCTTGGTGCTACATATTCTCCATTGTCACAATTTTCAAATGGCTCAAACAAGAAAGGCACTGAAGACATAACAAAAATATGCTACAGAAGAATAACTATCCATGTCAGATAAGAAATAGGATCTTATCCTTTTTCTTTTTTTTTAAGGAAAATCTGTAAAACTGTAAAAAAAAAATCATAAAATGGTAATTGCAGCAGAACATTGAACAATACAGAAGGATTTGCATAATTTAGAAGATTTCTATATTGTATTTGCATCCTCTGCTCTTAGGTCAGTGCTTTGTATATAGTAAGTGGTTAATAAATACTTTATTCATTGATTCATTCATTTCAGCATCCTACAGGCCTTCCCTAGGTCTCCATGTCATTGCTCATTCCCTCTAGGAAGGTCTTAGACCTTTATCCCATTCATGTTTAAACTTACCCTCATCAAGATATTTGGAGATACCTTGTTTCCCAGAGCTAAGGCCCAGCAAGCAGTGTATGCCCTGAGCTTATTATAACAAGAATCCTCTGTGTTCTAGATTATCCTGCCCTCCTACAAAGTGTATTGCTTTGATCAGCACCAGGTATTCACTGAGGGATTTATGACTTTCATATTAATCAATAACTGCTTGGATTTGATGAAGCTCCTCCTATTTCTCAGGAATATGAGAACCAGAAGCAGATGACACATTGCAGCCATTTATCACATCTCTTGACATGCTCAAAATTCCTGTGAACTGCTGAGTGAACTGAAACAGGTACTGTACACCTGTTCCTGCCATACTAACTCTGGTTCTATAACCCACTGAATTATCACAAGGCTCAACAACCTTTAGATTTGAGAGATTGTTACCACAAGCCCAAGAAATGTCAACCTTGTAAATTGCTTACTCAAGACCTAAGAATGACTGTCTTGTGGTCCAGCCCCTTTCATGTATATAAGCCCTGCCTTTGCTTAAACATGTTATACCTTCCTTCTCAGGAGGTAGGGCTTCTGCTTGCAAGCCATTTCCTCACTCCAAAATAAATTAAACTTCTGTTTGATTCTTGAATCTCCTGTCTTCTGTCTAGTTCCAGCCATTCATAGGTTAGAGGCTGATTCTGGTCCAGTTAGCATTCTCATGAGGGTGGAAGTAAAAAGTAGTATAAGTTGGCAAGGCGTTGAACAATAGTATTTTGTGAAAAAAAAATCTAGAATAATAGACTGGGGGGGTAGGGAGGGAGTTGTTGTTGTTGTTGTTGTTTTTAAGAAAGATTAGGAAATAGGACCAATGATTAACAGATAGTTTATTCAGAGCACTAGCCAGACAGGGAAGTTGGTTATTAAGGTCATCCTTGGTTTTTAAAGCAAGGTTGTTAAAGGAAGTAGCAGAAAGGGACAATGATCATTTCCATTGGTCTCCTCTCATTTTCAATCTATTTTCTCTGATGACTATATCAGGGAAGCAGTTGGAATCAAAGAATGCTGAAGACTGACAAAAGAGAAGGAAGGACACACAGAAGCAAAAACAACAGCATAGTAATGGCATATAAAAAAATCAAAGTGAAATGATGGTTTTGAAGTGAGCCCAACTTTAATCACAAATGATAGTCTGCACTACTGATGAACTTCCTAATCTCCAAAACTTCAAAATAGTGTAGACTCGCAGGGTACAAATAGCTTAATCTATCCCCAAAGGATTTACAAATCACACAAATGCTTAGATTAGCTTGAACCTGAAAAAAATTTTGATAAATATTAAGATTGGAAAGGATATAACACACCCTTTAGGCAGCTGAAGATTCAGGAACTTGTGCTCATGAAGATAATTTTATAAAACCTAATGATTTGTCCTATGGATTTGTTTTTTTAAGGGAAAAAACTCCTGTATGGCATTAACCAAGCCAATGTTAGTTAAAGCAAGTTACTCCAATGACTAGGCAATTGAACATCAATATTCAAAAGTATCTAAATCTTAAAGAAATTCTATGTAAACTGCCACCTTCTACCAAAAATTTAATGCAAATCCGTCCTCAGAATCATCGTCTACTTCATGCACATTATGGTATGTTATAACAGCATACTTTCCTTTAAGTCACATCACAGGTTGGGCCAATTTTTCTTTCATCCTACAGTAATATAAATAAGTAAACAAATGAATATGTAAAACAAAGCAACTACATTGTTAAGTCTTTGCCTGAGAAAGTGATAATTATATTTTGACTGAAAAAGAACCCAGTGATTGACTTTTTTTAATGTTGTTCAATAGTTTCAGTTGTGTCTGACTCTTTATGACCCATTTGGGAGTTGTCTTGGGAAAGATACAGGATTGGTTTGCCATTTCCTTCTTCATTCAGCTCATTCTATAGATGAGAAATTGAGGCAAACATGGTTAAGTGACTTACCCAGGGTCACACAGATGATAAGTATATAAGGTCAGATTTTGAAGTGAGGAAGATAAGTCTTCCTAATTTCCAAGTTCAGTGCTCTATCCACTGTACCACCTTTAAAATGGGACACATTCAGAAACAAGATTTTACAAAAGTTCAATAAAAATCAGTCAATTAATCAATTAAAAAATACAGAATCAGTCAATCAATTAATAAAAATACAGAAAATACAGAAAAATAAGTCTTGATTTTGAAATTCAAGAATATTCTTTTTAAACATATACTTTGGTAAAGGAGTGGGATGAAGACTCTAACCAACCACTGTCTTCTGCTAGCCTTATTAAAGAGGAAATTCATTCAATCATGTCTGACTCTTTCTGACACCATGGACCATATCATACCAGGACTATCCATGAGGTTTTCTTGGCAAGGATACTACAGTGGTTTGCCATTTCCTTCTCCAGAGGCAAACAGAGGCTAAGTGACTTGCCCAGGTTAAGTGGTTTTCTTGGCAAGGATTCTGGAGTGGTTTGTTATTTCCTTCACCAGGAGCTGAGGTTAAGTGACTTGGCATATAGCTAGTAAGTGTGTGAGGTGCAATTTGAACTCAGGTCTTTCTGACTCTAGGCCCAGCATCCATCCACTGAGCAATCTAATCACCTTTTTTTCCAAAAAGAACCTTTGAATACAGGAGAAAATTTTAATCTGCATTTTTGCTATTGATATTGGTTATTTTGTTTTTCAATAAATATTCCTGGCAGGATGAGACAAACTTAAAAGATGTAATAATTTATTATTTAGGCTTTTCTTATCATGAGTGCATAATAAAACTGGGTTCCAGCAGATTTGAAAAGAGGAAGCAAAATTTTACATAAAGAATATATATTAATGTGATTTCTTTTCCTGTAAAAGCAAGCACTGACCTTTTTTTCACCTGGTTCTACACTACTGGAGAATACACATATTTTTAAATGGAGTCTATTTCCTTAAATAATTGGATATTCCAATGTCACAGAAAAATCAGTAGAATTTATTACAGTCTTCAAATATGCAATTATGATTTTTAACATTGATTATTTCTTTACTGGTGATAAATCAGCATGAAGGCAGATAACACAAAAGTTGAATATATTTCCTTTAGAGGCAATCCCCACTTTACAAAGAAACACTTGCACCTGTGAACAATAAGCACTGTAAGGTGACACTCTTTCCTGGACACCCTACTCAAGTCATTGGCAATTCCAAAAGGTTAGCACTTTTAAGGGGATATCCAAGCTCTTCTCCATGGTCACCTCAACTAAATCCCCTCCATTAAAAGGAGCAAGGGGGGTGGAGGAGAAAGATGGGTCATATAAAATTGCAATTTGATAGCCTTTTCTTATATTAGTATCTTCCTTCCATCTTCCAGGAACTGGTTTATATTTGTCCACTCAATTTGAAAACCACTACTGAAAGCCACAGGACCATTCCGCTCTGCCCATCCAGCCTAGGTCTTCAAATTCCGGCTACCCTGAACCCCACTTAGCACCTCAAAGCTTATTTCTCTAGTTGTGTAACAACACAGACAGAGACAGAGAAAGATCTAAAATAAATGAACCCATTAGCCAAATGGGCTAGCTGGTCATTTAAGCACTACTGTATTGACCCTATAATAACAAACCATTTTATTTTGTGGTGTTTTAAAAGTAGAGTGCTTAATTATTAGTTTCACAACAGTATTATTTTCTAATGAGTTTGTGGTGTTCTTTCTTTAATTTCAAATACACCTACCAGTGTGAGTCTTTTCAGTAAAAGACCTTTCAAAGCCAGTTAATTTAGATAACATTTTATTGATGGCTAAATTAATTGAGAGTTCAAAGAGCCAAACAGCTGATTCACAAGTGAACTATTGGAAAACAGTCAATTGCTACATTGGGGGATGCTTATAAAAATGTATTGGTTATATGTGGTTGCCATATAGCGAACAACAGTAGTGACAGATGTCTCAGCTGCCTTCAGAGAAGAACTCAAGAATTTAGAGTTGATAAGGAATTACGAATGCACAAGGCATCTCAACTTGGAGTGTTATACAAATAGGCTACTTCAAAGAAAGTCACCCTTTTCATTAAAAAACTCAAACACTTCAATGACAAAGCATGACTATCCTCTAGAGCATATCATATCACAAAAAAGCAGGGCAAAGGGACAGTGTGAAAAAAACATGTCGTTTTCAAAATCACTGCTAAAGGCAGATCAAGAATCATTCCAGAAGTAAAGAGTGCCAACAACCTATGTGTATTTCACTTTAAGAAAACCTAACCAAGTATATGTCACTTGACAAGAGTTGAAATTTACTGACCGATTCATTGTTATAGAAAGCACTTCACTGAAAGATTTTATTAGATTATCTGTGATTCTATAAAATATTAGTCTCCCTTAGTACCTTTAAAATTCATTTGAATTACAAAACTTTATTGGGATTCATTTTGGTGGAACTTAGACTAGAAGTCCTTCAACCTCTCTTTGTTCTATGAAATCCTATCATTTTTAAGGAAAGTCCCTCAAATCTAAATTCTGGCTATCCCACCTCACATAGAAGAACTAGCAGCAAGAGATCCAAGTTGCAAAGAGTCAAATTTAAATTTAAGGCAATGAAAAACTAGTAAAAGTTAGAGATATCCAAAAGAAGAGTTGGTTGCCTAGGGAGGCAGTGAATTGACCCCACTAAAAGTCTCAAAGCAAATGACGTACAATACATTCTAGGGCAGGAGAGCTTTATTCAAAACCCACAGACTCCCAAAGGGTCCACAAATAGATCTTATTACTACTTATGAGACAATGATATTTCAAGAATTTAAGCACCTGTGTTTTAATCTATACTTACTACTAGCTAAGACAGATGTGATCACCACCTCCTGTATACACTAATAAACTTTCTTCAGGTATTGGTGTGACTCCAAAATAATTTCTATTTCTATTTCTACTTCTCTCCTCCTCTTCTTCCTTCTTAATCATTATCATCATCATCATCATGTAATGATTAAATCAACCTCAACTGAGTTAATACTTAAATTACAGACATACTGTCAATCAACAGACCCAAATGACTTTCTGGCCTGCAGAACCAACAAAAGTTTATATTCCATTGAGATAACCTTTGAGAATGAAAAGTCTATTCCATGTTTTGATAAGGGATACTAGAAGTATATACTTCAACAGGAAAGAATTTTAAGAGTCAAATAAGAACTCAAATCATTCAAAGCACATAAAGGAGAACTGCAGTTAGTTTAACTCTGCTTTTACTGAAAGAGCCTAAGATCTCTGTGAAAATAATGTCTCTCATTTTCTTAATAACTACACAGACAACAATAAGAATAACTAGCATTTAGATAGCATTTTAAAGTTTGTGAAGCTCTTGACAACTATAATCTCATCTAATCCTCACAACAACCCTGAGAGTTAGGTGCTATTATTACATCATTTCTCTCATTTTAGGAATAAGGAAAATGAGCCAGACAAAGATTCAGTGATTTGCTAATAGCTGGAATTGAACTCAAGGCCTCCTGACTGCAGGTCTAGTATTCTATCCATTGTCTCACTCCAGTGCCTGATTTTAGAATCAACCTAAAATCTATATCTCAGAAAGTGTAGAAAAGACAGCCTTTCTTTAAAGTCTAATAAAAAGCAAATGTCGTATCTCCCTGGAGTAAATGTTATTTTCTATATAATTAAGGGCTTACCCCTGTCACAAATTTGCACAAGTAGGAACACTTTCAGAACAACACAGAAGAGTACATGGCTGGCAATTCCAGTTGTTTTGCCATCTGGTAAGAAATTATGCCATTAAAACGACAGCCTTGCTTTCTCAAATTTCCTTAACAAAGCAGCCAAATGGACCAACATCCATGAGTCTGATGTTATTATTTTTTTTTTTACAATGAGCACAATTCTGTAAAATCAGAGAGGCTATATTTAAAGAGGGCTGTTCTTTTGAAATACAATTTGGAGTACGTCCCTTTTTAAAAAAAATATGACTAAAGTCACTACAAATACACACAATGTCTACACATTTGTTTACTTTGATGGTTGAAGCAATAAACCATTTACTAATTTAATATGTCACCCTCACATATTCTTCTTGGTTCTTTATTTATTTATTTATTTATTTATGTGTTTTGCTTTTTGTAGGAGGGAAAGTAGGGCAATTGGAGTTAAGTGACTTGCCCAAGGTCACATGGCTAGTAAGTGTTAAGTGTCTGAGGCCATATTTGAACTCAGGTCCTCCTGATTCTGGGCTGGTGCTCTATTCACTGCATCTGGTCGCCACCCCACCTCACTTATATTCTAAAAACAGTACATCAGCTACTTCCCCCTCTTTCTACACAAGGCATACTTAGTGACTTACTTTTAAAACCTACTTTTAAATTCTCTTTCACAACCACTTCAATCTTCTGTTTAAAATCCTAATAGAAAATATAAAATGCTTCACCAATGCCAAATGTGAAAAAGATATGTTTTGTAACATATTCACAATGACTATTTAGCATACAGGTTGTAAAGCACCTCTCAAAGAAACCTTATTTCATCATAATGCTTTGCACATACTAAGCACCTAAATGCTTTTTTGTTCATTCATTCATTTCATCCACCCTTAAGTAAAGTAAGTCTTCACAAGTGAAATATATATTATACTCTGTTCTGTTCCATGGAGGTCGAAACCAGAGACATCCTCCACCAATGCTCAGCAGACCTCAGGACACTTGGAAAATGTTACCTTTTTCCTATATCTCAAACATAAGGCTGGACTAGTTAGTTTCCTCAGACTCGTGGGATTTGACAGCTATGAGATAAAGCACACAGGTATGAAGCAAGCTGGCCTGCAGGATCTCTGGGTTTATAGCCCCAAAGCATTCTGCGAGTTGTGGATCAGTGGTCAAGATACCATTATATAAAGCATATTTACAAGTTAAAAACTCCAAAAACATATTAACAAAGGAAGAAAGTGACCTCTGGGTGTATGGTCATTGTTTTCTGAAAAACATTTTCTTTAGCAAAAGTTTTAGATAGCTTAGTCATGAGCAAAACGAGGTTATTAATAAAAAGTGAATGCTAAAATAATGACATCACATAAAAAAACCACCCCTCACTTCATGTATCATGAAAAGTGTGACATTTTAACTCAGAATCACTACTTCAGAATACTCAAAAATGAACTGATTTTTGTGCAAAGAAAAAAAACTAGTTCCCAGCCCATACCAATTACTGATGCCCATTTCATCAGGGTCTCTTCTCTTAATGTTGCACTGAGAATAAATGCATTGCTTTTATTTTCACTGGGATTAACTGAGTCAGTTTTCCTCTTTTTTCCCCTATTGTTTTAGACATTTAATGTATTCTTTCCTCACTATACGATGAATGAGCACATTACAATTTAAGTCCATCCTAGAAAGATCACTGACAGCCAGATAAAACACAGTTATTACTGTCAGAACTCAAATGAAATATTCTGAAAAGGCAAAAAATTATTAGCCTGCTGTTCCATTTCCAAACACACAAAAGCTAGGAACAGAAAATTGGGGGTTGGGGGGGAAGAAAATCTTCAACTTTCTTCTTTTGCGAGGCTATCTTCAATCTGAAATATGTTGGATACAGAAGATTTGCCATAAAACAATTTAGAAATTATTGAGCCCCCAAATGTTAGTATAGCATTTAAGTCTACATGGAGAATGACAGAAGTGGTATACAACATGGCTAAAGCAGGTTTTCAGAAGGTAAAAGATAATCACAAAAATTAAGCAAAAGGTACCTGATGGCAGCCAGTCTTTATCAGGAGGTTATATTAACACTGTTGACAAAAGCCACTAATTTTTAAGAGGATATATTTAGAAACAGAATCATCTGTTGAGCCTTAGCTCTTGATGTTAATGCTATTAATTGAAAAACAAAATAGAAAAGGGTCTAGGTCCAATGCATGACATGTAACCAAGTTCATTCATTCAACTATGACCTTTTTTTCACCTACAAACATTTATATTTGAAAATTTAACATGCAGAGTCAAAATTAATTGAATTCATTTACATTTATGATCAAGTAACATAATATCTTAGAGAAGGAAGGGTTTTCAAAGGCTGTCTTATCAATCTGTATGTAGCTGAACCATAATAATGTCTTCTCTATATTAGACCCACTTCTCCAGTCATGTCTTACATTACTTCTCCCACTATCCACTCACCAACTGACTTGCTCCCCAGGCCAGAAAGCAGCCCCTGTGTAGGGGTGAGAGCAAGAAGACTGTCCTCTTCATTCTCCCACCTCATCTCTCTCCAATTTCCACTTCTAGAATCAAAATCAAAGATGATCAAGCCTGCTAGGAAGGATGTGTTAATATACTTTCCCTAAGACTCTACTCACAGTCCCTGCAGCTCTCCAAATCCAAATACTTCACCCTGCCCACCCTCCTCTACCTTATATGTGTTGTCTCTCCCAATTAGAATAAAACTGTGAGCAGGAAATATTTTACTCTTGGGTTTGTATGCTCAGAGCTTAACATATGTAAACTGTTTAATAAATGCTTTTTAAAGTTCATTCCTTCCTTCCTTCTTCATCCTTGACTAGTGATCCTATAGGCTCTACTTCAAGATCTCCAGCTGTCTAAGACAGTTCATTACACTTTTAGACAATGCAATTGTTAAGATATTGTTCCTTATATCCTGCTGTAGAGATAGAGTAAAGCAATGCCCTCAACCTCTTTTTAACAATGCATATTAAGGGGTTAGTGAAGTGACACAGTGGATAGAGCACTGGCCCTGCAGTAAGAAGTATCTAAGTTCAAATCAGGCCTTAGATACTTACTGGGTGACCCCGGGCAAGTCACTTAGCCCAATTGGCTTTTTTTTTTAAAGGCATATTTCAAATGATCCTAGTCTAAAACCTCTGGGCAAATCTAAAAGAGAAACCTTGAATTGTTTTTCTTTAACTTAAAATTTCTGAAACAATATCCTTCTTCAGCCTACCAGAAGACATTCCCTTCCTTCAGTAATGAGAGTGGTGACTATTCAAGCCTGGCTAAATCCAGAAGAGATTAGGGTTAATGATCACAAGGAATAAGTCTTTTGATTATTAGGTAAAAAAAAAATCTAGTGGGACAATCTTTGCCTAGCTAGAAAGCAAAAACCCTTGAAGAGGATGGTCAGAGAGGGATTAAATTTAGAAATTCAAATGAATATTGGTCTACTTGATGAGGGAAATAGTTAAGTGAACTCTTAGCTAAACCCTGAACTATTGCTTGATTCTAACAGTTATTAAGTCAGTATTCAAGAATTCTATTAATTTCAATTTCAAAATGACCAGGTAGAGAGACGTCTGAGGGCATGTATAAACAGTCAGTTTAAACATTTTTCCTTATGAGTAAAAAAAAAAAAGTGTAGAATAGAATCATAAATGAATGAAAAGAATGTTTCTAGCTGCCTTTTCTCTGAAATGCACAGTACAGAACTTTCACACAACAATAAATGACTTCAGCCCAAACTTCCAATTTCTCTTCCACTTGATGGTCATTGAAACAAATAATTCTCCTAAATTGTCTTTTCTGTAGGCAAAACACTCACTACTTTAATAATGATCCTTAAATGCTATCGTCTCCAAACCTCTCAAAATGCTGGTTAACTTTCTCAGAATATGTCCAAGTTCCTTTGTTGAACTGTTGTCTACCCAAACCTTCTTCCATCTTTGGCGTGCACTGTTGTTGTTGGGGTTTTCTTGGCAAAGATGCTGGAATGGTTTGACCTTTCCTTCTCCAGCTTATTTTACAAATGAGCGATCTGAGGAAAATAGGGTTAAGTGACTTGCCTAGGGTCACACAGTTAGGACGTATCAGAAACCGGATTTGAGCTCACACAGAAGATTCTACCTAACTCCAGGCCCATGTGCTCTATCCACACCAATGACCTACCCTTCACTTTCACTACTGATGGAGAATTTATTTATCCTTATTAACTTTCATTTTGTTAGATTCTACCCATCATTTTATCGGCCAAGGTTATTTTGTAAAGATTCTCTGTTGTTCAGAATTTAAGCCTTCTCTTTCAGGTTTGTATGTTCTACAATTCTGATACATGTTTTGGCTAAGTGTTCCCAAAAGTCATTGAGCAGAAGTGATCCCTTTCTATACTTCCTTCCTCCTTTTTATTCACATCTGCCTTCCACATAATATCTAAAGAAGTTGGAGTATCTCTAACAGAGTTATAAACACACACACACACACACACACACACACACACACACACACACACACACACACACACACACCAGTCTACTAATCACCAAATACATAGATTCATCACATGTTAAAGATGGAAAGTATCTTTAAAGTTTAAAAGATCATCTCATTCCTTTTTTTTCATGTAAAAGAAAGGCAAAGCTTTCTAAGAACACATGACTAAATTGAAAAGTTGGGCTCATTCCATTATTATATCACACTCCTCCAAACCTCCAAATTTTACTTTAAACCAACTGTACTGTAAGCTCAAACACAGGGACCAATGTTGGAAAACCACTGAGTCCTAGAACAAGAATAAGAAAAGAGCTTGGGGATCATGGCATCCAACCAATACCTGAAGCATGGATCCTTTCCATGACATTCTTTCCAAGGTCTTCCTAGTTGTAAGGCTGTTTTTGTTTTCACTGGGCTTTTGAAAATTTTGTACTTCATAGCTATGTTTGCCTTAATTCTGTTCTGTGGGGCTGTTAAAAAAAAGTTTAATCCCACTTCCCTATGACTGTCCAGCAAATATTTGAAGACAACACAAATATCCCTCATCTTCAGCCTTCTCTTCTCCAAGTTAAAGACTCCTAGTCCTTCAAATGATCTTTAAATGGCATAATTTATCATTTCCTCCCCTGACCAATATTGTTCTCCTACTCTGAATAACCCACCTCCTAAGTGGAATACCCAGAAATGAATCCAGAACCATAGGACAGATGCATCAAATTAGGGAAGGAATGTTGCCTTCCTTGTCTGGTGATTATTTACAAAGCATTTTTAGATGTATACAATGAAGAATGACATGATTAAATGAGATAAGAAGTACCTTATAAACAGTTTTACAGCTATGTTGTTGCCTTTCAGTCTTTTCACTAAATCCAACTCTTTGTGACCCCATATGGGGTTTTCTTGGCAAATTTACTGGAGTGGTTTGTCATTTTACAGATGAGGTGACTGAGGCAAACAGTTGAGTTTAAGTTGAAGGAAATAGTTAAGTGACTTGTCCAGGGTCATATAGCTAGTAAATGTCTGAGGCTGGATTTGAATACAGGTCTTCCTGACTCTGGGACCCCAGCACTGTGCCACCTAACAGTAAATATTTCATAAATATGAAAAGTGAGGCCCCAAGTGGCTGTGAGAGGGACACATGGCAAGCAAGTGCCAGAATCCTGATCTCACTCTCAGTTTTCAGGAGAAAGTATACAAAGAGTCTATGGCCGTAAAGATCTAACATAAGTTTTTAGAAATTCAAAGGTTTTAACATAGCTATGATTGTCTTTGACTTTTAACAGAATGTTCATGAGCAGAGTTGAAAAACAAGAGGTTAAAATAAGGAAAACTATACTCTGGTTTCAAAATAAGAGTTCCATGAAATTTCACAAACTACCAGAGAACTAAATTAACATGACTAACAGTAGTGCAGGAAGTCTATAAAAATACAAGGAATTTTTTTTTTAATCTTAAAAGGGTGTGTTTCAGATGGAGGAAGGAGGGATGGGGAGGGAGAGAGAGAGAGAGAGAGAGAGCAAGAGAGAGAGAGAGAGAGAGAGAGAGAGAGAGAGAGAGAGAGAGAGAGAGAGAGAGAGAGAACAGATTTCTAAAGTTTGTTACTCCAAATGTTTCAAAAACCATGTTACATGCCGAGTAATCAGAGGGAAAAAGGTTATTTTTTTGGCTGATGAGGAAAAAAAATGTTATTTTCTTTGGCTGATCATTACATAATATAATGGGTAAAATGCAGGACTTGAATGAAAACTAAAACATATAAAGCATGAAATATTATAACATTGACTTCACACTCCTGGTTTGTAGTTTCAGACTATGGAAACAAAGTTGGGGAAAAGAAAGTTGGCACACAGCAAGAGGGGGATTTGTAATAAGGTCAAGTAAGAATAGCTTTCTGAAATAATTGAAATATGCATTCTGCTTTGATTCACACTAGCATTTAGTATCAAGGCTGAAATGCACAGATGAACAAGTTTACACATGTCACTAACTGGGGGGGAAAGTTGGAAATGTATATTAAAGTCCTGTCTCAATACCTTACAATGTCATGGAAATGACCTTGTTTGTCATCTAAAGACTAGCCTAGAGGACTCTTTCAAATGACCAATTTTTTGAGCCATAGCAACTTATCAAGTCTACTAAGGCATGGAAAGTGTGTGATTTTCACCAATGAATGGAGCATATACTCACTGAAATCACAGAATCTTGAAATATTTAAATAATTATGTACAGGAAAAACAAGGCACTTTAAACAAGCTATTACCCCTACCCTGAGACCAGTGCTTGACTATCTTGGTCCAATATCTCTCAGCAGAGAAATTCCAATCTCATTTGCAAATATGGAGTTTTGGTGGTCTTCCTCACCCAACACCCATCATCAAGGAGAAGGGGTGAAAAGAGAAAAGCAGCACTGGAAAAAAGCAAGAAGGGGTAGAGAGGAGGGGAGATGGAGAGAGAGATGGGGGGGAGAGAGAAAGAGGGGTGAAAGGAAAGGAAGGGGAAAGGAAAGAAGAGAGGAGGGGAGGGGAGGGGACGGAAGGGAGAAGGGAAGGGGAAGATGGAGAGTCAGGTAAAAGATGATGTTGAGACCAAGAGTACTTGAGAAGGTAGCCTTAGCAAGGAGGAAGGCAACCTCATCCTCAGAGCCAAGATTGAAAGGAAGAAGAATTCTAATGTATAAAGGAGGGGAAACCAAAGGATTTCATTCTTCTCATAAGTAGTAGGAGTTAATTCACCTTCAAAAAGTGGTCACAGTAGTGGAATTAGAGTCTCAAAGAAAAATAAGTTGCAGAATTGTAGAATTATAAAATAAAGAGTAAATCAGTACCTAATAAAAAGACTGCCATGTAGTAGTGGTTGCCCTGGGACTATATGGCATGAATCTGTATTGGAAATAGTCAGAAATTTGGGGGCCTCCTCTACCAGTAAGGGACTGTAACAGAGTACTCAAAATTTTGGAATGTATGACAGTTGTGGATTATGATTATTATTTTTGAGGTTTCTAATTAAATTAGCTTTCTAGAAATCAGAAAATTTTTATCTAATTGGAAAAGAGATATAACCATTTTATAAAAATAAAAAGTAAAAACCAAACCAGATTATAGAAACCTACATTAACAATACATTAGAACACTTTTAGGAGGCATGATTTTAAAAAATATATATATTGTCACCAGTCGTTACAAATGAACAGGTCTCAAAAATAACATTTGTGTTCAAAAGGATCACTAAGAGAATTTTGCCGTAACTTGTATTTAATGCAGCAAAAGCACTCTATAAAATTCCACCAAAATAAAAGCCAGAGACAGACACACAGAAGCTCTGATAAGGTAAATACACAAAATGCCTACTGCTGCTTTATATATTTTACTGCTAAAGTGGTGATGCACTGAAACCACACATGCCACTTATCACAGAGCAGGACACAAAAATTTACTATGGATGGATTCTAAGTTAACATCGATTTCAACAGTTTGCCATCCATCAGCTATTCTGCTGCCAATTAGCACCTTAAGAACAACATGTAAATATTTCAAAAAACATGTTAGCAATTAAAGAGAGGAAATATTCCACATAAAAACCAGGAAGAAACTGGGTTAAATGCCAAAAGGTAACTGACTTCTGAGAACATCAAGCTTTCACAGCAAATCAAGAATAGTATATCCTCTTTAACACAAAAATACAACATGTAGATGCTATTTAAAATTTAGTACATGCCAATTATTATTTATTGCTTTCAAAGTTAATAGATCTCCTAATGGAAAACAAGAGGTTTTTAACGTTGTGCATCATTAGCTTGCATTCCACACCAGTAATGAAGTGTTGACAACTGCCTTTCATGCCCTAAGAATGCAAAAAATTCAAAATAAAGGTAGTTTGGATTTTTCACCTAAAATCAGCTTTTCACATGCACACTTTCTAGAAGGGGAAGATCATCAGAAGGGATCCAGATGGTCTTTCATGTTAACTCTAGTATCTCATTTAGATGCATTAAGTTCAAGATTTATTCTTCAATGGCTTATCATGGAAAACATAGTTATGCCCAACAATTAAAGAGAAATAATGTTTATAAATGTGATGGAAATATCAAATGGGCTGGAAGCAAAATGATTTGCCCTACAACTACACTTAGAACCAATCACAACCCAATAGCCTTTCAGTGGGTATTAGAAATGCTTATCAAAAATAATCCAACCAAATCTCTTAACAGACATTAATACTTCAGTGTTTCTGAGAAGAAAATGAACCAATGCCTAATCCTTATGAAAAAAAATACATACAGAAAACTGATGTAATTAAAATGGATCATATGTGTAGTTGGGAGAGATTTCACATACCACCTATTCCAAACCCCTCATTTACAGGAAAAATTAAGTGACTTACCCAAGGTGATAGAATGGAATGTAGCATAGACAAAAATCAATAATTATGCTCTAACTTAGGAGTCATTACTTTTTTTTCCCCACTGTACTGCACTGTCTCCTGGTTGGGAATGGAGGGAAGTTTTCCAGATGCTAAAATACGGTAGTTCATAAAAAAGGCATGTCCAATTTTTCACTTCTGGTTAAGCCTCATTAAAAATCTATACAAAATTTTCTTAGCAGAAATATATATCCTTGGAACTTACTAGAATACCATAGAAGAACCAACATAGAAATTATCATAGAAACTTTGTTAATTAAACATGTATGTATTCTTACAGTTAGAAATTTTCACTGTCCTATCAGAAGAGAGAAACTTAACTACAAGTATCTGGATTATGAAGCATATATCAACATCAAGTATAAAGTTTATGTCAGAAACAAAGTATTTCACCCTACAATATTTCATACCCACATATTCATACAAATGCGGAAATAGAGAATGCTTATGGGTAATGACAGATATTTCATTTGTGTAGAGAAATAGGAAGAAAGAAAGGTTCTTTGATGACTTAATTATCTGAACTAGGCTAAATATTTTTGCACATTCTAGCTCCCTGGTCAATTACCTTGCTTACATCAAAACTCTCGACAGCTCCCCCCACTCAAAAACAATACAAAATCCTGTTTCTAATTTACACACACACACACACACACACACACACACACACACACACACACACACACACCCCTGCTTCATGATTGTCTTTGCAGAAAAGTACTGACTATCCTTGTTCACCTTTGGGAGAGATGGATCCAAACCTGGGATTTTGTTGGTGAAGGAGTCACCCCATAAGGAAGCTTCCTCTAACAAGGCAGATCTGCAACTTAGGCCCTGGTCAGGTGGCACAGTGGAGACAGTTTTGGGCATGGAGTCACAAAAGCCTGGATTTGAATCCTATCTCAGACACTTACTGATTGTGTGTCCTCGGGCAAGTCACCTGGCCTCTTTACATCTCAGTTTGCTCATCTGCACAATGAGGATAATAAACAGCACATATTTCACCAAGTTGTTGTGGGGTTGCAAATACTTGGTGAATCTTAAAACGCTATATAAATGCCAGGTACTGTCGTCGTTGTATTAGCATCATGGAGTTTTGGAGAAACCTAAGACAACAGGTAGCATGCCCAAGGTCACACAAACAGCAAGCATCAGAAGCCAGACTTAAGCCCATGATTTCCTGACTCTGAAGTGGGCTTTCAATCTCCTATCACATGTTGCCTATCTGGTTATGTCCAGCATACTATCTCCAAATGATAACGAAAGGCCTTCCATCTGATTCACATATTGTGACAAGAACAGCATCCCAGCCAGTTTGCAAATTAGATCATTGAAGCTCAGGCACCCAAAACAAGGTTGCTTTCCATCCTACAGTAGAACTCTCCCACAAGCATCTGCCTGAACAAAATCAGGATAAAGATATTTTCTTTAAGCTTCTAAAGATGCTGGAAGATTTTATCTAGCTTTGAAACAAACTCTCCAGAATCAGGTTAGCACAGGTTCCTCCAATGACCTTTGAATTCAAAACAGCTTCCCTGAGACACTAACAGCACTACAATGGTGACTTCTTTAGACTGTACGTGATCTTGGACATTCTTTAAGCTGCAGTGTAGTACACTTTCTTTACTAAATGCTATTGTAGCCTTGTTCAAAACATCAACTACTTATCTCTTCCTTAGCCCACGCTAGAAATGGAAAGCGTCACTTCTTAGAATGATACAAAGTATGTAATAAAGATACACTGACCTCTTTCTCCAAGTTTTTGCATTTACTGGTTTTCACCTTTCATCTAATGGAAAAGATATTAAGTACTTTTGGTTTAAAGACTATTTTCCAAACTAAAGTCTGCAGGAGGAAGGAAAAGTAAATGAGATGATGAATTCATTCTAAAACAGCCTTCTTAGACCGCAACTACTGCTAGCAAAATCTCTTCTTTGCTCAATGGTCTTACACCTTCACTAAAAGATGTCTAGAAAACATGTCTACTACACATTGGGAACTACTTGAAAGTATTCTCTCCTGATGCTTCCTACCTAGCAGAAATCTCCCTCCCTCCTATCTACATTGCTGCTGCTGTTGCTATGTGTACTCTAGAACAGGGTTTCTTAAACTTTTTCTACTAGGGACTCCTTTCCCCCCAAGAAACTTTTACTCGACCCTGGGGATATAGGAATATTAAATAGGTTTACAAATCAAACATTTACTCATAAATCATAAAGAAATTTGTTTCAAAACAATTCTTTGGTATACATGAAATCTTACCATTCATTAAAATAAGACAAAAACAAATGAGATGGATGCACTTGTCTATTTTTATGTAAAGAATTAAATCTCAGCAGAATATCTGATACTGCAGGATAGAGAACATCTTCAACACTTTTTGGAGTTGACTGATATTTTGATTTTATAATCATCAATGGTGAGAACTCCACTTCATATAAATACATAGTACAAAATGGCAGAAGTACATGTACTGCCATTTCAGAAATTGTTGGAAATTCTGTCCTAATCCCAAGCCAAAATCCATTTAATGATTTCATATGTACAGGAAAAACACAGCAATTCATAACATACAATAGTCTTGAATCTGAGCTGAGGTGTTTCTGGAAGCATTCATTGGCATTGCTGGCATGAGGGCATGCGCAGTGCAAAGTGTGCATGTTATGTGTTCAGAACCAAGACTACAGTCAAAGTTGCATGATGCAACACTAGTAAGCACTGCCAGAAAAATCTCAAATTCATCATGTATTTGATTTTGAATTAATTTTGGGTGGCTGTACATTCAGAAACCTTTTACTGTTGCCAATTTTTTTGTGACCCATATATTCAGTTACTCAGCCCCATATGGGGTCAGGACCCACAGTTTAAGAAGTGCTGCTCTAGAGTACTTCGAGGTCTTCAAAGTGCTTTACAAACATTGCCTCATTCTCCTCTCACAACAGCCTGGTCTAGGATATAGTGTAAGTAGCATCCCCATTTAACAAAAGAACCTCATGCTGAGAGAGAAGTGATTTGCTCAAGGTCATAAACCTAGTAAACAACAGAAGACATTCTGACCCTTATCCCTGGGTTCCAAACTTATTCCTTCTTCCCACCGTATCCCACTACCACATGTCACTGTAAAAACTCAATTCAATAATCATTTATTAAGAGCCTACTATATGTCAGGCACTGTGCTAAGCACTAAAGATACAAAAAGAGGCAAAAGACAGTCCTTGCCCTAAAAATAACAATAATCCATTTTAAGAATTAAATTCTAGTAGAAGATGGAATGTCTGGTACATAATAGGTGCTTAAGAAATGTTTGCTTCCTGACTTGTTGGCTGAAAGAAAGGAGGCAAGTGTCACTGAAATGCAAAGTATTTGGAGGGGATTAAGGTTTAAGAAGACTAGAAAGGTGAGAGCAGGATAGTTTTTAAGGTGCTTTAAAAGGCAATGGGGAGGGGGGTGTTAAATTTCATCCTAAAGGTGAGAGGAAGGGACAAGGTCAGAAATGCCCTTTAGGAAGATCACTTTGATAGCTGACAGGATGGACTGAAGTGGGGAGAGCCTTGAAGTAGACTATGGCAATAGTTCAGACATAAGACAAACTTTAAGGTTTAAAAAATGCTTCACCCCCCCCCCCAAAAAAATAAATGCTTCACCCAGAACAACAATTATTTTTTTCCTTTGAAACAATTATTATTTTCCTTTGAAAGATCAGCAGCCCTTCCCTGGCCCCCTTTTTTGAGGTGACTAGCAGCGTCGCACTGGATAGAGCACTGGACCCAGAGTCCCCAAGAACTGAGGTCAAATTCATACTCAGATAATGTGGCAACTGTATGACCTTAGGCAGATTGCTTAACCTCTCTGTGCCTCAGTTTCTCCCATTATAAAATGAAAATAAGAATAGCACCTGCCTCTCAGGGTTATTGTATAGATAAAATAGATAACCGTTGCAAAGTGCTTTCCAAACTTTAAAGTGCTAATATGAAAATGCTATACAAACCTTAAAAAATAAATAAATGAAGAATTATAACAACAATTATGAAGTAATGAAGAATCATGAAATTTAAATAACTTGCCCATGGATCACAAGGATGTAAGAGTAGAAACCAGGATTAAAACTCAAAAGTATCAAAAGCTCTTCCCACTATATTTGCTCAACATAACTTTGATCCAAAGAAAAAACACTCTTTCCCTCTCTCTGTCTCTGTCTATTCTCTCTCTCTCTGTCTCTCTCTCTCTCTGTCACACACACACACACACACACACACACACACACACACACACACACACACACACCCTAAATGCTAAGAAAATCTAACAATTTGGAAAGCTTACCAAGTACATACAGGACCAGAAAAATAATTAAGCTGATGACATAGCCAGAAAAACAAATTTGAACAACACCTGCAGTGCATTCTAGAGCATTCATATTAAATCAAGCACAAGAATCACACAGGGTGAGACCACGTGGATGAGTCGCAATCTACTTCAGTAGAGATACTACAACACTAACAAAGTAACCAACTTCTAGTCTCTGCACAAAATAGAGCAATGCTCACTGAGTTTTGTTTTATTGAAGTATTGATAGCTTTGTGACATGCACCTATTTCACTTTTGGCTTGTGAAAGTTCCTTTTTAGTTCAGTAAACTAAAGATGTGTTTGTTGTTTCTATAGAGATTGTGAAAATAGTCAATTTAGTCCATGTGTCACAAGTTTGGACTCAGGGTAGTGGACAAATTGCCATCTAAATAGGTAAGACAAGATTGCTGCCTTTTAACAATTCAGCATATCTAGATTCCTTAAACAAATGCCCACTACTTGATAAGCAACAAATTCCTGTAAATTGTGATTCCAAAGTTTAATAAATGGAGTTGCTCACCTAAGAAAAATACACACAGTATGTGATAGAAAGGACAACTCCCAAGACAGCAATCTAGTTTGACTGTACTCCCTTACTTAGGACAGTTCAGAATATAACAACAAAAACATACTTACTTCTGAGGTTTAAATTACCATGCTTGTTGAGAAATAAAATCACTGTTGTGCATACTATATAAATAATAAAGTTATGTGTATTATATAAAACTGGCATTTGAAATGAGTAGCTCTTTACTGAATTGTGGTACTGCCATAAGAGCAGTCTAATATTTCTCTCCTCTTAGAAGAAAGGCAGGACAATGAAAGAAGGACATTGCATAAACCATCAAATGATGTTCCCCTTTCAGCTTTGGCCTGTTTTTCTTTGTTATAAAACAGAGTTGAATTGCAGGGGCTAGGGAAAAGTAGGGAGGGGTTTGTTTCCAGAATGACTACAATGTTTTTTTAAAAAAAAATGGGTAACAATAAATTTTTTGGAAAGGCGTATATGTGTACCTTATCAACATCATAATAAGGTATCCATTATGTACAACAAATTATACAAATCTCTAAAAAAAAAAAAATCAGAAACCCCTTGGGTTCTAAGCAAAGTGAAATGGTTTAATCTTCAGGGCTCATAAAAGAGAAACCTGCTTGAATCATGATTACTGAATAAGTAAGTAGAGTCTCTCAAATTACTCCACACTTTTTCTCAAACTTTGAATTCTGATTACCTCTATGGTCTCAGGCTTTTTTTTTTTTTTTTGTGGCTACTGTGATTCTTAAAGTCCATGACAATGAATTTCAAGTTACCAAAAACTCTTCAGAGAAGAACACTGTGTGCTGCATATTTTTAACAAAATAGAATGAGACAAATTCATTATCCGTTTTTAACATATTATAAATGGACTTTTTTTTTAATTTGCTCTCCTTTCTCTACGGGAAAAGTATTCTCAAACTGTCTACTATTAACAATTAGGCATTAATATCTGTGAGAGGTACTAAAAAGGTGGTTGGAAAAAAAACTTTTAAAAACCACATGACTTAAAAGTTTATATTATGACTTCTAGGAAGTGAAATTATAATAGTAAATTGGTAAAATGTGATTCATGTGCAAGTATTTGAAGGCCACGGCTGGTTCCTTTCGATTATATCACTAATATTGTAGGGAATGGGACCCCTGTTCCCCCATATACCCACCCTGCCTTTGCACAAGCTGTCCTCTGCCTGGAATGTATTGTTTTTGATTAACAAGAATTTATTTAACTCCTATGTATCAGGCACTGTTCTAGCTCAGAAAAGGGAGAGGATAAGGGAGAGGAGAGACAAAGGGGGTGGGGGGGTGGGGGAGAGAGGGAAGTGTGAGGGAGGGATGGAGAGGAGAGAGGTGAAGAGAGACAGAGAGAGGGAGACAGAGAGACAGAAAGAGACCAAGATAGTTCTTGCTAGCTTTCAGATAACATGGTAATATATTCTAATGAAGGATTCTAAAGAATATGTTCCCAGAGAAGTGACTAAGGTATGTACAAAATAATTACAAAGTGATGTGTCATGGGAGTGGAGCTTAAAAAATAGTGGAATCGTGGAAGAGCTCAAAGGAGATGGCACTGGAACTGATTCTTAAAAGAATTAGGAGTTCTAAGAGGAAGTGAAGAGAAAAAAAGAACATTCCAGGCATAAAAAACAGGCTATGCAAAGGCAGAAGACTTATTTGAAGGAAAACAACAGAAGTTTGCCTATATGTATGTATGTATGTATGTATGGTCAAGTGCTTAAAGGAGATTAATATGTAATTAGCCTAGACAGCCACACTGAGGCAAGAATATGAAGGACTTTAAGTGACAAAAGAAGTAATGGGGAACCAAGGAATCTTCTTGAGGGTAGAAGTGACATGCTTTAGTAATATCTATTTGGCAGTTATGTGAAAGATTGGAGAGAGGTAACAGTGGACACAGGGAGATCAACTAAAAAGTGACTACAGTAGTGCAGAGGAGAAAGAGTGATTTCCTTCTTCCACTATTACAATCCATGGATTCCTTCAAGCTACAATGCAGGTGTTATCTGCTAACTGAAGCCTTGAGGTCCTTCCTGATATGTCCAGTTATATAAATGCTCTCCCTCCTGAGATTATTTTGTATTTAATTTTTAAATTATTTGTTAATATTTATATTGTACTTCTTACCCAAGACACCAGCCTTCATTAGAATGCACATTCCTTAAGGCAAGGATTGTAACATTTTTCCTTTAAATCCACTGTGCATGGCACAGAAGAAGCAAATGGTAAACATCTGTTAAATCAATTAATAAATAACAGCAGAATCAACTTGAGTGCAGTTTCCCTTAGGTTACCTTAGATTGAAAACTTTTGATAATTTGACTGGCCACAAAATATGTGTCCATATACATCCCTAAAGCCATAAGAGATCAAGAACTGGAGAGGGATTAGATCTTCCCTTTTGTCTGGGATTTTTTATATAATTATTAAATATTTACTATGTCCAAAGCACTGAGCTAGACTGAAGAAGTGTTCAATTTTTTGTAAGCATCACTCCACCAAGGATCTTATGATGAGCTTATTACAGACTTCACAAAGTCAAGTGCTATGAGAAGTCAGAAGGCCATGGTCACAAATTAACAACTAAGGATTTAGGAAAAGTCACTGGGAAAAAGGTAGTATTTGAGTTGGGTTTTGAAGAACAAGCATCAGTTCAACAGGTGAAAAGGAGGGGAAAGCAACAATCTGAGCAGGAGTACATAAATATGACAGTTGGGAGTATGTGTTCAGGGAAGAGACAGCCATCCTTAGAAATGAAGGGTGGATGCCTACATATAAAAAACTAACCTTTCAGAAATGAATTCTGGAGAGAAAGCAGCTGGCCAAGGAAAGATAAAGGCACAGGTAGCATGCTGACATTTCTCTTTAAATCACTGATCATAAGAAATAAGTGCCAAATTATTTTGTAATGGGCTAAAATGTATGAGATGTTTAAAGTGTCTATATAAATATTAAATCAAAAGAGCATCTAATTATTCACAATACAACTAAAATTAATCAACTGCTCATTCTATGTATGATTTTGCTTTATTGTGTTTTTTGATCACAATAGCAATGTAAATATTGTTATTACCACCTGTGTGAAAATAATCAAACTAAGACCTTGGGAAACCCTGTAAGAATAACAAAATGTATCTAAATTGTATACTATTTACTGATTAGATATCAGACAGGTTAGTATCAGTTACCACAGTGCTCTGTTCAGCATCTAGATGAAATATTCTGCTATCATGAGTCCTGCATTTTAACATATTCAATACTGACAGGGCACCTCAGTGGTCCGCTAAAATCTTCTCTGGAAGTTTTGAAGACAATATAAAATAATATGACTGCTCTACTGTGCATTGCTTACACAAAATGCGTGAAACATATGAAGCAATATCTGGGTAGGAGTCACAGATTTTATTAATGCAATGAGTGAATTTTTCAATGGGTAGCATGAATAGAAATGTACTTGAGAGAATTCCATACTTCTAAGATAACTTATTATCTAGATCAGTTTTTCCCAACCCTTTTCCAATGTGTCAGACTCATGAACTTTTAGGGACACATCTGGAAGAATCTTTCTTCTCCAAGGATATGCAAATATTTTTAGAGTAAATTTTTTTTCAATAAGCACAATGTATTTAATAGCCTTCATCCTCCAGTTGATGCCAGAGATTTAACAACTTCCTTTTAATATTGACCTAATGAGATAACAATTGTAAAGCAATTAGCACAGTGTTTGCCACCTAGTAAATACTACAGGTTAGTTATTATTATTGGTTGATGAATTTTATTATTTCATTTATACACATATCATATTTCATTATATATTTATACATTATATATTTAATTTATACATCAATTTAATAGAGAAGACAAATAATAACTGATTCTTGTATACAAAGGAATTCTGTTATATAGTGCATGTGTATGCCTAATTACTTGACTGAGGAGGTCCCTATAACCTTCTTCCCTTAGCATATTAGTAGGAATGAAGGAAGTAAATAAGTATTTGAAAGGGAGGAGAAAAGGGGAAAGGGAGGAGAAAAATGGGACAGGAACAGAGGAGGGAAGGAAGAAAGGAGAATGAGGGAGGGAGGGACAGAGAGACAGAGACAGACAGACAGACAGACAGACAGAGATACAGAGACAGAAAAAGAAACACTTTGCTCTTGAGGGCTTTCATTCTAACAGGAAGACAAGACACAAAAGGTACACAGGGTGGAGGTGGAGAAATTACACAGGCCAAGATCAAGGTTTGAAAGTCCACAATAAGTAAGGAGCAGGAGAAATGAAGGAAGCACAGCCTGCTCCCCACAAAAAACTGGGAGCTTTGAGGAGGAAAATCAACAATGGGAGAAGAGAAGGGGGGAGAAGGAAGATTTTGTCCATGGTAAATGAACTGGGGGTAGCACACTGAGGAGTACGATGAGTTTATCACCTGAAGTAATTGTCACCGTAGAAGAATGGATGAACTCTAAGGGATGAGGCAAAAAATAGGAGGAAATGAAAAAGCAAAAGCAGGAAAAAGTGAAGGTAATTAGCCTGAGGGTGTTGAAGGAGGCAAATGGGCAACATAACTAAGGAGAACAGACCCTCAAGGGGAATGCTAGTATATGCTATGTACTCTTCTATCTCATTTTCTTAGAGCAAAGCACTAAGCCTGGCACACTATGTAAGTATTGATAACATTTTATTGAATTGAAATTGGCAGAGCATGGAGTAAAGAAAATAGTTCCATCTCTATTCTCTGGATTCTAAACTGGCAAAAGAAAAAAGGAAACCCAGAAAATCTTTTTATGACATGGGATAATTCCAATATACTAAATGAAAATTTTAATATGTGTGACTTGGTATATCAAGAAACACTTTCATTTTAGCAATTCATTCATTTTCAATAAATAATAATGCCACCGGAATGGATAAGTCTGTCCAATGAAAGAATCTTGCCGATGAGAAAATGACCTTAATTGGTTCCAAAAAGCAAAGTTGGCTTCAGCCTAGTCAGAACCACATTATACTGGAGGATTCTGACAAAATCTACATTACAACCACTGGTTTATATTACAAATTATCTCCTTTTCAATTCAACTCCTAAAGCATCTCTCTCTCTCTCTCTCTCTCTCTCTCTCTCTCTCTCTCTCTCTCTCTCTCTCTCTCTCATCTTGCAAGTAAGGTACTCTCTTAGGAACTGGGTCATACAAAGATCAAAAAACAAAACAAAATAGTCCTTGCCCTTCAAGACTTAGTAAGATAAGTCCAAAAAGGCAAGAATCAATGACTAATTCAGTTTAAGAAGAAAATGACCTCTGCTTGACAAACAAGAAATCTCTCTCACAAAACAACTCAGACAATAAAGTGAACTTGCCTGACATACTAAAGAAAAATAAGTTAGTGCATCCATAATTTCTGTCTTCTACCACCAGGCTAAAGAAGCCTCGAATAAGCTTCTTCTTAAAATACTATCCTAGTCTCCTAGTCTCCCTACTATCTCCATTCTCTTTCCTCTCAATAATAAATTCTAAATACAGCTACTATACTTTCATCTCCTTAAAACATCACTTCCCTAACATTACTGCAATATATATATATATATATATATATATATATATATATGACATCCCATGAATGTGTCACAGTGTTCTGACCTATGTTTCAATGGTCAAGATTAGTGAACTATTTTCCCTATCTTTTCTGCCACTCAGGATCCTATTCCTATATGGTGGCATGGCTCAATTTCCACATTCCCTCAATGAAACTTTCTTTGATTACTGAAGCCCATAGTCAGACCTCCAGGACTCTGAACTTAAAGATTAATAGAATTTCAGAGCTCTCTAAAGCAGTTATTGTCTACATCACTTATTTTCCACTTTAAAAATACCCTTATCTTGCTACATCTCTTCTATGGTCTTATGTCCTCTATTGTCATTTAACATTTTCTTTAGGTATGTGTTTCCAGTTAGATAATGCCCTCCCTGTAGGGCAGGAACTGTATGTTTTGTTTCTTCTTAATTCTCTGCACCACAAGCATAATACTTACATCATAAATTACTCTGCCAAAGAGCCATTACTGACTAGTCTTCCATATTTCTAACAATTTTATGTGGTTATTAAATATAGAAGTACATGTATGTATATAAACAATGTAGTTAATAAATATAGTTTCATATTTTAAATATAATATATAGTTATCAATATTCCCTTAGCATTACAACTACAGCAAATATGTTATTTATTCTAAAGAATAAAAAAAACACATACATCTTTGCCAATTAGGCAGTTAATAATTAAATTAATAAAAGTAATAATAATAATGATAAATAAAACTTTTTCCCTCATTACTGGCTTGGCTATGGACAAGTTATATCCAATCTCTGGACTTATTTACTCAGTTGCAAAATGAGAAAGTTGGACAAGATGACTTCCAAATTCCTTTCCATTTCTAAATCTACAATTTTGTACTAATACCCTTTAATAGACCATGATGGAAGAGTGGTCATCATGAATCGCAGTCACTGTAGAATAGCAAGTGTGCATTGCATACTACAAAGCATCTGAAAATGGCATTAATGATTTTAAGTTATTTAATATTTTCTTGCCACATAGCACTTTTATGTTTCATTTTATTAGCAAACACATGTAACCAATCTCAATGTTATTAAATCACCCATGTGCTCAACTTATATCATTGTGCAAAATGCACCAAGGATAAAGCAATCATTCCTCTCCATTATCACAGCTTGGAAGTATCACAAGCTCATTTCTCAGATCACAATTTTAAAATGTTCTTTGTGAAAGCTGATCAGCCTTCAAATCAATTAATAATACTTTAAATGTAGTAATATATAAAAAGTAGCACTATAAAACTTTAAAAAGCTTATGATAATATTTTCACTGAAATAACATAATAAAACAAACAGGATAGACTAAGAATCCTATTGCTAATCACTTCAATTGCCTTCAGCAATGGAACCAGTAAGTGGTTTATTACTATATTATCAAATGCCTAGGGTCACACAATGAACTAAGTGTCTGAGGCAGGATTTTAAATCAGATCTTCCTGAATCCAGATTCAACACTCTTATCTACTGCAACAGCTACCTGCCAACTCAGCAAAGATGCCCTCCCCACATTTCCCTTCTACTTCAGTGATACTTAAAAGTCCATAGAGACTGATTTGATTCCATTGGCTTATCAAACTTGAAAACATGCCAAATATCATGTATGCTACCTGCAACAAAATCCTTGAAAACAATTATATTTGGTGTTAATCTTAGATTTACAACTTTTAATAGATTTTAGGAAAGAGATAAAACAATAATCTCATGGTTAGAGGACTGATAAGGACAATAGGTACAGAAATTAGAGCTTCAAAATATTAAAAACAAACTTGGTCTTAGAATCACTTTATTCCCACGTAAGAGGTGAGAATATATCTCAATTAATCAATTGACAGAGACAGATTAAATAAGTTATTTATACACACACACACACACACACACACACACATTTATATGAATATGTGGAGGGTGAAAGGAGAGGAGAAGAGAGAGTAGTATAGAAGAAGGGAGGAGAGCTGAGGGAAGAGGAGAAAAGAAAAGGATAGGAGAGTTAAAGGAGTAGGAAGTGAGGGAAATGTAAGAGAACAGAGATAGTATAACAGCGGAGGGGAGAAAAGAATATATTAAGGGCGACAGACAAACTTAGGCATAAAAGTAAGAAATTTCCCTAAATAGGGGCTCAGAATGATTATGATTTTACTTCTTTTTGTTTAATAGAAACTCTTAAAGTGTCAGGGAACAGAATTATATGGACCAGAGGAACTATTATCCTGCACTCAGACTTAAAACAAAATCATTTTTATAACAAGTGTTTTTATTTAATTTAAAATTTTGTTTCTAAGCCAAAAAAAAGTTTTTATTAATTTTTTAAGCAAATAGTAGATTTCTCTATTCCAAACTGGCATGAAATAAAAAACAAAGGGGTGAATATATTTGAAAGCATCCATATACCACCATAACTAATTTCTGTTCCTTTCTAGCCAGAGTAGCTTTTACCACAAAAACCCTTATATTGGATAAGGCCTTGTGCAGTCTTCACTGCAATGGCAACTTAAATGATAATGCCATTGCAGAAACCTCCACTCTCTTTTGAATTCCTACTAACAGCCCCAAACCAGTCTTTCCTTGTGTCAGTTCCAATTTCTGTTTATCCTTACACAGAAGCTCATTTGACATTGCTGAGTACACTGGAAAAACTATACTAAAATTTCATTTTCAACATCTATGTGTAACAGGCAAAATCAAAAGGTTTCTGGTGATCGATGAAACACATGTAGAGAAGCTGATTAAAGTCTGTTACTTTTTCTATCACCACATTCATCTAAGTTTTTATGTTTTCCATAAGTAAGCACCACTGGAGAACTATTCATTTACATATACACCCGACTTTGTATACATTTTTCTTATGATAAATATTTTCAGTTTTCTAAATATTTCTTCAGAAGATTTATTTGAATTAACAAGAATTACCTCTACTCATGTTTATTTTTTCTCTTTTTAAATATTTATTTAATATTTTGTTTTCCCCAATTACACATAAAAACAATTTTTAACATTTCTTCATAAATTTTTAATTCCAAATTTTCCCCCTCCCTCTCCAAATGTACACATCTCACATTTTTACTGAATTACTACAATTCTGCTTTTCTCACAGAATAAATGCAGTACTTTCTTTGATGGGGGCACAAGTAATGTGGCACCACAGAGCTCTCTGAAAGAAGGGTTCTAAAAAGAGGAGAGAAGAAAGTAATACCTCCCCGAGACAGTGGAGTACCTCTGGAAAGACCTGACTCTGCAAATAAATTGGGGATGTTTTCATAAAAAACAGAGGTCTGTTCTCACCTTGGCTTGACTCAATGCAACATTTACCTGTAAATTTCCCACAACCCAGAAGATCTATCCATAGAAAGCAGTGTGCCTGAGAAGCTTGGATAAGGGGCTTCATGAAGGGTTAGCAAACAATCAAGGTGTGATTATGTTCATGGTCTAAATTCCTGCTTTATTTCAAAGAAAAAGAAAGAAAGAAAGGAAGGAAGGAAGGAAGGAAGGAAGGAAGGAAGGAAGGAAGGAAGGAAGGAAGGAAGGAAGGAAGGAAGAAAGACAG
>CM053581.1:526296894-526328112 GCA_028627135.1 Pseudochirops cupreus | reverse complement strand
AGAAAGAAAGAAAGAAAGAAAGAAAGAAAGGGAGGGAGGAGGGAACTAGGGAAGGAGGGAAGGAAGGAAGGAAGGAAGGAAGGAAAGAGAGAGAGACATACTTGGAAGACAAGAGGAAAATACTGAGAATTTCTGAGCAGAGAAATAATACAACTAGATCTATGTATAAAAATAAATGGTGACCAATGATCCTAGAAAATTGAAACAATTTGATAAGATAGCAATAAGTTAATATGGATGACTAAAGTATATCATAAGTAGTATTCTCAATGCATATTTCCAAATAACTTTTAACAGTTATTATAGATCTTTTTAAGTAAAATTTTTCTACTAGGAGATTTTTACATATTGCACAAATGCAGAATCATTTCATTTATAAAAGGGATCTAATGAGTACTCAAAAGATAATGGTGATCAATTATTTTTTCCCTTCTCAAACTGTCACATATTTACTTATCTGCATAAAATTTTGTATTTCCCCACTTGTATGTAAGCTCTTAGAGTACAATGACTTTCTCCTTTTGTCCTTATATCCTTAGTGCCCTACACATAAGTGTTTAATAAATGACTGTTGGAACAGGTTGAATTGAATTTCTACCATAAATAAAATAAAGAATATCATGCAACCTACTAGCAGTTAGTAAATGCAGCCTATTACAATAAAAAGAAGCAGTCCCAGATGCCCCTGAATCCCTGCTGTAGCACTTGTTAGTTATAAGGAAGACACTAGATTCCAGCAAACAAGCACTACGAAATCCTGGAGTCAGACGACCTATGTTCATTGATTTCTGATGCTGAATGATCACAAGAATCAAGTCACTTAGCCTCTCTCAGGCTCAGTTTTCCCATCTGTAAAATGAGAAATTGGGACTAGAAGGTCTCTAAGGTCCTTTCCAATTATACTCTATGGACTTGTCTGAATTTCAGTTGCATCATCTCCAAAATGGAAAACCAACATTTGCACCACCTAGCTAACAAGATTTTTCTGGGAAGCACTTTGTAAATTATATCAAATGCTACAGGAAGCCAAGTAGCACAGTGGACAGAGCAATGGGCCTGCAGTCAGGAAAAGAGAAGTTCAAATCCAGCCTCAGTCACTTATTAGCTATGTGACCCTGGGCAGATCATATAACCTGTTTGTCTCAGTTTTCTCAATTGTAAAATGGAAATAACGATAGCATCTGTCTTCCACAGTTGCTATGTGGATCAGATAAGTTAATACTGGTAAAGCAGCATAGTACCTGACACAGAATAGGTGCTGTATTTAAAAAAAAATAACTTTCTACCTCCTTGGGGGGTAGGGGAGGAAATATTATTTAGGCAATTAAGAATTCTTCCAAGTATATTTTTTGCACCAAATATTTTTGTCCTGTCTCTGACACATGCAGGTTACATGACCTTGTACAAGTCACTTAACCTCTCAGTGTATACCCAGATTACTCTCAAAGACCCTAAATTGCTCAACAGTTGTAGAACTGCATTGGTAGGCCATATTTCCACACAAAGAACCCCTAAGATGAATGAGAGCACATCTAGAACAAAAACAAAATTTATTTTAGTAATATTTATATATGACTTAATAAAAAAAAGTATAAGCAAAACAAGGTAAGTTGTTGAAAAGCAGGTAAGTCTATGAATCCCAGGGGCATGCTCTTCATGTCAGAAGGAAATGTAGAAGGTCTCCAGTAAGTTAAGTGGATCTTAACATGGTGAATTACATGGAGGAAAGTCATACACAATAGGCAAGCATGGATGAGCTGTTTGTTATCTCTGTCACTGGAAGTAATGCCCCAGTAAGATCTCTGATCCACTGGCATATTTGATATATGGACAATAGTTGATATGGCTAATATATACACAGACACACATGTATAAATATGCATGTGTGTCTGTATGTGTAGAAGAAGTTTTGTATATTGTATGTACAATGTACATAGAGAATAACATTTAAAATGTGACCAAAAAAAAAACCATTGGAATAACTAACATTAATTGTTAGCCACAAACATAACACAAATTCACTGTTTGATTTTACCAGATTTGGTTTGTTTGTTTTTTACTTGCCAAAGAACATTTGTTTCTGGTCACTGTGAAAGACTTCCAAATCATACGAAATCTATGAGAAATATAATGGGTATTAATTACAATTTCTTTTACTTTCATAGACAACTCAGTTATTTTTAACCCAGTTAGGATTTCCATAGGATGTTCAATCTTAATACACATGAATACTTGTTTTTACTGTACTTGAATTTAAAACTAAGGAAGACACAAGACTTTCTCAAAACTATTTTGGATGCCATACTCCTTAGTGGAATATCAGGCAAGGCTACCATCCAAAGAAGGACATAAATCCCTTCAAAAACCTCTGAAAATTTGCCCTCTAGCAGAGCTTTTATTCTGCCATTTTCAAGTCAAACTAGTTATAGCCATGACATGAAGCAAGAAATCAGATTACAAATCCTCATGATGATTAATCCATATTAATAATTCAAAAAGCAGTCCGTTTTTTTCCCCAGTCACTAAAGACTACTAAATAGACTGACCATTCACTGATGAGCCCATTGATTCCTCAGCAATCAAACTGAATTGCCATAATGGCACTGGTTAAAATTTAACGTCACAAAGAGGTCACACAAAGGGTTCACTGAAGCTAAGATTCATATCCCATGCAAACACTACACTTACAGTCAGTCACTTCCCCAAATAAGAAAGTAATTCCCAGCACTCCCACAGCAACCAGAGTACCAACGACACAATCCATTTTCTTAATCTGTTCTGTACAATGGCACTTCGAAACATTTTTAAAAAGACTGTCACATTGAGCATGTCTAGTCAGGCAAGCAAAATAATCCCACTTTGCACTTCTATAGGGCATTTCAGCCAATGACCTTGAAAGCACTTTGCAAGAAAGTACAGGATGCGTACATTTCTGCACACTCTTAATCTAAGGACTTCTAAACTTTGCAACAAATCGAAAAAACAGATTCAAGTCATTACAAAGGAGGTCAAGGAAACATTTGGCTTGATCCTTCAAATGCCCAGATAGCTTGAATGCTGTCATATGATTAAAAAACCTTCTTCCCCAGGCAAAATGACTGAAATATGTGAGAAATGCATTAGATGAGATACTCTGGTTTGTGTTCAGATTTGTAGGAAATGACCAAAAATGGAGGGGTAGTAGACCAGGAAATGGCCAAAATATTAGAGCAGCACTCATGGGTCATCACTTATATGCACTCGGATAAAAATGATAATTATCTAACATAATAAACTCCCTCCATTTTAGAAATGTTTTGAAGGCTATAAGGAAAACAGAATCTTTCTATGTAAGCTATACATAGATGGATTCCTTGGGGACTCAAAACAGTAAGGTCAAGTCCAAACAAGATGATATACCATATGGTGATGTCATGATGGTTTATAGATATAAGAAAACTCTTAGAGAATATTTTTATTTCAATCTTCAGGTATAACCAATTTGATCCTATGACTTCTCAATTATCTGTGTGAATTAAGTTAGTCACTCTCTGGATAATATATGGTAGGTTAACCTTATAATTAAGCACAGCACACTTTCACATCATCTTTTCTCCCACACCATCCCAACCCTCTTATCTTCCTTGGTTTTTCTCAAAATCTTTTAGTCCTTAGGGAAACTGATTAAATGAAACAATTTAAAAGGTCCTAAGCAAAATACAATAAATTCCAAAGTCATTAATGATCTCTGATTTATACTCTTTTAAAATATTCACCTCTGGTTTCCTCAGCATTCGTAGGTATTTTGTGTGGTGAAAGCTGAATATCTAGCACTTAACCCATTAAAATATAGTAGTCTAGCAAATCTAACAGTGTATGCTTTTGTTGTTCAATTATTTTATCCCATCCTACTCTTTGTGACCTCACTTGAGGTTTTCTTGGCAAAGACATTGGAGCCATTTTCTTCTCCAGCTCATTTTACAGACAAGGAATAAAGGCAAACAGCATTAAGTGACTTTCCCAGGGTCACATAGCTAGTAAGTAACTGACACCAGATCTGAATTTAGGAAGATGAGTCTTCCTTCCTTCAAGCCCAGCACTCCATCCAGTGGACCATCTAGTTGCCCATAGTCTATGCTAAAATTTATCAAATTCATAACAAGGTCAATCACCAGCAGTATTAACCAAATGTAAAATAAAACATGAGAAATTAAAGCTTAGAAATAATTCCCTAATGAGCTGAAAAAACAGAGATAGAAAACAAAAAGCTTTACAAATTCAGTATTGTTACATCTCCTATTTCTCTATTCATAGCTACATACTTTATCTGTTACTACTGTCCTAGGTGCTCATGCTCCTGGTGAAATGACAATGAAACAACCTATAGTCAGTCCCATTTATTAAGCATTGGCTCTGGGTATTTTCCTAGAACTCTTTAAATGGGCTCAGATAGTCCACATGTAGATGATCTATTAAATATTAACAAAAAAAAGTTACATCATTTTCATTCACACAAGATTTTCATGTAAATGTATTGAGTATAGGACTGAAAACAGCAATATTGTAAAAAGAACAATGGAAATTTTTGTTTTACCAACATTATAATTTTAAAAATATATCACCTTTTATACTGAAACATGCACTGTTCTTGGGGAAAAGGAGGTAAGAAAACCATCATTAGAAGATTTCCAGTTAAAAGAGAATATTATATTTTATGATCAAGTCTAAATATAATTGCTATCAGTATCAGCTGATGTCTACTTTTTCCTTAAATATTTAGAAATGTAAGTGTTATTGAGTGCTTAGGAAAGAAAATAACAGGAAGTGAGAATCTTAAAATGCACTTTATAGTCATTAACTACAATGCATGCCAGGAAGAAACCTAAGGTGAATTAGATCTAGTTCCAAACATTTAGAAGCATAACTGCTAGTTATTTCACATGGAAAATCAATCAATACCTTTTTTAAAAAAGGAAAAGTCTTTTCTAGCATGTTAATTCCAATTCACTGAGCATAGTCAGAGAACTTTCAACTTTTTTTTCAACTTGTCTAGTATACACACCAGGGTGGGAAGGAATGGGGGAAGAAAGATATTGCATGTCCATTAACCTGCATAAAAATAAAACATACAGCATCTGAACACAAGCACATAAGCTAGTGAAAAATATTAAGATGTTAAAAATAAATAAAACATGCTAACACAACAGAAAGTTTCTTCAGAACTTAAATATATGCTAGGATATATATTAACAAATGTATAGTATTATTCTTGGAATGATATTTTGATCTTTGATTAATTAGCACCTTATAAATACCATGACTTCTTACCTCTTAAGAAAAGTAGACCTTGCTATGTTTTTCTCCCCTGACTGTGACACTGTATTTGTCTTATAATTAAATAAAATTTCCCATCACATTTTCAAGACAGACCTCCAGGTCAGCTTCCTGTGGGGTAGTTTGACTACTCACTAATTAGTCTAAGTAAAGATTTCAATTTCAGGTTTATACACTTGTTTACAATTTAATCTAATTTAAAGCTTTTCTGTATCATTAAAGTAGTAATGCCTTATTCAATAACACAGTAAGAAGGGGGAAGACTATTATAAGTCAACAGTTACATGTGGACTCTAAGCTATCAATATTTTAAAGAAAAGCCTTGTACAATATACTTGACACTAACATTTTCAAATTTATGTTCTAGCCATCTGTCTTCAGAATCATTTTACTGCTGTAATTGCTGTAATTGCTGTAGGATTCAGAATACTAGCAACCACAATCACTTTGCTAAAAGGCACATGTTACCAAGTTCTATATCCAACATAATATAATTGAGTTCTGTCAACTGGAAAATGACTGCTGGGATGGGCAAAGAGGGAGGGAGAAAAATCAATAGTCTTTCTTTCACCATGCTTCTCTCTTCTTCCTAGGTAATCGAATAAGGTCCATCCATACTTAGTAGTCTCCAATGGGTAACTAACTACTGAGTGTAAAAAGCCACCTCTGTCACATGTGGGTGGAGGTAAATGGTCACATTAGTAGACATAGACATAGATGATACAAACATGGAAGATATAGATTGTAGTTATAGATATATATGCAAATACACACACACATACATTAATCATAAAAACTGCATTCAATCTTACAGGGGATATCATTAGGCATATATGTTAAGCCAAAAACCATCCAGCTGGAGCTAAGATAGATTAGCCATAGAGCAGAACTAGGGATAAAATCTCTCAATATCATAGCATTGGTTCTTTTCCCTTTATGCTGCTAGCCTTGCAATTGTTTCAACTCGTACTTCTACTATTCAAAATATTAGTTTAAAATTTCTTGTCCATACAGATGCTTGTGTCTCCTCTAACTATATATAATGGCACTGACATTGCTCAAGAAGGGGAGGGGGAAAGTTGAAAGCAAGTATCCAGGTTCAGATATCAAGACTTCAAATAATGAAACCATAGCAATCACAACCTTAGAGATCATTTTATCTACCTCCTGCATGTTACAGGGGAATGAGCTGAGGCCCAGAGAACACTTCACAACTTTCCTGAGATCACAGGAGACAGTGACAGAGCCATCACTGTTAACTCATTTTTAACTCCCTGTCTGAAGTAGATTTTGTTATATACCACACTGTCTCTCATTCCACGAAGTGCTTGAAGAAGGTTCACTGTCCCATATTTTCGGAAAATTAATTGGCCATGGATGCTTCAAGTCAGTAATACACAGGGCTGTGTCATATGATGCAAAGAACATTAGATTTGGGAGTTAGAGGAACGGGCCATATAACCTGGTTCTAATATCAGAGTGACCTAGAATAAATCATTTAATCTCAGGCATTCAGTCAATAAGCATTAAGTGACTACTATGTGTCAAACCTTGGAAATACAAAGAAAGATAAAATCTAAGTCCCCGCTCTTAAGAAGTTCACAGTCTGAAGTGGGAGACACATAGTAGTCACTTAATGCTTACTGACTGAGTGCCGGAGAATGAGAGGGAGAGGGAGAGGGAAATGGAGAGGAAGAGGGAGAGCAGATAAATCAGAAATGAAGTCAGAAAGGTTCTAGAATTAAAGAGGTTGTGGAAAGGCTTCCTGCAGAAGGTGGAATTTTAAACAGTAGCAAAATGAGGAAATTGAACCAGAATGTAGTTTAGGCTCCTTTGAATTATAAATATAAAGAAATTGACAGTTTCACTCATCTATGTATTCAACAAGTATTTATTAAGTTTCTACTCTGTATTAAGATATTCTGCTTGGTCTTGTTTAGAAGGGATAGCAGAATGCAATGATACCCATGATTTTGTGTGTTTATGGAATTTCTTTCTGCCAATGAAGGTCTGCTCTTCTCTGGAACCTATAGACTAAGAGAATTGCCTAGAGGACAGAGAGGTTGATTGCCCAGGATTCTAGAGCCAGTATGTATCAGATAGAACCTGAACCCAGCTCTTCCTCTAGCCATGTGACCTTGGGCAAGTCACTTAACCCCAACTGCCCTCCAAAAAGCAAAAAAGAAAAGAAAAAAACATAGCTATTTGCATGTTGTCTCCACCTTTACTGACTTCCTTGAAGACAAAAACTGTCTTTTGCGCTTCTTTGTATCCCCAAAGATTAGTTTAGTGCCTGGCACAAAGTAGGAATTTAATGTTTACTGCTTGACTGTCTCACCTCCTCTTTACCTGGGACAAAAATATAAAATGAGCCCCTGGTGCCATGATACTGACTATAGATGACACTTGAAAAAATCTCTCTAATACAAAATGGGTTACAGATGTATTAAAGAGGTGCAAAGTACAATGAGACAATCATAGTGAAGAGATTATTTCCAAGAGGGTCTAATGCTCCAAATTCTGATTCTCTGATTGTTAAGGATGAAAAACCTGGTCTTCATAGGAAGACACTCAGACCTCATCCCAGGTTCAAACCAGTTTCTAATACTTTTGCTCAAATAATATCAATGTGCCTTTAAAGAATTTCTACCTTCTCAAAGCAACTCAAAGCAAAACACCCCCCAAAAAGCTGTCACAAGTGGTTCCATACATATAAATTTAAATCAATAAGTATTTATTATCTCTATGCTAGAGATTCAAAGAAATGCACAAAAAAGGCAAAATTCTGACAAGTATCCTTGGAGCTTCTTGACTCCCATAGAAATATCTACACATAAAGATTTATGTCTAGATTTAGAACGATAACTTTAATTTGCTTGGGGTCAGAAATCAACACATACATTATAATTTATTAAAAACAAGGTTAAGTATTGTAAAGCAGTCACATAAAGAATGCACCACTATATTCAATGAGAGGAAGCAAATGCAAGAAGTCATTTGGAATGGAAATATAAACCATATCTATTTGGGAAATAGAGAAAACAAATCACCAAAGAACAATAAAACTATAGGAACAGATGGAATTGGAACTTCTTATGAAGAAACCAATGACTGATTAGATTAGAGATGTCAACATCCCTGGTGTCACTGAACAAACAATTTGAGGTTTTGGAACACTGAGTTGTGAAATTACTGTTTCACTGGATATAACATGTTGGGATGTCGGGATCAATTTGATCTGCATCATTTGTGCAAGGTTATTCATTAATGCAAACAAAAATACTTGTTAAGAGAACTTGGTAAAAGGGAGAATAAACTGGACGGTGATTGTGTGCAAACTCCTCGGTCTAGGAGAACAGACAACATCCAACTCTCACTGAAATGTGTCCTACAAAAAGCCATTAGTTGCATACAACATTATGTTGCTTGGCACGTGTTTTCCCCCAAGAGGTCCCCACTCTAAAATTGAATTGCTATGGAGCCAGACTACAATCTTTCATATGATGAATGCGACCCACAGGGGGAGGGGTGTGAATGACTACAGCAGGCATCTACTGACTCTACAATAATGTCCTGTCACCCACCAACAGTTTGGACAGTGTGGAAGCATTACCAGTTCTCCCCTGAGTTACATAAGACTGCTGACTTTGCGCTTTCACTACACTTATGTTATTTAACAGTGATGTAAAATCACTTCCAATCTCAAGAAGCCTTTGTTCAAAAGAAATAGCATTATAGAGCACTGGGCCTTGAAGAAACTGCAAGTTCACGTGGCCTAAATGACTCATTTGACAAATAAGGAAAAGGATGACTGCAGAGAGGATAAATGGTTTGTCTAAGGCCGCACAGCTAATTAGTTGAGGGACCTAGATCAGAATCCAGAACTACCTACCAGTTTAACATTCTTTTCATTATATTCTTAGTTGACTCCAAAGACCTGTAAAGAACTCTAAAAGTAATGCATTCACTGCTGAATGAAATGATCAGATTCAAATAAAAGCAGAAAGGACAGCTATCTACTACTAAGTAAAAATTGAATTTCTATTCGAATCTTACTCATTAGTAAGTGATACACCCTGATCTTCATTCTCTTACCCCAGAAAAGTGAGTGTTAACTCTGATTTTAAATGAATTATCCCTGTTGCCAAAATGCACCAAAACTCAGATACAAATAAACAAGATTTTGTCTTCATTAAATAAGTGAAGTAAAAGAAGGGGCATTAACTCAAATCACAACTACTGTAATGTGATCACCAGTACCGAGAGACTCTGGGCACATCTGGAAGAAAAATTACCATTTTAGACTGAATAATTATAAAAATACTTTTTTGCCTACCAGGTATTGTGAAATTTCTTTTAGATTTTTTTCTTAAACATCTTTAATTAATAAAGTAACAAGACAATATTTAACAGACCTAACCCACTATGAATTTACATATTCTTAGTGAAATATGAATAACTGAAAAAAATGAAAGATGTAGCATTCTGTATGATTTATTCATTTTAACCAATCTGATTTCATGGGAATATAGTCCAATATGAACAACATGTATAAAATCCAAGTGATTCATTCCTTGAAACTCAGATTCAGTAAAAAAAGAAAACAAAAATGCAGTAACTCTGAGGCTTAGTGACACAGTAGCATACACATGTGTGCACGCACATGCATGCACGCACATGCATGCGTGCACATGTACACACACACCCCTTAACGGCTACAAAGTACTCTATAAATATTATTTTATTTAATGCTTAAAACAACCCTATGAGCGGGACATACAAATATGTTCATTCCCTTTTTACATATGAGGTAACTGAGGACTATCATGGTCATTAAGTGACTTACTTCAGTCAAATAGAGATTTGATGGGGTTGAAAGTCATGCCCTATGACACCAATTCCCAAAAGCTTTCTAAACATCTCATAGGGAGAGAAAATTAATGGCAAAAACTGATATAATGAGCATGTAACGGATTTAATGAAGTAAGCAGCAAATATATTGGAATATTCTTTCAAAAATTTGAAAGATTTTTTTTAACAGAATTAAGGTAAAGAAGGCAGTGAAAACAATAATGCCTTTTTAAAAATAGTTCTTTTTACTTGACATAAAGTTCCTCTAAATTCCTTTCTTTCAAATCACTAAGAACAACCAACAGTTGATATCTACAAATCCATTCCTTAGATCAGTTTCTTCTTAAACCAGAAAGCATGGAACTATTTTAAAAAGTATATTAAGGTGAATTACCATTGCACTTGCAAAGTATAATAATTTTATTGGTTATCAAACCTTCTTTAAAGTCTACATAATGACACTGCTGAATGGATCTGACTAATTTTTTTTAAATGATGCTGCTTTATTTTTGAAGATTGTCCTATGAAAAGATCCTGGTGATGAACAACACCATCCCACATATTTATATTGCAGAAGCTCATCACCACTTTGTTGACAATGGGCCTTTGACTGACAAATTCCTTCTAAGAGGTGTGCAAAGTTACAGGAAAGAAAGTGGAAAAATAACCAGGGCTACTGCCTATAGGGGGAAATATTTTTGTTCATCCATTTTTCCAGTCCTGTCTGACTCTTTGTGATGTCTTTTGGAGTTTTCTTGACAAAGATACTGGAGTAGTTTGCTATTTCCTTCTCCAGTACATTTTACAGATGAGGAAACTGAGGCAAAGAGCTAGCACATGTTTGAGGTCAGATTTAAACCTGGGTCTTCCTGATTCCAAGCTCAGTGCTCTATCCACTGAGCTACCTGTGATTCTTATTGGATGACCTTGCATAGGTTGGATCCCTTCACTGCCTGTCTGTAATCTAAAGGAATAGATTAGAAGTTTTTATAGGTCGGGGTCTATGATCCATCCCAACACACACACACACACACAAATACACAGAGAGAGAAACAGAGAGACAGAGAGAGACAGAGACAGAGAGACAGAGAAAGAGAGAGTGAGAGAGAGAAATGGCCACTGTCCTCAAACTGGATCCTAGCCCAGTACCCAATATTTTTGCTTTTAAAATGGCATCATGCAATTCAAAAGGAAATTAATTTTTGTTCACGAGATTTATCTTCATTGGAGAAGAGATTAACCAATTTCTGCTGCTGAAATGCCTAACTGATTTTTTCAAGACATTTTAATTCATGTTGATGCTCATTAACCTTGGGATAATTATAGCTACTTTGGCTTTATAATTAGTACCTGTATAACTATATATGAAAAAAAATGGGGGGGAGGGGGGGAGAGAAGGGACGAAACTTCCACATGAGCAAAAATAAAGACATCAGTGTTTCCATTTTCAAACTCACCACTAGATTCACTCCTTTCTATTTATGTTGCTTTTTTTCTTATGCAACCAATCTATCTACTGTTTTCATTTTGCTTCATCATTTGAGTTGTTCTCTCTCCCCTCAATGCTAAAGCACCTTCTTAATATTACAGCCTATATACAGTATCTAGGCAACAAATGTGTAATTTACATGTAAATGAATTTCAGATAAAACACACATCCTTACATCTGTAATATGAAATCTTAATCAGTCAATTATGATGAGTAAAAGACTAAAAAGTTCTCAAGACTTTAACATTTCAGAGAGAAGTATATTATTTTGACCTGTAAGAGAACCTGAGAAGGATTAAAGACTTAACAATATTCCTCTGGACAAACTAACACTCCTTAGAAAAGAATGAAAAAAACTTGATGAAAATAAAACATTCATTTCTCTCAAGTAGGGTATGACTTGATAAAAAAAATCTCATTTTCGTATCTCTAGATTTATGAGAAAAAAAAGAGTTCTTTTAAACTCATAATATTTTAGGTAACAAATACACATAAGTGTAAAAACTTTCATTCTAAGGAGTATTGGTATAGGTATTAGAAAAAGGAATTAGAACAACCCCAAAACAGCTCCCAATGTGTCTAACATAAGAGTGTTTCATAAAATCAAGAAGGCAAAACACTGAGGAAAAGTAAAAGAATAGAAATTGTTGGAAATTCTAAGTAGCAGTATAATCAAAAATAGTTTTTGACACATATCTCACACCAAGTACTATGACAAACTCCAATTTAATAAGCTAAAAACTTTTCAAGCATAAAATATTAAGGGAAAATGGAATAATAGATTTATTTCAACTATGGAGACAAAGTGTAAGTCAAATAAATAGAAGAAATTATTGGAGGCAAAAATATATAGATTCAATTATGCAAATTTTTTAAAAATTATGATAATGTAATGCAAAGCTTCCAAAATAAAAAGAAAAGCTTTACACACAAAAACTGACACCCTAGGATGAATAAGGAGGGGAAACGTATTTACAAGAATAAAACCTATTTTCCCCCCAGAAAAAAAAATGTAAGGATGTAAAGGCAGACTACTCAAAGGAAAGAAACTAATTTTTAATATTCATTTGAAAAAAAGTTCAAACTCTTTAGTATTATGAAAAATATATATAAAAACAATCTTGAAGTGCCATTATCTTTCAAGCTGTTAAAATTAGAAAATCAGAACCTTGCTTGGGGGTGGGGGATTTACTTTGGGGAAAATAGGTATTAATTCATAATAGAACTGTAAACCAATATATTTCTTTTGGTAGGGCAATGAAGCAATATGCTATAAGAGATAAGAACTTGATCACATGTTTTATTCTACTGGTCCTAGTTCTCGAACTAAACCTAAAAACATTATTAAAAATTAAAAGCTCTATTTTTACAAAACTATTTGTAACTTATATTAGTGATGTAAGCTAGAAATAATCTGTGCTAATGATAATAACAATAATAATAGAATTTATTTAGCACTTTAAGTTTTGCGCAAATTCTATCTCATTTGATACTTCAAACAACCCGAGTAGTAGGTGCTATTATTATTCCCATTTACAAATAAGGAAACTGAAGCAGGCAGAGTTTAATACTAGTAACCTACCTCCCAGGGTTGTCATAAGGATCAAAAGAGATATTTGTAAAGCACTTTGTTAACCTTAAAATTCATACATAAATACTAGAAATTATCTCTGAGACACTGTAAGTTAGCTCTAGCAGCCTAAGTTGTAAGAATCTCTTTACCATACTGGCTATAGGATAGTGAATTTTTCAGACACAGCAAGTGGAGAACACCATGTACCACACTATATGGGAGCTTCCATGCACATTAGTATATAGAGTTCTCCCATCTATGAAACTGTTGAACTTTGAAGAACACAGGACAAAGCAAAGGATATATGAAGTAAAGAAAGAATTAAAAGAATGACATGAAACCTAACACTGCATTAAAAATTACAAGCAAAACTACACAAATGGAAGACATTGATAGTGAAGATGGAAATTTTAACAAAGGAAACAAAAGTATAATTTTCTAATTTTACATTTTTCTTCCTAAATGTAAATGGTTTGGTGTTCATGGCTTTATTTGAGATTTTGTACTTAAAAAAAAACAACAACAATAGATTAAAATGAAATTATTTCCAAGAGAGAAGCCAGTAACATAATAGAGATATAATTTACACCTGGAAGTCAAAGGGCTTCTATCAAGAAAATGAATTCAAGAAGATGATTCAACCCTTCATAGATGGTCAATTTAAATCTATCCCTAACATACACTTTACCTTGACCAAATGACAATATCTCTAGCCTTTAGTTATCTCATCTGGAAAATTATTAGATGGCTTCTAAGGTCTCTTACGGCCAGAGCTCTCTGATGCTATGATCAAATAGGAAGCCTAGTACAAAGGAAGAGCAACGGATCTGGGAACAGGGGTATTTGGCTAAAATACCAGTGCTTGCTACTGGTGTGGCTTTGGGCAAGTCTTTATACTCCTTGAGTCTCAGTTTCTTCATTTGTAAATGAAGGGGTTAGAAGAGACAGCCTCTTACATCCTTTCTTCAGTTGGAGAATTAGGATATACTGAGAGACCTGGAAATGATCATTTATTAGCTTCTCAATCCATTTTCTATAGTTTGAGCAAAGTTGAACTGGTCGGCATTACCAATCAGCGTGTCATCATCAAGAAGATATAAGAGAGAATAAGATTCCCCAAAAATAAAATAATTCCCTTCTAATATTTTTGGTTCTGACATTTTGTTCTGGAAGACTATGCAATATGATAATGATGGCCAACAACAACAAAGACAACCACTGACATTTGTAGAGATATCACCTTAAAGTCTACCAAGTACTTTTCTCACAACAACCAAAAACTATGGGATCTCATATTTAAAGTTAAAGGGACCACAGCAGTTACTTCACCCAATATTCCATTTTACAAATGGAGAAACTGAATCCCAGAGAACATAAGAGGTTTGCCCATAGTAGCAATTCATAGGAATGAGTTTGAAACCAATGTTGTTCAGTTATTTCAGTTGTATCCAACCCTTCAAGACCCCATTTAAGATTTTCTTGGGAGATACTGGAGTGGTTTTCCATTTCCTTCTCCAGCTCATTTTACAAATGGAAATCAAGGCAAACAGGGTTAAGTAACTTGCCCAGGGTCACACAGCTTGTAAATGTCTGAGGACAGATTTGAATTCAGGTCAGCGGATGAGTCTTCCTGACTCCAGGCCTGGCACTCTATCCACTGCACCACTGAAATCAATGTACTATGACTCAAAATTGAGTACAATTTCCATAAACTAACAGTTCCTCTCTTCTGTTTCCATTCCATGCACTCTACTGTATGCATAGCTACAGACTTGTATGATCTGATATAAAGTAAAGTGAGCAGAATCAGGAGAACATTGTTTACAGTAACAGCAATATTGAACAATGATCAACTATGAATGACTTAACTGTTTTCAGCAATAAAATGATCCAAGACAACTCTGAAGGACTTAATGGTGAAAAATACTACCCAGCTCCAGAGAAAGGACTGATGAAATCTGAACGCATAGTGAAGCATGCGGGTTTTTTCAACTTTACTTTTCTTGGGGTTTTTTGGTCTATGATTGACTCTGCAATATTACTGATATGGAAGTATGTTTTGCATGGCATCACGTGTATGTTGGTGTTGTTGAGTAATATCTGATTCTATGTGGCCTATTTGGGGTTTTTATGGCAGACACACTAGGGTAGTTTGCCATTTCATTCTGTAGCTCATTTTATAGTCGAGGAAGCGTAAGCAAATGGGGTTAAGTGACTTGCCCTGGGTCACATAGTAAGCAAATGTCTGAGACCAGATTTGAACTCATATTCTTGATTAGAGGGCCTGATGCTCTATTCACTGTGTCACCTAGCTGCACATATATAATCCATATCAAATCACTTGCCTCCTCAAGGGAGGGGAAGGAGAGGAAGAGAGGCAGAGAACTTGGAATTCAAAATTTAAGAAAATGAATGTTAAAAAAAATTTACATGTAATTGAGAAAAATAAAATGAAGAAATAAATGAAACACTCAAATTTTTTTTAAATCTCAATTATTTTTCTTCTTCATTACTGTAATTTCTGTTGGCTAAGATGTTGGGGAAGCAAATGATATCTGGTTTTCTTTGTAGCGGTATTCTGAATGCCCCCTTTTAAATGAATATCCTTTTTTTTTCATTAATGCTTAGGCTCAGATTTATGGGAAAGGTTCCCCTGGGTTGTACCTTAAGTTCTTTTGCTCTTTGAAACATATTATTCCATTCTCTCTGGTAATTTCTTGTGGGTACAGAATAGCCTTCTGTTGCTCAAATTTCCTTTCCTTTATGTTTTAAGTTTTTCTCCTAGTCACTTGCAAACGTTGTTTTGTCAGTGGAACTGTTTTACCTAGTATACGTGCTGGAGTATAGGATTCTTTTTTTAGAAAAAAAAGTCTGTGGATTGTTTCAATAGGTATTTTTTTTTCTGTGTTCGAAAGTTCTGAGGAGCTTTCTTGTACTATTTCTTCCATTAGGTTTTCTGACTGTGTTCTTCTAGGAACCCTATAATACTCAAGTAATCTCTTCTAGCTTTGAGACTAGAATGCTTTACTTGTTTAGATCTCATGCTTTCTTTTATTTTTTTAAGCTTCTTCTAGATGGTCCTTTTGTCTCTTAGGTGAGAAATATCACTAGAGATTCAAGATCTTCATTCTGATGATTAGTTCTCCTGTGCAGGTCATAAATTCTGCTTTCAAAACTTTTCATTTCTCTGTTAAATCACTCACAACATCCTGCTCTGGTTCCATGCTCTCTTGGGAATCCATGGAGTCTTCTTCATCAAGTATTGATTCACTTTCCTTAGTCTTGCAATATTTATTCATAAATGCCTGCATTCTTTTCCCTGACCTAGAGGCCATTTTCTCTTCTGTTATTAATATCTTTCCTCAGTAACCCTAGGCATGTCACTTAACCTCTGACTGCCTCCATTTTCTCACCTGTAAAGGAATAATAATACTTATCTCCCAGGGTCACTATGAGGATGAAGAAAGATAATATTTGTAAGGCGCTTTGTAAACTTATAAATGCTGGCCATTATTATACTAATCTCTGATTTTTCATGTCCAAAAGGGCTTTGTAAATAGGATACAAAAGGAAAAGTTTCTCAAACTTACGAATGACCCACCCACCAGATAAGGAATAGAAAGCACAGATTCCAATGGGAGTACTATCTAGGGATACTTCAAGTAAAAAGATTATAAAAGGAACACTATGCTTCAAATAACATATTTCCCACAGGAACTGTGGAGGTCATCACCTTTAGGTTCTAAAATAACATACATTCCAATTGAGTCATCTAGCCAAACACTACCCCCCAAGTCCTCCCTCCCACAAGATTTTCTCTGTTTATTTAACTCAAATGATCAGAACTACACTTGATTTGAAAATATTTTAGAGGTTTCCCCCAGCATTCATAGTGCAACAAAATGTGGGTTTATAAAATCTGTTAATAAATTAGAAATAGAATTTTTTTTTACTTAAATCCAACACTAATTAATGTCCATAAGGAAATCATGCTCAGTACTCTTAATTTTAGGACATTAAGTATCTTGAACATTTTGAGAAAAATGAAGAAAAATAAAGAGAAAAGGAGAAGAAATAAACTCTTTATGATGAAACTGTTTATTAGCTGCCCAGGTATTTAACAAACCAAAGATTTTTTCTGACCAGAAAGAACTCTATTGCCACATGATATATTGTTGAATTAATAAACTGACTAAATTTATTGCTCAAAAGAAAAACAAAACAAAAAGTCACTTCAGAAGGAATTTCCAATACCTCCAGTAATCCTATTAGCTAACCTGGCTTGGGACAAATGTGAAAATTTGCAAAGCCAAATTTAGAACCACATATTTAGGACAATTTTAGTTATAGTACAAGATGTCAATATTTCATGGTATAGTTTCATTGCATCTTAATGCACAAAAGTTAAAGGAAATCTCACTTTCAACATCAACCTCCCACTAAAACAACTTGCAATCAATTAACGTTGTCAGCAGTAAAACTCAATTTTCTCCCCTGTGTGTGTGGAGGTGAACATACAGAACAGATTGATAATTCCCGCTGAGAATGTGGCTAAGTGTTTCTAAGCAACCTTGCTCCATCATCTTCTCTGACAAAAGCAAGGGAGAGAGTTTGAACTGCAGTCTGATAGAGCTCTGAATACTAATGACTAGCCAAAGAAGAGCACTTCATTACAGACTTTGGAATGAAAAATAAAGGCATAGCGTCTAGCTATAAATAAATTCAAATTAAAACCTAATGCACAATTTATTCAACTGAATTTAGGCCAATATTTAAAGTCTCCTCAATAACTGTCCTTTCCATAACTGCAATAAGCACATTTATATATTTAGATGGAGGTTAACAAATTATTTTTCCTAGTAATTCCAAGAGATGTACATAAATCTTCCAAACATGTCCATTTCACACATCTTAGCCTGTAAGATTTACACAGATTCATTTATTAGCCTTGGAATTTTTAATCCTCTTAGGAGTGCTTAGGCTGACAACATCCTTAAATTAGTATCACTGCCTATGAGACCTTTATAGTCACATGCATTAAACTATATGACAACATAATATCAAATTTTTAAAAATATATTTATTTCAGGCATGTAGCTGTCTTGTTAGATAACAACAAAGCATGCACCCTAACATCTGAACACTTAAAACCTATTTGATCCTTGAAGAAACTCTAGTACTCACCCATGTCCAAGAGAGTAGTATTCAAGAAGTTTAACAATGATCTTGGCTGCATAATTATCAACTGATATCCAAGTTTGAACTTTAATTTAAATTTAATATTCACTTGAACCTAATTTGTAATTAGTGATAATCTGGAGAAAGATTAGGATAAAGTAGTCCTTTGCAATACAGAAAAAGAATTTACCAAGCAAATTAATACTGGATCGTGACATATTTAAAGCAAATAGTACAGGATTTTGGCAGCTCCGTTTTGAATACAATTAATGTGTTAAGTATAATTTTTTGTAATTCATAAATAAAGTCACATCAAGCTGTAACCAACTCAATAACCATTAGCTCCAATTTGCATTACTGGGTAGGGATGCAAGTCACAGAATGACTTTTTCCAATGATAGGCTGAAGGTCTTCAGCAAGAGAAGTGGAAAGCGTGTAAGGCAGAGTCAGAAGATCTATGGTCTAGTCACAGAACTGCAACTAATATGTTGTGAGATGCTCAGCAAAACATTTACCATGTCAGAATCTGTTTCTTCATTTGCAAAATGGATTGTGAGTATGTGAAATTGACAATCTCTCTTAATTCTTAAATTCTTATTTGAAGACCAATAAATTATATTAAATAACTTTTTATCCAGATTACACAGAATCAGAAAATTCAAAGAAAGGATGTTTTTTCTGCTATCACAAGAAAGAAATGATAAACAGTTTGAAAATACTGTATGCTGTTCAATTTTTGCATGAGGGAAGGGGGGAAGGAAGGAAAGAAAGGAGGATAGGAAGAAGGAAGGCACTATGCTAAGTATTTTACAAATGTTATCTCATTTGATCCTCATAATAACCATGGAGTTTAGGTATTATTATTATTATACCCACTTACAGTTAAGGAAATTTAAGGAAACAGAAATTAAGTGTCTTTTCCAGGCTCACGAAGCAACTAAGTAAGTATATGAGGAATGAATTGAACTCAAATCTTTCTTACTCCAGGCACAGTATTCTGTCCCATATGCCACCTAGCTGACTCATGTGGAATAAGATCACTATAAAATCAACCTAACTTCCTGCATTTTCTCTATATTCTGTCTGGTATATTATAGTTAATGTTCATATAATGGCTCTGAGATACTTCAAAATGATGGAGTGTCTTTCAACTGCCCACACACTTTTAGCACTGAGCATAGTTTTTTGCAATTAAATTATTTGAATATGCACAGGACAACTCTTAGCCAAAATATTAAATTAACCAACATTCTATCCCCTAAACACTCTGAATAACTGAGTGCTGAATAGAGTAGATTATGCCTGGGGGTTGATTCTTTTTTTTTCTCCACCTAATATTTTGATAGTTGATCTCATCAGGAGACTGAGAACATCAAAGGCACTATTTTAAAACTGAACAATTAATAAAGAACAAATACAAGTATGACTTATTAACTAATTTAACATATTCAAAATATGCTTTTAATTTTCTAAATTCCTATCATTGATATGTTAATGAAAATATTACCAAAGAGCAACATAGTATAAGGTGAGAACCTGTATTTGAGGCTTGCTGCTACATAGTAGCTATGTGATCTTAAACAAATTACAAACTCTTTCAACCTTAGTTTCTACAACTGTAAAATGGGGATAATAATACACACAGGGTTGGTGTGGATCAAATGAAATGATTCATGCAAAAGCACACACTGTAACCATAAAGGGACACAGAAATACAAGCTAGCTATCCATTAGATGAGATCTCAAAACTTCAGATATCAGAAGTCTATTATTCATTGATTCTTCCCTAAGTTCAGATAGCTCCACAGAGTTTATGTCTTCTTGGGGAGAAATAAAGCAGTGGATAGTGATAATGTAAACAAATGAGTCCTTTAAGCAAATACTGAATCATGAAATGAAGAGAGCAAGTTTGGAGACACATGATTTCAAATCTCACTTCTGTCTCTTACTGTCTTCTGCAATCTTAGTCATTTAACTTCTCTAAATCTCAATTTTGTTAGTAAAATAAGGAAATTCAATGAGATCATCTCTAAAGTTCCTTTTAACTCTAAATCTATAATCCCATGCCATGATTCTGTGACTACCATGATAAACAAACCATACGATGGAGAATCCAATTATTACTACTGAACCATGGCAAAGCATTCACTTCAGTTCATATTTATGAATTCAGAGTTTGTTCTCCTAATGACACTTCCCTCAAACCCCTCATTGACTTGTCCTATACACTCTTTATAACTTGCCACAAACCAATCTCAGGTTCCACTGAAGTTAGATGATCCTGACAAGCTGGGTCCACCACAAGGTTGTGTCATCTAGTGTGCCTTCAATCTTATTATTTCTTCTTAATATGCAACGACCTAAGCAATCCAAGAGAACTAAAGGAGCTTCAATAATAAGAGTTTGAAATAGTGATAGCAAGTTCAGAGTACTAGGAAAAAGTCAGCTAGTTAGAAAAAAGAAACCTGGTGATCCGATACAGCTTCATCTGTACATCAGATAATAAAAATTAATGCCTGTTTAAAATATTATCCAGTGAACAATATAAGCAAAATTAGTCCTTGGCACCCCCAAATCAACATGTTCCCTCACTTTTAATTCTAGGTGTCTATCCTTTACAGGATGGGTATCTCACTCCTGCACTAGTATTATTCTCTGAAGAATATCAACAAATTCTCCACTAATAAATAACTGAAATTTTAGCCAAGGCAGGGCAGCTAGGTGGCACAGTGAATAGAGCACTGGGCCTGCAGTCAGGAAGACTCATATTCCTGAGTTCAAATATGGTCTCAGATGTGGGACCCTGGGTAAGTCCCTTAAGCCTGTTTGCCTCACTTTCCTCATCTGTAAAATGAGTTGGGGAAGGAAATAGCAAACCACTCCAATGTCTTTGCCAAGAAAAACCCAAATGGGGTAATGAGGAGTCAGACACGACTGAAAAGTGACTGAACAACAATAAGCAAAGATTATCTTGGGGTTATCTATATATTAATGAAGAAATTTTAAGAATGTATATTGAAGTTCAAAAGGTCTGCAAGACCCAAAGGAATAAACCTCTAATAGTGGAATCACAGGAGGTTTCTTAATGGTTCCCAGCAGATGGCTTGGCCCAACAACTCAGCTGGTCCAACATACACTGTTCTACAAAGAAAAGAAGGAGGGAATACCAAAACATTAACTTAGGAGAATAGTAGTAGAAAATTAGGGGAAATGATATAGTTGTGACTATATCATTTAAAGGAGAGAAATTATTATGCCGTTACTTTAATTTTCATTCCTAATAAAAGGAAGAAACAAGCACTAATAGGAACATGTAAACATCTATAAAATAATAGAACCAAAACCAAAGAGTTTAAAGCCATAATCATGATTAAAAAAACCTGATTGCTTTCCTTGATAGCTTTATAGAATTACTTGATTAAAGGAAGCAATAGATGTTAAATATCTTGATTTTGGGAAGGAATTTAAAGCAATTTCTCATGAAACCTCATTCACCAAATTAACTCAAACTGGATTGGATTCAAGCAAGTTTAGGTGTTTTGCTTTTTTTAATGGCCAAATGCATGAGAGAAGAGATGATGATTACTAAAAACATATCAAATTGAGGAGAATCATAAAGATCAAATAAGTCAGGGACCTGAGAGACCAAACAGGTTAGTATGGCTGTTGGCTAGGCATATGCGAATGAAACTTGAAGTGAATTCTGAATTGAGTGTTTTTTTTTAAAACACACACCAATGAGAATAGAGAAATTGTACCACATCGGGATGTTATACAAACTGGAAAAAAAATAGCAACAGCTAGAGAAAATTCAATCTAATAATAGGGTTATAGTTGGCATTATAATACAGTGGCAACAATGCCAAATTTGTAGTCACAGGACCTGCGGCCAAATCTCAGTTCTGTTATTACCTGTAGAGCCATGAGCATGTATATTAATCTCTCTGGGCTTCAGTTTTCTCATTAAAAATGAGGTTGATGATACTGTATGTACTCTACATATCACATGTTCTCTAAACCCATGAAACAATGACCCTAAATAATCAGACAAATTTCAGCAAGGAAAAAACCTGGTAAGCAGTAAATACTGAAAACAACCTGGGCCAAAGATAAGTAGAGGCACAAAGCAGAAAAGCAAATGAGTCTAGGAGATCATTTGAAAATCTTTGAAATTTTGGCATACTAATTATCACTATAATATCTACAAATTATTGGAGTGTCTCAGAAGAGGGGAAAAAACAGTTAGTATTTGTAGCAATAAAGAGAAATCAAAAGTGTACCTAAGGCTGGATAAATGAAAGAAAAAAGGCAAAGAACCAGCAGGAATAAAAATTACACTGGGACAATCAGGAAATGATTTTGTGCCTCTGATCTATGGGGCAGATTGGTGCTACCTTTAACTCCACCAAATCCAGGTTCCTGATGGCTTGCTTACTACCCATGGCTCCCTGGGGGCAGAAGAAGCCACAGGCAAATGGAAGAGACAAGAGTCTCAGGGAAAGCAACAGCATTGTTTTCTTCTATCCATTTCAAGGGTAGAATGATCCATGTAAAACATGCGATTTGAGTCACTCTCCTTTACTCTGAACACTCTCTCAAGGCAATGATTCACCTGTACTGAACTCCATGAATAGAACAGAAAAAAAAAAAAAACCATAATAAAAAATGTGAATGTAACAAGGAGAGGCTGGTAGTTTCAAATGGCTGGCTGGATTTGGTGAGGGCAGAGGGGGCAACACTTTTTGTACCATGGATGACATGAAACTAATTTAATTTGAATCAATCAACAAGCATATTTTAAGCAATAACTCTTCCAGAACCATAGGGCTAAGTACTGGGGATATGAAGAAAGGCAAAAACCTCAATTCCTGTCCTCAGGGTGCTCATCTTCTAATGGGGGAGGGCAGCATGCAAACAACATATACAACACATACAGTGCAAACAGGAGACAATTCCAAAGGGAAGGCAAGGAATTAGTCAGAATCTCATGTCAACATAGGATTAGCGTCCTCACCCTTACGTCCTTAAGTACAATAGGATTGCCTCAATACATATTTTAGGGAAAATTATGAATATTAAATGAGATAGAGAATTTTGTTGAAAACTTTCTTTGCTTTGTAAGAAAGAAAAAAGCCCTCTCTTTTGACTATTATAATTTATCATTGAAATAAATATTGCAATTATGTGTAGAGTTGATGAAAGTTCCTAATTAGATTTCTACTTTCCCATTTCTATTTTTCCTAATGGTTCCTTAAATTATGCTTGGACTTGTTAACCTTCAATGAAGAGAACTTGTATTACACAAAACCCAGTATTTAAGATTACACTCCAATAGACACAGGAAAAGTCAAGACTTCTAGATAAGGATTGTGCTCTCTGAAATACTTCAAGTAACATTCAAATCTATCTCATTTCACCATCAGCTTAAAGGAACTGAAAAGAGGAGGAAAGCAGGAAAAGCATAGCTACTTCTATGTTACATAGACCACAAGCATCCTCAGCTGTCAATTCCTCAATTGCACAGCTCAAAATTTGTGTTTTCAAAGGTCCAGAGATGTCTTCTGTCCTCAAAGTTTCTGTTTTCCTAAGATCCCATTACTTTTTTGTGGAATAAGCTTATAACTTATATAAGTCAAAGAATTTCAAAAAGTGAGTTCTCCTGACATTTCTCTCCAGTGAAGACACTTTAAACAAGCCATTCACTATATACACTAAAATGCCTGGTACCTTTTTCACATCTGTACAATTGTCTGCAGATCTAATAGCTGGAGTATCCTACTCTACTCAATTTCTTTCTTTCTGAGACACACCAAATACACAACACCAATCTAAATCTTAGGGCCAATAATTTCAATATATCTATATAGATCATATATATCTGCCTATATAACACAATGTGGCACAATACGTAGGAATCCCTGCTTTGGAAACCAAATGACTCGGGTTAGATTCTCTAAAACTGCAATTAGCTGAGTAGCTCTGATCAACATTAGTAAAGACAGCTTCCTCAGCTGGGATTTTCCTATACCAATTAAATCAAAGGTCCAATCAGTCCCTATCCTTATCCTAATATGCTACATGCAAGTAAACATTATGTAAAATACATTAAAAGCTACATGTAAATATATGTGTGTATACACATGTAGCTATCAGAGAAGCTAGTTCTCCAAATGAGACAGGAATATTAATACTACATTACTTCAGAAATTAAGTCTATTCATCTCCCAAATCACTTGGTAAACCCTAATCCTGAAATTGGGATCTCTCTCTTCCTTCCCAATATTTCAGACAATTCTGAAGTCACTGCTTTTTCTTTTTTATTCCAAACACTTCATATAATGTTTGGCTCCCTTTTTTAACTGCAGATTAAAGTCCTGCTTGGCATTTAAGGCTCTTCAAAACCAGATCTCTTCTTATTTTTCCTTGTGGTTGCACTTTGTCCCCTCTCCATGTAAGGCACGTGAGATTCCCTCTCCTATCACTATGGCTTTGCTCTGGCTCCTCCATTAGGCTAGAGAGATCTCCTTCCTCATCTCTGCTTCTTCAGTTTCCCTGGCTTCCTTGAAGACTCAGGTCATATCCCAGTTTCTGGAGGGAGCCTTCCCTTCCATTCAGTGCTCCTCAGCCATAAGAACTTTCATTTCTGGATTATGGTCCATCTTGTGTGTGTGTGTGTGTGTGTGTGTGTGTGTGTGTGTGTGCGCGCGCGCGTATATGTATATGTACCTAGTGATTTTCAAATTTTCTCATCCAATAATGTGGATTATGTGCATAGACTTTTTGGCTTTCTTTTTATCCCTAGTGCCTGGCACATAGTAATCTAATTGGTGGATAGAATGAGTAAAGGACAGATGTATTTCTTTGTATATATACTTACTATATGGAATATTACTAACAAAGCCATTAAAGTACCTTGTGTGAAGGAGTGACAATCAAAACAACACTTTGAAAAAATTAATTTAGCAGTGTAATGCAAGAAGAACTATACGAAAAAGATTAGAGGTAACAAAACTAGTTAGTATACTACTGAAATAGTCCAGGCTTTCAGTAATAATGACAGGATGAGGGTGCCACATGGTAGTTACTGAATAAATGTTCATTGACTGATTGAACAGGCAGATGTAGAGTTTTTTGGAGGGTTAAAATTGGCTTTAAAATAGTATCCACTATATACATATAGAATGACACAAATATTTTTTTGTAGAGAATAAGACAAATACTTCGAGTCCTTTCAACCAATCAAAATCAATAGATTTGGATAAAGCCACAAGTTACCTACACATTTCTACCATTTCCAAAACATGCTGCCTAGACTCTGGTCCCCTCCAGCCCCTCCCATCAAAATCCTCCAGGGACCCTGAGCTCTGATAGGGCCCTTTTCATACATATGTAAAAACATACGCCAACAAAAGAAGTTATACTCAGTACTTAATATACAATGAGGATGTTTTTATGAGTTGCATCCTACTCTATGTATTTATAATCCAATGGTTATGAGAGTTCATCAATGCAGGTATCCAAAGAGTGTAAATAATACTTTATTAGCAAGCCTTTCACTAAGTTCACCATAGGAGTCCGACAACATAAGGGACATCATCACATTCTCTTGACAGCATTGACACCAATCAAGTAATCTATGACTCATTCTATGACCCACTTATTGTCTTTTTTATTACAGTTCTTTGATGACATCCTTTTAACCACTCTTCCTTTAAAATCCTTTATTTATTAGGTGTTTTAGCCCATTCATACCCACCACACATCTCTAGTAGATAACAATTTTAATTCTGAAGGCTTCCATGGTTCAGCCATATTATACCAATAAAAGAATAATAGTGTTTAAAAATATTCAGGAAGGTGCATCTAAGTGGTGCAGTGAATAGAGCACTGGCCCTGAAATCAGGAGGACCTGGATTCAAATATGACCTCAGACACTTAACACTTACTAGCTGTGTGAGCTTGGGCAAGCCACTTCACCTCAGTTGCCCCGCCTTCCCCCCTCCAAAAAGCAAAAATAAAAATAAAAAAATAAATATATTCAGGAAGAAGCTGGGCATAATTAAAACTTTTTAAATTTTTTTTTTTTGCAATTTCCCAAAGGCAATTCTCCCCACCCTGTTCCTCTCTTTAATTCTGAGCCTAACTCAGATGGAGATGGAGGATGGAGAGAATGAGATATTCATTCTTCATTGTCCTTAATGTAGCCAAACATTGACTTCTATTTACTTTGTTTATTCAAAGATGGGAAATAGTTCTTAACCAGAATCCTTATATAGGGTTCCTTTCAGTGAAAACCAATTGCTGCTTTCTCCCTCTGTTTTAGAAAGCACTTGGATATAATTACACCTCATATGAAAAATGATCTCAGAACTATCACGTTTTCAAGTCTTCTGTTTGTCTCTTCTCTTTCAGCCACTGTAGATGGCAAGCAAGATAAGATTAGCCTGAGAAGCTCATCTGTACATGGCAATTAAGAGCTATTCAGCAACTACTGCTCCAGACAAATCTAATTTAAAATTATTGCACAAGGAGGAGAAAGATTCAGTACTTCTTTTGACAAGGTCTTACAGTCTTAGTAAATCAGATGTGACTTTGCAAATGCAGTCTTTTTTTTTTAAAGAAATTCTATCATTTCTTCTTATAACTCTTTGCTTCTTAAAAAAAGTGGCACATCTTAAGTAGTTATAAGGAAATTTATTTTATTCCACACTGATCCACTACAGTACAAGAGATGGTATCTTTTAAGTTGCATGAGGAAACAGCTGGGGAAGACTTCGGAATCTGCCAGGCTTGGCAACAGGAAGACCATAATTCAAATCCACCTTGAAACATTTATTAGCTAAGTGACTAACCTTAATTGCCTCATTTAAAAAATAGGGATAGTAATACCTCTACTAACCATATTATCTAACTACAGAGCTGCTCTGAGGCTCTAAAGCAATAAACTATGTTAAGCACTTTGCAAACTTTAAAAGAATAACCAAATCTCAGTTGTGTATATTACTAGCTTTTTAATTATGGAATAATTATCAATAACACAGTGTTGCTCTCTACCACTTTGAAAGACAGAAGAGACTTAAGTAATCAAGAACTGAACTGTGACATAATGTCAGACCTCAAAACTAGCCATCCTCAGAGGGTTGAACCCTAGGTGTAAATCACACCAGGGACTGCCCATAGACATAGACTCATAAAGGAAAGCTGAAACTCCTTTAACTCTTAGGGTATTCCTGAGAGAATACTGGACATCTCCATATTCATTCATTGCTCCTTTAATTATTCCACAGCAATGGGTACATAGAAATATAAAGGGAGGTCAAACAGATGTGGAATATTCCCCATCAGCCAATTTTTCAGCAAATGATTGGTACAGTGCCAAGAATAAAAACTGCTGGTCAAGTTTCTATTTAACTGTGATGTATAATTTATAGATTCTAGGAAACAGCTGCTCTAGGCAAAAGAGTGTGAAATACTAGAAAGAACACTAGACTTGGAGTCAGAACACTTAGATTCAAATTCAACCTTTCACTTGCTGGCTCTATGACTATGAACCAGTCACAATATATAGGAGCTTCAATTTCATAATCTACAAAATTGGGAAGCCACATGCTTCTCAGAGATAAGAACCACCTCTGCTGAAGTGTTTCTCAAGATCTCCTCATTTGACAAAGACAAGTCTGGGAACTTGAAGGTTATGCCATTTTTTCACAGGAAATTAAGCAGTTCATCAAATAAACTAACAAGATTCTCTAAGTAAAAATTTACAATGATGCCTAGTGATAGAAACATTAAAATAACCAAAAAGTATCCTGAAGGGGCCATAAAAATGTTGGATAACATGGACAAAGATCATATCTAATGTGAAAGCACAGAGGAATCATCCACAGCAGTGAGTATCAAAAAGAGGGAACAAGAACGAGTCCTACCAATACTGAAAGGGTAAGGGTCAGGTGAGCGATTCTATGTCTCCTGTTTGAAAGTGGACTACCTGTGATATGAGAGTGTCATTAGCAGAAAGTTCTGTTTTACAGTCATATTCTTTGGACACAACAAAACACAAAAACTATCTAAACACATAGAGGGGGTCCAATTCTGATGGAACAAATAGATACTGATGAATGCATGTATCCTTGAAATGTTAAAGTATGCTATCCATTATATCTACTTACTTTATAGAGCTATTATAAATATCAAAGGACTTCTTTTCTATGTGGATTTAAGGTTTACAAAATACTTTCTCAGAAGACTCTGTAATAAGTAGTGAAAGAAGTATTGTATTTATTTAATAAATGAGGAAATTAAAGTGCAGTCAAAACCTTAAACAACTTTCCCAAGATCACAGAGGCATTAGCACCATATTCAAATATATAATTCTCAAATATAGAAACACTACATATATTGTTTCATTAAGTTATAATTATAACATATCATTGTGCAACACTATTATTAAAGTACATATTGCAATGATATCAAATCTAGTCATTTTCAATTTATCCTTTATTTATTTTTGGTATTCTTTTTAAATTTTGAGTTCTAAATTATCTCCCTCCATATAACTCCTTCCCCCACCCACTGCAAAGGCAGGCAATGTGATATCAATTATACATGTGAAATCATGCAAACATATTTCTATAGTACTCATATTTCTCCCCAAAAAAGCAAAAAAAGAAAAATAAAGTGAGAAAATTATACTTCAATTTGCACTCAGAGATCATCAGTTCTCTCTCTGGAGCTAGATAACATTTTTTCATCATGAGTTCTCTGGAATTGTCTTGGATCATTGTATTAATCGGAGTAGCCAATTCTTTCATGGTTGATCTCTAGCACTTTTAATATATTCATTTAAAGACACTGAAGGTTCCTCCACATTATTCTCCTCTCTTCTACTCAAAAGAGCAATGTGGATGTTCTTTTGCCATGACCACTGCCACCATTAAGGATTTCTTTTCTTTCTTTTTTCTCACTTTCCTACTCACTAATGCTCCTCTGAACCACTATCATGCCTCACCCTCATGATCCACCATTTCTCTAAGTTCAGCCTGGAAAAGAATTGGCAGGGGTACAACTAGGAGAGTTAAGAAAGAAATGAAGAAATGGTGGAGCCAATTAAATGGGGATCTCCAAACCTAGAAATGGTCTGTTCCTAGGCCCCAGACTACTTCCCCCCACAGTGCTTAGGTACCTACTGTACACCCTCACCTAGAGGTGTACTGGAGCCAGACTGATTTGACTTTGTGAAAGCCAGATGTTTGATTTTTAGAATAAGCATTTATACATTGAAAAATTGCCAATGCTATAAATTAGGATTTGATTTGAGCAACAAGACATATAGGGTATAAAGCACTGAACTGGGAGTTATGTACACCTGGGATTTTCTTTACTGTAAAGTAAGGCTCTGCCCCACAATTAAAAAAAAAATCCAACCACATCCAACAAAAAGACACAGATTTTCACTTCCACTGTCTATACAAATCTCTACTTTCTTAGTACATTTCATATTTCAAACACCATGATGATGTAAAGTATTAATCAATCAATCAATATTTTAGTACCTACTACATTCAAAATAAGTCACTATGCTAGGAACTTGGGCTTCAAAGACAATGAATGAGACAATCCTTAACATGCAAGGAGTACATTAGAACATTACATTCTAACAGGAGAGACAAGTAAATATGGCAGCATATATAACATAAACATAAAGATAACACTACAAATAAAGACAGTCATTTAAAAAAAAAAGAGTAGTTTGAAGAGGGCCTTAGTAGTTGATGCAATCAGAAAAGACTTCGTGAAGGTTTCATTCTGAATAAAGAAAAAAGACATCCTAACATTTACAGATAAAAGAAATTTCTTAGGAGTGACATGAAAGACCCCAAAATCTTCTTACAATATTAATGAGGAGAGCCAATACTGGAAAACTAAATTTTGGATTCCTTCATTTAAATAACTGTTATATGTGATAGAAACACTTAGAAATTCCAATCATGAAATTACTCCATTGAAATAAACAGTAAAATCACTATCACAGTGATTGCAATCAAACATTTAAAATTATTATTAATTTGCCTGGAAATATGACAAATCAGCCATGGAGAGTGGTTACAACCTCAATATAGATATCTTATCTATAAATAGGATCATAAAGAGCTGACAGCTAAGTATTAATTTTAAGGCTTGAAGAGCCATTAGCAATGATCTCATCCAGACCACTCATTTTTACAAACAAAGAAATGAAAGCTCATATCTCCAAACTCCCAAACCAATACTTTTTCTATCATACTCAACCATCTCACCCAGGACAGAGTTCAGAGATTCCTAAAATAATGGCTTGAGAACCATTTCTTTCTCCCTAACAGGGTTCCTGACTGCTCCAACAAATCAGATGTCAATACAGATAAATATACTGCTGACTATAGCCTTCATCCTGAGGAAAAAATCTGCTACAGGGGAGAACCAAAGATCTCCTAAAATGACAACCCAGGAACTACTGGATACCTCAGGTTCCTGTCTCCCAGCACTGTTGCTCTATAGCAGTGGTTCTCAACCTTCCTAATGCCGTGACCCTTTAATACAGTTCCTCATGTTGCAGTGACTCCCAACCATAAAATTATTCTTGTTGCTACTTCACAACTGTAATTTTGCTACCATTATGAATCATAATGTAAATATCTGATATGCAGGATGTATTTTCATTGTTACAAATTGAACATGACCCACAGGTTGAGAACCGCTGCTCTATAGAGACTGCTCTTCAGCCAAGCAATAGAAAGTGCATGAATGTGGGTTTGAGAATGAGATTTTCTCTTTTTTT
>CM053581.1:526269588-526296794 GCA_028627135.1 Pseudochirops cupreus | reverse complement strand
AAACAACCCCCACAAGCCCATTATGCTATTTGCCAGTTTTACCGATTGTATTTATAATATACAATGGATCTTGGGTATCATTTATAATCACCTATTTAGATTATAAAATCCCTCAAGCAATGGAACCAATAAATCACAGAAAAGCTCAGAGCTATTAGAAAACATTAATTCAATTCCCAAAGCTAAATTACATTTCACAATTTCTGTCAATGGATTTGACTAGAACCTTGAGATGATTAATGTTTTTTCAGAGATAAAACAGACAGGGAACACAGAGCCTGCCATTTAGAATTTAGGATGTTGGTGCAAGGCTACTACTGATCACATGAAGAATTAAGAGAGTTGTCACTGATACCAGCATTATTCATAAATTGTGTAGAATGACTTGAAAAAAGCTAAACTTACTTGAAATTCATGTTTCTCCTCCAGGGCTTCATATTACACTCCTGGTAATAGCCAAGAAACCTAGGTTCTAAAAAGCCCTAGAACTCTCACTGCCAAAGAAGATGGATCATACTTGTACAGTCAGGTCTCCTAAGAAGAATATTGGGGCAGAGTTGCACAAGCCCATGCCACTCAGATGTTTAAATAGAAACTGTTTTTCATGAGCTACATTTATTGCAGTCTGCATTTATGACTTATGTTTCTTCATTCCTAAGCTAGAAGCTTCAGACTACAAAATCTTTTACCACTTTTACCACTTATACTACCAGACAAAAAAGGTTTATTAAATCTACAGTCAATAGTGAGCCCCGAGGATAAATAAAAAAAAAAGTTGGTAAATGCTCAGTTAGTAAAGACTTTTTGTTCTATTAAAGTTCCTTATGTGAACAATATAGATTGTGATAAACTGTTTTTATGCTACTGTTTCACTAAATTAATGTATCTGATTTGTGGAATACACATTTAACTCAATTACTATTCCATTTTTACTCCAATTTCCACCTAATAGGCCTGCCTTACTAAAACTACACACTTTTCTTCCTTTCCCTCCTAACTAAAAATGAATTAAATCTATGATTTTCAGTCTTTTTCATTTCAAGATCCCCTCCATGTGGACATTCCCACATACAAAAACAAGCTACTAGGCACCGTTGCCAAGCATTTATGTAGCTCTCCAGCTCTGTTTTCAAATGCCTTTGTAACATACTGAACATACTGTAAAAGTTGAAGCCAAAAGGAAGCACTGAAGGTGGGTTCAGGAAGTGAAAAAATGGTGACTCAATCCATATAGCTATTATCTTATGACCACAAGCAAAAGTAATATCTGGACCTCTGAAGTTACGAAGATCCTTCTCCTTAAAAAAGAACTTCAAACAGCTGTAGTGAAACAATATTGGAAACTGTATCACACCTTCAAAACTAAAGTCAGATTCCCAGAGCTGGAAGGGACCTCAGAGGTCATCTAGGACAAATGGTACCCAGAGCTACAACATCCCTAACAAAAGGTTATCCAGCCTTGGCTTGGACAGTGATGAGGAACCCACTATTTTCTAAAGTACCCCATTCTATTTTGGGGATAGAGTTAATTTTTCATAAGTTTTCCCTTGCATCAAACAGAAATCTAACTCGCTGCTACTTCTATACATTGCTCCTAGTCCCACACATAAGATATATCAGAACAAGTCCTTCTTTTACATGGCAGCACTCTAAATACCTGAAGTCATCTAAACATTTAGGGGTAAAGACAATTTTCTTCCTAGAAATACTATAAATGATTCAAATGTTACTTCCAATATTATTAAGGAAGCCATGAAACTGAATTTTAGATTAAATTAAATCACAATTGTAATATAGAAACTTGGAAATCCCATAGTTACAAATTTACTCCATTTTAAGTAATCATTAGAATCACTATCGCATATAAATACAGCAATTAAATATTTAATCCACCTGCCTTCTGAAGACTAATTCCTAATCATTAAATGAAATACTACTTCCATCCCTTTAGGATGTTGAGAGTTCAGACTCACAGTTCATAGTTATATTGTCCTTTGTAGGGTGTATTTATTATTACAGAGTTCAGAGGGATTTCAAACAGTCTGCAACTCCCATAAACAAAGCTTCCTCCTTCCCAGAATTTTAATCCAACACTTACCAAGCATGAATACTAAGGTACAAAATAGCATAATGGTAGAGGTCTCAACCTGAAGGCAAAGATGAAGAGTCCAAAGCCTGTCTCAGATATCACCTTACTGCATGATTATAGGCAAATCACCTAATTTCCACAACTTCAATCTCCTCTTCTATAAAATGGGCATAATGCTACACATTCCTCAAGGCTGGGAGAAGAACCATTTTCCAACGTTAAAACACTTATCCACATGAGAATTATACTCCTATTTACATGCCCTCAATAAGTGGTCATTCACCCTCTGCTTAAAGACTTTGCCAGGGGCTCTTTCACTCACAGATCCACCTTCTTCATTCACAGATCACTTTGTTATCAAGTTTTTCCTTTTACTGAGCCTACCAGTAACTTCTATGTCTGCCTAGTGGGACCAAGCTGCACAAATCTCTTCAATAAGATAACCCTTTAAATAGCTGAATGCTTTATAACACTTCATCTTTCACTTCTACAGGCTAACCATTCCTAGGACCTTTGGCAGATATGCTTAAGGCCCCTTCGCTTTCCTGATTTCCATCCTTTGGCTATTTTTACTCCTGTTGATGTTTTCCTTACTATTACAAGGAACAAAACTGAACAAAATACATTAAATGTAGTCTGAACATGGTAGACTATAGCAGTGTTATTACCTTTCTTGCTCCAGAATCCAAGTTTTCAATTGATGATAGGTTGCATTAGTTTAGATGCTTGCTGTATCAAACTAGAGAGTCATATTAAGTCTTTAAGTCAGCTAAAAGCCCTTTTACTGCTATAGGACTTTCACATTAACCATTTTCTGGCTATATCCTCATACCCCTACTATCCTCTACATTAAAAAATAAGTATGGATCTTAATATTTACTCATTTTAAACTTAACCTCAGCCTTCTATTCAAATTTGTTGAGATCTTTTTTGCTTATCAGTTAACATCCAATGTATTAACTCTCTTCACCAGTTTGATGTCAACAGAAAACCTCTTAGCATGTCACATGTCACAAATAAAAAATGTTGAATAGAAATAAAGACAAAGTCTTGAAGTGCTAAAAAGTGCACTAAAAAGATGTCCCTTCCTATTAATACCCATCTTCTAATAAATATTTATGAGGCTTGAGTCTAGTGATTTTGAAGCCACCAAACTATAATCTGTACATATGACCAGGCTTATTATTTGGTGTCATGGATTTTAAAGTCTACACTAAATAATTTATCTAAACTAAATTCTAGTTCATATTTTGGAAAATTTGTGTATGCATAGGCTCTCCAGCAACCTTTTCCTAAGTAGTGTGTTAAATTAAAGAGTGCATGTATTTAACTTTCAGTTTTGCAGGAATTTTTAAAAGCTTTAGCTTTTAATTGTTTTAATGATATTGACTTGTCATTATTATTAATTCATACATTTTAAAAAATCTATTTAAATCCAATGCATCCAGAAGTATCCAGGCCCATATTGTCTAAGAATATCTGTTGGAAATCATAATGTTTTACAAAGAATCAGAAACCAAGAATTCTAGAATATTTTTCATCACAGTACACTCGAGAAGATATCCAGTAACTTGCAAAATGAGTCAAGGGGGAACAATTATTATCCATGGATGAGTACAAGAGTTGAAGAATCCTTAGCTAAGCTCAAACAAAACGATCTGATTATACACATATATTCCTATAATCTATTCAGACTGAGAAGAGAACAAATTCCAATATATTGCTGTCTCTAAAAAGACAAGAAAAAGTCTTTAGGCTTCACTCCAAGAAAGGTAAATCTTTAATAAATACTGCCTATTGAGAAAAAGATCATGAAAAAGATACATTTGTGATAAAAATAAAATGTTATGGGGAATGAGAATAGTGAATATAAGTCTGTGGTTGGAATAGAAAATTGGCATGAGATATGTGCAACCTATAACCTCTATCATAGGGATAGGAATTGAAACTGTACTTTAATTGATATAGTGAATTCCCAGATGAAGAAACTCCCTCTGTCAATGGAAGTGAGCACCTTCTCTTTAACTTGTAGCCCTAGAAATTTGCCTAAAGTACCTTGTCCAACATCACACCATCAGCATGTGTCAGAGACCAGAATTGAACACAAGCCCTCGATTAACTCTCCATTTACAACTTCTGCTCACTTCTCTTAACCAAGAAAATAACTTCCCAACATGTTTACCATCTTAACTATGAGAAAATATTATCATCATTATTATTAAGAGGCAGCATGACATAGTGGAAAGGACATTGGACAAGTAAGCAAAAAAGATCTGAGTTCAGATCCTGCCTCAGACACTTGTGTGATCCTGGATAAGATGCAACCTTTCTTGGCCTCCATTTCCTCACTAATAAAATGAAGAGGCTGGAAATGATGCTCTATGAGGTTATCTAAATTCACGATACTGTGATGATCTTGTGGCTTCATACCTACCTAATGTTATATTCCTATTCATAGAGTACGCCATGTTTATTGAAATTATCACCAAATGGTCCATTACTTATCTTTTCTAATGGTGGGTAATTAGCTGCTTTAAAAGTTTCCTACTCAGAGATCTGCATTTCAGGTCAGCGTAATACAGTGAAGAGCACCAGCTCTGGAATCAGAGCACCTGAATTCAAATCCTACCTTAAACATACACTACTTACGTGTCCTTGGTGGTTGGGGGGTGTCAATCATTTAACTTCTCTAGGTCTCATTTTTCTCCCCCCCCCCAAAAAAAGGAGGAGTTTGGGCTAAGGAATGTCTGAGATCTCCAGTTCTAAAATGTTCCTTTGTTGCTCAGTTATTTGAGTCATGTCCAACCCTTCATATCACATTTGGGGTTTTCTTGGCAAAGATACTAGAGTGGTTTGCCATTTATTTCTCCAGCTCATTTTACATATGAGGAAACCGAGGTAAAGAGGGTTAAGTGTTTTACTGAGTTCACACAGCTAGTAAGTGTCTGAAGCCAGTTTTGAATTCAGGAATGAGTTCTTACAACTTCCTAATAATATGAAAAATGCTAATAATAAAGATATGGTTGTATAACTGGTTACCTGCTCTTAGAAAAACTATATATGTAAACAAAAAAACACTATGCACACAAAGTCAAACAGTCTGCAACTCTCATAAACAAAGCTTCCCCCCTCTCAGAGAAAAGGAAAGTGGACTGGAGGAGGGGAGGCAAGAATGGCTCGAGACCAGAGAGAAACAAAGCACGGCTGCCCCATTTTTACTCCCAAACTCCAAACCAGACAAAACAACTAGGGAGTACCCCAAATGACACCCCAAACCACGTGAACATGCAGGTTATAAGCCTCTGAGCACACAGCAAGCTAAAAGAGGCTCAGAAGGACCAGCACGGCATTGATATACAACAAAAGGCACTGAACAAGAAGAAAAAATAACAACAAACAAAAAAGCAGAAGACTAGAACTTAAAGTCAGACTTCCTAATTACTTAAAGGGAGGACTTGAGCCCCTTCCATTTTGCAAAAAATGTGCCAGACCTTACATTCCACTGATTCACTTTCAAAACCACAGGGTCACATACATGTTGTTAAGACACTGAAGTGGGATTTATGGAGAGGATTTTAAAGATATGAAAAGGTCCTTGGCAGTAGTGATTATTTTACAAACAATAAGACTTCTAGTTGGTCCACATTTAATTAAAATTTGGAAGAGAATAGCTTGCCAACATGCAGCTTTATATGAATGGATTTATGAAGATATAATTCTTAGCATGGTGGACCAAAGTCCTATAAATCTAACTGAAAGACAGCAGGGTTTAGTAATTAGGCAATTTGGGGCAAGTCAATTAACCTCTCTGTGTTTTGGCTTTGTTACCTATCTTCCCTTTACTCCCTGGCCATCTGTTAATACCACCTTGCCAGCCTAGTACTCTCAATACTGCCCCATCCAACTCTGGCTTCCAGTTCTGGAACCATAATCAAATATTGGTCATCTCACCATGCCACCCGCACTACAGCCATGATCCTCATCTCTTCCACTCCAGAACACTGGACTCCATTCAAGGATGAAAGGCTCTGATAAGCTTTCTCCTTCTCTTGCCTAGAACCAGGCCAGCATACCACTTCCTGGCCATCTCCAAGCCTTGCTGCCAGAAGTATACCTCCTGTACTCTTTTCCAACTCTCCCCATGGGTTTATTCCCTAGTTAGAACATAATCTACTTAAAGGCAGGAAATGTCTTGCTTGCTTGAATTTGTACAAAGGCAGCTAGCTATTGGCTCAGTAGATAGAGTGCTGAGCCTGGAGTTGGAAAGACCTGGCCTCAGATACTTACCAGCTGTGTGATCTTGGGAAAGTCACTTAACCTGTCTGCCTCAGTTTCTTTGGCTATAAAACCAGATAATAACAGTACCTACATCTTAAGATTAGTGTGAGGATCAAATGAGATATTTGGAAAGTGCTTAGAATAATACCTGGCATGTAGAAGGCATTGAATAAATGCTTGTTTCCTTCTTTCCTAGAATTTAGCACAGAAAATTCTTAATAATTCATATATACACCTGTGTATTTTTTATGTATTTATAGTCCTCTCCACAAGTCTTGATTCAATGCCTTAACAAGGTAGAGGTGACTCTATGGTCTCCAAATTTAAACCAATGGAACACAAGGTCTGGAAAGTTTTAGTAGAGTGGAAAGGCCTCAAAGTCCTAACAATTCTCTACTAGCACTTAGCATGGTCCTTGGCACATAGAAAATGATTAAAAGATGCCACACACACACACACACACACACACTTTGCCACTGGTCACTGAAAGCATATCTCAATCTACTCCTCTCTAGCTCCCCTCATCATTCCTGTAATTTTCAAACAAAAATACCTTTCTCTAGCCATCTCTTGCCTTTATGTTTTGTCTTTCCATATTAGAATGTAAGCTCCTTGAGAGCAAGGATCCTCTTTAACCTTGGCATCCGCAGAGTTAGCACTGTGATTGAAACATAGTAAGTACATGAGAACACAGTATTAAATGTTTTCCCCCCATTCATTCAATCTAAATACCTAGGCCTGCCTTAATTGATTCAACAAGCACTTTTAAGGATCTGCTTGTGCCAAGTACTGTGCTAAGTACCTGAGAGTGTTGGGGAGGGAGGGAGGGAGAGAAGGGGAGAGGGAAAAGGAGAGTGAGAGGAAGAGGGAGGCGAAGAGGGAGAGGGAGAGAGAGAAGGGTTATACCTGTCTTCAAGGATTTATTGTGAGCAGCAAATAAAATATATATATGAAAAGTGCTTTCTGACCACAAAGCATCATATCTGACTTCCACAGAAGCCTATTTTTAAATCAAATATGCATATAGATTTTTAAAATGAAGAAAATAAAGCTCAGAAAGCAATTTTTCCAGTGCCATGCCCAAGACCATGGGTGAAAAGTCTAGAGTTAAAACTGTTGGTGAATTTCAGGAAAGCACTGATTTCCAGCTTTAGGATTTTTCTATGCATTACTCCCCAATCTGAAGGTTAGTTTGGTAAAGGGGAATTAGTAGAAAGGAAGAAAAGAATCATAAAGTACTAGAGCAGAAAATGGCTATCAAAATTAAGCAGTTTATTGGGCCTGAGGGAGCATATCTGGAAAAAAAAATTAGTGTTGTGCTTTGAAAATGAGTCTTCCTTGGCAGATTGTCAAAATGTCCCAAAGTGAAATAATAGATCCTGAGTGGATTGCAAGTTTAAATTAGCCAAGACCACCTGCCTGGTGTTGTGCCGCTCTGGTGTTAATAAAGTTGCAGCCTTTGTTTCCCATAAGAGCACATCCTTGTCCTTGATTGCATCTTGCTTTTGGCAATGATCAGCCTGACACATTCCAGGAACACCAGGGGTTAATATCCTATGCCCAATGACAATATTAACTTGCCTACATTTAATTGGTCAAAAATGTTTCCCTATTCTTTCAAAAACAATGGCATAGCAAGGCAGGCAGAGAGGCAGCAGCAGCTCAGTGAGTGGTATAAACTGTAGTGCAGTTCAGGCTGTGGTCTATCAGCAGGAGTTTCAGGTTAATTTTAGAGGACCAAATACTTCGTCCATTTAAATACTCGGTCTTAAGGAAGGAGGGAAGTGTACTACTCTGAAAAGAACAACCATTTCAGAACCAGGAAATTTGGGTTAGAGTTCAGAGGCTAGCAATCTGGACTTCAAGGATTTTTATGTTTCATAATTTCACAGCCTCATGTTTTTGAGCAAGCTACAGCACAGTGAAAAGAGTCAAAATGACTCCATGCAAAAACCATTTTTGCCATTCACCATCCATGGGAACCTGTTTAAGTCATTAAACATTTTTAGGTCTCCATTCCCTCCACTGAAAAAGGAGGGCATTGGCTTAGAAGACTGATTGAAGAAAAGTCAAAGAACTATATAAGTGCTATTTAGTAAAAGTCCCATCCAGATCTAAATCTATGATCATATGAGCCCCTGTGACCAAAGTTCCACTACCATTTTTTGAAAGATTGAGTAGAGAAGGAAATAGCAAACTATTCCAGTATCTTTCCCAAGAAAACCCAAGGACAGTATAGTCACATGGTGATGAAGAGGTATACATAACTGAACAACAACAAAATACACAAAGCACTGTGTTAAACACTTTTTTGAAAACCTTAAATTCATGAAGATTACAATTTGTCTTAATATTGTTATTGCTACAAAGGAGTGATAGCACTAGAACAAAAGGGTACCAAGCGGGCTTCTGAAATACACTCCTAAGATCATGAGAGTTTGAACCTAAAGAGACTCTGGGAGACCTGATGGAATGGAAAGAGTCTTGAACAGGGAATCAGAAGACAAGGGCTCGAGTTTCTCCTATGATATGACACATGAGTCACAACCTCTCTGAGTCTCAGTTGCTGAAATGGTAATTTGAAGATCTTCCCTGCCCCCTGATAGGCTGCTTATAATCACATGGAGCCTGTAGTGGGAGGATTTTGCTGAAGGCTGGAGCATAGCCCACAGGAAGCTGGGAGTCAGAGCAGTTAGAGACTGAGAGAGAAGTGGACCCATCCAAGCAGACAGCTAGGCTTATGAGTGTTGGTTTGTGGGAAGGCTAAAGGATGGTGTGGTTCTCTGTACTGTTACAGTTTATTAACTTCTTTGCTACTATGATGGATTCGGCATTCTGGTTCTGGGATTCAGTTTTTAGGTGTCTGAATGTTTTACTTCTGTCCTCTATATGGAGAGTCTGTTATATTTTGTAATTGAGCACTATGCCGCATATTCATAGTTACTGTCGGCGCTGTGTATATTGTGTTGGCACTACAGTTGCCTTGTCTGTAAAGTGGGGGAGTTGGACTAGATGATCACCAAGTCATAATCTAACTCTAATTTGCCTTCCAGCTCTGAATGATACCATTAATGACATTATACTATCATCCAGAGATCACTTAGTCCAACCCTCTACTTTTATAGATCAAGAAACATATTTGCCCAATGGGTCCTATTGAGTAAACAGCAAAACAAAGATCTGAACCCAGGTAATTTGAGTCCTAATCTCAGCATCGTTCTATATTACCATGTTGCCTAAATGTAAAGGTGAATGAGGGAAGGTGTGAACACAGAAGAAGGAAAAGGATAATCTTCTTGAAAGTAGGGATTGTTGCATTTATTATATTTTTGTTTCTATCACCTACCACAGTATCTGGCATATAGAAAAAAGATTGCTAGCGACAGTTTCTAAGAATTTTAAATTTGGTTCATGGTCCACGATGCTCTCAATGGAGTTTTCATACCAAAGAGGTATGTTTTATTATATGGCATAACAGCAGATGCTTCCATGTTGGATGATGTATGCAGCTTTTGGGTTTTTTTTTAATTATCTAGCAAAAAGAATAAGGCCAGAAGGCTTAGGATGCACAGAATGTTGCAGATCTTGAGGGTGATGAACTATTTATATTGTTAAGAAAAAAACAAGGGAAAAGGGCTGCTACACAAAACAGACCCTTTGGGGGCCAAGTGAAGGTCTATGATGCAGGACCATATTCTGGATTTCACCCTCTTCTACCCACAAAGCCATTACACAAGATACATTAAAACCATAATAATCTTCATCATTTTATGGATAAATGCACAACACATGTGATCCATATTTGCAAATAATCCTCCCGGGTACATGCAAATGTGCTCACAACTGCAACATTTCATAGTCATATCACAAATAATAAAGATGATAGTGTTCCCAAGATGGGTTTTAACTAATGAGTTTTGTGCCAGTAGTATAAGTCCATAATGCATAACAGCTAGCAGCAGAACAGTTAAATAATTAAATAACACCCTAGGATAAGGCAAAGAAGAAGCTGAATGAGGCAGGGAAAGAGAAAAAGTTATGTTAGTTATTAAATGAGAAAAAAAGAGTTCCTATGTTTTACATAAATTCTATTGATTTTTCCAACAATTTTGGAATATTAGCTACCATGGGTGCTATCTGTTTTTATGATCACCAAGAGCTTCTTTGGTTTCCTTTCTAAGCATGTTGCTTTTTATAGGACCATATGTAGAACAGAGGTATAAAGCACACGGTTCACAGCCTGGAACACTCCAGAGCGCAGGTCAAAAGAGATCCAAATGTAAATGGGAAATATTTATCAAAATAAATAAAAATAGAATAGAATATGGGTGATGTTAACATATGGTTTTCTAAATCAATATGTGACTCTCAGGGATCCTTATGTACAGACTGGTGACCCCATGTTTCTCTTTGAGTTTGATGATGCTGACATAGGCTCCTCTTTTTGATGTATGTGATGCCTTGAACTTTGTATTGTTCTGTTCCTGACAGAGATCATTTGAAACAATGGGAGTTCCTGGGTGGTATAACAAGGCAAAGCTAAAAGAGCCCTAGGAGAGTCAATAATAACAAAGTTCAAAAAAAAAAAAGGCAGAAGCAAGATAACAGAGGGATGTAAGGTTTAGTAGAAAATATGTTTCCATTCTTTCATTTATCATTTCATGTGAAAGAGAATATATTTGCATACTTTGTGTCAGGTCATTGTCATTCTTCTTTCTTTTTCAAACTATGGAAAGAAAATGGTAGAAGGAAGTTCTTGAATCTATATTCTACCTACCATAGAATAAGGCACTTAACTAAAAATTCCCAAGCTCCTTCCTCCAATCATTTGTCTCTCTTACCTCCAGAAGTTAGCATGTGTAGAAAATGAGTTTTCCTTATCTCTGTCCCCTAACAACCACCTAACTGAAGGTGGGTGTGGAAAATCACCATGACTTTTTCATTTCTCATTATGGGTAAGGAAGGAAAATTTGAAATGCTATGCCCTTCCTTGAATGAATATTATTATGCAGACAGTCAAATGGCTTGAACTACTACAAAGAAACATCCAGCAGTATCCTCCAAATTAACATCTCTTAGACTCAGCTAAAGAGGTTGGGTATCCTTATTACCAGACTTTGTAATCACACAAACTCCAGGAGGAAAGCACTACCAAAAGGTCCTTTCCATCAGGGGTGTTTATAGCAGTTACATATCACAACTATATAGCATGAATCACTTATTTGTAATGATTTTTTTTGCCCTAACATAGAATTTCAACTCAAGTTATGGAATGCCCATTTTAGAGCAGAAATTACCTGTCAGATTTTGTATTAACAGCTTGTTGAAAGTTTATACATCTAGGGATACCTTTTTTTAAATGAATGTTTGTTAGCACTGGTCAAAACCAAGCCGCAAAATTGTGGATCTCTTTATATAATAAATTTGGTGCTTTATGCATCATCTCACTGCAAAACAGGAGACACAAATTCAATATCATGACCAAAGTTTCTTTGCCACCAAATATGGAAATGTTATCTCCAAACCAAGAGTAGAACTTCAAAAGCTAAATGATCCTCAAGCTAGGACACATGTGATAGTTTGCAAAAGTAGCTTTAAAAAAGAAAACCACTTACAAATAAGGATACACTGGAGCTAAGAAGAATTATTACAGGCTGAGAAAACTCATCTCTGTTCAGCCATGGCAGGGTATTTGTAAAATTCTACTCTTAAGACCTCTGCAAAAAGTCTATCATTTTGAACACATTTGAGAAGAAGAGAACATGAAAAAAAAGTTCAAGTGCCCAATCGACTTGAATTTTGTTTCATTCTTTTGGCAGCATTTAATAAGAATTTGAGAGGTTCTCCAAAGTTTAGAAAGTAATGCCTGGTACTTGACACCTTTGCTGCACTACAGGCCAGCTGGATGAAGCTGGCTGAAGACATTCAATAAGACAGGAGCTTCCTGAAAGTTGTTTGGAAACCTTTTTATTGCTTTAAATAAAGAGCATTTGGATTTGGCAGTGAGAAATACACTGAAACTCTATCACATAAATTGCATGATTTTTTTAACTGAATTAATGAAGTTGGATGTTGCAAAAAGAAATAAATAAATGACAAATTCCAGTAAAGTGTTTCAAATTATAAAATGTGATCCAAGTCCCTCGTTTATTAAAACTCTGGTCATCCAAGGCTGAGGCATATGCCAGTGCTTCCCATATGGTAGCCTTTTTCCACATGTGGCTACCAGGAAGTAGGAACAGCACAAGAGAAATGGTCTTAGGTCATATGCACTAAGGAATAGAAGCCCTTGAGCTGTGTTCCCACGTTCCCAGAAAACCATCCAGGTAAGCCTGTAATATATGTGGTTTCCTTTTGGTTTGGATCCCTTCAGATATATGGCCTACATTTTAGACATGGAACAAAAAAGTCTAGGGAAAATGCAAAAATGAGTGTTGACCCTGATATAATTTTTAATAGATTAAAATAAAAGCTAAAGGCAGCCCACAGTAGATCAATAAGTATGTATTAAGTGCCTACTTTGTCAAGAACTATATTAGGCACTGAAAATAAAGACAAAAAAATGAAAACAGTCCCTTCCTTCAAGGAGCTAAAAAAGTGTGTGTGTGTGTGTGTGTGTGTGTGTGTGTGTGTGTGTGTGTGTGCACGCGCGTGTGTGTAGGCAGTCAAATTTCTGTCCCCTGCTATTTCTGTATTTTACAAATACTTTGCTACACTATTAGTTGTTTTTAGAAAATAAAATTAGAAAGCCTTAATGAGGTGGAAAAAGCACTGGATTCAAACTCTAACTGTTACTTGCTACCTGTGTGACTATGGGCAAGTCACTAAACCATTCTGTCTAGTTCCTCATGAGGAAATTGTTTGGGCTATACTAACTGATATCTAAGAAATTTCTCATCCCTGGTTAAAAAAAAGGAAATGGGTTTTTCTAAATAAATATAACTGATAATATTTGACTAGGAGTTCCATGAATTCAGAACTTAAAAGTTTTTTGTTTGTTTTGAGAAGCAATCAGGGTTAAGTGACTTGCCCAGGATCACACAGCTAGTAAGTATCAAAAGTCTGAGGCTGGATTTGAACTCAGGTCCTCCTAACTCTAGGGCCGGTGCTCTACCCATTAAGCCACGTAGCTGCCTCATAAATGTTTAATATAATCTAAATCTAGGAAGAAAACACAGTGGTTATCTAGTCCTACTTGTAGCTGGACAGAAAACCTTTATGTGTCTTTTAGCTTCTACCTGAAGATCTTGAAAGACAGAAAAATTTATCCTGCCTCCATCAGCCCATTCCACTCTTGGACAATGGTCATTTTTGTCTGTCCTTCTAACAAGTCAATATCTACCTATCTGCAACTTCCACACTAATTCTGTGCTTTGGGTACAATTAACATTAAATATCTTTTCTGCATAACTTTTGACATAAATTAAGATGGTTCTCAAGTTCCCTACCAATAAGTCTTCTGTTTTCCAGGTTGAATATCTAGATTTCCTCAACTAGCCTTCATATCGCATACAATTAGTTCTTAATGGTCTCTTTCTTGTGGATAGGCTTCAGCTTGCCAATGTCCCTCCTGAAATGGGACAGCCACAATACTGAACCCAGTATTGCACATGTGTTCTAAATAGGCAATACAGTCCAACTGTAATGCAGTCTAATATCACATTGACTACTTTAGATAAAAAACTAACACATATTGAACTTAAAGTCCACAAAAACATGCAGATCTTTTTCATTTACACTACCAAATATACTGTACTTAAGTAACAACAGATTTGGTTAATGTGCCGGTTAGGTTTTCTAAACTGTTTTTTTCCTCTTTTTATTCTTGGTTTTAAGGGACAGTTCCATAGGAGGTAAATGAATACATGGGGAAATTTAGGTTAAATAAAAACAAAAGATTTGAATTATTTTATTCAAAGAGTCACTGTCCACAGGGACCCAATCTTGCACTTTTATAATATTTTATCCCAAAATGGGATATTACATTTTCCCCATTAAATTTCAATTTCTTTTATCCATCCTGTTGTTTCAATCTCTCAAGATCTTTTTGGATCCCAATTCTGTCATGCAGTATATTATAATTATCCCTCCTAACTTTGTATCATCTGCATTCTTTATAAGTATGACATGTATGCATTCATGTAAGTCATTGATAAAAATACTTAAGAGAACAGGCTCAAAAACAAGACCCTTTGACAGCTATTCCACCAGAATCTCTTTGATCCATCAAGATGATCTATTGTTGGGCAATGTTAAGAACTCAGCCTTAAGAAAATTAAAAGCAGTCTATTTTATTAAAGCAGGAACTATTCCAAATACAAAATACTCTTGTGCTTTCCCTTTTAGCCAAGAAAAGGAGGTCTGACTACCTACAGACATACTCCACTCTCCCCCATCCTCTGAGACAGAAATGATATTGAGCAGGGATATAGAGAAGTTTAGAAATGAGGAGTTATTTTTCTTTAGTTTTCTAAAACTTGTTCCAATGTACACCACCTAAAAATTTAACCCTGTACAATCCACCAAATACCATCATCATTTTCATATCTCCTAAAACATCTCCTGCAATTGAATTCAACAAGAATGTTTAAAGGATCTACTTTGTAGATAACGTATTCCTTTATACCAGTGATACAAAGCAAGAACATAACAATCTGGGCTCAAGCAATTTTCACTTTACTGGTAGGTATACCATATATACATTATATAAACACAAGGTCATGTGAAGAGGAGAGAACACTACAGAAACTGAAGTTTAGAGGAAGAATTCCCATAGGAGGTGGCACCTAGGCTGAGCCTTAAATAAAAGGTAGGAGAGCTGACATTCCACATACAGGGCATAGTCTATGCCAAGGTATGGAGAAGTAAGAAACGATATTAAGTTTAGAGAACAAGTACTTGGTCAGTTTGCCTTAATATGTACAAGAAGGGGAAAAAAGTGAAATTGCTGGAAAAGAATGAAGATTTTGGAAGGCTTTGAAGGTCAAAGTTTCTTAGTCAAGGAGTTTGCATTTTATCATAAGAATAAGACAGTGAAAATTTCTAAGTAGGGGAAGAACTTGGTCACCCATATATCTTAAGAATATTCATGGCAACTCTGTAGAAGATTAATTGAACAGGTGATAATTGGATTACTGTAAAGTCTAGTGAGAAGCAATGAAAGACTGAACAAGGGTGGCAGCCATGTGAATGGGGGAGAAGGGCATGAATATAAGAGCTATTATGTAGGAAACACAATTAATCTGTGTGTATATACATATACATATATAATACGCAAGCACATTTGCGCACGCACACACACACACAACGCCTCAGGGCATTAGAGATAGCCAAAAAGAAATGTTCAAATAAAACCCAGGAGATGTCAAAGTTGTAATTATAATGTAAGAGTCCTGAGTTTCCATCATTTTGCTCGTGCCAAAAAGTAAATACAACTTTCTTTATATTTACACACAATAAGCTGATTAAATTTGCTTTAAAATAAAATTAATGTTGATCTGGATAATATGGCATCCACTTCAGTGAAGTGAAGCTGATGATTATAGCCGCCAAAGGGAATATATAAATATATCACTAGCATTTGGCTTCCTTGAAAAAGAGCAAGTGAAAATTTGTAAAGTTCTTTTAACCAAAAAAAATCCACTTATTAAAACAAAAAAACCCAGCAGCTACCTCTAAAGTAAAACACAATTTAATGAAAAGACATCTTGAAAAAGTTCCTGCTTTGCTCTTTCTATTTCATATCAAAGAGAACTGAATACAATTTATTGTGGTTTAATTTCCTTTGATTTTCTAAACATCCTACAAGTATACTTTCTAATTAAACATTTTTAAAGTACTACATCTTCCTTAGATGTTTGAATGCAAGACAAATTCTACATTCAAGTGAAAGACACAAACAGACTAAAGTCAATACTCCAGAATCAGCATGGATAAAATTACTCTTTAGCCTAAGCAGACATGCAAACTACGATTCCAATATTCAAAAAAGTCAAAGTTAGGTAGAAACCAAAAACATTTCTACAGATAAATTAAAGCCTAAAATAGTACCTCCACAAAGGAAATGTTGAAATTGTCAATTAGTAAATTAATCAGTTAAATACCAATTAGTAAATCATGGACAGGTAGGTGGTGCAGTGGATAGAGTGTTGGTCTTGCAGTCAAGAAGACTCATCCTTCTGAGTTCAAATCTGGCCTCAGACACTTAGGGTGTCACTGAGCAAGTCACTTAACCCTGTTTGCCTCAGTTTTTCCACCTGAAAATGAGCTGGAAAAGGAAATGAAAAACCACTCCAGTACCTTTGCCAAGAAAACCTCAAAGGGACTCACAGAGTCAGAAATGACTGAACAACAATAAAACATTAGTCCATAGTGGGGAAACACACACACACACACACACACACACACACACACACACACACACACACACACATACATATATACACACACTGGATTTTAGTTACTACGATTCATAGAAGAATTAATTTATGAATATTTATGGACTTCACACTTAATGAAGTTTATGTTGGGAATCAAGCCCAGAGAAGCATTGGATCATAGCTTTCTGCCTGAAATGGACCTCCAGCATGATTTAGTTTGTTCCCACCATGTTACAAATGAGCAAGCGAAGGTTCAAAGAGGTTGTGTCTTTCCAAAGTCAGACAACAGTAAATGGTAGAGCCAGGACTCAAACCCCATCAGTGAGCAAAAAAACCATTTATTAAACACTGAAAATGTGCCAAGTTCTGTGCTCATGACTGGAGATACAAAGAAAGTCAAAACCTGTTTCCTGGACTCAAGGTGTTCACATTTGAATAAAGGAGACAACATGAAAAAAATTCCAAATATAAAATATGAACAGTGAGAATGGAAGACCAGACCTTCTGAATCCCTAAAGAATTAAAGTCACCCAAAAGAGCAACAGGAGTTATCTGATGGATGTAGGCATGTTGTGACATATCACTAGTCAAGAATTGCATAGAAACAAGATAAAAGGTGTCATATAAAAATGCATGATTTAATTAATTTAGCTTATATTTATTTATATCGTTTATATTATATGTTGTAATTAAATTAAGAATTTAAAAATAATTGAAAAGAGGAACTGGTTCCATAATGAGAGGAGGAAACAGTCAATGGACAACCCGTGTGCTTTACTGCCTCCCATGAAATCCCAAGAGATCAACAGGAGCCCACTCCTAGTTATACACCACTGAGTACTTATGTACTGTGACAACTATATGTAAGTGACATCTATATCATTAAAGTGCCCATATTCTATGAGACCATAGCTCTATACAAATATAAAAGTGTATGTCTGTATCTGTAATGGAAAGGGAATTTGAAGATTTCCCTTCCCCTTAATGGGCCTCAAGTGGAACCCAACAGGAGGGGCTTGATTGGGGGGAAGCTTGTTTTTCAGGAAGGCCCATACCTGTTGTTACTTTGTAATTAAGCAATGGGTCGCAAAGGTTGTGATGTCCTCTGACCCTGAAGAAGGGTATATATACTCTGACGTGAAGTTTTGCTTTGGAGCTCACTTATGGGAAGAGTTTTGTGATTTGGTCAGATTAGACTCTGGGTAGCCATTGAGTCCCCCAGCTTTGAAAACCCAGATGTTGGTGCTTCTCTCTGGTAACTAACACTGCATGTATATAACGGCTAGACATTTAGAAACCCTGTTGGTCTGTTGAATTGTGTCATTTTCTCTGTCTGTAGCTGTTACAGTATCATATCATGTGTTCTCATCTTCACACATGAAAGAGACATGGGTTTCAAAACCATTTCTGATACTGTCTCTGTGACCTTAGACAAGTATTTTAACTTCTATGAGCCTCAGTTTCCTCATATGAAAAAATGAAGAAATTGTTCATGAGGAAATGATGTCTAAAGTATTTAAAAAACATAAATCAATCACACTTCAGTCCCATCTTGTATATGTGACAAAATAAATAATAAAATCATCGAGACCTCAATGTGTTCAGTATTTCTGATAATTTACTCTAAACATTTAAATATATGCTTTGTCTTACAAAATATTCCTAAGTGACCTGTTCTAGAACTGAGGGGGAATCTTAGAAATCCAAGAGTCCAAACCCTCTTCATTTTTACAGACAAAGGTGCTGTTCAGGTCCAGAGACATTACTCAGCCTTAGAGTAGGCAGCATGCTAGAATGGGAAGCACAATGGTTGTGGAGTCAGAAGACTTATTGTTTGCTACCTCTGTGATACTGCTTCAGTCACCTAACCTTCCTAAGCATCAGTTCCCTCATCTGCAAAAATGAGGGAATTATACTAACTGTCCTCAATAGCTTCTATCTGTAGATTACTGACTATAATTTGGGTCTTCTCACAACCAGTCCAGTGCTTTATCTAATATACATAAATGCAAATACAATATGTAAACATCTACATGAACCCCCTTTTATATATATATATACATATATATATATATATATGTATATATGTGTAAATTGTACTAAGGTAACCAATCATACATTAGTTGAAATTGCCTGTTTTTTTTTACTTTTAAATCCAAAGTCCTCACTACAGAATTACAGAAAGCCCCAGTAATATATATAATATATAGCTATATATATGTGTGTGTGTCTATGTAGACATAGATATATATTCTAAAGCAAAGTTATGTTTCAGAAGTGGCTAGTAATTATTTGGTTATCATAAAGTATTTGAAAGCATTAACAGAAATTTATCCTATGCATTCTTTTTTGGGGGAGGGGTGGGGAAATATATACAAAGTGATTAATTAGGAAGAAAATGGCAATCTCATTTCTTAATTATAGAAACAATATTTTGCTGACCACCTGGTTTCCTTTCCATTCAGCTTTCATCTATCTACTATTAATGCTTTGTGAAACACAGAGATATATCAATCCCTATAATTGTGGCAAAACAATCCTAAAACATGTTTTTATGGTTTGAAACTTGAGCTTAGCAACATCTGTGGAGGTACAAAGGCTATCTGAATGTCCTAATCACTTTGGGGAATAAGAGTCTTTTGGAAAGCACTATCTATCCTCAAATACATATTAGTATCACAATGTTAAAAATCATTACATTTTATTTAATTACAGCCCACTCTATATGGCAATGCACATTGTCTGGATTACAATTAATCTTAATTAGTCAAACCTACAGTCTAGCACCATACAGAGCAATCAAGATGATTACAATACATGTGGTCTTTATATATTTGTTGTTTTATCTCCGTTCTGGTTATCACCCAAGCTTTTATAAGAACAGGAAGAAAATTTTTACAATATAGCAACACAGGAAAAAAGAGATAAATTCATTTCCTGTTCAACATGGTGGTAGGGGAGGGAGTTTGAAAATAATAGAACTGTTCAATTTTTTTTTCCCCATCACAGTCAATTTTCAATTTCATAAGCTAATGCAGGGCATTATTTAGCATAAATGTGGAGAGCGTGAGGGAAGGAAGTAAAGATGGAGAAAGAGAGGGGGAGACAAAGAGAAGCGGGAGGGAGAGAGAGAGAGGGAGGGGAGGGTGAGAGAGAGAGAGAGAGAGAGAGAGAGAGAGAGAGAGAGAGAGAGAGAGAGAGCATTAGAGGTAAAGTCCAGAAGATGTGAGTTTAAAGACTTCCTAGCTCCTCTGCACAAATCACCTGACAACTTAGAGGTTTTTTTCTCATCTGTAAAATGAGGATAATACTTTCATAAATATTTCCCGGCACAGCTACTGAGAAGAATTTTACAAAGCATTAAAGAGATGAAAGACTTTATGTTGGTTTTAACTCTTTATTAGGTCTTATTCAAATGTGTTTCTAAAAGTAAAATTCTGGCACATAAGATGAGATTTTGTGACTTCAAATTCCTTTATAAAGCTATTCTAAATCTTCGTGTTTAACCAAGTACTTTACACCTAGGTGAAAACGTTAAAAGGTTCTAATCTCATCTGTACATATTATAAAATCTATTGGGGGGGGGGTTGATTTTATTGGTTTTTTTTAAGCAATATAATGGGGGTCTAATGCATATCCAGCTTTCTCAGATTGGGTCTTCATATGCTGAATGCTAGGGAGAAGATGGTGTCTCTCCATATGGAGGAGGCTAGGGAGCTTCTTCCAAGAGAATCACAATGACATGTAAAGGAAGTACCTTGGGGGAATGGACACTTAGTTGATATTTGACTCTGGGCAAGTCACTTAACCTGTTTGCTTCAGTTTCTTCATCTGTAAAATGAGGATAATAATACTGAGGATCAAATGAGACAATAATTGTAAAGTGCATAGCACAGTACCTGGCACAGAGTAAACGCTATATAAATTTAACAACCACAACAACCAATACTATGGAGATGTTGTTGTTGTCGCTGCTGCTGCTGCTGCTACTATTACGATCACTGCTACTACTGCTGCTACTACTACTGCTGCTGCTACTACTGCTGCTGCTGCTACTACTACTACTACTACTACTACTACTCCTACTACTACTACACATTTATAAACATTCTGTAAATGGTTCCAGTCAACTAGAGATTGATTGAAGAGGACACTCTTTGATTGACCCCAGAGGAATTACAAAAGCCTCTGTTAACTTCAGTTATGGGCTCTTTGCCTCTGCATGTATACTATGAGATACAAAAAAAAATAAAGCCTTTCTCAGCACTCCATCATTCCAGAGACCATGTTTAACAGTGAACACAGTATCAGTGCCCTGCGAATCAAGAGGTGATCTCTGGAATGGCTTTCAGGACTTGAGTGCAATGGAAAGATTCATTCAGCAATCATATCACATCTGTATAGAAGCTTGGTGGGACCAATGCTACATAGGGACTGAGTTATATTTTGAGTCAAATCTCTTCCTAAGTCCTTCTGCCTAGAGACTAAGATCATATACAGGAGGATGTGCCCCAGAGGTTTTAAGGAAGATGTTTGTATATTTGTAACTACTCCTGTATATCTAACGTTAAGTGACTAAATAGACCTAAAGGTACTGCTCATTGGCCAAAAATAAGGAAGAAGCGTAGCCAATGACAGTTTATGCCAATAAAAGAAAATAAAAATTCCACAAACCCCATTCAGAGTACCTGAGAACACTGAGAGGCTAATGCAGTGACTTTATTGGCACTAAGAAAATGGAGCCAGAGCATTATCATCATGCAGCAGAAAGGAATAACAGATTCAAACTTAAATGGGCAAAGACTATGGAAGGGAAATAGGAGATCTCTCTTTAAGAGAAGGGGAAAATGCTCCTTTTTACTTCAAAAATATTATTTTAAAATGGCAAGCACTGAAAAACCAGGTTCTCCTTGCTCTCTGTCTCATGACAAGAATCCTAAAGAATTCACCATCAATTAATGAATAGGTAGCTGACAGTAGCTGTAGATTTTGAGAGACAAGAGAAATAGAAGTGGTCCACTAAACCAATCTACTCAAACAACAGTGGTAAAGTTATAAGGGCACTCATTCTGACACTTAGAAGATCTATGAAAACAATGGCAAGGGCTTTTATCTTTTCATTGATTTAGATGAGATTAAAAGAAGGCTTCTATTCAGACCCAACAAAATTTGAATATGGTTATAGATAGAAATTATTAACATACCCAATTCTACCCAAGTGTTTTTATTTCTTTAATTCTTGCTCAAATTGTATACCATCTTTTAAAAACTAGGGATGATCCTTATTAATATTTATGTTTAACTATTTTTATTGAGTTAGATTTTTTTTTAATGGTTAAAAGACGTGATAGAGCCCCTCTCAAACTCAGTGAAGGTAAACTCAGTTGTTTTGGATTATGAGTTGAAAATGCAGTACAACTAAAGCACCACCTAGTGTCATGCTACCCTAATTGCAGCAAAGAGCCTATAAAGGGCTCAACTTATTTTTGAAATGGCCAGTCTTACAAAGCCTAAACTATGTATAAATTGACCATATAAATGACAGGGTAAAGTAAAATAAGATAACGGACAACAAATATCCAGAGAGACTAGGAAATAGAAAATCATATTCTGACAGCTAAAGGGCTGAGTTCCAAAGGAGAGAAAGTAGTCTAAAGTTTGCCATTCTTGCCACAAAGCAATTTTAGATATTTTTCCATCAATTCCAGGCAATATTAACTCTGCGTAAGTTTTCTCAAGGAAACGCTAGAAGTTTATAAATCATATTGCCCTTCCCACATTTGTTCATGCATCCAAGTATGGAGGGTTATCCAGGCTCCTGTTCTATTTATTTCCTTTCTTTCCAGAGAGCAGGAGAGCAAGAAAAAAAAAATGGTTCCTCTGCAATTCACAGTTGGCGAGTACTTCACCCAGATGTCTGGCAGCTGGCTATTGACTACAGCAACACTATGAAAATGAAGAAAGTAAACTGCATCCATGTGGCAAAGATTTATCATGTTCCTCCTAGGCAGAAGTGTGTGGGAATATTCTATGAAATGAGTAAGTGTCATATTGGCAGAGGATGAGCAATAGCCCCCTAAGCCTCTCTGCCTGTATTGGTCTACTGGGACTTAAGAGCTGTTAAGAAAGTGTGCCTTCCACAGAAAAGTAACTCAATACACTAAAGTTCAGCTTAAACTTATATACTCTCAAATTGAATGGTTAATATTAAATTTCAAGATCTGCTGTCAAGATGCAGCTATATTAAGAGTTGTATCATTCAGGTCTTAGTGGGAAAGTTAAAGGAATGTGAAATATACTTTAAATAGTCAAGTTACAAATACAAAAATAAAGATTTGCTTCCTTTAAACTTTTCCTTATATAAAACTTAACAAATCAAACTTTAGGGAATGGACATTTGTTTGCAATATAGAAACTCTAATCTGCTGTATAAGAAAATCTAATCAACTATAACCTCTTTCCGAATAATAATTGCTGATTGGTTTAAAAGTAAATCATGTACACACATGTACATATGTAGATTACATATGTAATTACTATTATGTGTAAATTATACACAGAAGTTGCCACGAGATCTTTTCAATCCCCTTCATAATGAGCTTCTGGCTAACTAGTCAAATTCTGGTTTCTCTTTGCCCATAAAGTAACAATGCAGTTTCTCAAATCCTTGTTTTAAATGAATGCAAACTCTAAATAAACCAAGGCAACACTTGTTTAATAAGTGACAATTTTCACATTCCCCACCTCTACAGTTATTTTCAGTAAGTACTCCTTTATCCTCCACCAATAATTATCTATCATCAAACAGATTCACAGAAAAAGCAAACCAGGTCATGGCCTTTTCTCCTAGGATTTCTGGACAAGAAACAAAAATGCCCTATCATAAGGAAATTCTACACAATGCAGTTCTATAACATTCTAACATAGTATACAACTTCACATGGATTGTTCTCTGACACCACTTAAAATACCTTTTCTCAAATCTTGCTATTCCTAAGTGTTATCTTTCACTAGTGAAACCAGCATGTGGAAAGTACTAAATAATTGTAATCAAATTAACCAATACTACTAGGGTGTGGGTGTGGGTGTGTGGGTGTGGGGGTGTGTGTGTGTGTGTGTGTGTGTGTGTGTGTGTGTGTGTGTGTGTGACATCAGGAATGACACAGCAGCAGCTCTGATTTAAAAGAGTATTATGTGAAAGGAAAAATTTTCACTTTTTCTCTGTATGGATTATATAGGTATATGCTCAGAACCAAACCCTCTGCAGTCCTCTCCACTTTCAAAGCTTATCTAATCTCATAACTTTGGCCATCACCTTTTTGCAGAACCTTGCTTATCTACAACCCTAAATCAGATCTTTCCTCTAAACTCTACTCTCCCACTTCCAGCTGCCTGTCAGATATTTCCACTTAGAAGCCCTGCCATCATATAAAATTCTAGGTCTAAAACCAAGTTCATCTCCAGCTTCACAAATCAGCTCCCTTTCTTTATGTCTGTCACTGATCAAAAATAATATTCCCTGTCCCTGAGTTTATAAATCACTAGTCTCTTGGTCACTCTTCCCAAACACCAATTAAGGCCCTCTACTGTATTCCATCTTTACTTTTTATTGAAAAAAAATTATTTTTTAATTAACTAAAATCTTTCTTTTCTCTCTCCCAACTATACCTCAACTGGAGGGGGGGAGGGTGGAGAAGCAAGCCTTTACATAAATACATTTAGTCAATGAAAGACAATTCCAGCATTTGTGTGTGTGTGTGTGTGTGTGTGTGTGTGTGTGTGTGTGTGTGTGTGTGTGTGTGTGTGTGTGTGTGTGTGAGAGAGAGAGAGAGAGAGAGAGAGAGAGAGAGAGAGAGAGAGAGAATGAGAATAGTTACTCTGAATAGGCACTCCCTGCCCAGAGGTGGGTAGCATGTTTCATCATGTATTCTGTGTAATCATGACTAGTTATTGTGTCAATCAGAGTATTTCAGTCTTTTAAAGTTGCTTGTTTTTACTACTTTGTTCTTATTATATACATTGTTCTCCTATCTGTTCACTTTACTCTGCATCAATGCATATGAATCTGCAAAGTTTCTTTGAAACTCTACCCTCCATCTCCCTGATGTCCCTGCAGCATTTCACACAGATGACCACTTCCTCTTGCAATATCCTCTTTTTTCCTTGTTTTTTGGGAGGCATGGGGGGGAGGTGGGAGGGAGAGGAGAAAGAATGTGTGTTTTATTAATATATATTGTTTTTACATTACAGAAATTTACAGGTTCCTACCACTCAGAGAGACTTCTTGTTGACAAAGTAAAGCAATTAAATAATTAAATAAAATAAAAAATAGCTGGCTAAATGAGATCTATAAAAACCAGACCTCACCTGAAAGTAAACGCAAGATGCCACATCCATAGCATCCCATCCCTACTTCTCTATTGCTTTCTGCCATTCCTCTAACTTAAACTTTAATCCAACCAGGCTGGTTCACCAACTATATCCTGAGGATAGTGTTTGTTCATTCCTGCCATAAAAACTTTGTTCTAGCTGAGTATCTACCTAGAAATGTTCTACTTCCCTTTTATGTCTACACAAATCCTACCATCATCCTCTTTGAATTCTTCACTAGCCATACCAACTTGAAAAAATTTTTCCTTCCTCTGAACTCCATAATATTTGCTCTCTAGCGTTATTCATTTCACACTTAGATTTGGGTGCTTAGATATTTAACTTTTCACCTGTTAACATCTTGTCTCAATGAGATTCTCAGCCCCTTGTGGTCCAGCTGCCTTATGTATCTTTGTATCCTCTATATTATCTGGCATAATACAATACATAGCAGGTACTTTCAAATATGCATTCAATGAATGGATAACGCTGACAAGGACTCTGAAAAAAGTTCTCAAAGAAACTATATTGTACTTACAGCTCTAACTAGATAATAATTCCCTTGATTAACTTTTTTTTTCCCTTCTCAAACTTCTTTTTGAGGATTCAGTTGAATCTCTACACTGGCATAAACCTCTTGCATTTTTTTCTGCATCTGACAGTTTACTAAACTAGAAAATTCATATCTCCCAGCAGAAAACTTTTCCTATTTTGACTTGTTTAAATGTCTCAAACATCACTATCCTAGAAAGTAGCACTCTCTTGTTAGAAAAGAAAAAAATAAGGAGATAAAGAAGTGGATTATGTAGAAATTCTATTGTCATTTAAATAAGAAAGCAAAATATGTTTTCTGTTCTTCTTCCAAGTTAGGGAATGTCATTCCAGTGATAAAAGATATCCAACTTGAGGGCATGGTAACCAAATCAATTTTATCCCTGAATTTTCTGCAAGTAATTAAAAGCAAACCATCTGGCTGTAGGTTTTGGTCATAACTATCAAGCAATCAACAGGTATTTATTACCAAGTACCTATCCACATTCAGATAAATCACTGTCCTCAAGGAGTTTACTTTCACATACAAGACTGTATGTAACTATAGAAGGAAAGAAATGTTGAGCAGCAGCTGCAGAGTCGAAGATAGTGTCAGGAAGACCTGGGTTTGAATCCGGTCTTGGCCATTTACTAGTTATTAGCTTCAGTTTCATCTATAAAATATTCCAAGTAGGGAAAAGATCATATTCCAACCATTCATTACCCACAAGCCCTTGTAATAGAAGGAGTCCCATAGGGAGGGACCTCAGTCTGCCAGCTCAGCTCCTTCCAAAGACACAGGCAGAGTAAGCCCACACAGAAAGCAGGTAACCGAAGAGAGGGAATAACACCTACCTCACAGGGGCTATTTTTAAGATCAAATGAGAAAATACATGCAATGCACTTTACAAAACATAAAGCAATTGTGATATAAGTGTGAACTGTTATTAAGTATATGAAAATAAATGCAAAGTAAATTCAAATAAAGGAACTAATAATTAGGAAAATCAGGAAAGTTGTCCCATGTTGAGGAGCCAATTCAATGAAGCGTTGTAGAAGGCAGCAAAGAAGTAAAGTTATATGATCACTGACCTAATTACTAAAAAACAAAACACTTGCGATGTGTCTTAAAAAGAAGATGTTACAATTTCACTAAACTTACACTAACTCTAGCCTAAAGCTATATTTAAAAATTAAAATTACCTAAGTAAAATTTATAAGAATACAAGTCATTCCCCAATTGATAAATGGTCAAAGGATATGAACAGGCAATTTTTAGAGGCAGAAATTAAAGATATCTTTAAGCATATGGAAAAATGCTCTAAATTACTATTGATTCGAGAAATGCAAATCAAAGTAACTTTGAGGTACCACATCTCACCAGTCAGATTGGCTAAGATGACAAAACAGGAAAATGACAAATGCTGGAGAGGATGTGGAAAAATTGGAACACTAATGCATTGTTGGTGGAGTTGTGAATTGGTGCAACCATTCTGGAGAGCAATCTGGAACTATGCCCAAAGGGCTATAAATAATTGCATACCCTTTGACCCAGCAAT
>CM053581.1:526208536-526269088 GCA_028627135.1 Pseudochirops cupreus | reverse complement strand
AAGCATTAAGATATACAGTAAGGGCAGGATGCTTTGTTAAGGAGATTGAAATAATCACAGCAATGAGAATGTAAAATACTAGAGTTTATTGAGCATTTAAAAAATTATCCGTGTTTAAGACTTGGCTGATCTTGGGGGGAGAGACAAAAAAGGAGAACAGATTCAAACCACTATGAGGTAGTCTAAAGAGTTAATGCCAATTGTAATGAGCAGGGTTACAACCACTAACCTCCACACGAACTGATAAAACAAGTCACTAATCATTAGTGTGACCTTTGACACAAGCTCTATAGAAATTTTTTAAATTAAAAAATAAATTAAATTAAATAGATGATTTGGACGTATTCTAAATTCCTTTCTAAGTCAAATTTTAATTCTAAGAAAAAAGTGACTGATTATTTTCTGTTTTGTTTGAACATTACTGTTGAAGGCAACACCATCCTCCCAGACCCTCCAGTTCAAAACTTGGGCATCATCCTCAATTCCTCCCTCTCATCTTCCATTTCCAATCTGTTGTAAAGGCCTGTCAATTTCTCTCAAATACATCTTATTCTCTTCTCTGACACTGCCACCACTCTCTTGTAGGACCTCATCATGTTACTCCTGCATTATTGCAATGGCCTGCTGGTTGGAGGGTCTGCCTGCCTCAAGTGGTTCCCCATTCTGCCAATTCAGCCATCAAAGCAAGTCACCATCCATAAATAAATTCCAGTGACTCCCTATCACTTTTGGGACTGAATACAAAATCCTGTTTGGCACTCAAAACTCTTCGTAACCTAGTCCCCTTTGTCATAGAAGGAGTCCCATAGGCAGGGATGTCAGTCTGCCAGCTCAGTCAGCTCCTTCTTTCCAGTCTTTTTATACCTTACTTCCCACCAAATACTCTTCCCATCTAGTAGTGACAGTGGCTTCCTCTCCATTCCAAGAACAAGACAACTTCATCTTTAGCCCTGGGCATTCTCTCTGGCTTTTGCCCATACCTGAAAAGCTCTCTCTCCTCATCTCTACTGGTTTTCTTGGCTTCTTTAAGTCCCAACTAAAATCCCATTACCTAGGAGTTCGGAAGCTTTCCCAGCTCCTCTAAATTCTGCTGCCTTCCCTCTTCTATTTATTTCCTATTAACCTTTTATAGTTTGTACATATCTGTTTGCTTCTTGCCTCCCCATTTTGTATCCCCAGAATCCTAACACCCTGTCTGATACAGAGAAGGTGGCAAAAATGTTTATTGACCAACTGACTGCTGCTACTACTACTACTACTACTACTACTACTACTACTACTACTACTACAACACACACACACACACACACACACACACACACACACACACACACACACACTCAAGTTCTTTTAGAAATGGCCCATGTATTCCCCAAACTATAATTTATTCCTGATAGGTTCTGTGATTCTCCTAGCCAGCTGAAGGTGTTCTCTCATTCCTCACATCGTTGAACATTTTCAATGATCTCCCTCTGGCCTTCCTTTTCCTTAACTATGGACATGTTTGCTCTCTATTTCATTCCATGGTAGAATTCAGCCTCCTTGAAGGCAACTAGCTGCATCATTTTAAAAAACCTTTTATCTCCAGGTGCCTTGCACAGTGACTTGCATACGGTCAAGATTTTTTGAACTGAAATTGAATTGGACAAATCAGTATGTCAAACATCTATTTTTGCATTTTGGCCTTATTCTCTAGCTGTTTATACCAATATAAAATAATAATCACTAATTTGTTCAATGCTTTAAAGATAACAGATTACTTTTTACAAACTATCTCATTTGAACCCCACAACAACCCTGAGGTAGATACTTTTATTACCTTCATCCTACCAAAGAGGGAACTGAGACAAATGTTAAGTGACTTGCCAAGGGTCACAGAACTAATAAGTACATGAGGCAGAATTTGAACTCAGTGCTTCCAGTCCTAAGTTCACATTCTGATTGATTAAGCCAAACTGCCTCTCAAAGAAATGAGAGAAGTGCTTTCTATAAACTAAACCTGTGCCAAAGACTCTATCTTTTTCAAGAAACCTTTCCCAGTCTCCCTTAATGATAGCACCATATCTTGCTAGTTCATACATTTTGTTTGCATGTTGTTTTACCATTCACTTGTGAGTTCTTAAGAGAGGGGACTAGTTTTGCCTTTTTGGATATCCCCCAGCATCTAGGTTGACCTGACTTGACCAAAGTTCCTTATTTAATGTCAGTGGCTAATATCTATTCCCAAATATTCCTAACCAGCATTTAAATATAAAATATTAGTAAAATAAACAAGTCTGCCACTCTGCAATGTTGGGTAAACAAAAACAAAACAAAACAAAGCCCCTGAATCTCAATCAAAACACAAATAGCTCAGTGGATAGCATATGGGAGTTAGAATTAAGGAGATATGACTCTGAATCATGTCTCAGACTTATTAGCTATAACCCTGGACACATGACAACCTCGATTTCATCATCATCTTGGAAATGGAGAAACTAATAGCACCTACATCACAGATCTGTTGTGAAGATCTAATGACAACATACAGAACACATTTTGCAAACCTTAAAGTGTTATGTAAATGCTAACAAGTGTTCAACCAATGAATTAAATATTTAAAATTTTTTCAAATCACAATATGGAAAACTAATGATTATCAATAACTTGTGACGCCTAAATTCGTTCTCAATCACAAAATTTCACACAGTAGCACCCAGCTGGTTCAGAAGCAGTTAGATGACTCAGTGGATAGAGTGCTGGACCTGGAATCGAGTAGGTGCTTAATAAATGCTTATTACCTCTCTCTCCTACCTCTAATTCCAACATATTCCCTGGCTTCATCACACTAAGGAATAAATTGGGTACCTGCAAAACAGGATTTTCCTCAAGTTAATAGGCAAAAATTTAACCATGGTTTCATATATCTAACAGAAGTGCATGGAAATAAAAATGCAATTATTATTTGCCATATAAACAGAATTTCAAAATAGTCAAATAGTCTGAACAAATCTATTTATTCTGCTTTGCCTAAATCAATATTTAGAGAAACTAGAGTGTGGACCTGTAACACAAATAGTTTCTAAACCAAAGTGATAGTTCAAAGCCTCCACACATAAATTATGAAAATATTTAAAATTAAATATGAACAGGTTGCAATCAAAAGATTAAAAAAAAAAAACAGGTGTTTGATCATTTGAGCAAACTTTCTCAGAAACTACCTTATTCCAGATTTCTCACTTCTAAAACTAAGAACAAGAGAGAAGGAAGGGGAAAGAGGAATGGAGGAAGAAGAGAAAGAAAAAAGGAAAGTAGGCAAGGAATAGCAGAAAGAGATGAAGGGAAGGAAGGAAGGAAGGAAGGAAGGAAGGAAGGAAGGAAGGAAGGAAGGAAGGAAGGAAAGAAAGAAGGATTACTAGTATTTGTCATATAATTTAAGAAATATCTGTGTAATGTCAGCACAGAAAGTAAAGTACAGGTTTTCTTGCCGTTCAGTCATTTGAATGATACATATTTATTTAGAGAATAATTACTAATAACCTTGATCATATTCTCCATTTCTTTGAGAAAACATCTAATTTTTCTTGGGAAAAAACCTATTATGCAACAGTCTTGGGTTTTGTTTTGTTCTTTAAGACTAGATTAAAGGTAGAGGGTGGAAACAATCAATTCAATCACTAGGGGAGAGATCTAGTCTTCAGTTGATGGCTCCCAGTTTACACATTTTTCCATCTGCATAATTGACTTGCATGTGGACTTTTTAATCCTTTTCCTGATTGGGTCCACTGTCAAAGGACTTTCTCCATGTATATACTTTCCTGAAATTGCTTTCTCCACCCAATTTTTCAAACACATGTGAAAGATTTAAGGGTTTTCATATGAAAGGTCCCATGTGAAATGTCAGTATTCTGCCTCCTGAAGCCTGGGGAGACTGGAAGGGGAAAGTACCCCCCTCCAATCCACCTTGGAAGGTACAATACAAAAACATGCAAAAACACACAGGAGTATGAAACTAAGCCACAGGGGTCTGAGATGGAAAAGTGAAGTTTGTGTCAGCGCTGTCTCCAACACATACAGTAAAAGCATAGAGCCTGGCAGGCTGGGTCCTATATGTGTAGGAACTGCATTTCACTTTCTGACAATATTCTCTTTACTGCAGACCTGATTTTTCTAGACATATGATCATTCATACACACTGTTTATCAACTAATTAATGCCATAATTAGGACATACTTGTTCTTCAACCATGTTGTAGCACCTTTGAATCAGAAGACTTGGTTTTAGATCCTGCCCCTAATACTTTCTAGCCATGTGTCCACAGTTAAGTCAGCCTCTCTGAACTCCATTATCATTTATAAAATGGTACAAATGAATGAATGAATAATGTCATAGGCTCACAGATCTAGAACGGAAAGGGATCTCAGGGGTGATCTGGTCAAACTCCTTCTTTCACAGACAAGGAACTAAAATCAAGAGTAGATGAAAAGCTTGCCCAAGGTCACACAGACACTGTCAGAAGTGGGATTTGAACCCAGGGTCTCTAATCCTAAATACATCCTGCTTTGCACTGTACCAAGAAACACTCTCACACAATCTATTCTTAAGTAAACCATATATCACTGTGTCAGGCTCCCATGATTGCTTTTTGAGCAAAGCAGAAAACAAACCCACTTATTTATACTCATCATTTTACAGATGAAGTTCTTGGTCTTTATGTGTGTCATGGGTATCTTTAGCAGAATCGTGTTTTTAAATGTGTAGAATACATGGGATTACAAAGAAAACTAAAGGTTAGTGAAAACAAAGGTATATTTTTTTCCAATCCAAGTTCACAGACCCTATTGAATCTACCCACAAGCCTCATAGGAGCCCTTGAAGCACAAGTTAAGACTCTCTCTACACTCAGAAATATTTTGTCTTGTCTGTTGTAATATAGCTGGTATCAGATGCAGCATCTGACCCATCTTCCTGGCTCCAAATCCATTACCCTTCCCGTCCCACTGCACTGTGCGATTATTATTGTTATTGAACTGGGAAATGCAGAAGCATTTTCCCTAAACAATTACAATAAGTTCATGCAATACACAGCCTTAAATAAACTGAACACATTAAAATCAATGAATAAATAAATGGAGGCATGGATGGATGGATGGATGGATAAAAGGCTTGCACAAAGTGTCTGATACAGTTTCACCTCCTCATCACCATATCTACTGGTAAAAGGAAAGACTACTAAGCAACTAACTATATCAGCAATACAGATACTTTAAATCTAAAAAAATAAAGGGGAAATGTAGTTTACCCATCTACCAATAATTTCCTTCCTTAACCGGAGCTACAGTCCCACAACCACAATAAAGACTTGCCCAAAACTACTCCACCTCACACTGACCTTCTAAAAACAGTTGCTATCTGTTCCACATACTAAAAATTCCATTTCTCAGATGTATCATGGTGTGTCATGTGACTATGAGAGGCAATAGAGAATAACAGGAAAAGCCGAAGCCTGCCAGGAGACCTCAATTCTAGTCCTAAAATTGCCATTTCTTACTTGTATGACTTTAGGCAAATCATATACTGTCTCAGTCTCAAATTCCTGTCTACTGAATTGTGATACCAGTACCTGTCACACTTAGCAGCAGGTGATATAATCAAAGAGCTCAGTTACTTATTACCTGTGTTTAACCTGAGGAAGTTGCTTAGATTCTCTGGGACTGTTTCCTCCTCTGAAAAAATGAAGGGATGTGTTATTTCTGGGTTCCTTTCAGCTCTAAAGTCCACAATTTGCTAATTCTACCTGCCAGGGTTATTTGTGAGATTCAAGTGAGATAGTTAGTAAATGCAAAATCTCTGTTTACTAAGGAAATGTCATCTCCTCAATGGAAAAATTAGCTTAAGAGTAGGAACTATACGTGTTCTATGTTCCTTTTGAATCTCTAATACTAACACTAACTAATACTAAAAATTGGCTTTGGATTTGAATAAACATTTCTTTAGCACCTTACTATGCTGGCTGCTAAGGACACAAAGACAAAATGGAATTGACCTCCCCGCAACGGGATTCTATGACTTTTCAATGATTTTCCATGAATAGGCAGTCTCCAAAGTATGAATTGATCAAATTCCCAAACATATTTCCCCTAGGAACAATGTTGCTAATGGTAGTTGTGTTCCCAGTCAGCTCATAAAAGCCCAGCTAATTTCCCACCAAACTACCAGTTATAACATTGTTTCTATGAGAAACTGTGTCCTGAATTTCCAGGAACCCAAAGGATGCATCTCTTTCTCATCCTCTCTCATTGTTCCCAGCACAAAAGCAAAAGCAGAGGTAGTTTGGGGGTTGCCAATCTCCCCCTCACCCAATCCCACTACTGCCACCACCACCACCATCCCCAAAAAGACAGGCACTGTCATCTTCAAGGTCCTGTTATGGAGCTTGAGCTGTGGCTCTGAGAGTAGGAAGCCCAGGGGTGACTGAGGTCCATTTGCACTTACGTATCATTCATTCTTAAATATTTCTAGGTCAAAGACTGCCTATTTTACCCTCTCACCAATCTATATGGAAGGAAGAACAGGTATATTTGCTTTGAAAACATTCAAATGGTTGAGAAATGTGCATTCAATTAATTAGTTTTTTTTAAAAAGCACATTTATGATCCTATACTTGATTGCATGCTGCCATGGGTGGGTGGGGAGGAGCAGAGGGAGGGGAGAAAATTTGAAACTCAAGGGATTGTGGAACTGAATCTTGTAAACTAAAAGTAAATAAACAAATCAATTTAAAAAGCACTTTTAAGCATCCACTCTGTACCAGGCACTGTGCTAAGTACTGGAGATACAAAGGCAAAAATGAAAGTCTTTGCCCTAGGAAGAGCACATTCTACCAGGAGAGATAAGACACATATTTAAATATAAACAAAATCACATACAAGATACATGTGCATTAAACTGGGAGAAACTAGAAGCTCAGGGGATTGGAAAAGGACTCATTGAGGAGGAAGCATTTGAGCTCAATTCTGAGAGTACACAAGGAATATGAAGAATAGAGGTGAAGAAGGAACCCCTTCCAGGCAGAGGGGACTGCCAAGCATAGAGATGGAAGATGGGAGTGACCTGAGTGAATACAAGGTCAATTTGGCTGGAACGAAGAATACATGAAGGGGGCTAAGGTTGTGAAAGGGTGTAAATGCCAATTTTACAAATAGGGAAGTTGAGAAACAGGGATATATAATCATTTAGCAGGTAGGCTTGGAAAAGAACACAGATCTGTTTCCTGGTTCATTATTTTTTCCACAAGATCATTTAATATGGAGATACAGTACAAGCAAAATAGAAAGTTTGTTATTTTAATTTAGGAGTTGCATGTTATTAACAGCTCTCCATATCTCAACACAATTTATGATGACTTTTTCTTGACTGTCACCAATGTTATAGGAGGTTCACAAAGGCAGAGAAATAGGTATAAATGGAACCCAATGAGAAAGAATTAAAACTGAAAAATAACTCACATTTAATACAGCACTTCAAGGTTTACAAAATTATTTTCTCCTACCAATTCAGCAAAATGGAGAGGGTAAAAGCATTATCCCCATTTTCCAGATATGGAAACTGAGGTTTACAGAGATTAAGGGATTTGTGAATGTCAGAGATGGTACAATTGGAGGTTTTCAAGTATGACATCATAACCATGCTGAGAAATTGGTATAAAAGAAATACACTTCACATCTTATGTGATTTGCAGAAGTCTAATTTTTGCAACATCTTGCCCTGGAAAAATAGCTAAAAAGATCGCATAGTATATTTGTTCTGACCTCAACGTAAGAACAAAGAAAAAAATTGCTGATTTGTGACACGGTCACCAACTCATGTTTGGACACAAATCCACAAGAATCATCCAAGTTGACCACCAAGCATCCTTAGACATATGCAGAACATGCATGCGGGTCTTGTTAAGTCTGGCACACTTTCATGTGGGCTGTCAGAGTAAGGGCGAGCTTTCAATTTTGATCCCCTTTTTCTAAACAATAACCCAAAAGAGAATGTATATATGTATGTACACACACATACATATGTAATATATGTATCTTTTTATTCAAAGCAAAATGTCAGATGATAAAAGTAGCATTTCATTTGCCATTCTGCATCACTCCAAAGAACCAGGAAGCCCACAATGGATACTTCAGTCCCACTGGATGGAATGTTACTTATCTTTTGTTTCCCTGGTCATAATTTCAACCACGTTTTACAAAGGAAGAACGACACGTCAGAAGCCAAATTTCCCTTTGAAAGACACTCAGTTGAGATATCCACATATGCACATTGGCTAAAGTACTTTTTAAAAGCTTCAAGATGTGTGAATAGTCTGATTAATCTCAGAAGAGTCCTGGAAGAAATACACATCTGTAGTTTTTTAAATAGCTTGATAAATGCTATATAAAGCAAGCTAAGCATACTACCACCTCCCTTCGTAGTTCTGCCCCTGCTTACCCTGATTCAAGCTAGTTTTCTGTCCTGCTTGACCTCGAAGTTATACAGCATCTTTAATTGGTTAATTAGATGAGGGATTTTCCTCAAGACTTCCTATCAACAAACTGTTTTTCTCAAGTGCAGCTGCTCTTCTCATTTGTTGCCTATCTGAACAGTACTGCTCACTTCTGGGCCTTCATAGAATCTTGCCACGTTACCATCGTTATGGGACAACATACATGTACACACAAAAATACACATTTCTGTAGGGATAAATCATATATGTGTATTTAACAGATCACCTACACAGAACATATACATAGAGCAGGTTAACACCTTGGGTAAGATTTACACCAATATCCCTGAGGAGTTCCAACTCTCCTTTCAACTGCAAAGTGAGGCTCTTCCTGCATGGCACCTATCTTGCAGGTTTGTTGTAAGGACCCAATGAGATCATATAGTACTTGACATATAGCAGGTACCATATAAATTCTTGTTCCTCCTGTACTGACTGCTCAGCACTCATCAGAATCATCACCACCATCATCTCTTTCCTATCTCTAAGGGAGACAATCCCCAATTTCTTACTGAATCTAATATTTATTTTATATTATTTTATGTTATATATGGAATATTATGTATGATGTTGACTAATATAAATATTCAATCTATTATCTCCCACATCCATCCTCTTTGTCTCCATTCCCACTACCACACCCATTACAGTTATTGTAGGGGCCACCTAACAGGTGCCTGCTTCAATTACCTATAATTCCATACTTGTCTTCCTTCATGCTACTGTTCCCACTATTCTATCTGTCTGGAATACTGTCCCCTACTCTACATGAGTTCAGTTCCTACACATCCTTAAAATCACAATTCAAATTTCTCTCTTCCAAGAAATCCTACTTTATCCCTCCCTATTCAACAATTATTTATCTTCTTAAACTCCTGATAATACTTTGTTGGATGCCTTCTTTCTGCACTGATACAAGGTATTTTCTATCATGATTGTGTATATAAATCACATCTCCTTACATTTCAAGCCCCATATCATTTATATTTTCTATCTCACTAGCATCAAAAAATAAATGTTGTTGAAACTGAATAGCAAAACAATAGTTTGCTGATGTCGCTGACAACCATATAATGTAGAAGTTGGGGAGAAGAGAATGAAAGAAAAAGGTACAAAGAAAAAAGAATGAGAAAAGAAGAAATGGAAATCTGTCAGTCAATAAATATTTATTAAGTACCTACTATGTGCCAGACACTGTGCTAAGCACTGGGGATACAAATACAAGTTAAAAAAAAAAAAAAGATAGCCCTTGCCCTTGAGTAGCTTACAGTCAAAGGCAGGAAGAAATCACACCAAAGGCAGCTGAGAAGCATGGGGAGGCAGGAGCAAAGGCACTCTCTTGGGGGTCATGGTGGAGAAGCCCAGAGAAGTCCAAAAGCAGCTAACTGATGGGAAACAGAGAAAGGAAAAAAGGGGATGGGAGAGTAGAGGAAGTCCTGCCAATAGTGGAAGGTGTTCACCTGCCACCACTTAGTTCAATAAAGCCTTAGTGACATTATTACTGGTCTGGTCACATATCCCACATTCTGTCTTTTGTTGTTCTATGCTCCCCACCCCCCAATTCTATCCTCTCCAAATAAGACTAAAGTCCATATTTAAGCTCTGTCAAAAACCCAATGACCTACAAATAGGTAAAAGAATAGGTTTCATAAAGGCCCCAAAAAGTGTCAAATCCTTACTTCACCACTATCTATGCCAGCCATCTAATATTGTGGAGTTATGAGGTGAGAATAATATACCTGATTGGTGCAGTAATGAAAAGTCCCCATGAAGAAACACATGCCTCATCCATACATACATTGTAGATGTCTTTTTTTTTTAACAAGTCTGTAAGTGATTTACTGCCCAAGCCTCATATATTAAGCATTTTCAATATCTTTTAGCAGTTTGATAGAAACTGTTAAAATTAAATTCCAACCACAACTCTCTCATCCACACCTTTAGAGGCAAAGGTTATACTAATGTGATCTCTCTTTATAGCCCCTGACAAGAAAAGAGAGGAAGTCTATCAGTCTGTGCATACACAGTGCAGTCATCAAAAAACAAAACAAAACAAAACAAAACAAAAACACAAACCCACCAACAAGATTTCTCTTGCCCTTCCTCCTTTCAATTAAAAAAAAAAGTGAGGGTCAAAAAAGCAAGACTGACACTTAGTAAAATGCCTGCACATCTCTGAGAAAAGTTATTCCATTCATCCACATAGCAGATTGTGGTGCAGAGGGGAAAGTGCTGGTTCTGGAATGAAAAGACATGCTTAGGTGCAAGTTCTAGCTCTCTCACTTACTACCTATGTAAGTTTGGGTCACCAGATCATGGAATATCAGAACTGGAAGGTACTTCAGCAACCAATGAACCAGAAAATGACAAATCCAGCCTTTATCTGGTCTCCAAATGCAATACCTCCTAAGGCAGCGTGCTCTTCTTTTGGATAGCTCTGATTCCAAAGAAGTTTAGCCTTCAAGTCTAAATTTGCCCCTTGCATCTTTTACCAATTTCTGACTTTTGCCCTCTGGAGACCAACCCAAATCACATCTAACCCTCTTCCACATGACAACCCTGCAAAATACATGAAGATATCTATCATGTCCCACCTGAGTCTTACTTTCTACAGGCTAAAGATTCTTAGTTCCTTCAACCAATACTCAAATGGAGCTATTTGATTTATAGTTTGCTCATCTGGAAAAATGAGGAGCTTGGACTAGAATCCCAAGTTGATGATCCCATGAGAGAAGGATGGCTGAAGATACAGATTACAGTTCCTGTTTGTCAGTGTGACACATATTCCATTTGTCAGGGACAAACATTCAGAGATAGGCTTAACACAAACTAAGATACAGAGGGGAGATACAATTTCATTGCATTAGACAGACCCTATGAAAGACATTAATATCTGCTTTGCCGCTGTACCTTGAAGACCATGGGACTTTTCCATCTGACTTGCAGTAGAAATCTTCAATCTCCTACATTAGAATGTGAGCTTTTTGAGAGTAGGGACTGACTTACTTTTCTGTCTGTATCTCCAGCAAACACTTGAAAATACTTCATTATTTCAATCATTCATTCATAGCAAAATAAAAATTGTATCAGATTAAAAATGGTACATTGGTTTTATATTAGGGTTGATCAGAAACACTAATTAGTGAACCAATAGTATGAGCTGATAGTCCTCCTTAAGACTAGTGCTAGAGTGAAAGCCTTTAAAAATAATATGTTAACCTTCTGAGATAATAACACTCACTTATTGAAATAGAATAATAGCCCTTGGTGTATATTTATTCAAAACACAAGCCTTTGGTTGGTCAAAGAAAGTTTGGCACAGTGAGAAGTTGGCACATATACCAATCTGCTCTGCCACCTGAAAGTGGTCAACTGAGTTTAACTAGACCACATTCCTACTAAAGAATATAGTTCTAAAGATATTTAAAATTTTATTTATTCAAGATATACATTGGTCCTAGATACTAGAATACACAATCCCACACAGGAGCAGTAATGGAAAAGGTACCGAAATATTGGAAATAGCCTATTTGAGTAAAATGTTGGAAAATGACCTGTCTATCCCTGAAGTTGAAAAAGATTAAAGGCAAAAGGAAAAGGGGATGGCAGAGTATGAGATGGTTAGATGGTATCATGGAAACAACAAACATGAATTTGAATAGACATTGAGAGATTGTGGAGATTAGGAGGGCCAAGCTTGCTACGGTCCATGGGGTCACAAAGAGTTGGACGTGACTGACTGACTAAAAAACAACAACAAAATCTTTGACAGGAGCAGGCCAGGGAGAAAAGGAGGAAGAAAGGACAAAATCACTAAGAAAGCTAAAAATGTAAGTGTTTGTGTTGGTTCACAATGAACAGATGGCCTCTCAAGGTCCCGCCAGTACTTGGTTCTGTGCCAGTTGCCCAACAATCCCATTGCTGAGATAGCAAGCACACCAAGGTAAATCTACGGTATATTATAAAAGGCATGGTGCTGAGCTCAGTCAGCCAGGAGCTGGTTCCATGAGCACTGGAAGCTGGGGAAGTTGTGGGGAAAACAGCCTCCCTGCTATATACATTATAGCTTTCAACTGTTTCATGGAATCATGTATCTTAAAACAACAGCTCTGTGAACAGTGGAGTCCAAACACAGTGATACACTGAGGTTCACTCAGACCAGAGTAGACCTGCCGTTGTATAATAGGGCAGACTTACATGGCTCTAGCTTCCAGCATTCATGCAATCAGTGCTTAAAAAAGAAAATCTCCAAGGGTTCAGGCTGGGTACTTTAAGAAGCCTATAATACAACTATGTTGTCTATATTACCAGCCTAGGAGGAGATTTAATAGAAGAAACAAAATGAACTATGATAATACAGGTCTTTTATATCTATGACAACTTAGAATTTAGAAAATTGTCATATCTGCCCCCAAGGGAAACATGATTTCTATTAAAAAAAAACTATAGTGTGGCCTGTGTTAAGTGTAGAAGACAAGCTGTTGTGGTTCTCCACATGGGGAAGGAACTGTCTCACAGCAGCATGAAGTCCTACTTTTGCTGAGAGGGGTTGCACCAACATCAGCAACTTCCCCAGCACCCCTACCTGAATCCAGAGGAGGCCATAAGCACATGGCCCTGTGATGTCCATTCTCTAGCATATCTATCTTTTCTTGTCTTAGGTGAAGGAATATTGGAGATGAGAGTAAGACACAACTCTGTGAGTGGAAAAAGGTGCAAAAAGCCACCAGAAAGGGAGGAAAATAAAATTAGCCAGTGTGGGCAGAGGTAGTCTAATATATTAGAAGGATGCCAAACTTGGAACTAGGGAAACACATGGGTTCTGATCCTGCCCCTGACATTTATTTGCAATATAAACATGAATAAATCACTTCACTTTCAGTTTCCACATCTATAAAATGGAGTCTTTTTAAAAGTCTTTAAAAGTCTTTTAAAAAGCACTGACTGTGCAGGGTTATTTGTGAAGATTCCAAAAAACGTGTTTGGAAATCACTTTGCAGACCTCAAACTATTGGATAAATATCAGCTACTGTGATTATTACATGTTTTTATACCAGTAGAATTTGTTAAAAGACCAAGGATATCCCATAAAGAAAAGAGAAAACACAGACACACACACACACTCACTCACACACACACACACACACACACACACACACACATGTCACATCATTCAGATTGAAGTATGAATATAAAATGAGGTTTGTTGCTCCCAGGTGCCTTACTACATAGGTGACGTCACCTGGGTGATTTTTTTTGGAGGGGTTAAGGTAGGGCAATTAGGGTTAAGTGACTTGCCCAAGGTCACAAGGCTAGTTTTGTGTTAAGTATCTGAGGCTGGATTTGAACTCAGGTCCTCCTGACTCCAGGGCTGGTGCCCTATTCACTGCACCACCTAGCTGCCCCCACCTGGGTGATTTTTAAACTGATTTTATATAAAAATGACCTAAAGGGAAAGATTAGTTTGCTTTTGAAGCACTAATGGTCAACATGACCTTTTTGTCCTTGGCCTGCTGCCTCATGTGTCTGATCCCCCAAACAGGGCAAGAACACTCTAAAACCTAGGGTCCTAGACAGCTGCCCTCATGTGTCACATTCTAGGACTATTTGATAGAAAAAAATGTATTATGAACACACAGATAGATATGGATATGTGAAACATTATGGGATTTCATCATATTTCAAATAAAATAAGGAGGCCAGGTCATGTGGATCCATCCTTATAAAGGTGGTAGAAATGTATCTGTTTATCATGTACTGTCATTCTTACTGAGAAGAAAAAAATCCTAATGCCATATTCTGTATTGGAGAACAGGAAGCCACCTCTCAGACCAACAGAAAATATAAAAGTACGGGGAGCAGAAGCAACCTTCTTTCTAAATCAAATGCTTTCTATTGGTCTGGGGTTTACAAGACAGAGTAAAAGTAAATGAGGAATAGCAAGCTGTATCCATCCAGGACTTTGTCATCTACTTTGCTACTAGATAATCTAGGGTTCATTTTTTGATGTGCGACAAACGTTGCTTCCTTTAACCCATAGACCAAGCCAGAAAAAATTCAGAAATCCTACCACTGTGACAAATTTAGAAATGCACATTTTGTCAATTAAAACCTTTTGTCAATTAAAAAAAATCTAATCATACAAAGTAAAAATATACCTTCTTGGTAATAGTCATCTCTCAAAAACAGCCTAGCTGTATGAACATTCACGGAATTAACATGTGCTCAAACTGAAGGGAGTACCTATTGTAATTATCTACACGGAGCTGAGGTTTTTAAACAAACAATTCACCTCCACAAACATTTGTTAATACACACAAAGCATCAGGCTAGGTGTCAGAGCCAGAGAAATGAAAAACAATAGCCTCTGACATCAATTCTCTGGCCTCTCACTTTCTCTCTACCATTCCTCTTCTTCTGCATTGGAAGAGGGAGGTAGAGAGAAGAGGTTAAAGAACGGACAAAACCGCAAGAGACTGGACTTTCAACATATGAAGGGAAGAAATGGCCATTTCAATGAGACAGAATACAAAGCATTCAAATGAACAAATATTTGAGAGCAGCAGTACAATATACTAGAGAGAGGCTTCTACATCAGGAAAAGGCAACACAGCCTGAGAACAGAAAAGTCATTCAACCTCTCAGAGCCAACAGACAACGCTCTAAAACTTCAAGGCAAAGAGAAGCCACTCACTTAAATCACTAAAAGAAATTCCTTACCAAGACTAAATATCTGAAACTACAGATTGTATCTAAAACCAAAAGGAGTCCAAATATTTGAGTTCTTAGCCTGCAGGAGACAAGAGTTATATCCTTTATAGGGTAGGACAATTATTGGTTTGTATAATTTCGTATGGTACATGTTGTGTGTCCCCCTCCCTCAATGCAAAGTAAGCTACTTAAGAGCAGAAAGACTGGGTTTTTCTTTTTTTGCTCTTGGACTCTACTACAACGCCTAGCACAGTTTTCACTGAATAAATGTATGGTGGATTGGACTGGATAATAGTATAAGAAATACTCCCTACCCTAAAGAAAACTAACAGTCTCATTAGAGACCCCCAAAATGTAAAAATTAAAATAATAATAATAAAATGTTGCAAGGCAATATTCCTTTGAAGAAATAGCTGTCAAATGATGTTAAGGGCCCTTCCTATAGACTTGAAGGTAAAGACTAGGATTGGGTTTTTTTTTTAAATCTTTTTTTCTTTTAAAAGCACATTACACAAGTATAAAGCCTTAAAAAAAAAAAAAAGGCAGAACCCAACATAAGACTGCTAACACCAAGAGGCAAAGAGAAGCAGGAGTATATCTCTGTTTAAGAATTTTTTCTATTCTTTCCTTGCTTTGAGGAAACAGCAAGAGGCTAAGAGCTCAGAATCCCCCTACCCAAATGAATTAATAATCGTAAATTACTCTCTTTAAATTGCTAGACTAAGTTTTCATTTTTCTTTCACAATTATTAAACAGAACTTGGGGAAACATCATACGAAGGTGGGCTTTCCACATGTTTTTAAAGTTAGACAATTCAAAATTTCCGTTCACATTAGCTCATCCACTCTGCACGTGTAGTTTTAATTACAAGTGATCATGTATATCAGGCTGTGTGCGGAGGCCAGTCAATGCTGCTGTGAGAATTTCCTGGATCATGTATTTGAATTCACTACAATACTATGTCACTGGGGGTTTCAGCATTTAGTAATAATGTGCTTTGTTCTCACAAGTCCCCCCTCACACCTGCCAACAGACAGGGAAGACTGATATTTCTACTTATCTCTATGCAACTGTGCTGCCCTCTAGTGGCTAAAAAAAAGCTAGAGCAGTCATTCTAATAAGAAAATTAGAGTAGGGAAAAACAAAAGTACAAGCCACTCAGAATTAGATTCTCCTAATATTATAGAGAAATGATCTGAATAACAGAAGCAGGAGAGCTGAAGCAATGGGATAAAGGGGATAAATAAATGTGAGGAGAAAACAGCTACTATCAGTGGAGACATCAAATGCCAGCATTAATACAAACTTAATTAGATTCTAAAACACAGACACTCTGGGTTACTCCTCCCATATTTCTATTAATTCAAATGTCTAAGTTTGAATAAGCATAATTTTTCAAAGTACTATTTTTTAAGTAGAAAATAGCACTTGCTTAAATATCTGTAGTGTTTCCCTTGGGGTAGGGGAGCCTTGGGGGGGCAGGAAAGAGAATTTAAATTCAAGTGATTTGTTAAAGGAGAAAGCTCAGGGTTAGAAATGAGAGGGTTTTTTTCTTCCAAATGATGTCACCAAACTAGTCAAAGGAAGGAACTAAAAAGTGTTAGATGCTCAATTCCAAGTATCAGAACAAAATCCTAACTTTGTTTAATTCTATAAAAGCTTTACTATGACATAACTCTTATTTTTACATAAAATTATCTCAAGATTTAACTACCGAAATTAACTGTAGTACAAAGAATTCCCTCTTAGATGTATCATTCATTGTGTGATTCAAGACTCACATCTTGCAGATCAAAAATCCTCAACTACAAACTTAGAGTGACCTCTGCTGAACAATCAGTATATTTTACCATAAGTAGGACTACTAACTAGGATTTTTTTTAAAATCAGAGCAACCATATTCAATAGGTCAGGATGTCTCCTCAGTAGATTTTGCAAAAGAAATATAACAGCTCAAGTCTTTGGGATTTTCATGCCCTACAATTCATTCACCTATAAAAACTCACAGTTCAATAATCCATGATCATTTTTGTGCTCATATATGTTTATGCGATTTCTATCTCTATGCTATAAGGAAAATAAAATTCTATCACTTAACAATATTAAAGGAAATCTTTAAAGCCATTTTTAATGTATATTAAATATTTTTGTACTACCTTCACCGTATCTCAAATGAAGTCTTGTTTTTCAGGGATCTTGGTTCAGAAACTTTGAGAGGAAGTTCAAGCAGGTCCTACTCCTCCCAATGACAATGGATATTTTGTATAACACTGTAGAGGTCCAAGTGCTTTACATACATCTCATTTGATATAATTGTCAAGTATATACTGGATGCTGCACTGAAGCCAGTCCTCTATGCATTAAACTACATTTTCATAAACTTTTCAAATGCTGGTCTGAATATGATGACCATCATATAACTACAACCAACATTGCTCAATTCAGCAAGTTCATCATTAAAAGGCAGAAGTTCCAATACATTTTTGGTTCACAATGCCCTTGGTGCTCAAGAATTTTTTCACTGCAGCTCTAGGACAAAAGAAATGCATAACACCTATACTCATTAGGTAGTTAGATCCAAACAAATTACTAAGTATTTGTGTTCTAACAATTTAGTTTTTGTTGTTTAGTCATTTTTTAGTCATGCCCAATTCTTCTTGACTCCATTTAGGGTTTTCTTGGCAAAGATAATGGAGTGATTTACCATTTCCTTCTCCAGGTCATTTTACAAATGAGGAAATCAAGGCAAACAGTATTAACTGGCTTGTCCAGGGTCACACAATTAGTAAATGTCCAAGGCCAAATTTGAACTCAAGAAGATGAGTATTCTTTGTCTCCATGCCTGGTGCTCTCTCCTCTGTGCCACCTTAGCTGACCAACAACTTAGTTGTCATTTGAAAAAAATAATACTTTGAAATTAAAAGAAAAAAAGATTTATTACATTCCTAAATACCAATCATTAATAAATAATGGGTTGAATATCCAAACAATTTCTCAAATCTGTGAATCAGATTTGATACTACCCTCATTTACATTTCTACACTGATTTCCCTTTTTTTTTATCATAATAACCACAGAAAATCCAGTTTTGCAAAGATATGACATCACCAATGAAAAAGTTGGAGGGGTTACTAGCAAAGCAGAACGTACAAGCAAATAAAAACGTATCTGAAAAATTCAAGAATGTCATCGAAAGGAATGTAGCAGGATCTAATGCTAAAATTGGAAACTACTTGGAGCTGTTAGTTCTTTTAGTATCTGACAGATGAAAGTATCGCTCTGTAGCCCTTCCACAGCACCCTTGTGAGTTCTCTGCGATGTTCAATTTGAGATCTTCAGCCCTGGTTAATTTTTTTTTTCAGGCATACTAGCTCAAAGACCATCTACTAAGGTGTATGTGGGGGAAGGTGGAGAGGACAGTAGAAGGAATCAGTAATGATAAAGGAAACTGCCCACAAAACATACAAATTCCCAACCATAAATTTAGGGTGTTATAATTCATGTGGTATGAAGAGAAACTGTGGAACAGTGCAAAGAGCATAGCATTTGAAATCACAAAGACCTGGGTCAAAAACCTCATTTCCACCCCTCATCTTTCTACTACCAACCGTTGTATCAATCACCTAAATAATGTCTGCTACCATTAATATCATTCAGTTCTTTTACTACAAAGGCACAACCGCAAGGATCAGTGATCCCAAATTCACCAATTTCTAAATTCTATTTCATTTTAATGTAGGAAATGTCAGACATGGGGCAAAAGTGAACAACTGGAGAGGGAAAAAAATCAATAATGATGTGAAATGGAATTCTAGCTTGATTTAGAAGGATAGGTCAACCACAGAAGTTCAACAGTAGAAACTTGAGCAAGTGCAACTGAAAATTCTGCAAAAGGTCTTACTAAAAGTCAGTCCCAAACAGATGAACTCACAAGCTATCAAGAAACACATGCCTTTTAAAAATATGCTTATTTGGCAAAAGTACAAGGTTGTAACTAATTTAACTTTCTTAAAAGCTAGAATCAAAAATCAACAAGGGTGACTGCCAAAAGTCAATCCTTTGCCACATGCTATTCTAAACCTCCAATATGCATATCTTGCCCAAGCAGTGGTCATCTCTCAGTGGCAGATCAAATGAGTTTCATAGATGAAAGAACTACTTTAAATATACATTATCATATAATAAATAAGAGAATTGTATGATGTCAGAAGATTACTATGTGCAATTTACAAACGAGAATATTTTTCCCATGGCATAACTTTTTATCTACCAAAAAATTATAAACTGGGGACTCTAAGAACATCAAGTCCCACAAGTGACTCTGAGCATTGCAGCGTCCCACCAAAATAAATAAATACAAAGCTATTAACTTTCAGTTGGTTAAACTGTTAAGAAAAGGCCCCAAGATATATTTTTGTTACCCTCAATTATCACTGTGGGCACTGTAGAATATTATTTGCAACAAATTTTTTAAAACTTTGACAAAATAGAAAGGGGATAACTTCTTTTAAAAAGCACATTTAAAGATGAAACATTATACGCTTACAAGTTGACCAGAAGAGGATATTCTTTAATATATTTGCTATCCCTTCAAAAAAAATCAAAAACAAAATTATTAAAATATCAATGCAATTGCTCATTGAATATTTTTAAATGACTGATTTTAAAAACCAATCAACTAAACCAAAAATAGTATATTTTATAGTATATACCCTATATAGAGTATATAGTATATAAAAATAACAAACATAAAACATTAAAAATAAAATACAGGAATTTCAATTTTTGCTTCTATTTAGTTTTTACATAAATTTCTGTTAACCTATATTACATCAGACAGAATGTTGCATTTGGAAAGAGAGAATTCCCAGTTTTGCCACATAATCTTGTAAATTTCCTATTCTTCTCTGGACCTCTGCTTCATCGCCCATTGGATTAGATGACTGAGAAGTTCCCTTCCTAGTGTCCAAGCTACAATGCTACAAGTAAGGACAGAGATTGACCACCTACAGAGTGATACCAAAAAAAAATCACTTTTCCTTTTACTTTGTGCATTCAACTCCCAAACCGCCAGATGGCCAGTACCACCAGGCAAGGGAAGCACCTGTCCTGTAGCTGGAAATCCTAGGCAGTGCTGACACTTTCCCAAAGCACATAAGAGCCTTACCCTGTTCAGGAGGAACTTTCCAAGCTTTATATTTGAAAACTGTCTCATATGAGAAGCAGTTCAATCTCATGGGCCAAACTTGATGCTCCTTCAGTCTGAGACTGTAATAGACATAAAACAGTTACATCCCCTTGTGCCAGGACCCAGTAAAAGCTGAGATGGTAGTATAACCAAAGAAACACTGAAGTTTAAAAGAAAAAACTTCTACAAAGTCACTTTGTAGAGGTCCAATTTGGTAAATGCTATAACAGAAGAGTTTAATAATTTTTCTAGACATAATCCTATGAAATATGATTCAAAAATATATTCCTGTCCAGCTGTCAAAAGCAGAGGAGTACAAAGTAAAAAGCGATTAGAATAAGTTTCTTTCATTGTATTGGAATCCTGTTATATCTTTTTCTGCAGCAGGATTTTATATTTGTAGCATTTGTTAAGCATGTATCACTGTACTTAGCTATGAAAAATGCAAAGAATCATGACCCCTCCCCCCAAAAAAAGCCAACAATACCTACTCTCAAGGTCACAGTTTAATGGGGGAGACAACATGCAAACAACTATGTACAAATGGGATAATGATTCCCTATTGCTTCCAAAATAAAACACAAACTCCTCCAGGCAGCATTGAAATTCTTTAACAAACTCCAATCTACTTCTCAGTTTTATATTTATATTATTTATATATGATATTAATATATTTCTATTTCTATTATTCACAACTGTCTCTATTCTCATCAAGAAATACTCTCATCTCTATTCTCATTCTCTCTCATACTCCAAAGACTAACCACTTTCTCTTAGGAAAATGCATAAGAGGTCTTGTAGATTGTGAACGGGCAACCTGATTTATAATAAGAAATAATATCTCAGTAGTCAGCCATACATTGCCTAATTCCAAATCCTGGTAGCTAGGTGGCACCATCGCATGTGGAGGGCTAGGTTGGAAGTCAGAAAGACTCATCTCCCTGAGTTAAAATCCAACCCTAGACACTTACTAGCTGTGTGATCCTGGGCAAGTCACTTACCCCTGTTTGCCTCCGTTTCCTCATCTGTAAAATGAGCTGGAGAAAGGAATGGCAAACCATTCCAGTACCTCCCCCTCCCCCCCCCAAAAAAAAAGGTTTGAAAAGGGAATGAATGATTTTAGGAAATGTTCTCTTGGTGCAGCAAAATTTTAATTGATGGGATATGTGACTATGCTTTTTCTCCTTGTGGAATAGTGTCTACTGTTCATGAATGTCATAAATTTGTGTTAGAGAGAGAATCTCAGAGCTGTAGGATAACTACGCCCATCTTTATTGTCCTTTCCACCCCATACCCCAAGCCTGAATACTTAAACTAGAATAATTGAAATTAATAAAAATTGTTTCTTATGGACTTGTGCCTAAAATGCAGTGTACAGAATTTTCATAACTATGAGCGAATAAAATATAGACTTACATATATACACATACACATGTGACCTCCTATACATGGCTATGTATACATATGTCTATATGAACAAATGCTCATTGTAACTCGTAGGCTGCCAGATTAACATTTGTATTCATAAATATTTAGAATATGATGCATAATCATTACATAGTATAGTTATGCTTACATTCTGAAAAATAAAATTATGTAAGTAGCTAAATAACCATTTTTAATCACTTTTTCTTTGCCATTTTCATTACTTTGGTCTTCACAGTTTGGTAAACAAAGTTAAAAAATTAGCCGCAGAACCTTTTTTGGTAAGCACAATTAGATTGAACAACATGAAAAGTAATTTCTCACTCCTCATGAATAGCTCAGAAAACAATATACTTTATTAATGAAATTTTACCCTAAAGCTTTCTTGGATGTCCAAATAATTTCCCAATTGCATTTCAAAATTAAACTCCTAAGTTTTCATCTCCCTCCCCTAGGGCTATCTTTAGCATTACAACTTATTTTAATATGTTTAAATGATAGCAGTGCCATAAAGTGTTATCTCTTATTGAAAATGGTCATTAATATCACTTCATACCTCAGAGAGCATAATAATAATTTGGCAATAAAACAAAGAATGATTATCATCTTCTAATAACCTGAAAGAGTACTATTGCTTTAGCCTAGACGTCTATAATGGAATAGTCTGCAAACAAGCACATTTTGGTCATTACTGAGATGGGCACATTTCCCATGTCGCATCTCTCATTTAATAATTGCATCCTCCTTTCTTAATGACATTTTCCTATTCCAAGTTTCCCATAATGGATTCAAGATTCATTTTCACCTTCTGAGGCACAAGGACTCACTTCGTTTTATTTTTTAAGGGAGGTGAACTGTTAAATTTTATTTAAGGACAGAGCTTTGAAATCTCTCAAACATCTTAGTTCCTAGAGTATAGTAATACAGGTAAAGTGAAAAGGAAGTCCATGAAGAAAGCAGGGAATTTATTTTAAAATTTAATGCTGAGACAATGGTCCATTAACTCATGTCACAGTTTTTAAAATTTAATGATAGGTTTTAAAAAATACTACAGTCCTTGAAGAATTAATGTTGAATATGTCCCAAAAGAAGAGAAAAGTACCCCACGGTCAGGCAGCAATATATCACCAACAAAAAAATTTTCAAAGGTGATCCAGTTGCCATAATAGTTTTAAGTTCCTTGAGGACCAGAATTGTCTTTTTATTTGTATCTCCAGTGCTGAGCACAGTGACTGGCACAAAGAAGGTATTTAATAAATATGCTGTTGTTCAATTGCCTTTTTTTAGTCATGTCTGACTCTTTGTGACCCCCTTTGGGGTTTTCTTGGCAAAGATATTGAATGGTATAATATTTTCTTCTCCAGCTCATTTCACAGATGAGTAAACTGAGACAGAGTAAAGTGACTTGCCCAGGAAGATGAGTCTTCCTGACTTCAGACTCAGCATTCTATCCTTTGTGCCACCTAGCTGCCACAATAGAAAATGTTATTAACTAATGTATCAAAATATTAATTACTATAAACAAGAATTAATTTCCGTAGTGCTATTTATTGTGTAACTTATTATAAATAATTTTAATTTGTTTTGGAAGCTATCACTATTTAAGAATTAGGTGATAAATCAGTTCTGCCTCACATATACCCCAAAGTCCTATAATCACATTGTGGACTTTTGGAATATAAACCATTAGAAGTATTTGCTTCTCCTCTATCCAACTCCAGAAGCATCATACTTCTCCTCTGGACTTTTTCACCTTGCCTACCCGCTAAGAAGGTCCCTTCCCTTTTCCCTTCTTTTTATCTGTTATTCTCACCTATTAGAATATAAGATCTTTGAAGGTGAGGACTTTTTCTTTTTTCTTTGTACTTTTATTTCCTATGCCTAGCATATAGCAAGTGCTTAATTAATGCCCTAAGTAATTAAACACTGAAGGAGAAATTATTCTGTGGTTTGAAGCTTGGCAGTCCATGCATAAGTTTTATTTAAAAAAACATATGAATGGAAATGTCAGGAATTTTAAAAAGCAGATCTTTTAAATACCAAAAAATCAAAGTAGTAAGCCTTGGGTTTGATTTGGTTTTTAATTGCTGGAATGTCTTTATTCCTCCACTAAAGCTCTACTCTGATACATCTGGTAAGCTTGAAAAAGTTATTTCAAAGTTATTCCAACAGAGCACAAGCTTTTTTTTGTCTTTTTTAAGTTTTATTGATGTGTTTTGTTTTTACATTGCAAACATTTAATGATTGCTACCACTTTGTGAGACAAGTTTTTATCAAATTGGAAACACTTTGAGTTTAGGATCAACAATCAAGCATGAGTCTGTTGCCCAGCCTAGATAACATGTATTTAAGGTGATCATTTTCTTTGGTCATAGCAACTCTGGATACTTTGATCTGCATCAATGGAGCAAGTAAGGATACCCAAAGAAAAAAAAAATCACGAATCTCTGAAATATTTAAATAATTTGCTATTTCTCAGTCTGAACACTTGCCTTGTACACAAAATGTGGTTAATCAGTGATGGTGTTGAAGTAAGTGTCCAAAAATATCTTTGAGATTTAGATAGTGTAAAGTGTTCCTAGTGATGAGAAAAATGAACCCAGAGACCCTAAGTTTGAAATCTACCCCAGGCGCTTATAAGCGAGATGACCCTGGGTAATTTAATTCACCTCTCTGGACCTTGTTATCCTCACCTTTCAAATCAGTCAATGGCTTCCAAGATCCTCTCCACAAGTAAATGGATGATCCTATGAGTCAGAAAAGCACCTCAGACTCTACTGGCATTACCATGGACAAGTCACTTTTCTAGACTTGTTTCCTCATCCAAAAAATGGAGATATACTTGATCTAAGAGAGTTGCTGTGAGGCACAGATGCAAGAGCATGAAATGGATATAAAACATCTTATAAACTTTAGAGTATTACGTGCATATTAATGGAGGAGGAAGGATTTTTAGTTTTTGGTCACAAGATTCCACCATGGTAGCGTTCTTTCCTTCATCAATTCTTTGTAACTTTCCATACCAGGGCAGGAGTCTGAGGCGCTGACAAATTCAGCTGGTATAAATTAGAGGCAGGATTATATATTTGCAGGCAAGAGATCTCAGAGACTATCTTATTTTGCATATCAATTGAGTCCCATAGAGATAAAGTTATTTGCCCAAGTCACACAGGCATTAAGTCACAGAACCAGAATATGAACCCAAGTCTTCTGTGATTCAGAGATCCTTCCACTTCTCAGTAGTAATTCTGATTCCAAGGTCAGCCCTCTATTGAGTATGACTTAAATATCAATTATTGTTATTAAAGTAAAATGATGAGTTGCTGAATCCTGAGTCCAAATTAGTTGTTGACTCAAGAATTTACTGGGGTGCAAAAATATTTTGCAAAAGATTAACTTAATAAATGCTAAGCACATTTTGAAGTTGAGTTTTATCCACTTTTAAAATGAAAAAATAGTGGATCAATGTTTTGTGAACTCTGAAAGAGGTGTGTGTGTGTGTGTATATATGTGTGTATATGTATGTGTGTGTGTATATTGCTTATAAATTTAGTTGTTTCTCCTCCATTTGCTGCTATTGTATCCAAAATATATAAGCCAAACACAAATGAAGTTTAAAATACTCATAATTATTTGTTCATAAATAGGATGGGAATGTGTTCTATATAATAATACTGCCATGTGGCATGCACATGGTTCTAAATTGAACTTTGTTTTTTGACAAACAGATTGGAACTGCATGTAATACTATATCATCTTTAAAATGCATATGTGAACTGAAGATTAAAACCTATAAAGCAAAGCTGAACCGTAGAATGCAATGATATTAAGTCAGCTTCAAAGTAATGCTTAAAAGAAACTCCAAAAACTTTCATGAATGTTTTATAGTTTATTTTTAATATTCATGTATTTCATCCTAAAACACATACCAAAAATTGCTCCAGATGTTAAAAAAGTTGTTATGACTCTTTGATAAAACCAAAAGTGCACCTTGTGGTTACCATCAGATCCAAAGGGGAAAAAAAAACCTCAGAAACAAGTCATTACAAGTCAGAGGCCAAGAATCCACTTTTAAGAGTTCTTCCCTAGCTAGCCCCCGTAAGTAATTCAGATATCAATTTTCCATGCCACAGATTTGAATTCACCAGGTTTCCTTTCCACAGGTTTGTATAAAACAAGTTTAACAGAGTCATTTCCCTTCAGGAATTTACATTGTGGGAGACCTGGGGCCAATGGGAATAGCTAACTGAAGGAAGACTGAGGGCGGAAGGTTAATTATAATTCACTTGCAAATCAAACTTGTTTTTGTTTTCTTTTTAAAGGGTACAATCCCACGGGGTAGTTAGCGTATGGGGATGGAAAAAGGTTTCATAAATTTAAATGGCCATTTTGGTCCAAACATAAGCTGCCTTTGAATATAGGCAACGGTGCTAAAATGATCTTTAAAAACAGACAACAAAGTTATATAATGAAAAATATACTAAATTAGCCTAGAAAAATTTACTATGAAAAGTTTGGATTTTTTTTAACACTTCTTTCAATTCATTGCATCCTCCTTCCCCATTTTATGTTGATTTTTGTTGTGGTTTGTCTTACTAAGAACACAGTGACAAGCTGCGCTCTAGACTGCTTCATGACATAAATAATGAGATTCTAAAATCACCTACATTGAGGTAAGTCAGCAAGTAAAGATATTATTGGGGTGTATATGATAATTAACTTCAGTTTTCTCATCTGTTTAAGAAATAGTGAGAAAAATACTTGCACTACCCACCCCACTAGGATATCGTGAGCTAAATGCCTGCTTTCCCCTAATGCGCTTTAAAAAAAAAAAGTGAACACCACAGATGGAAAGGGTTAAAACAGTAATTCACACCCTGTCTTTTTTAATTACTCTGGTATTCCTCTGATATCCTTAAAAAGAAATTATGCATCTGCTCACATGGTTCTAATGCGGATTACATAAGGATAAACAATTTTAATGCCAGTGAAATGTCAAAAAATAAGCACTTTTAGAAACACCATAACAATTCCATTTCTGGGCCTCCACAAAAATGCTACAAACAGATACTTCACAGTATCGAAAAATCAAATCATTTCTGTAACATACAGTATTTTGAATTGAAATAAGGTATATCAGTTCTTGCTGGTCTCAGTCAAAGTCTGGGCATTTGTATAATATTTTAAAACATTTTAAACTGAATGTGGGTTTGGGTAGAGTTTTTTGTAAGGATTGTTTACACAAGTCTTTTCATAATGAAAATATTATATAAACTAATATTGCTAGGCAGGTGTTGGCACATTCTAAGCACTAAATAATGCTTTATCACTGTCTGAGAATAGGAGAATAGGAGACTCAACTCATTTCAAGCTCAGACCATAGGATTCCAGTTAGAAGGCATCTCAGAGATCAAGTGGTCCAAACCCTCATTTTACAGATGAGAAAACTGAGACCCAAGAAGGTTAGATCATTTTTCCAAAGGCAGGCTCCGAGCCCAAGTCCTGTGATATCTTAGGTAGGTAGTACCCCTTTCTGCTGTAATTTCCTAACATAAAGAAGTATACGGTGATTTGGGGGAACCTTTACCAAAAATAAATAAGACCCAGAAAAATAATTTGAGCTATTAAGAAAACCTCCTAGTCATTTTGGCAATTTGGTTGGAAAAACAATTAACTCCAGATGGAAATAAGAGTACTTTATTGAAATGTGACTACTACCACTACCAAAAAAAAAATCAATCTTTGAGGAACTCAGGAGAAACACAAGACAATAAAGTGATCATGAACTCAGAAATCTCAACAGTTTATAGTTACTTTGGCACTAATTCATTTACCAAAAAGACTATTTTTTTTTTTACCTCACTATTACACATAAGACTTAACTACTCCTCACTTTACCTGCCGAAACCAAAATAATGAGGTTTTCCCCCTTCCTCACTGGCTGCTCTTCCTTCTCCCAGACTCCCCACTTCTAACCTCTTCACCCCAGTGGAAGTTCCAAATGATTCAATTCTTGGTCCCCACATATACTTCATTTCACACCTGGTTGCACCTCCTTGGGACTTTTCCAACTGACCATCCCCTCCTCATCAGGTATATTTCTGCTACCTTTTACCAAATTAGATGGTAAAGACTTTGAGGGTAGAAACTGTCTTTCTTTTCCCTATATTTGTATCCCAAGGGCTTAGCATGGTGCCTGGCAGGAGAAGGTGCTTAATAAATGCTTACTGAGTTACTGAATATTAAGCAACCCCAAGAATACATACCACAATAGGTAGTTCATGGTGAAGATACAGACTAAAACATCCTTATTCCTCAAAAGCTTAAAATCATTAGGAATTCTAAGACAAATAATTATGATTCCTTCAAATCAGAATAAGCAAAGTGCAAAAGAGAAGTTTAAAATACTATGAAATAGCTGAAGGTGTTATGGGTTGTAGGGGTTCAGGGACAGTTTCATACAGGAAGAAAAGCCTGAATTGGGTCTTGAAAAATAGGAAAGATTTCCATTCAAATCTGCTCAACTTAACAAACATGTATTATGAGCCTGTTGTTGTTTTCTTTCTCTTTCAGTAAAGTCCAACTCTTTGTGATCCTACTTGGAATTTTCTTGGCAAAGATACTGAAGTGGTTTGTCATTTCCTTCTCCAGCTCATTTGACAGGTGAGGAAACTGAGGCAAAAAGGATTAAGTGACTTGCCCAGGGTCACACAGCTCATAAGCGTCTTGAGGTCACATTTGAACTCAGCTCTTCCTGACTGCAGACCCAGCGCTCTAGCCACCGTACTACCTAGCTGCCCTTCCATTTAAAATATATACCCATATAATCACATTAGTTAGAATTTATGATGCTTGCCTTCACTTATGCACAAATTTGGGAGTTAGAGATGAACCCTTCCTTCTCTTCATTACAACCATTTAATTGTCATAACAAGAAAGCAATTATTACAATGGCTACAGTGGATCCACAACTCTTGCCCCTATAGTATAAGGTTTTCACTTCAGCTCATATTTTATTTCCTTTTCAAGATAGAAAACCATCTGCATAATATTTAATTCCAATATTCTCTTGGGGCTCTAGATGGCTGACCCTAATTCCAGGCAATTTTACTATGATAAATACACTGTCTGCAAAGCTTAAAAATATTGCTACCGAAGATGTAATTATAGATGCACAAGTTTTCATACTATTCAAGTACATTAATTAAAACTTGGCCCAGTTGCAGAAAATCAGGGAACAAATGCAAAGGGGTATGATGTGTAGCTCATATCAAGCATGGCATAATTATTACTGCTTTTTGATAAAGATGTTCCAAAGACGAATGCTCCAGCCTTGTACCCCTAATCATTTCAATCATCATCTCGTACAATGCAACCAGTCCCTCAAAATCCAAAGGGATTTGCTTACTGTGTTGTTTTTAAAGTGCACGCCAGGTATTTCCAAATGCTTCCTAATGACAATAATTAAACATCTGGTAATGGTGACCTATTTGAGGCTGCAGAGCTTCCTTGGGTAGTATTTTCCATTAATTATGTACATGCTGGGAACAGAGAGAGAATTTACATTATGAATAATAACTCAAGTCTGCGGGAGAAGTCAGAAAATGACATGAGCAACTCCCTGCTGTACTGACTGCTATCTGTATTAGGGCCTTGTTAACACTCTCAGATTTGGGAACAGATGCTACATAAAAATTTCAGAAGCATTGAGTGAGAGAATGTATGAATGCTTGATGTAAACATGTTGGGAAGAGATGGGCTTTTATTAAACATTAAAACAGTGTCTTAAGAAAAATACCCAAGCTGTCTCAGTTTCTATAGTTAACTTATTGTCAAGTTATGCTCGGATGTACTCCTCTGACCCCGAAGACTCTGAAAGTAGTGCTCAGGTCTTTAACAGCTTAGAAAAAGCACAACAGGGAGAAAACAAATTACTTAATGGTTCCAGGCCTCGGTTTCTTAATCTGTAAAATGAGAAGAGTTGTACTAGATTACCTTAAGAGCCCCATGCATCAAATTATGCTTCCCTCTTAAACATTTCCTAGAAAGGTAGAAGGACTTAGGACCCACCTATAGACTGGTTTGGCTAGCATTTATCAATTCACTTAATAAAGTTTTATTGTACACACATATAAAGCACTAAATTTTATGAAAAACAGAGCACTCCATTCAACAATAATTTGGCAAAATGTTATTAAATTATCTTACTAAGCCTTTATCAAACCTGCCTCAGAAGACAGAAATATCAGACAAAATGACCTAAAAGAAAAAGTACTAGACTAATGATCTATTTGAATTCTAACCCAGCCTCTGCTACGAACCAGCTGCATGACTTTGGATAACTCTCAATATCTCTTGATGTCAGTATTCTCTTCTGTAAAATGAGGGAGTTGTACTGGATGATGCCTAAGGTACTTTCCCTTCTAGTTGCGATCCTATATTTCTAGGAAAAACTGTTTTATGGCGTATTCCTAGAAAGGACCACAAAACTATATTAATAATATATTTTTTAAAAGTAGACAGAAATGTAATGCTTTGGGTGAATAAAGCAACAAGCATAATGTAAGTATGATTTCTACCCTCTCATACTTTGCCCTAAATTATTCTACATATTGATAAAATATAATAAAAATAAGCTTCATCTACAATAATATTACCTATTTCAGGTTACCTATTTCAAACTTCAAAGTGTCATTTAAAAGTTGTAACTAAATCCTTACTTTATAATGTAAGTTATTTCACTACGTCCATCTATTTTACTGAGCTATAGCCTAGATTCCAGTACTTTACATCAAACAGGCTACGCCATCTAGAGGATACAAAACAAAATTTAAAGAAAAAAAATCAATTTTTCTGCTCTACTCTCTCCACATAGGCAAATTTATCTCTTGGAGGTATAGCCTAATGTTAATTGCACTGACTTCAATCAACTAATAATCTTCTTCATAAGATTCAGTGAGGTGAAACTCTAAAATAATTAAACACTTCCTTACCAAAAAAATGAATGAATGTAACCATATTTTAATCCACTTCCTAATCATTAAAATAATCTATGAATTTCCCAATTCCAAGCAAAGGCAATTCAAATTTTGGCAAAGAAATATCACATTACACACATACATATTCATGTTCTCAAACACACACACACACACACACACACACACACACACACACACACACACACACACACACACACACACACACACACACACTTTCAGGATCTATAGTATCTTCAGCGAGAAGATTTTCTAGAAATATTCTCAGTCAACCCAAATCTCGCAAGATTCTGTTATCACACTACGTAGCATGTCTCCCTTCACAGCTGCCTCATCCCCCTAAAACCCAATCAAAAAAAAATCATTTGGGGAAATCTTACTAGAGCTCTGTATCTCTATCATCCAGCAGAGTCCTTACAAACAGTAATCACTTAACAAGTGCTTGGTGGATTGGAGTAGAGACCAAAGGCAATTTCTATATAACTATACATGCTACAGTTTTCCACTCTGCATCTCAAATGTAACTTCCCTAAAAGAAACAGCTATGACCACAGAAGTTTTAAAACATGGAACTACATGAAGAGGGCAGAACAAATGGTATTCTCCTGCCTGATTATCTGTAGAAAATCTTTTAAATAGCTATAGGCTGGCTGTATTGGTTCTGTTTCAGGGTCACAGAAAGTACATTCGAAATGACGATAAATCTGGGCCTGAGAATTAAGCAGACACTATTTTTTTTTCCAGCCCATATTCACAGAGGGAGTCTCAGACCTTGTCTGGACAGGCAATCCTTTAGGTTTCAAAGTTGTTATGTTCAGCACCTAGTCAGCACACCTCTTGCTGAAACTGCTCACAGAAGTACCAATTAGTAATAACTGTAATAGGAACACCTGCCCAACAAGAATTGAATGGAGTCCATTAGTTCATTCTACATAGGTCAGACACCCATCAGGTGGAGCTATATTTCAGTTGCTTCCAGCCTGGAATATATTTCAGCACCTGACACAGAGGAAACATATCCTATTACCAACTTCCAAAACCTCTGACAACTGAACCTATATTCACCTCTGTCATTAGATTCAAGCACCAAAGTACTGAACTTTATCAAAACTGTTCTACCAAAGTAGAAATCTAACTGAATATAGTTACTTTTTCCAATTAAATTAACAATTATCCTTTCCCGAAAAGGAGTAGATTCTCTCTCAAAAATCACGCTTTACAGCATGTAGCAGAAGGTTTGTGATTCTGACTCAATTGGAACATGAGACACAGGAGGATTTTCTGTTGCTGACAAGACTTTAGCTATCAACATTAGAGACACAAGGGAAAGCCTAAATATAATGCTATTTAATTGAACTGGTTATTATCCCATCTGAAAAACACAAGATAAAAGATCCCCTACCTAGGCCTAAAAGGATGTGTTCCCCTCCCCACCCTCACCCTTGCCCAGGGCAAAATCTTGTCATACACCGATAAAGCTTGTCCAAATTTGTTATGAAACAGTAGCATGCTTCTAAATGTGAAAAAAAAGTATTTAGCATTATAGAGAGTGTGTGTGTGTGTGTGTGTGTGTGTGTGTGTGTGTGTGTATACAGTTCAAAAATCTTAGGATGTCTTGCTAATTTCAATATCTCTCTCAAACAGAACCTTATCTCCACTCACACAACTACTTTACTGTAATTAATTCTCATATGAATAACAACTACTACTACTACTACTACTACTACTACTTACTACTACCACTGGCATTTAGCTAGCATTTGTAAAGTGTTTAGCACAGTGTCTGGCACATAGTAGGCATTATATAAATGCCAAATATCATTATTGATTATTATTATTAGTGGTGGTGGTATTATGGTTTACAAAGCACTTTATAAATATTATCTCCTTTGATCCTCTCAACAATCCAGGCAGTTAGGTGCTATTATCCCATTGTACAGATAAAGCTTAATCAACTTATCCAGGTCATAAAACTAGCAAATGTCTAAGGCATTTGAGCTCTTTACCTCCTTCCAGGTCCAGCAGTCTATCTACTTTGCCACCAAGTGGTCTACTTGCACTACTGCAATAGCACTACTGGGAAGCTAGGTGGTACAGTGGATAGAGTGCCAGGCCTGGAATCAGTAAGACCTGAGTTCAAATTTGACCCCCAGATATTTACTAGCTGTGTGACCCTAGGTAAGTCGCTTAACCTTGTTTGCTTCAGTTTCTCATCTACAAAATGAGCTGGAGAAGGAAAGGGGCAAATCATTCCTGTATTTTTGCCAAGAAAACCCCAAATGTGGCCACGAAGAGTTGGACATGACTGAACAAACAACAATAAATTGGCTCTCCCTACCATGTCTTCCAATCCATTCTCCATACAACTACCAATTTGATATTCCCAAGGCACAGGACTGATAATGGCATTCCCATCTTCAAAAATTCTCAGTGGCTCCCACATTTCCCAAGGATAAAATACAAACTTTTCAGCCTGGTATCAAAGGACTCCATGCTCTGGTTTTCCACTTTCCCTTCCAGGTATTTTTCAACACTGCTTCCCTTCATACACTCTTTTTCCCCCCCAAGAAACCAGCTTAGCAGTTATTACCCACACTCCAGATTCCCTTCCTCCTATCTGGACAGGCAGTCTTCCATCTCTGGAATCTACTCCCTGTGCTTCTTGGAATCCCTAGCTTCCTTCAATGCTTCCACCTAGTGCCATCCTTATGGCACCTTGTGACACCTCACTTCCCTCTCCGGAAGGGGTCTCAATTTCCTCATGTGTAGAAAGGTCTGATAATGACTAAATTATCTATGAGATCTTTTTTCTGCTTTAAATCTTGTAACCCTGTCAAGAATGATGGACTCTGAGCAGGGACAGCTTCAGCTTGTACATTTATGCTAACTGAATGATTTATAAGGCTGCTTAACTTCACTACCCCTCATCTGTGAAATGGGTATAAAAATATCTGTTTTATCATGGAAGCTTCTAAGGACCAAATGAGATAATGCATCCTTTGCAAACTTGACAATGTCACAAAAGTATTAGCCAATAAAGCATAAGTAAGGAGAAAACCGGACAGAGAAAAGGTCTGAGAATTAGATCTTTGAGGATAAAAGTAGCTTATCCTTTTACCCACCCATTTATAATTTACTTTAAAATTTTGACAAATGATCTCTAAACATTTACCAAGTTGGTGCTCTAGATAGTCACCTACCCAAGAAACTAATACAGCAGTCAAAGAAACAACCTGAAAATCCTGTTTAGAAAGAAAGGTCAAGCCATTTAGACACTACAGTGATAAGCACTCTAGAGAGATAGCTGGACTTGTTGCCTTTGAGACGTATCTCAGTATGTGAAAGGTATGCTTCAAGTTTTAAGTTGGAAAGTTATCTGAGAGTCAGAAGGCTACCTCCAGAAACATTTGGCAAAAGGTAAAATTGCCCAATGAAATAACACTGTCACTTTCACCAAGTTCAGTAATATTCCTGAATAGACTCCACTTTCTTTAAAAGCTGAGCTTTTCAATAATAAGGGAATGGCTAAGCAAACCAAATTGTGTTGAGATGAAAGAATACTCTATAGAAATAAAAAATGGCAAGTATATAGGCTACACTGACATTGAAAGGTTAGTGATATGCTAGGTAATGAAAGGAATTCAAAAACAGCATAAACACAAAGAATCATCCAAATCATTTATTGATCATTATTTCCATACTATTCAATCTGAACACAGGCCATCATCCTCACCTCCCCCTATCTGAACCATGGACTCCATCCTTGGGCTTCTGAGTTACGACAAGCTTTTACCTCAATTTGCCTAGAACCAGGCCCACACCCAACCCATCACCACCATTTCTACACCATTGCTATCTCCCTTCCCACATTCTTCTATGTGTGATCTTCCCCATTAGAGTGAAAGCTTCTTGATGGCAAGAACTAACTTATTTGCCTATATTTGTATCTCCTAGGTGCTTAATAAATGCTTTAACAGTCTACCTAGTTATTCAACTATTTAAAAATATTTATGTATATCAACAAAGATGAGAACTTAGGGTGGTATGTATGTGGAAGATAACTTTCAACAGATTTGCTCTTTTTTTCATGAGCATAAGTAGAGAAGGGAGACAAGAATAATAATCTATTAAGAACCCTACTATGTGCTAGATACTGTGCTAAAAATTCAACAAATATTATATCATTTGATTCATACATGATCTCCAATTTACAGTTAAGAAGACTAATGGAAGACAAAAATTAATTGAATTCCCCAGGATTATATAAACATCACATATGAGATTTGAACTCATGTCTTCCTAACTCCAATAAACTGAGATGTGTTACCAGTGATGACTACTAGCACAAAAGAAGTAGCATATGGAATGACCATTAAAGAAACATTTGATCAGATAGATACAGTGAGGCAAAGAATTTATTAAGCACTTAGTATGTATCAAACAATATGTTAAGCATTGGGGGATAGAAATACAAGCAAGGCAGTTTCTCCCTTCAAGGAAGTTACATTCTAATAATGGAAAACAAGACATAAAGGACAGGTAGAAAGTTAGAGGGGGAAAGGCAGGTAGCAAGGAAGTGGAAAAGTAAGAAGAGTAAGCTAAAAAGAGGTAGAAAGGGTAATGGGCAAGACAGGGAGCAAAATTGAAGTGTAACTGATGGATGGCAGAGTTTTGCCCTGGTATTCTCCCAAATGGTAAGAAATCTACAAGAAGGGATTCAACACATTAAGTACTTACTCTGTGGACGATTTCTGGGTGAACTGACCAGAGAAATGTATGACCTGAAATCAGTAGGCTCCTTTGTAGTGTAGTGAGGAGGGATAACTGATGGGCAACCACATGCCCCACTTGAAGTTTAACATAAGGTTTAGAGATGTTGAGGGAGGCTCCTAGTCGAGCAGGTGATCTTCCTGTGGAATATTTATAGGGCAGGCATGGACAATTCACACTGAATGAGGAGGCACAAAAGGATGGCAAGTTCTCCAACTTTATCAGGAGTAAAATCACAGACTCATCAAAGCATGTACAAAAAAATTAGACAAGAAGGCATGACCAGATGGAATCTGTACCACTCCAGGGAATTAGTCATACTGAGGTCCCACACAGAGCCAAATCAAATGAGTCTTTTAAAGAAAGCAAGGGCTCTTTAGCAATGGCCAGAGCTACATTAAGATGTGACTTTGTTATCTTATACTCTAGGACAATTGTGCTATTGCTCAGGTGGTTCCTTCTCATAAACTCACTTCCTCATTGCTATTCTCCCACAAAAAAAAACAAAAACCCAAGATTTAACAAACATGTAGCCAGAGTGCCCAAGTTTGTAAAAATGATTGTGACAACAAGCATGGGAAATATGGACCCTAGTTGCTGATGTGGCAGCTATTCTTTCAGGAGGATCTGTGATATGCATGTAGGTCCATGGGACTTTTTCACTTTCACTTCACAAAGAATTCTTTTTCTAATGTATTCATCCCTGTCAAAGATTTTTATCAAAAGCAAATGTAAAAATAAGGTTTTCTTAACAGTTATTAAATGGATGCTGATACCAATTAAACATTGCAAATATCACGTATTACTTTTTGAAAAAGCATAATCATGAAATGAGAAATGCATTCATGATGACAAGATGAACCTCTCAATAAGGAAAGAAATAGTTCTTTAAACTAAAGGACGGGGTGGGACTGGAGATGGGGGGATGTAATGGCACCCTAAGGAACACTCTCAGATTAGAATGTTCACTCTCCGGATGTTCCTGAATTGCCCTCACATCACCACATTTCATTTTGATCTGTATTTACTAATCCTTTGACTAAATGGCTAAAGTTTCATAAAGAGAAAGGTTAGACAAGATAAGACTCTTTTACAATAAAATATTCTTGAAATTCTTTGAAAGCTTTAAACAGAGAATTCTTTATAAAGCTGTTTCAAATGTCAAATCTGAATAAAATGAGACAATATGAAATAAAAATACAGACAAGATGAAGATAAAACACATTCATTAAATTAAATATATTAAAGGCCTAATACATGCATTTTACAATACTGGGCAATTGACTGGGATTGAAGGATGTTCCTAAGTTTAAATAGAGGCTGTCGTTACCCTCATCATGTTTAGATTCTAGTAAGTTACAATCAAGTAAACATACACGGGGGAATGTATTTCAGTTGGGCAACAGAGTATACAATACTGAGAGTATTGCAAGGCTGGAAAGGTAGGGTGGGAACAGATTGTGATGGAGGAAGGGGGGAGGGGAGGGACAGAACAGCTAAATAATAAAGTCTTCACTGCTGTATCCAAAAATAATACAACACTGATTTCATCCTAAATTGGATCATCAGAGTAAAGGCAAGGAGAATATATATACACTCATGGAGAAGTACTAAAGATTAAGAAGGAAAAGTCCTTGACTCTCATTATTATGATTTACATCAATTTCAGTTGTTATAGAAGTCTCATAAGACTTTGTAAAAAAAAAAATTATGGTATTTGTCACTTTTTTTAGATCTCAAAAATCTGAGCAATACTTTTTGCTGACTCTAGATGGCACTGTAGGAATTAAGTAAAAATGTTTTACTTAATATTTAACTTGGTAGTTTAAAAAGTTAACACAGCTATGGACTTATAAATGATCTTTTCTCCATTCAGTGAATTTTGGTTTAAAAAAATGACACTTGTTTTTTTTCTATCTCTGTTGCTCTTCTCTCGCCTCATTAATAGTTTCCTTTCCCAAAAAAACTATAACTACATATTTTATGCATTGACATCAAATCTATGAACTTTTGGACCAGTCACTAACCAACTTCCTCACAAAGTAAAAAAAAAAAATCACTTTGTGGATGCTTACCCTTTCAAGAACCTTTACGAGTACTGTTAATCATTAGTAATAATGTGCTTTTGATAAGAAGCATAAGAAATTGATCTTAGAATCCCCAGAACTTAAACTCAAATATTAAAATAACTAAACCATCAGGGACAAACCAGGGAAGGAGCAATTTAAAAATACTGTTATGGGTCAAAAGCAATAATTTCCTTTCAAAGCAGGAAAAGAACTGCACTAAAAGGATATCACTGAGGCTATTTCTCATAAACCACATTTGTCAATGTCCATAGGAGCAAGTACTCTTAACTTCATCTGTCAAAACATACAGGTGCAACGACCTGATAGTAAGAAGATGGATGGTCCTTGTTCAACATCTGCATTCACTTCTACTGTACCTAGAGTCATAAAATAATTTGAGGAAAGACTATTGGACTTATCATTCATCATAACATCATGAATATACTACACAAAATAAGATACTTAATTTGATGGCATGTGACACTAGAAAGTGCATCATGAGAAAAGTTATTTGAAAAACTAGTTTCTAAGACTTTAGAAAAATCTATAGTAACAGTAGCCTATAATGGGGATGGAAAGGTGAAAAAAAGAGGTATCAATGTCTACATCTGCAGTTTTTGATCTTAAAAGGACAAAGAAACAAGGCAAGTAGACCAGAAAGCAGATGGAATTGGTCTTTTCATCATGCTCCCATTTTACTGGCCTCAAAGTAGAATAAAAATGAACAAGTTACAATCATTTTATAACTTATTAAGTATTTATTTAAAGAACTCAGAACTGTATAGTTAAGAAGATGGTAACACCACAGGTAAAATTTCTTTATGACAAATTCCTTTAGGGTAAATATACTTCATTCACTTAGCAATAAAGACATTGCCAAGAATGCCAAAAAGCAACAGTCCCAGGCTAAAGGATTCGGACATGCCACAAAGCTAAGATCCTGCATCATTATGGCAAAAAGATTAAGTAAAAAGAAGTGTTCTGCATTGAACAGGAGAAGGGAGTTATCACATTCACACCACTGCCACTGTCTCTTCCACTCTTTCATCTGTTTGCTTTGGGTTAGTATGAATCAATGTGTGCTTTCTTTAAATGGCTTCCAATATTTGAAAGGAAAAGAGAATTTCTACTTGAGGACAAGGATCACAGAGTTACCAACCCAAATCCAAACTCTAAGACCAAATATAAGCTCTTGTTTGGCATTTAAAGTCCTTCACATCCTGGCACTAACCCTGATTTTCTAGTTTTTGATGTATTACATTCCCTTATGCATTCTAAGGTCCAACTAAACTGAGCTTCTTAGAATTTCTCATACATGACACTCTGCCCCCATCTACATGTCTTTCCCCTGGGGATTCCCACCACCATACTTAAAATGACTCCTTCCTTCAAGCTTTACTGCTCAGAATCTCTGGTCTTCCAAGACTCAGCTCCAGCACTACCATTATATGAAATCTTCCTGATACTTCTGGCTTCTGATGCCTGCCTTCCCATAATTAACTTGTATTTATCTTGTAAATGTCCATATAAGTATATACAAATCTTGTGAGCTTTCTGCAGCACCAAGCATAGTGCCTTACACATGGCAAGTACTTCTACTTGAAGACAGCTCTCATGCCCCCATGAAATCTACTCTTCTCAAACTTATACATATGCAGCTCCTTTAATGGTACCTTGTGTGACATGGTCTTTGGTTTTCCCATCAGCTTAGTCACCCTCTTCTGAATGTAGCCTGCCACTTGACTTCCTAAAATGGGGAACCTAGAATTAAATGTGCTGCTCTAAACTTGGTCTGACCAGAAAACAGTAAAGTGGGACTGGCCCTTCTACTCCTAGACACCGAGCTTCTTTGACTATAGTTGTAGATCACTTTAGCTTTTGAGGGCCACCATGTCACAATGTTGATTCCTAGTGAAAATATCATTATTAGATCACTAATACCCCTGATTTTTTCAATCCAAGCTACCATGTAGTCTTGCCTCCTCAACTCCTATACAGTTGAATTTTTAAACCCAAGTGTAGTAATTTAGAGTAGATTTCATTTTGTGTTCAGCCAATTCTTCTACCTATGTAGAGTTTCAAAAAAAGTCATCCATTTCATCTTTGATAAATTTGATAAATATTTTACCAAAGATTTTTATATCTTATATAATATTTCAGCCAAGCTTCTGGATAAACAAAACTTCTCAGATGTTACTCAGAAATCCTCTGTACCTGCAGTGTCATCTTGAGGGTCCATGAAAAGAACTGTTTATAGAAATTATATAAATGGGAAAGGGAGGAAGAGAACCACAATAGCTTCAATGGATTGAATGCATCTAAAACAAGTTGGCTTCTGAAAGAAATCTTTTAACCAGCTAATCAGCACAGCACACACTAAAAGAAAAAAACTCACATACTTGTTTCTTATCCTAAAGAAGTTAATTTTTACTCAGTGGTTATCGAGTAAATAACGGTAGGTTGTGTCTGGGGGATAGGTCAGTGATGAGCATGTCTAAGAATGTCCCTTCTCGTTGCAACATGAGTCTCTGGCAGGCTGCAGCAATATTGCAAGGTGAGTCACACTGTAAGCTAAGACCAGTTCCTAAAAGAACAAGGTGAAATTTTAGCATTTGGTAATAGTAAATGATAAATAAGACTTTAAAGAAAAGGAAAAAAAAACTTAGTGTTGTGCCCTACCTCTTTTTAGTTCACCTGCAATGCAATCTACCATTATGACAAACACACATCAAAAAAAGTGGTGTGGGGCACCAGAAAATGAAACCTAAGCCTTTTGACCAAAAGAATTCTCCCTCATTTTATGTTCAATACTTTGATTTCAATTATATATAAAGACTCAGATAAGTGAAAACGAAAATAGCTATCATCAAATTTAAGCTTTAAGTAACTGAGATGAAGAAATTCTTCCAGCAAGAAACACACAAGGAGGCATTACTGTCATCTTCATTTTTATACTTGTTTGCATTAAATAATACATGGACAACTATTGGGATTTACTATGCTTCAAGCCAGACAGACACTGGAGTCATTTAGCAAAGTTAGATGAGGCAGCCTCTGACTAGATGGATGTCACTTGTCAGTGGCAGTCCTGCTAAAAGCTACTAATGCTGTCAGTGAAAATTATGGTCTGCAAATCAAAAAAAAATAAGTGCTTGAACTGCAACATATATGAAATAACACGGTTCCCATTAGGTTTTCCCTGTTTCTTATTATTTCTGTTATCGATTTATGGCTCACCTGACAGGGAAATTGATGATAAAGCTGAAATTCACTGCTTTATGTTGCATTTGTAAAATATGTTTTAAGTCATGGGACCTAGTTCAGTAAAACATTTTAATTTTTAAAATGTTTGTCAAGACACATCTAAATCAAACTTGACCTTTTTATAGACAAAGTTTTAATCTATATTATAAATGACAATTTTATTAGTTAAATGTCAGTTGGAGGTATGTTGCAACACAAACATATACTAAACTTATAATTTTTTAAAATGGAAAATGCAATTGGTAAAAGAACTATATTCCTACTAAAGCATGCTCATTTCTCAAAAATAAAGCACCAAACTTTAAAAAAAACACAACATTCTTCTACCATATTCAACATGTTGCAATAAAGAGTACAAAATGAGCACAATGAAAGGACGTGACCACTTAAACGCAGATGTCTGAAGATAATGAATTTATGCTATTATCTTTTAATCATAAATGGTAAATTTTTAATCCCAACTAGTCCCTCTATGTACATACATACATTTTCTCTCTCTCTCTCTCTCTGTCTCTGTCTCTATCTCTCTCTCTCTCTCTCTCTGTCTCTGTCTCTGTCTCTGTCTCTCTGTCTCTCTCTCTCTGTCTCTATCTCTCTCTCTCTCTCTCTGTCTCTGTCTCTCTCTGTCTCTGTCTCTGTCTCTCTCTGTCTCTCTGTCTCTATCTCTCTCTCTCTCTCTGTTTCTCTCTCTCTTTCTCTCTCTTTCCCTCTCCTGAATATGCTCATAACTTCCAACCCAGTTTCTGTGTACACGACAAGTACAAAAAATACTTAACTTTTTGAACAGACTATGCAGAAGACTTTGAAAGATGAACTGTCCTTCAAAAGAGAGTTATATGCTTTATTCCAAAATCAAATATAAGTGATTTGTTTTAAACCACGTATCTCCCATCCATCACAAGGAGTAGTACTGAACATACTTAGATTAATACAAAGAAGGATTGTACTGTCTTTCAAGGTCAAAAATTATACTGCTAGTATATACCAGTAATGGGTCTATGCCTATTCATCCAAACTCATACCTAGTTCCTATTTTTATCAATGTTTACAAGTGTTAGCACATAGTAAGCACTTAATAAGGGTTGTTTCTTTTTTTTTTTTCACTCTAGATGACTGGCCAGGGATTAAAGCATCAACCTCACCGCTTTGGTCTTCTCAGCTACATGGTGGTCAGCAGTAGATAGAGTGTTGGGCCTGGAATCAGGAAGGAGAAGGGAAAGGAGATGGACACATAGTGGCCATGTGACTGTGGGCAAATTCTTAATCTCTCCGTGTTCCAGGCAATTATTTAAGATCATAAATTGCAAAGGAAATGAAGATCTGCATTAGTAAGAGGCATTTCTTCAAGAAGAATAAGCATTTATTAAGTATCTACCATGTTCCAGTCCCTGTCCTAAGGATTTTCCAAATATTATCTCATTTCATCACCACAGTTATCCTAGGAGTTAGGTGCTATTATTATCCCTGTTTTATGGGTGGGGAGAGTGAGCCAAACAAAAATAAAGTGGTTTGCCCAGGGTCACACAGCTAGTAAGTATGAGCCAAATTTAAACATGGGTCTTCCTGACTTCCTCTTTAGGGCAGGTAGGTGGTGCAATGGATAAAGTGCTAGGCTTAGAATCAGGAAGACTCATCCTCCTGAGTTCAAATCTGGCCTCATGTACTTACTGGCTATGTGACCCTGAGCAAGTCACTTAACTCTGTTTGCTTCAGTTCTTCATCTGTAAAATGAGCTGGAGAAGGAAATAGCAAACCACTCTAGTGCCCAAATAGGATTACAAACCCTGAAATGACTGAAGTGAACTTCCTGAGCCCAGGCCCAGCGTGCCATCTGAATACGTTGTACCACCTGAGTCCTCAATCAGAAACTTCTCTTCCAAAGATGCTCTCGGACAGCAGCAGGCTTCTCCTCCCTAAGCACTTCCTGGATATTTATATGAATCACCACCAGCGTGTTACCATTGTACCAGGCACTGAGCGTTATGGTTAAAGGTGAGTTTCCCTAGCATATGAAAGGCTTTTAATGTTTACCGAAGGCCAAAAAAATGTACATCAGATCTACTACATAATGGAAAGGTATAGTAAGGGAATTTTTCTTAATGAAATTAACTCACGATTCTTAAATTAAGAAGTTTAACTCAATGATTTTTTTTTAAAACATGAAGATGACCTTGGGTTCTGGAAGGCTTTGCCAGAAGGTTGTAATATCTAGCAATTTTCACCTAGCTACAACCTAGCTAAGTAATTTTAATGGACTTCATCACCAGATCGGCTTCTTCTGCTTATCAGATTTGAAGCTGACTATAAATAGCTTCTACAAAGCAACTTTATCCAACACCTCTGGCTCATATCATTTCACTGTGATTAATTTTTTGGCCACAGCAACTCTTGAAAGACTTTCTACTAAAGACAAATTCAAACAGGGGGAGGTTATTATTGAAGGAAAAAAGTACAGATCCTTAAAATATGAAGCTAAATATGGTAGACTGAGATCATTTAATGTTTCTTTGATACGGGATCTTCCTCATCAGGGTTATCATTAATGGTGACTAACATTAGAAACCTTCCCTACCATCACACACTAAACAGTGCAGTAATGCCAATTTCAGTGGGTTTGGAAGGGAGGAAAACAGATTATTACTGTATGACATTTCTGATGTGTGATAATTTCTTCCTACTCCTGTATCACAGTTTCATGTTGCTATTCACAACCTAACAAAGCAACTTCATCCAGTTAGCGCCTTTGGTTCCTTTCTTCAATTTCAGGAATTTCATCATGAATTCTCAGAGAAGGCACTTGATCTCATCTCTAAGACTGAAAACTAGTCCTGCCCCACAGGATTGCTTAAATTTAAATCAATATCTTGAAAGCAGTTATTAAGGAACAGAACACAGTTATGATTATTGCTGCTCCTAGCAACTACAAAGCAGTTTAGAGTAGGCAGTGAACGCTCAGCAGAATTTAATTAAACAAATAAGACTCTGGCAAACAATTCTCCAGGTTAACAGCCCTACTTCTGTAAATGGTGTCATGATATTTTTAAGGATAAATTAAGACCTCAGGCTCAGGGTTTTTGATGTCTCAAGTGATATATGTAAGGACATCATGCCTTCCCCTTTAAGCTCAGGAAGAATAAAAGTCTTACCTTCTGTGAATCCATAACACTACTTAGAGGGAGGATCCTCACCTTGCCTCATTATTACTTCCTATAGGATTGCCTTTGGAACCAAATCTTTCTTTTTGCATTTGCTGTTGTTCAGTAATTTTTCAGTTGTGTTTGACTCTTCATGACCCCATTCAGGGTTTTCTTGGCAAAGATCCTGGAGTAGTTTGCCATTTCCTTCTCCAGCACATTTTACAGATGAGAAAACTGAGGCAAACAATGTTAAGTGACTTGCCCAGGGTCACACAGTTAGTAAGTGTCTGAGACCAGGAAGATGAGTCTTCCTGGACTACAGGTACAGTGTTCTATCCACTGGGTCACCTAGCTGCCCACATTCTGCATTTATACAACTTAAAATAATCATTTGAAATGCCTTTTGTAAACACAACAATCCACATCATGTTAGAATAACTCAAAGTTGTTGAATGTTTGAAACAAATACTTTTCAAGACACAGGGAAAAGTATCCAGATTTGAATTAAAAAAAAAAAAACCTAACTTCAAGTCGTTCTGACACTGACCAAACTGGTAACTTAACATGTTACACAACCTCTTCACTTCTCACTTTCCTCACTTGTAAAAGAACTGTAGATAACAGTAGCTACACTGCCGACCACCAGAGCTGTTTGAGGAAACCCCTGTAAGATGACAGTGTGTCACTGTTACTGTGATGAGTTCTACCGTTGAATGCTTTGGGGTTTTTTAGGGAATTACTCATTCTAGTCCTTTGGGTCTCCTTCAGTGGTTCTAAATATGCTCCCCAATACACGTGCCCCTGAAAGATAAAGGGATATGAAAAACAAATACCACTCTAAGCAAAGTCATATTTGGAAAATGTTAGCTAAAATAAAGTTTTAGAACCACTGAGAGAATTCAATATTGTGGAGTCACTATATCCCTACTACTACTACTATTACATCAATCCCTAGGAAGAAGAAATATGAATCTATTAAGTTCCAGTAGAGAAAAATAGTCCAAATCGATTTACTGAGGATGTTTAGCTGTAATCTTGCTTTAGACAGGGGTGTAGATGTGACAACTCCACAAATCCTCACAATGTTAGGATTCAGAATTCTATTTCTCTACAAACAAACAAACCAAAAAGCCCACACATAATATGTAAAGACCACCAGGGGGCATACATAAACCATGGCAGTCTGCCAAGGAAGAATTATTACGTAAAATTGGCATCCTCACTGAATAGTTTTTGTAATTACTTACAACTATCATCAGCTCCTCCCCCCAAAAAGGACTAATGCATAAAGATTTTGTCTTTTTTTTTTTAATAATTTACCAGCTACCTAAAAAAGGGGGAAAGGAGAAATGCCTGCTATTTTCATTATTTTTTAATCTGAGCTATTAACTATTTCATATAGTCACCATGTGAACACTGCAAAATTGCCTTCTGCACACATTTCCAAGAATGTCCCATCTGGGTCAAGATTTTTTTTGAACAATATAGTGTTTCAGGTAGCAAATGAAAGTCATTTGGGTCTATAGAAACCATTCTATTTTCATATTATTCATTATCATAAGGTGATCTTTCTTCCTCCTTTCAAAATCAAAAAAATAGTTATCTGAATATTCTTAGAGTGATAAAACACCCTGGCATAGTGACTAGAGAGCCAGGCTTCAACCCTGGAAGAATGGTGTTCAGTTCCCATTTCTGACACACACACTGTCTTTGTGATGGTGGACAAGTTAACCTTTCAAGACTCTATGCAATTCTATAACACTATAACTATCAGAAGACAAGTAGATCTGTACTGGAAGAGGGAGTTTCCACACTGAGAAGTTCCCTATCCCAATAAAATCACAAATCCAATTCCTATTTCTGTTATAATATCAGCCAATCCTAAACATTGCTCGTAAGAGTAAAGCAACATAACTGTTTTATAAACATTAACATAAACAACTAATTCATATTTTGTAAATAATTTGTGACTATATAAAAAATTAATTGGTCCATCCAATCTGACACCTCATTAATTTCCTACTATTTAGTGACCCTATGTATAATTCTATATTTGCAAACACATAGCATGTTAAATGTATAGAAGCAGTACCTAGAGATATGTATATATCTGTTTCATTTATATGCTAATACAACAAAAGCCCTGCACCAAAATCCAAGAAAAAAGATTGAAATAGCCTTTTTCACTTGATTAGCAACATAAAGAATGTTTTTCATATTATAGAGAAACTAAATATAGGTAAAGTAACATCTTCAATGAAAATACATTTTTGTTCACTAGTTCAACCACAAAAACCAAATCCCCAAACTTATTTCCCAGGGGTTGCTTTAAATCCTGAAAGTCAATTATGTTCTGATCACTTAGATGAAAAATGGGCTGAAGTACCACACCAACTTGCCTTTTCTGGCTTCCCGAATGTATCATTTGCTATTCAATGACCTGGAATACCTCAAAGCTTTCGCTGAATCTTTCCTGGAATTGCCACAAAAACAGAAATGCCTCTTGTCAAGTTTCCTCTTCACCCTAACTGCCATCTCAATCCAACAGAAAGGAACAACTCCAGGACAGACAATATTCCAGAAAATAAATTAAATAACACCCAATGTGCAGGCTTCAAAGAACCGCTGATAATGACATTGAGATCTTAAGTAAAGTTTGATCAATACTTTGAAACAGCAACTTTAAGGAGGGTGGGGAAGGAAAATAAATTTTGAGTACTATTAATGAGCTCTATATCATGAAATGAGCATGTACACCTCACTGTTCACCACATTAACTGAATATCTCTAGTTGAACAGGTCAGACTATGATGCCAATCAAGGAAACAAACAAAAGAGTGAACCATCCTGTTAAGTACATAAAAGGAGAATGAAAGATAGATGAAGCTAAGTAAAACGGGGTATACCAGCACAGCTTGATGCTTACTGGGTGTGGGCAAATACCTCAGGCCCAGAAGAGCCTCTAATTTACTTCTTGCCAAAATATGCATATAATGTATAGGAAAGAGTCAAAAGTCAGCATAATCATACCAAAGAACTTCTTCTCAATATAATGAGACTTTTCTCAGTCTCTGAGCTTTCCTTCAAGGAGTTAAAATCCCTTACAAAAAACTGCGTGAAAGCATTTTCATCAAGATGAAAAATCTCATAAAGATTAAAAACCACAATTTTAGAAAGTGTTCTCAGACTTTTCCATAACACATCTGTCCATAAAGGCAGGGAGTTGGAGATACCATGCCCCTTAAAAAGAAAGCATTAATATACTTCTTCCCAACTTATGACCACCATACCAGACCTAGATTTTCAGAATTGATATTCCCAATCAGAGCAGAAGTTAATTCACTTACTTAAGTACATAACAAACGTCTTTTCATTCATTCATTGCTTTCCTTTATTTTGCTTCATGTCAACCTCTGAAGTTATAAAAGGTTGTGTAATAATGAGGAAAATGACCAAATAAGAGGCAACTGGACAAGAAGAGAAAGGAAGTGGATGCAGGTGGCCATGAATACATGCTATAATCCCAGAAGACAATAGTATGCTTTGGCAACTAATCAAGTACTATCCAGGGTGTAAAAGCAAATGAAATTTAACAATCTTCTGCACTATGACTTATAGAAACTTCGTCAATTATACAGTAGAGTGTTTCCAAGGAAACAAATGAATTTATTTTAAATTCTCAATCTCACCTGCCTCCACTCAAGTCTAACTCTGATGCCTCATTTTGATACGGAGGTAACTCTGAATTCTCAAGATCAAAAGCAGTGAAACAGTCTCTCACGGTTCTACAAAATAGGAAAGGTTTTGAATATGAACCTAGAAATAGACTGCATGTCCATCATGGGAGGAAAGATCTAGATAAAAACATCAGAGAGGTTTCTTGCCAATAGGCTGGTAAACTGATTGATGAAATCAGGGGGGAGGTGATGTTACATGCACTAAAAGACAATTGTCTTATGTAAGATGTAGTGGGATTACTATATACATCCAAGTAGATTGTGTTCACATCAATGAAATAATGGATTATAATGGATATAACTATCCCAAGGATTTAAAGTCATATGTAAAGGCCAATTAGTAAAAATAATAAAAATTGCCTTTTTATAGACCCAAAACATAAGAGCTATATGGTAAATACGCTAAAATTAAGAAACATTATTTAACTGAGAATGGAAAGAAACGTAACTAAATATGATGAAACTCTATAGATCTCTAAAGGGCGTATAAAAAATCTTAGTACAATTTTGAGCTTTAATAGCCTAAAACTGCACTAATTAGGACACTATTATATAAAGAAAACAGCTGTGAGAAAGAACATTTGTGATAAAGTAAATGTGATAAGTTGGTTAAACTGGCAAACTTATTAATTATGCAACATACCTTTAGGTTACTGCACCGAGTCTGTCAACCAGGGCTTGCTTTCTTATCTTAAAAATTGGATATACCTTAGTTATAAAGTATTTTTAGGTCACATGCCTTTTTTTTTATATCCAAACCGGTGGTTTCGTCGATGCGGGAAATCTCCATTGCTATTATATATCGGCAACATGTCTACAACTTACTATCTTAGGACAATGAGAGATTGGGTGATTTGCCCAAGGTCACATGGTGTGTGTGTGTGTGTGTGTGTGTGTGTGTGTGTGTGTGTGTGTGTGTGTGTGTGTGAGAGAGAGAGAGAGACAGACAGACAGACAGACAGGCAGGCAGGCAGACAAAGAGAGACAGAGAGAGAGAGAGAGAGAGACAGGGACAGAGAAGAGGCTTACTCCACCACTATGTCTAAAAATAAAAAAATAACACTCAAGTTTCTATTGCAAAACAATGCAATCACAAAAGCAAAAACTGAGACTTCACTTTTGTATAGCTCTACCTCCATCCCTTAAAATGACTAAGATCATAACAACTAGCAATAAAATTTAGTTAGTATGATGATTTATCATCAAATGATCCTTACACAGTCCCATCTCTTCACGGAAGAAGAACCAACCAGGATCCTGCAAACCATGAAAATACTCAGATGGCGACCACAACTTCCATCACTGCTTATCCACACTCTGCTTTTAGAGTGCAAAGTAAACCATTTCCTGAAAGACAGTGTCACATAGCATCTGATACCATAACATCTATGCACTTGAATTGTATTCAACAAATATTTAGGAAGTCCTTATTTTACACACAGCACTGTGTCAAGGTAAGGAAGATATAATAAATTTTGCCCTACTGGAACCACATATACATTTTTAAGTTGCACATAAAATTCCGCATCTAGTGTTCTGCATATTTCAAATTAAGTACTATGGATATCTTATGAGTAGAGGTATACTTCAGTTTATACATTCAGTAATTAATAATGACTCATCTCATTTTCTATCATCTCACCCTGGAGAAGTGCTACTTGTTTTTTATGTGAATGTGTTACCTCATACAAATTTAATAGCAAAATTTCCATTCCATTTAGTGTTAAATTTCAGAATATATACACACATAATGCAGAAAAGGATAAAACTAAATAAGAACTGTTCACCACAAGGTAAAACATCCGCAACCTAAATTGTAAGAGTTGCTCAATGTTTGATTAAGCAGAGCTATAGCTTTAGTTTGAATTGGATATTGATAAATATGCAGAAGTTAATAAAACCAGAAAAATATGTTAAAGAATAAACCTAGGGGGTGGCTAGGTGACACAGTGAGTAGAGCACTGGCCCTGGAGTCAGGAGGACCTGAGTTCAAATCTAACCTCAGACACTTGGCACACTTACTAGCTGTGTGACTTTGGGCAGGTCACTTACCCCCAATTGCCCTCCAAAAAGCAAAAAAACAAAAGAAGTAAAAAAAAAAATATGTTGGACATCCTGACCAACCCAACCATTACTATACAAAACAATGTAAGACGAGAAAGTGTTATCAACATGAAACACAAAAATCATTAACAGGCAAAAAGGAATAGAAAGCAGATGAGACTCAAAATTCTGTATTCCTAGCTTTCATCAAATTCCTATTCTATTCCTATATTCTAATTCTCCACATTTTCTCTTTTATATTCTGTCTTTAACTCACTGTGTCACTTTGAAAAAGGCCACTGCAAAGCACTAACCCCTCTCTCCAGAGGAGCCTTTAGAATAATAATTTTAATAATTATAAACAATAATAACACTAATGCCTAGTATTTATAAAGGTCTTTAATATTTGCAAAGCACTCTAGACATGTTATCTAATTTGATCATCACAATAATCCTATGAGGTACTGTCAGATTATTATCTCCATTGTACAGATGAAGAAACTGAGGCCAGATGTTAAGGCCAGAAGTTAACTCTTACACAGTTATTACCAGAGGCAGAATTTGAGCTCAGGTGTTCTTGACCGCAAGAGTCCAGTGTTCCATCCACTAAATCACCTAGGACTAGTGGTCTCAGGCTTAACAAGTGACTTTTACATACTAACAGTTGTTCACTACACTCTCTATTGCCACTCTAACACGGAATATATGAGAGTTCTGCTCCCACCACCAAAGTCAAGAGAGAAAAACATTTTCCCATGGAAACAAGGCCATAATGATGGCAAGACATTGTTTATCCAGGAGCAATACTAACTTTCAGGCATAAAATAGTTTAAATCAAATTTCGTAGGCAAGTTTCAGAAATCAGTCACCATTTATAATATCTATGCAAACATGCATTACTGTTCAGAATTGACTTTAGAACCTTTGGAAGACAACATCTTCCTAGATCTCACATAAGACTTTGAAGCTCTTTTATGCAGTACACATTGTATTTTGGCATTATAATTATTGATAATTATAATTTTAATTATCTTATTTAACCTACCTTCCCCCAGTCTTCTATAACTTAATATTTGTTTCGTTAATTAAGCTAGATTTTGCTTGTACTTCTTGAATGACAGAATTTTAAAGCTGAAAAGGTCCTCAAAAACAATTCAGTAAAACCCCATTTGTGAATAATGAAATAACTTCAAAGAGACTCGATGACTGATCTGTGGCCATACTTTTTTAAATATGTAAAACTGACATAACACATTATATTATCTAATTAGCCTTCATGCCTCCTAACTTTCATTAATGTCTTTTCTCACCTAATTCCAAAAAAATAAAATTAAAATGCAGTCTTTTGGAAACTGAAAGAACCATATTCAACTTCCTTATTTAGTAAAGGGGACCCATTCATGTAGGTCTGTGAGGCACTGTTTTAAATTCATCAAAAACCAGATTCTCATATTCAGTTAGACCCTGCTCAGTCTGAACTGACTGGAGATGGTAAAATGATTATTTTATATATTTAAAATTACTAAATTTTAAAAAATAAACTTATTTTTATACTCAATTATATACTACTTTATGCCATTTCATACCAAATAAAATGTGAATTTCCATATAAATATAAGGGGGGGTAAAAGGTTGTATTTGAAACTGCAACCCCTATTACATACAATTTGCTTTCTTATAAAAAGAATATAATAAATTCGACTTCTGGATTTCAAAGCTGTCTTGTTTTTTCTATGCTTCTTTCTGATCGTCTGTTCTCCTCTGCATTTTTCAAGAAGATTCACTAATGACCCTCTCTTTTTTTTCCTTTTTGGTACTTTATCCCTATTCCCTCTCCCCACATTAGGGAAGGGAAAAAGAGAAAGGAACAGGGAAAGAAAAGAAGAAGGGAAGGGAAATGGAAAGCAGAAAGGGGAGGAAACAAGAAAAATGTACTCCTTATTGTACTTGAGTTTATCACTACTCTAACAAGTCACATGTGTCACCCTAAACTGTGGCTAGTCATAACACTGATTAAGGCTTTTAAGTCTTTCAAAGTTGTTTTTTCTTTATAATGTTTTCATTGTATAAATCATTCTCTTAGTTCTGTATCACTTCATTAAAATCTTTCCAGGTTTCTCAAAAACCATCTCTTTAATCATTGTGTGGTTGCTGCTGCTGCTGCTGCTTCTGCTTCTGGTAGTGCAATAATATCCCAGTACATTTATACGCCCTATTTTGTTTAGCCATCTTCCTGTAGATGGACTTGCCTTCAAGTTTCCAGTTTGGAAATACTATGAAAAGAGCTACTACAAATGTTTTTTGTACATATATGTTCTTTTCCTCTTTCTTTAATTTCTTCAGGGTACAGTCTCATAGTGGTACTACTGGATCAAAGGATATATCCAGTTTAATAACTTTCTGTACATAGTTTCATATTGTTTTCCAGAATGACTGGACCACCAGTTTACAGCTCCACCAACAATGCATCAAGGTGCTTGTTTACGACAGACATTCCAACAATTATTATTTCCAATCTGATGGGTATAAGGCAAAACCTCAGAGTTTCTTTAATAGACTTTCTCTAATTATTTGTCATTTGGAGCATTTTCTCCTTTCATTGTTGATAGCTTGACTGTCTTCCTTTGAAAACTGTCTTTCCATATTTTTTGATGTTTTATCTACTGGAGACAGACTCTTGCTCTTGTAAATTTGAATCAGCTCCTTATACATCCAGGGCATGAGAACTTTATCAAAGAAACTTGCTATAATTTTTTCCCCAGCTACATTTGTCATTCTCATTTTAATTCCATTGATTTTATTCATGCAAAAATCTTTTAATTATACCTCTTCTTTATGTAGTATGTAGTGGGGGATAAAGAAGAAAGGGAAAATGAAACAGGAAAAAAAACTGTGATACATAAAACACATTAGTTATTGTCTTTCCTTTTATTTTATTTATTTATGTATTGCTTTTTGAAGGAGAGAAGGCAGGGCAATTGGGGTAGTATTTGAACTCATGTCCTCCTGACTCCAGGGCTGGTGCTCTATTTACTGCACCACCTAGCCGCCACTGTCTCTCTTTTTAAAGACGAATCCTACGTGTACCTTTTTTATTTAAAGAACCCCTCATTTAAAGAGCTTTCTACAAAATCAAGTATTTCTGATCTTTAATACACCTCCAAAATATAGGAAATTTCTACCTTGATTTTGTTTTTCTAAGCTTTTTAATCTCATACCTATTCAAATTGATCTAAGTAATGGAAAATTATTTTGGCAGGTGTTTAAGTGACTTTTATCAACATATAATTTCTGTGGCTCAATATTATCTTTTAAAATGAAATATTTTGGCACACAACTTCAGCTTTTTGGAGATCAGTTTCCTCATGAGTAAAATGGATGGCTTGGACCAGATCATCTGTAAATCTCTGATACAACTCTATTATTCTCTGATATTTTCCCCATTTTTCATACAGGATTTGTTTATGTTGCTACATTAAAATTCAGCTTTACCGGGATTTCAGTATTCTTCCCATGGGATTAAAAGCACAGGTTTCTCTCATGCAATAATATATAAGCAGAATTAATTCCACAATCCCATAAGGCAGATTTTATAGTGACTTATTTTGTCAAAATGAAACTAGAAGTTAGCTCAAATCAACAACTGGGTACAAAATGTACCTATGCATACACAATAGAAAATGCAGCTGAGGTATGTATCTTCTCAAAGTCTAACAAAATATTGCTTGGAAACTATTTTTAAAAGTTCGGCCTCTGTCTATGTGTGTATGTGTGTGTATGGAGTATATAATTTAGAACATATCATGCTATCTTGTAGTCCATAATCATAAATATATCCGGCTATATGTATTTAAAATAAAGATATCATTTGAGGTGATAACTATAAACATTCATTAATTAATGTCATGTTCACATGTCTACTGTCAGTTAAAATCATTTGTTTATTTGAACTGAGTTCCCCTTATTTTAGTACAGAGAATATTCCCCAGATACTATAAGTTCACCATTGTGAATTGCATTTCACAGCTAGAGCTGACCAGCTTCCCTAGGCAGGTTAGCAGTTAATACTTGTATTGAGTGACAGTGTAAAGGAAGATAACAGAATCCCAAGATAGACAATTATTGTCTTTTATGAATGGAAAGGCTTTTTTTGACCCTTCATTCTCCCTCATAAAGCCTCCTATCCACTTCCCATCAGTTGCCACTAAATTCTATTTCTCTCCCCTTCATCCACTTCCTTCTAATCATACCTCTACCACCCAATTATTTCTTCTCAGTCTATTCTAACAGACCCCAGATTGCCTTGTCTCCTTCACCCAGAAGCCAAAATATGCTTCTTAATTCACAGTCATTAACCATGCCACTCTGCTTACTCAAAAAAGTAGCTTATAATAAGAGAAGCAACAAGGTAGAATGTTAGATGTGACAAACGGGCCCTGAAGTCAAATCTGACCTCCAACATTTAGAAGCTATATGACCCAGGACAGGAAACTTCATCAAAGTGACCCACTCTCCTATTTGCATATTAAAGATAATTATTGGAGAACCTTCCTCAAAGGGCTAGTGCAAGATTCAAAAAAGATAATTATATACATTATTTCACAAACTTTAAAATACTACATAAGTGTCATTACCATTATAATAAAATACAAGCTCCTGTGTGTGTGTGTGTGTGTGTGTGTGTGTGTGTGTGTGTACTCCCAGAGCCCTACAGAATTGCTGAATTAAGTAAAACTGTAATAGAACCCAAATCAATGAATGTTCTAACAGCCCTTCCAAGTTTCTCATAAAATGCTCAAACACCTAGAATAAGAAGATACCACAGTCAAATATAATCACCGAGCAAAAATCATCTCTTCTTGTGAAACTTCAGGTCTCAAAACAAGGAGAAAGTCATATATGAAGGGCAGAATATTCTCAGTATGGACTATGATGTGCCCAAAGATGGGAGATGGGGTGGGAAGAGTACCCCCTATACACACACACACACACACACACACACACACACACACACACACGATGGGAAGGGATAACTTACAATTGAAGTACAATCCTATAATCAATCTGAAACACTTATATCCTAAAAATTACCGACGCCCATCCCTTCTTTATTATTAAACTACTTCACCTCCATGTAACTGAAAAAATTTCATTCCATTTTTTCCAATGTCAGGCATATACATAGCCAGGCATTAATTAAGGGGATAAAGAGCCTTCAAAGGGATTAACTATGAGATTTGTGTCAAATGCAAGCTGTTCATTCTCTATGTCTGGAAATTTCAGCAGCAATTTGATCCCTTAACATAGCAGAGTTTATGAATGTTTTATGAACTTCATTTCAATATCACTCCAACAAATGAGGTCTAGTTTTCACAAACCCTGTCTCAGACAACACAATGAGCTCCAAGTTCCTTTCTAGGAATTTCAGACTGCCTCTAAATCAAGTATGTATTAAGATAGGATCTCTCCTTTACTCTCTATAAAATCTCTGACACAGACCCTACAACTCCACCAAAAATGTACGTATATTAACTGACAAGTCTTGACAGCAGAAATCACTATGACTGTACTTAGATAATACGGCCTCATTTTGAATGGCCTAGCATATAAATAAATTATGAGGTATTATACAGGGGGGAAAAGCTGAGTCTTAAGAAAAGTGTTCAAGTGGAAATGTTTTTTTTAAAAGCAAGCTCCTGAGAAGTATTTATGCAGATATTAGAAAACTAGTCATAGATATTGTACTATTTTGTAAATAAAAATTAATAACGAGTATGTTATAGAAGTACTAGAAAGAAAAAAGAAGAGAGGACAGTAACTTTAGTGACATAAGAAGAACCAGAGCATGATCACAATCATAAGTTATAAAAACTGAAGACCTGATGTGAATTCCTAACAAAACCCAAGTGAGTTCTCTGCACCAGGGTGATAACAACAAAACAGGCTGAGATCAAATTACTATATTCCTTTGAACCTCCATGATATTCCCTGGGTCCTGTAACCCTTTTGTTGTCAGGTTTATTATGCTGAATTCTTCTTTCTTGCTGACACTAAAACCCCAATGTTTGTTCCTCAGAAAGGTGCTCATCCAAGAAACCTATTCTTCCCCAAGTGTCAGATCTGCACACACTCTCCCTCACCTGCCAGATCTGGGGAGGAAAAACTCCCTCCTACTACACGTTAAATAAAAGAGTGAAACAAAAATTTCAGTGTTCCGTTTTCCTTACTGTGGAGCCAAATCAATTTTTCAAATTCCCAACATTTTTTAGTTTTGCTCTTCAATCAAGTAGGTAACTGAGACACCCAAAGAGGTTTTTCATTCTTGTCAAAACCAGTGGAATGCTGGTAAAACTAAGCAAACTAAACTGGGTAGATTCCATATTCCCTATTTAATACCAATAGATGACAGTAATGCAATCTCCTATGTCCTCAATCAGGGCTTGTCCAGACAGAAGAATCAATACAACTAAAAAGAAATAGGCTTCTGGAATGTAAACACCAAAACAGAACATAAAATAGGGATAACTTTTAGTTCCTATGTTAATTAAATTTCATAGATTTGGAGCTGGCGGGCCCCCATTTTGCAAAAGAAGCTAAATAATCCCAGAAGAGGTTAGGTCATCTGTTGGTATTAAATAGGGAATGTGGAATCTACCCAGTTTAGTTTGCTTGGTTGAAGAGCAAAACTAAAAATGTTGGAAATTTGAAAAATTGATTTGGCTCCACAATAAGGAAAATGGATGTGGGGCATTTTTTTTTCTTCTGAGAATTTATCCCAAATGGTCTTCCCCCAAATTCTGTATATCAGAACAAGAACAAAAATACTACTCTATTCCAAGACTCATAGCTAGAGAGACCTCCAAATTAATTAAGTCACCACACCTTATTAGATAGACTTAATGCAATAGCAAAAATGGTTTTTTCCGGGACAATATTCATTATAATCTAAAGAATAATCCTCAGAAAGATTGCTTTGTCTTTAGCAGATAATTGAACAGGATAGGAGGTAATAAATGGATCTCTAAGAAATTTTTTTCAAATCAATCTATTAAAAATATGTCTGAGACAAGTTATAAAACACTGTTTGATTTTTCAGACATTTAAGTAGCATAATTTGAACCTGTTTTCCCAGGATTAAGTCCTCAAAAAACACTAAGTTTTAAAAGGCTGTGTTTCAAAAGGGGGAAAATGGTTTTATTTATCAATTTATTAGAAAAATGCATAATAAAATATTCTTAGCATTATTATAAAAAATTTCCAAAGCTGTAACTCGGTTCTATGAGAATCCTACTTTTTATATCATTGTTTGTTTGCTTGATAACACACCCTACGCAGGAAGAAGCTTTTCTTACTTTTGGCTTGTTATGGCATGAAAATGAGTAATGTAGAGCCAAACTCCTTCTCACTGAATTAACTTACTTGCCATTCCCCATACCCAACATTCCATCTCCAGTCTTGATGCCTTTGTACATGTGGTTTACCATGCCTGAAATGGACTCCCTTCTCACATCTATTTCTTGGACTCTGTGGCTTCCTTCAAAGCTCAGCACAAATTCACCCTCCTACACAAGCTTTATCCTGAATCCTCAGTTGCCAGTATCCTTTCCACCCCCAGAATAACTAACAAGTATTAGTTACGTTGCATTGATTTTGTATTTACTTATCTGTGTCCATGTCAGCAGAATATCAGCTTTTTAGACAGGGACTGCCTTAGTTTAGTCTTTGTATGCCTAGCACCTATCAGAACACCTGGCACATAGTAGGCATTAATAGATACTGAATGAATGATATGAGGAGAAGTGGACAAATAAAGGGAATGGAAAATGAGCCCTACCTTGACAAATCAAAAGTGTTGAGAGTGCTCACCTCAGAGCCCAGACAATACATTAAATATTCTTAGGTTTGTGTTTCAGGGACTGTGTGAAGATGTTCTCAGCATTAACCATAGCTCAAAATGTTTCATTAGTGTACTTGCCACTGTGGAAAATGGACCTTATTTCTAAGTTAAGTTCCAGGGAAATCTCAACTTTTGATTTCTTTTCATTGTCTATAGCACGATTTCTCAGAATCTGTTCATCTCCTAAAATCCTGGGGATTACCTCATGGGTATTATATGAAACTGTCACTATAAACCAGGCCCTTGATGAATTGAAGAAAGCAAGTTTTTATTAACTCAGGAGTAATAGTAGAGGAACAAGGAAAAAACATTTGATGCTGCCAGTGGAGAGATTAGACTCAGAATATCTGGCATTACCACTTGGAAAATCAATATGAAGGCATGACAGTTAGAACAACTAGTGCATTCCTTATGTGTGAAAGAACCAGGTAACCCAAAACCAACCAAACAAAATTTTTTTCTTAATCCAGCTTTAACAAAGCAGCTGGGTAAGTGGAAGAAGAATTCTCGAAAATACCCGTGTGAAAACAACACTTATTAATTTGTTTCTCAAATAATTAACATGGAAAGACAATTTACAAGGTAGGTCATTTTTAGACCATAATAATGCCCTGAGAGGTTTATGTTTAAGAACTCCAAATTTGCTCTCTTCCCCCTCCCAATATGAAGATTTCAAAAGGACACAAATAACATAGCCTATTTAGTATAAATCAAGAAGAAACAAGTCCATAGTCCTTTATGTTTTCAGTCACACTAGGAGGCAGTCTCCACCTTCAGTAAAGGCAGTTTCCCACATAGGCACAGGTCCTAACAAGCTCTTCTCCAACCTCAGTAACCTGGATTAGATCAGGAAATAGTATTGTATGTTGTGATTCCATAACCTGATATTCAAGGTTGTACAATCTGGCTCAAGTCTCAAGATAGCCCACTTCTCACTCACAGGCTTATTTCTCACCAACCTTTTATACTCCCCTAATGCCAAAGACAATCTGGACTAGTCATTCCTCTCTGAAAACAACTCTGTGCCTTTGCTCATGTTGTTGTCTCTGCCTTTCATCTACAACTGTCCAAATCCTTCATAGTGGAGCTCAGATGTCACTTTCTACATAAAATCCTATGCAGGTGGAAGTCATACTACTACCTCTGATTTCCCAGGGTGCTTTTTTTAAACCCTTTCTCCATCACTTATTTGGCTGAAAAAAAGGACACCAGTAAGCAATGAGAAGATCCAGATCCACCATTTAATAGCCATGTGACTAAATTTCTCTGAGTATCAGTTTCCTCATCTGTAAAATGGTAATAATATCATAATATTGTCTTATCTTTAATCTGAAGAAGGCACTTAATCTCATGGATTAAGACCTGAAAGAGAGTTTACTGAAGTGAGATCTCAGAAAGTGAAATGAGAAAGAGAGAGAAATTTGCACTTATATTTTGCACAGAGTAGATTCAGTTGTTCAATCATTTTTCAGTTGTATCCAACTCTTCATAACCCCATTTGGGTTTTTTTTTGGAATAGATACTGAAGAGGTTTGCCATTTCCTTCTCTAAATGAGGAAACTGAGGCAAACAGGCAAACTTGCCCAGGGTTACACAGCTAGTAAGTGTCTGAAACCATATTTGAACTCAGGTCTTCCCAACTCCAGGCCCAGGTCTCTCTATTCACTGTGCCACCTAGTTGCCCTCAAAAATAAATGGATGAGGGTGGCTAGGCGGCACAAAGAATAGAGCACCAGCCCTGGAGTCAGGAGGACCTGAGTTCAAATCTAGCCTCAGACACTTAACACTTACTAAATGTGTGACCTTGGGCAAGTCACTTAACCTCAACTGCCCCTACAAAAAGCAAAAAAAAAAAAAATAAATGGAGGAATAAGTAAAACTGCATTTAGTAAGCAATTTGTTACTCAGTCATTTCAGTCATGTCCAACTCTTCATGACCTTTTTGGGGGTTTTCTTGGTAAAGATATTGGAGTGGTTTGACATATCCTTCTCTTGCTCATTTCACAAATGAAAAACTGAGGCAAACAGGATTAAGTGACTTCCCCAGAATCACACAGCTAGTCTGTGTCTGAGGTCACGTCTCCCTGACTCCAGACCTGGTACTCCATCCACTGTATCACCAAGCTGTCCTAAAGCAGAGTAGATAATCACTGATTACTCTTAAAATGAATAACCAACCTGCAGTCACCACAGGACACCAGTTTAGTAAGAAGTTATAACCAGCAATTTTTTGAATAGGCCCTTAAATCTACTGAGTCAACTGAGTACTTCATCTTTTTTTATTCCAATTTCAAAAGTACTAGGCCCCCAAATCCACAGGAGTACAACATAGGATCATAAGATTAAAAATTGGAAGGGAATTTAGCTGTCATTTAGTCCAGCTCCCTCATTTTAATGAAAAAGGGACAGGAGAAGGCCATAAGTGGCTAAATGATTTCCCTGAGGTGACCCAAGTAGTTCTGCACAGGGCCTCTGGCTTTCCAATGTAATTTATCTTATACAGAAATAACAGAAAAAGTTCTCTCTATAATGGTCAATTGATCTACTTTGTTAGTACTCCCATAAGCCAGTGTGAAACAAAAGATAATCAATTTGGGTGACTGCATAACCCTACCTCATAAAGCTTGAAAACAGAGGGCTGGCTCCAAATATTCCTTGAATACTTCTCCTTTCCATAAGCAAAATTAAATGTTTGCAACTAGTCTATGCTCTCAAAGAAGCCAAAACCTACAAGCCAATGAAAATAGATTTGAAATTGGAAATAAGATGCAACTACTTAATACCAACAAACATG
>CM053581.1:526197290-526208436 GCA_028627135.1 Pseudochirops cupreus | reverse complement strand
GGGAGAGAAGGCAGAAAGGATATGTTGGACATCATCGATCCATAAATAATCCAGCAACCAACTATCCAGTTTGACAACCTATACTACTATTGGGTGATCTGTTCATTCTAATCATCCTGTTCTTCCTGTTATCACAGATGACCAGGAGGTAGCTATAAATATAAGGAAGAAATTACTAACTGGGATGGTTTCTGAACACTGCATGTGTTCCTGGGGAAACTGACATAGTCGTTTTGGGGGAAATCTGTTAAAAATAATAAAAAGATGAATTTTTCTTACACGCTCTAGAGAGAATCTCACTTGGAAGCATCTTCTACATTGTCCCATCCCCAAATCCTATGATACTACAGTTTCTATTTCAATAAATTTCAAGAGCACATGTTTTTAAAACTGAATTATTCAGGATCCTCAGAATGAAAGTACTCTTCTCCCAACACCTCATTGCTATGTATCTAGGGGCTACACAATTAATTTCATGTAGATAGGTAATTTCTGAACTTTTAATCACTCATTTCATTTTTATGTCTAAAAGGTTTATAATACAATTAGTAAGATTTTGCCATTAAAATGACGCAGACACAAAGCAGTTATTTGTTTGAATATAACACATGGATTACACGGCTAAAAAAATTTAACAAAAAGACCAGAATTTCAGGAAACTTCAAAGGCATAAGCTACATCAACTGACATAGTGTACCGTTTTTATACTTAAGGCAAAGAAAACAAACAGTAGGATAGGAAATTCTATTTCAAAAATAAAACAAAAAATTTTTTTTTCAATACATATGCCTGGTTCTTCTAGTGTTAAAAGATTTGAAATGTACGCAGGATTTTTTTTAATGTTCGTGATATTTTGCTATTTCATTTCCTCAGGGTAACTGAATTTGAATTACATATCAAATCTGCAGAACTGTATAATAAGAACAAGATATAATAGATAAGCCAAAGGCCAGGATGCTCCTCCCCACCAATTATTAAATGACCTAGAGGAAGGACGCCGAGTATGTTCTCTGGAGGATTTATGGGAAGACAAAAAATAAACACACAGGATGGAAAAGCCTGGGTGGAGAGAACCCGAATCACTGAGCTAAAGTATTTCAGCGCTGCAGGAAAGGTCCTTATGTGCCTTGAAGTATCTCTGCTTTCAGATGAACCTAATATGATCTACATGGGCTGCATCCTTTATGAATGAGCTGCAGTGAAAAGAAGTGGCGATGCTCTCCTGTTCCTGGCCCGGAGCTCAGTGTAACAGAAGAATGTTTTAGTCAAAAAATACAGTTGACCAAGCATTTTCTCAAGTAACCTTAGTATTTATCCATGAGTCATAGACCAGAAGGCAAAATGCAACCAATAATACCCAGTCACATACTACAGTTTGGAACAGAGGGGGAGACTTTCTACTAAAATATATCTCCTAAACCATTTCACAATAATGAAACATCAGTTATGACAAGGTATCCTGACAGGTATAAGTAAATCAAATTTCCTAAGAGTTGAGATAAATTCAATTTTGTTATTTATGCATTCTCTTATAGAATAAGTGATTTGGTAATTATCAATGCTCGAGGGCTTTCAAAAATGTCATGTGGCCTGCATGTTATTTGCAGACTTGCAAGCTAAAGCTTCAATAGGCCAAGAATTTTTGCTGACAATCTCTGCTTCCTTTTTGTAGCTTCAGAAAAAGTTTCATTTTAGTTACAGAAGATCAGCTGAGGATAGCAAAGTTATTCAACACCTGGTTAACTATAGAGCTCTGCCTCAGTTAACAGTATCAGTGATGGAGATCCATTTATCATCTTCCTGCCTCCTTCATTCCTTTCCTTTGCAGCCTAACAATTTTTTATTTCACTAACTCCATCTATAGACAAGTGTTATTCTGAGGAAAACATGTTATTACAGAAAGATATTTCCTAAGAAAGCTGATCTGTCTTATAAACATTAGACAAGATTTTCATCTCCTTGAAGGAATAAAGATTCAATGCTCAATGTTTGTTGTTTTATGCCTAGAATTCTATCCAGAATACAACATTATGAAAATCTTGTGGTCTGCCTCCATTTCTAAATGTATCATCATCATCATCATCTTATCTGCTGATGATGAAGAAGAATGTGAAGGCTTTGAAGTCAACCACTCCAATGCCCCACCCAAAACAAGTTCTTGACATTAGGGCTACTCCTTCACATCACATCAACAACTCTGAAATGAGAGAGAAAAAGGAGGTAAAAACTGACAGGGCCTTGTCCGTGCACCACTGTGTTCATAATGCAGAAATTCATTAATGATACAAACACAAACATAGTCCCTTTAAAGCAGAGTGATAGTGAGCTTTGTGTTTAATTTAGCAAATAAGACCTACTCAGTTAAAGTATTCTGGTGGATATAAAGATGAATAAGCCATGACTTCAGGGAATTTACAGTTTCATAGATGATTTAAATGCTGCCATCAAGTCAAATATGCTAACAGCAATAGAAGAAATGATAGCCATTTTCTGGAAGTTAGGCAAACCATATTAGAAAAAACTGCTTCAGCCTTTGATTCATTAATTAAGGTTGTAGATAGGTAATTTTGGTTGCACTATTTAGAAGAGCAACCACACCTTCTTTACTCCATCCCCTTTATGAGGGAAAGGCAAAAATTAAACTGACATCAGGGCCTCTTTCTCAATAGGTAGGGGTCTAGCTATTGGGAGGCAGCATGCATTGAGTCCTTGGCCTCACAATTTAAAGCTACAACTACATTTTCTTTCCACAACAATAATTAGATTATATAAGAACAATCCTAAATCTCCAAAAAAAAGTTTAAATTGTGTTCAATATATTCTATTGAAGAAGTCAAGGAAATGAATAACATGCTTAAGAAAGTTGCCACATTTTTTAAAAAAATGAAATACAAGGCATAATACTTAGACAACTAATTCTCAAAAACCTGGAAAATTCAGCCATTCAAGTTGGTGCATTCTCTAAGTAGGGTTTGTTTTACTGTGATTGGTAGAAACATGTCATGAGACTCTATGTATAATCACAACCTTATTTCTTGTTCTCTGTGGCTAATACAAGAGTCAGTTCACTCTCCTTTCTTTCACTTCATACTCACTCTGTCTTTGTCATCAGCGACATCACAGAGGGTGTCATCAAGGTCGAGGATCCCACCATCACCATGCTCCAAACGATGAACTTTTATCCAATAATTTGGATCCTACAAAAAAGAGAATTAATATCTTTGGGAGGACATACTATAAGGTCATTTAACAAATCAAATTAAAAAGTTTGCTGCTTTTAAAAAGGAAATAGACTGGCATGTTTATAAAATCGCCAAAGATTCAAGCATCTCTACATCCATGAAATTCACTGCATCCCCCTTGATTTATTCACTAAATGCAGGAAAGTACTGGGGGAGGCAGGGTTTACTGGTTCCCAATCTAAATTGTTAACTCTTGTTAAGACTTTACTGAGGTGCTATCTCCTCCAATGTAGTCTTCTTATATGTTCCTAAAATTATCTCAGGAAGCCTTTTGTTTGGCTCTGTCCTCTGCTTCCATAACTCCCAACTTAATATTCTACTTTTATGTGTGCTTCGAAATACCCATTACTGCTTGTCTTGCTACCACTTCACTTTTGTCTTTGTATGCCTACCTCTACGTACAAGTTCTCTGAACTCAGTAGGTGCTAAATAAATGATTATTTCATTTAAATGGCTCAGGTACATAAGAAAAATGCAAAATCTCAGGAAAAGGTAACTGTTTTCATTTTTCACTTTTGAAACATAAGATTTTAATGTTATGAAATATTCTATAAATTAATATGAACAATAATACACCTGACATTTTGAACACTTTAAAATTACAAAATGAATACTCCTTGTACTTAAGCCTCCTGTATTTAAGCCAAATAATACTCCTTGTATTTAAGTTGGTTTGGGATTTATTTGTTGTGGCTGGCACAGGGCAGGTGGATGGAGAGAAAATATACAAAAATCAAGGAAAAGGAATGATTATTATAGTTCTTTTGTTATCAAATGTTCCTTACATATTTCTGTGCTTTTAAAAATCATCATAAAATACAAGGGTCCACTGCTAGGTTGATATTCCAAGAAGAAAGACAGAAAGGTTTCATATAGTGGGGAAAAAAAAGAATTGCAACCAACTTTGTGGCATCATAGAACTGGAAACAAAGATATACAACTGGGAAATGACTAAATAAAATCATGGCATATTTGTGTGCAGAGTATTAGTGGTACAGTGACTAGAGCTAGGTGATACAGTGAATAGGGCACAGGCCCTGGAGTCAGGAGGCCCTGAGTTCAAATCAGGCCTCAGACACTTAATACTTCCTAGTCGTGTGACCTTGAGCAAGTCACTTAACCCTAATTGCCCTGACTTCCCCCTCCAAAAAAAAAAAGAATATTAGTATGCCATTAAAAAGTGGCGAATATGAGTAATTCAGGGAATTATGAGAAGACTTGTACAAACTAATACAAAACTAGGAAAATAAAGCATCCAATGACTATGACAAGGTATATGGGAACAATGAAACAAGAATGAAATTAAGCACTGTAAAACTGCAATGATCAAGCTTGGTCCCAGAGACAAACTGACAAAATCTCTTCCTTCCCGTCTTTTCAGAGGTAGTAGACAAGAAGCATGCAATGTTGCTTACATACTGAGATGCTATTATATGTTGACTGACTTTGCTGAATTGTTGTTTTTCTCTTTTTTTAATATCTTTGTTAATACAAAATTCATAAGTAAAAATAAGATTTAAAGAATAAGTAAAACACAAGGCTTACTTCTATATCTTTAAATTAAAATTAATGCTAATGGGCAAATCTGATATGTAGGCACCCAACAGTCCCTTGACCATAACTGAGTATTTTTGACAAGGGTGCTCCATTCATGGGTGTCTATTTTAGTTTGTGCTTTAAAATTTCTAAAGTCTACTACATGATAGTGCTTTTACTTGAAGTCTGAAGCAACACTTGATGTACAGAAGCAACATCTTTAATCTATAGTGGGTAGAGCCAATGAAAGATGTATACACTCTCTAGTAATGGATACCATTCACTCTTATGAAAAGTAAGATCTAAGTTTAAGTTATCACCTAACCTATGTACAGAAAGTAATGTAAGTATCTGACTGGCAATTTTGTTCATCAGTGTTCATTGCATTCCTAAAATCCATCTAATTCTTCTGTATTGGTTTCCAAGTAGTCCAAAGAATCAGCTTCTGTCCATATAATGTTCACAGTGAGAAATAGATTATCCATGTCTAGGGTCCCATTGACATTGAATGGGTCACAAATTACTACAGGCGGGTCTTAAATGTTTAGCATGTTTAGCATCTCTCTTTTTTCTTTTTTTTTTTTCAGGGAAGAAGGCAGAGCATTTGGGGTTAAGTGACTTGCCAAGGTCACACAACTAGTAAGTGTCAAGTGTCTGAAGATGGATTGGAACTCAGGTCTTCCTGACTCCAGGTGCTCTATTCACTGAACCACCTAGCTGCTTCTGCATCTCTCCTTTTTCAACAGCCACTATAGAAGATCCCTTAGGGTACCCAAGAAGAACCTACTTCATAGAGGTTGGCAGGATGAGAGATTGCCCACAGATATGTAGGACATGATGGCTTTCCTGAAATCTTTCCCTCATGCCATGTCCAAACAAGCTCCAGAATGAGGCAGATGTCAAAATCTTATTATCTTTTATTCTGGATTTGAACTTCACTGCCCTTTCAAATTTCTTTAACCCAAATGGAAGTTGGCCTAAAGCAACAGTTCTGTAAGTTCTTTTATTCTTCTCAGGATCTATCTCCTTCTTATTAGGGGGAATCCCAATGTTGCACCAATTTGCATTTTATTTTAGAGCACTCTTTCCTTTCACTAACATCATTTCCAAAGAAGTCAGGCAGTAATGAGAATATTTGTTTTTGGAAACCACTTTTACTCAAGAACAAAGGTTACTTTCTCTTGTTAATAATAAAGTTATTATTAGGCAGCTAGCTGTGCAGTGGATACAGTATTGGACCTATGGTTAGAAAGATAGGAGTTTAAATCCAGCAGAAAAACTTACTAGCAATATGTGACTCCAGGCAACACACAAATCCACTTTGGTTTTCCTCATTTGTAAAATAAAAATAAAACAAACAAAAAAAAATACTCCTTATCCCTCATGGTTGTGATGATAAAATGAAATAGTTGTAGAGCTCTTTGCAAATCTTAAATTAGCATATATATGCTAGCTATCATCATCACCACCATCAGTATTTTTGTTTTTCTTTTGCTTCCCATTCTTCCAGAACTCATCCCCAACAGTACTCATAGTAATGTTGATATCCCTGTTTTTCCTGAAAGTCAGGAGCTCAATCATATACTGTGTGGCATTAGAGATTTTGTATAGGTTTTCTCCAGCTTTGATGTCTCCCCTCCATTCTACTGCCCATTTGTACCTTTGCTGGGTATACCACTGCTACCAGAGGACATACTTAGCACAGTGTTATATACCTTCAATAAAAGCTGTAATAGTGATGATGATGATGAAGAAGAAGAAGAAGAAGAGGAAGAAGAAGAAATCTGGCATTTATATCAGTTTTTACAGTTTGCGAAGTTCTTTGCATATAGCACCCTACCATCTAACCCATTTGACAGATGAAAAAACAGAGGCATAGAAAGATTCAATAATTTATTCAGGGTTACACAACTAGAGGTGAGCATAATGCAGAGTAATGACCCTGAGTTTTAATCCCAGTTATTTATTTTTACAGATTATATAATTTTGAAAAAATTTATAAACTCTTTGAGCCTCCATTCCTTCTTTAGCACAGGAATGACATTTTACTAGATAGCCTATAAGGTCCTTCTAACTCCAAATCTATGAGGTAATAAAGTATTGGGTGCAGAATATAAGTGCAGGTTTTCTTGATTCCCAATCCAATTACTTTTCCACTACTTAACACTGTCTCTCCACACTGCTGACACTCAAGTATTTGTTGAATCAGGTTTAACTTTCTTTGTCATAATGTAAATTCTCTTCAAATATCCAAAAAGTAACTAACTGGGTCACCTTGGGAAAGTCACTTGCTCACCTGTTTCCTTATCTGTAAAAAGAGAAATCTGGCCTACAAGATGTCTAAGATCTCCTCAGGATCTACTTGTTTAAATATTTGATGAACATCTCTGATACAGTATCCTAAGAGCAATATTTCCCACACCAAAATCACATTTTTATGATGACAGGGCTTCACCTTTTCTTCTTGGCCACCATTTTAGCTTTTCAATACCTTAATATTATACCATCAGTCATAAAAATTGTATATACTGATGATGGAAAAGAGGCAAAGATTAGAAGATCATGTAGTATCTCTCTTGAACTGTGTTTAGAAGAGTTGAGCAACCTCTGCTCCTATGTTTTAGGCTGGGCCCTTTTTGGAATTAAGATTTGGTGAGATTCTAGAGCAAACACATACAGAATCATCAATATTGCACATGGTGATGATCTACAGGAGAGAAACAGCATCCAAATAGAGTCTTTTTAAATGAACTGCCCCACCCATGCCTAGGACACATGAGCATAAGAAAAATCTGAGAGATTTCCATGTTACTGAGTAACACTGCTTCATGGAACACCAATCTCTCAAGGGAATATCTGTGGGCTTTCGTAAACATAGTTCTCTTACAATGAACAAAGGACCTGCTTGTGTTTTACAAGAAAAGCCAAATATCTGATTATGGAAAACTGTTTTCCAAAAAGTTGAAGAATGCTTGTTGATACTCTACTTTAAAGAGGAATGCTTTGAAAAGGTTGAAATACTAACAGCAGATAGACCAAAAGACATTCCAAGCTCTTGTCATATTGGGGGAAATAATTTCAATTCAACAACCTATTATTAACTACCAGATATGAAAAACTATAATACTGCTAATAATACATACATAAAAATAAAAATCCCTGCCCTCGAGGAGCTTACAGGCTTCAAAAAGCCAACAAAAATAATAATGGATTTGGAGTAAGAGGATGGGGGTTCAAATCTCAGCTCTACAACTTACCACCTCTGTGTGACCTTGTGCAAATCACTTTACATCTCTAGACCCCAAGTTCCTCCCCAATAAGATGAATAATCTCTAAATTCCCTTCCAACTCTACATCTGATCCTCTGAATATCTGCCTGTTATTATCATCATCATAATCTATGAGAAGTATCACAGCAGTAGGTAGCAGTCCTCAGAGCGAGGAATGTTGTTGTTGTTCATTCATTTCAGTGGTGTCCAACTCTTTGTGATGCCATTAGGGGTTTCCTTGGCAAAGACACTGGGGTGGTTTGCCATCTCCTTCTCCAGAGCTAGGAATACCTGAGTTCACCTCCCATCTTTGATACAAAAGGGTTGTCTAACCTTGAATTGCCAATGTTACTCACTTGCTTGACAGGAAGAGCTTTTCTCTTGTTATACCAATAGTACCTATAACTTATCCTATAATTTATTAGGTCATGTTGCTTTAATAAGAAGCACGCCCAGAATTGTGATAAAACAAATATTTCAAAAGGACTAAAGAACAATTCATTTTAAAAGACTAATTAAGACAACATACAGAATCACAACATCAGAGTTGGAAGAAAACTCAGAGATCATCTGTACAATGTACAACTAAGCAAGGAATTCATTCTACAGAATCCTCAACAAATAGTCATTTAGCTACTTGTGGAAGACATCTGACATTGGGGGACATTACATCTCCTTAAGATAACCAACTCTACTTTTCACATATAGGACTGAGACAGAAAGATTTATTGAGTGACTAATAAAGTTCTGTCTTTTTAAGTCATTACCAGGTAAGTTTGCCTAGAGCAGGTAACCTTACTACGTAAACAATAAGCTATGAATACCCAACTTATGTAAACACAATTAGTGGCCTCAGAAAGGGTCACTTATTTTTACAGTCCAGTTCTTTTGGCCTCACATCAGTTCCCAAGTTTCTGGTCAGGCATGTAGACGTGTCTCTGATTAGGACAAAGCCCAGTGACTGAATGACTGCTCAACTCCAAGAGACTGAAAAAACAGCCTCTCTGCTGCACTCACAAGTGCTAAAATGGGGGAAATTTGACTTAGTATTGAAAGGGGGAGGTGAGGAATTGGGACAGAAAATCTTTCTGAGGATTCTAGGGAGACAGACCTGCTGTCCTGACAGGAAAATCTCTTCCCAAAAATATTCTCCTAACCTGAAATTATTCACTTAGTCAAACTGCAACAATTTCAGTAATTATTTAGATAACTAAATTCTTCTTTGGAAGATAAAAATGTTCCTAGGAGGCATCACATATACTATATGACTAAGTGCTTTTGTTTCTAACACCTACTTAAGATCCCACTACAATAAAGAGAGAGAAAACAGAACTGGAATTCTAGAGCAAAAAGAAATACAAGTGAACCAGCAAGCTATGGAGACTGACAAACTTTGCCTAATTTCAAATCTTGCCTAGCACTGAGCTCAATTAATATCCTGCAGAGAAGATATCTTGAAAACTATTTTTAAGACTTTGCCCTCCTGAAAGAGTAAATGGAAGGATTGTGTTTCCCATTTCTAGAGAAGTCAGATATCACTGAGGATAGTTAAAGGTGATTGACAGTAATCTTTTTCACTGGAATACGGCAACGAAATATTTAAATATTTCTGGTGTTGTTTACTGCAGAGCCAACAAAGTGAATAGTCAGGAATGTTTATTTAAGCCTATGAGACTAGGTAGCTTAATACTGAGAAAGGAATCAAAGGTTATTCAGAAAGGTTCTCTATTTTAATAAATCAGAGTGGAGGATTTGAGGTTAATGAGTGTAAATTTGTATTAATTGTGAAAAAATATGAGAACATATCCTTTGTTTGCCACAAAACCTAGAGCTGAGAAACAATAAGGAAAATGATGCACTAGCAGGAAGAGAGCAATGATCATCCCACGCCCAAACCAGGTTCCATCAGGGCAATGTCTTCCAGCCCCTGCTGCGCAGGAAAGCTGAAAAGGGACTAGTCCATAAAATTTCAAACTATGCAAATGGGGAGAGCCTGAAAGGCAAATGTGAAACAAAAGGAAGTATTACTTTACAGCTCAACATCATGAAGTCATATACATAAGCAGGTTTAAATTCATTGTACTCCAAATAATCTAGAAGAAAAAAAGTGTATTGTTTTGCAGTACAAAGTTAGATGTGGAAGTCAAAAAAGATGCTCTGACAATTGTCATTATCAAGTGACAACTTGACCAAATGAGACATTTGCAAATCACTTTGTAAACCTTAAAGCACTGTATAAATGCTCACTATTATTGTTATATGTAGCTGGAAAATGTAGCTGGAATGATCATCATCTGATGCCACCGAAAACTGAATAGGACATAAGAAATGGAATATAACAAGTCTCTAAACCACAAGGACCACAATCTCTCAGTGTTCTAGGGAATTATTTGTAGAGCCAGATTTTCCCAGCATGCATAATTCTCCCTAATTTTAAGCTGAATTTTGTGAAAGCTATTAGAACGTCTTTTAAAGAAAATGAATTCTAATTGCCTAAAAGTGTCCTTATAACCTTCAGAGCAAAAGACATTTTTTTAAATGGCAAATAAGACTGAAAATGTGAACTGCATTTCATTAGCATATTCCTATAGTTTGTTTAAGGAAGCCACACTAATTCTGCCCTAATTCCTAACCCTAAACATTTCCTCACACTGGAATATTGTGAGCAGTTTTCATAATAAAACTGAAAAAAATGGAGGGAGAGTTGGAGAAGAAATACTAGAACTTACCCATCTAAAAAAAAAAGGAAAAGGATTGGGAGAAGAGAGGATCAACATTCACTAACCAGGAGGACTGCACTTGTACCCCCATATTCTGAGACTGACACATTTGGCCTAATTTTGTCCTAATTCTCTGATGTGTTCTAAAACTCAACATGTTGGTATTTTTTTTAAAGAATAGTTAGAAATTATAATCCAAAATTCTGACATCAATTATTATAAACAAAGACATGTTATGTTAAAGAAAGTGTTCAAAGCCCTGTTTACTTTTTTTTAGAATAATTCCAAAAGCATAAGAAAAGAAACTTCCTTTTTTTTAAAAGAATCAAAGGAAGTACATCACTCTGTTGATCCATTTGAGAAACATCCCTAAAACTAA
>CM053581.1:526181117-526196790 GCA_028627135.1 Pseudochirops cupreus | reverse complement strand
ATCTCTAGCTTTAAGGCATTCTTCATGTTTATTGGAGGCCCCTGGTGGGGGTGCTGTGGCTGTGCTCTCCTCCTCTCTCTCTCTCTCCCATGATCTTTCTTTTCCCCAAAGAAGGACTCTAGGGTTTGGGAGCTGTTCTTACTTTGCTTCTTATGCTTATTCTTACTCATGGTTGGTCTGTCCATGATTTTTTTTTTAAATCTCTGTGGGGCTCTGCTTGCAGAAGGGAAAGCTCTGTCCCAAATCTCTGGGGTCCTCCCGGCTGCCGTAGCTCTCAGGAAGATGCTGGGACTCTTCTTATTTACTTCTGGCTGACTGGATAATGAAGACTCCAAGACCGGGGCCCAAGACGGCGATCCAGATCCAGGTTGCTCAACGCGAGAGCACTGGCCTCAGAACAATCTCTCAGTCCTCCTGCTGTCTGCAGGCTGTGGGCGGGAAGCTGCAATGCAGAGGCGGGTGCAAAAGCTCTGCCTTTTCGCTTTTCTGCTCTGGAGGACTTTCGCTGGACTGCTTATCTTCCCCTTTTGCAATCCCCACTCGCAGCTGCTGCTAATCCGCTCACCAGAGAGGCTCCTCTGCTCCTCCCACCCAGCTGGCCCCGGGGCACAGCCGCGGCGGCTTCAGGCCAGGCTGGTTTGGGTTCGCAGTGCTGCTATGGTTCCTCGTAGCCGAGCTGACTTTAGTGGGAAGTATCTTTGTGTGCGTTTTGGGGTTCTAGAATTGATTTAGAGTCCTATTTTATGGGTATTTTGGGGTGGCTATGTGAGAGCTGCGATATGTTGCTGCTGCTATGCCGCCATCTTGGCTCTGCCCCCGGCCTCAATCCCTTTTGCCAAATATTGTTCCTGTCCAGAAGATTTTGCATCACAGGTGTGGAGCTGTTAGTCATCCATCCCTCAATTAAAATTTTTCTTTTGTTTTTGATAATGATTACTTTTTAGATGGTATTTATTTCTCCCGCTTTATTTGTGAGTACTTGGTCAAGCCAAAATGAACTGGCAGCCTTTTAATTTCCTCAAAACTTTTTTAAAGAAGTTCCCTAGTCTTGGCTGAAATCCTGTATAGCTACCTTTTGCAGCAATGATCTGCAAAGATTCTCACAAGATAAATCCTTTCTGGAAGAAAGGCACTCAACAAAGATTTTCCTTTGATTTGAAAATGCTCTTTCCTTGAAGGTGATAGGATACAAAATAATCACCACTGTTACTTTTATGTCATCCAGTAAATCAGATAATCCTCACTGCAAGTTGTACCATTTCTGAAGCTCCCTGGAGGTATGAGTTATTTTGGAGAGTCTTTCCTATATAACTTGTGAAGTTTTTTTACTCTCCTCTTCTGCCATGTTTGCTTGTTGATTAATGGGAGCCACACTGACTTTCTTTGACTTGTTTGCTTTTATTCATCCAACTCTCATTTACAAATAATGTTGCATTCTGGATGTTTGTTTTGTGGTCTTCCCAGGCTGAATACAGTTGAAAAAGTCATTGTGTTTGCATATAACCCTTGTACTATAAGACAGGTTTGTGTCCTGTGAGACATTTTTTTTAATATAATTGACTGAGGTGTTTCAGTCACAAACCCATTATAATACGCAATAGAGAATTTCCAACATTTTCTGACCCTTCCCTGTTCCTCATTCTCCTGCCTGATAATCCCTATATGCCTTTTATTCATATTTTTTTAGATACTAATTTGAGCTCTAGTGACTAAAAATTTTGTAGCACATCAGCATATACACACCACTAAAATAAGAATAATTCTCAGGGAGTCTGTTTTTTCCCCCCTGAAAATAAGTAATTTCATTTGAATCTAAACTTAGATCTTCCTTGATTAGAATGCATTTGCAGGGAGTGTGTGTCCTTTTTCAACCACTGTTTCAAGCCAGAGATGTTGAGTATCTTCAAAACTCTTAAATGTATCATATCAAGGGCTGCTCCCCTGCCGGTATAACCAAGTAAAGACAGGCAGAGATCATCAGAAAAGGAAATTGGAATTGAGAATACTGTGACCTCCCTATTCACAATTTAGTTGCTGCTTTTGTGAGCTAACTCCAGATTACTCAGATACTTTTCCAGCTTTTGGTTGTTTTTAATCTCTGACATTTTCTATGGGATGATAGTATCAGCTACTTGAGATCTCTGTTATATTTAATTAGTTTTATCCTTTAACCTTTTTCTTTATTTACCTGATTGTGTAGTTAGTTGTTAGGTATATTATTGTCAATTACTTGAAAATAAAGATTGCTTACATAATTCTCAATAATACTGAATAAAAAGGTAAGGCATATTACAATGAAGTTACATATTTGTATTATGTTGAGATAAAAAATAGTACTGTTTTGGGTTGGGGGAAGGGGGAGCATAATTGAGTAGAAATTGAAAAAAGCGACTTTAGGAGTTCTTTGCCTGTTAATGATAATCATCAACATAGTATCTTCTATCTATACTGGGAAAGGGACCCCAACTGCCATCTAGCCAAACTCCCACATTTTACAGATGAAGAAACTAAAGCACATCATGAGCCTTTATGACTTGCTCAAGGATTATACACATCAAGTGGTGTGTATGTACCATCATAGGCAGGATTAGAACCCAGCTTCTTCAAGTATAGTCATTGGCTCACACTGTGACAACTTGTAAAGTTACTTTCAAAGAGTTTGTATGATATAGTTCAATAGGACAACTTTATCTTACGTTTTTGAAAAGTAGAAGAAAAGCATTTCACCTGTACATAGGGATCTAAGACAACTCAGCATCCTGTATGGGAGCTGACTTTGGACATGCTGGATGTGTGACTGTGGCCAAGTCATTTCATCTCTCATTGTCCCCAGTCAACTCTCTAAGTTGCAGAGAAAGTGCTGATATACATTAGCAGATGATCTGTAGTACGGTTTAAAAAAGTAGAGAATAATATTTGCCATACCTACTTTATAGGGTAGTTGTGAAGAAAGTGTTGGTAAGTCTTAAAGCTGTATATAATTGTGAACAAAAATTATTTTCTGTGGGGAAACATTGATTTGTAAGGACAGATCAACAATAATTTAATCTGCTTTTAATTAATATAGTGCCCATAAATTTACATATAAGGTTTTACACTAATTCTGTGAAATATGTAAGAGTTAAAAGGATATGACCACAAAAGGCAAAACTTAAATGAGCAATTCTTATTCTCAGCCACATTTATTTTTGGTATGACCTTTGGTAAATCAACTAATTTCTCTGGATCTCAGTTTTCTTATTTGTAAAATGAGGGACTGAGTGTGTGGATGTCTTCTCTGGTTCCTTCATCTAAAGGAATGATTGAATGATTTCTCCTCCCTGCAACTCCCCCCCTGGGGGGGGGAGTGAATAATGAAAGTGAGTGAACAAGGAAGTGCAGGATGAAGGGAGAGGAGTTGTTGATGATGATGATGATGGTGTTTGTAATACTATTTTAAGTTTCTGATAACTACTTACAGAACAAGCATGTAAATCTTGTTTTTTTTGGTTACAATAAAGAATTAGGTCTAAGTGTTGATCATAAAATGTCAATATATACTCAGCACTTATTTGGTCCAAACTGTTAAAAGCATATACAATTTTCTTTTCTGAAGTCATGAGTTTTCAGGTTTAAGGGCAATTAGATTTGAGGGCCCCTAGTAAGGAAAAGTATTAAAAATGAAGTTTTAGTCTTTCTTCCTAACGAAACTGGCCATAGAACAAAGAAGCTTTTGTGGACATAAAAGAAAATAAACAGAAATTTCCTTCCACATATAATCAAACACTTATACTATTTACCTTCTAGCAAAGAATCCACTTTTAAGAAACCACAATATGCTTATTGCAACCTTAGATTGAAGCCTGAACTGATATAACCTTATAATGGAAAGGACAGGAAATTTTAAGATGAAGAAGCAGTAATTAAGAGACCCATTTTAAAGGAAGGTTCTTGCTGGTGTTCTTAATTTAAATTTCTTTAAAATTTTTGTAGCTTTGCTCCTTTCAACTTATGCTGGATTTGAAATGACAGAGGATGGAAAAATGCATTGGTTATTTAATGTCGAAGACAATTACAGATAAACCTAAGAATGTCTGCCTGTACAGGGACTTGGAAAAACATGAGCAAATATTCTGCTAGTTTTGCCTACCTCTCACTATGAGTTTAATGCTGACTTTCTCTGCTTGATTAAGGGGTCCCTATTTCTACAGAAGGGCCCAAGTCATGTCAGGGCACCCAACTTGTGCTTCTTGATACTCTGTTCTCTTTTGGGTGGGTTCTGGGATCCTTTGTTATTGAGGCAATCTAAGTTGATGGAGGTTGGGAACTTTTGATTTTCATTTTTGTAGTCCTCAAACCTAGCAGTCTAGCATGTATTAGGCATTTAATAAATGATTTTTTAATTGATTGTACCTTAGTAGCCTCTAAAGGAGCATAGACATGATAATTTTCATTCCATAGAAGGTGTTTGAGGATAAATATGTGTTTGTGAATATTTTGTAATTTTAGGATAATGATTTGCATTTGACTGCTTCTATTTATATGGCTTGTAACAATTTTCATTCTCCCGTAGAATTGGCTGGGGTTTGTAAGAATGAAGGAATCTGGTGAATTCTCTTTTCTTTCCCCTTTCCTAGTTCTGTGCTGATTTAATCCCTGACAACTCATCTGCTAGAGCAGACATGTTTTTATTGTTAATGTATTGTTAATGAAATGGGAACATCTTTCTTCCCATTAATAGGCTTATGTGACCTGCTTTGAGCCTGAGTCACGTGAGCCTGAGTTACACAGAACCTATGGTGGGAGGAGCTTGCCGAATGGGTGGAGCAAGAAGTGGGAGAGTGATGTGGAGCTTGAAGAGAGAGTTAGAGAGAAGCAAAGCAGCTAATGTGGGTGAGAGAGGGGCATTTTGCCTAAGGGACCTTGTTTGTGGGGGGAGGCTTGATAGAGAGAAGGCTTGGGGATGGCAGTGCTCCATTGGTGATGTGTACCAACTTCCTTATTACCATGGTGGATCTGGCTTTCTGTTGTAGAAATAAATATCTTGGTTTTGTCTTTAAAGAAGAGAGTCTGTTATATCTTGTGATTCAAACCTGGAAATATGCCTGCATATTCATAGCAGCCACTTTGGGTATCACATTGCAGTTTGTGGCCCTCAAAACTCTTTGGGTGCTGGCTGATCCAGATTAAAATGTAATTGGAAAATATTTAACAAAATCAATAAAAATATAACACAACATAGATCATATTAATCTTTGGTTTTCTAAATCAACATGCATTCCTCAAGTATGTTTTAATTTGACAGTTGCACAGTAAGTGCAAATAGCATCTCTCTCTTTCCCCTGCCTTGTTGAGCTCCTATGCTGACCTCAGGAAGTTTGTAATTTAGTTGAGGCGATAAGTCATGAAACCAGAGAGAATACAACACTGTGTGTGTATGTGTGTGTGTGTGTGTGTGTGTGTGTGTGCGTGTGTGTGTGTGTGTGTGTGTACACTGAAGGTGTTGTGCTATAGACACAAAAAAATGGAGCTTTTTGATTTGAAGGTAGAAAAGTCACACTTTTCATGTGACATACCTACAGTTAGATTCTTGTAGATTTAATTCATTTAAAAAGCCAAACAAAATAGGCATCAGAGATCCAGTTCAGTTAATCAAAGTTTTGCTTAACACTGTGACTGGAGCTAAAAAAAGTTTTGATATTTGGACATAAATCCTAAGTGCCTATAAAGACCATTCCATTTTCTCCTGCAAGGAAAAATGTGCAGCAGCTGTCATCATTACAGTTTAGAATTTTTTTTTCTTTTTATCAGCATGATAGAAGATAACAAAACATTCTTATTTTCATCCTCTTGCTGAAAGGGTATAGCTTCAAAGGCCAGCATATTTCTTTTTAATTCTATTCTCTTTGCTTATCTTTAAAAATTTGTTTCCTTTGTTTTTGTGTCTCATCTCAGATTGCTTTGTATCTCTTCCCACCCACCCCCTCCATTATTCCAACAATATGAGGAAATTGGGAACTAATATATCATCTCTTAGTTGCAAGATGCTTTAAAATAATCCACTCAAGTTCCTCAAGTAATTCTTTTATGGGAGGAGAGATTTAAGATGAGGTAGGAAGCAGAAAAAGCTCATCCAGGGAAATCAAATAGGGTTGGGTTTTTTTTTTTTGATTCACAGTCATCTCATGGCATAATAAAGGTTTCATTCTTGTGGTAGGAGGTGTTTCATGAACTACCTATAGCACAAAACAGCAGGAAAAAATGATTCCACTGAGATTTAAGACCAATAAAAATCAGCATGTGGAAAAGAAAAGTAACATGAATTCATTGGAAATATCTACCCTTTCCCGTTTGTCCATAATTTGTGCTTTCTATCCCTTTTACTGTGCTCATTATGCTCTGACTGGTATTCCATCACATTAGCTAAGAAAATATTTTTCTTCAGTTTATATTTCTCTGAGTGATTTCTGCTCACAGATATAAAGCAAAATCATTTGTATCATTAAACTAAGGAGCACAGATCTGTGGTTTTATAGTTTTAATAACAATTCTCTTTGAGGATAAGTGGAGTTTTTAAGGCTATGAGGTAAACTCTTTGATTAGATATATCTGTCTATGCCTTTGACATTTTCTTGTTGGAGGGGGGAAGGTAGGGCAATTGGGGTTAAGTGACTTGCTCAAGGTCACATGGCTAGTTTTGTGTTAGGTGTCTGAGGCCGATTTGAACTCAGGTCCTCCTGACTCCAGGGCCGGTGTTCTATTCACTGTGCCACCTAGCCCCCTCAACCTTTGACATCAAATCTTTCCAAATGTGGGCTGCCACTGAACCAAAGTACCACTACTAAAATGAAATCACTTGCAAAGGGAAAAACACTTACAGGTATGCACTGGGGACAATGGGACAAACTATGGTCCATACTCAAGTTTTGTATATTGAGGGGAACATAGAGTATCCTATATTTAGTCTAGTATAGAGTGAGATCTAAGACCTGGTAATTCTGACTGGCCATTTATGCGAAGACCAACCATGATTCCAAATGACATGTGATATCCTGTACCACCTACATGCTTACAGAGGGGTGATGGATTCAAGATGAATAATAAGAAATGCATTTTTAAACACAGACAATGTGGGAATATGTTTTGCTTGGCTATGGGTATTTATTACTAATGGTTTCTTTTCCTTTTGGATAAGGAGGGGTAGGAGGCAGAGAAAATAAATACTAGTTGATAGATAAAATCAAATGAAACAAATAAAATCAATTAAAATTAATATTTAGTGGGACTTATTGGTGACAGTAGTAGAACTACTTAGAGGAGCTGATGTGGCACTTGGTAGGAAGACGAGTTGGATGCCACCCATACTTCTAGCTTTGAGGGAAGCTTGATGCCTTACTATGGCTCCTATCCTTCCAAAAGATAGATTGGTCTTTTGATTTGTTTTCTTGTCTTTGTGTGTCACTGCATACAGGAAATTTGCATTAATTTTGTTTAGCAAATGTGAAGAGTTGGGGGATGACAGGGATCCCAAACAGCTCTTTTATGATGAGTTAAAGTGGTTCAATTCCAAGTAGAGAGGAAAGAACAAATGGTGCCTCATGTCTCTCTTAGGGGAACCTCTCCAAGCAGCATGGCAAACACATGCACTCAATGTACAGTAAAGAAGGACAGGCTGTCTTAGTACAAAAGGTTCTGGATGCTTGAAACCCTGAGGCTTGAAACCCACTACAGTTCCTGTCTTTGCAAACGGAGACAGGGCCACAAATCAAGGAAGGGTCTTTAAATGTGAGCAATGTGGGCAGCAACATGTATTGCACAGCCATGTGTATCTCATAGCTGTTTTTAGCCACACAGATAGCAACCACTCTCCATGGCACCCTCTTATTACAGGAATGAAAACAGTGTTTGCTGATGTTAAAGTCAAAAATTAGGAAAATTTTTCCATTGAATAGTGTAAGGAAATACACAGTATGTGGAGGTTTTTTTTTTAAATGACCATCTTTGATTACTTAAAAATATGAAAACCCTGGCTCTTGCCTTCAAAATATTGTGACATTTTCCAAATCAAGCAGCTTTAACTTCACTACAGAATTTTGCAAGAATTTTTATTAGCTTTTGCTATGGTTACAAGAGCATATAAATGACATTGCTTTAAAGCTACCAGAGTGTGCTCATAACAAGTAATATAAATGGGTTATTAATTATAGTCCTGTAAGACTTCTGTGCATGTTGCTAAATGGGTATAGTATGCACATCCTGCCAGGATGTGTCTTATTTGTGTCTTTCTATAAGGTGTGATTGGGACCATACTGTTCTTGCATACTCCATTGTGGTCAACATCTGCATTTGGAAGATGAGTTCCTCTTCCTTAGGTATAGTTTTCTCTTTACTATATATTATACTTGTATAGGTGATAACAGATGCCTTTTGAAAGGTTGACTTTTTTTTGCCCACCCCACAGAATGCTCCTAGTTCCTAATCTTATGAATCGTTTTCATTATATCATGCAGGTTCTCACCTGATCCTTCTTGGTATCCTGAAGTAACTGAGGGAATCTTTAACACCTGTTTTCTCTTTTATTGTTAGATGTTGGATTAAATTAAATATTTTCTTAGCTAAAAAAAATTAGTTTAGTCTATCTCTTTGATGGCTAATTTAATGATTATCAATTTGCCAATTGCTGCTATAAGTAATCACAGTTACCTTCCTTCATGCAAGGATGTGTCCATTTATCTGTCATCTTCCTGTTCTCGCTACCCTCTTCATTGATCTGATGAAGGGTCACAACTATATTTCTTAGATGAATTTTTATAGAGGTGAAAAGCAGTCATGAAGTCATAAGCTGCAGACCTGGTAATACCTCTAAAGAATTTAACTTCTCCCTAGAGAACAATTTTACTATTAACATCTCCTAGGGAATCAGTATTGTTGAAATCTTGTATGAGTCAATTCCCATTTATCAAGTTAAGAGTGATTTCCTCACTACACATCTTAGTAAGGACATGCCAATCTGTTCTCTAAAACCAAGAAATTTGTACCATGGGAAAATAGGTACAGGCTTGCCACTATTTTACTGCTGTTTCAGTACTGTCCTTTTTTCTGTTCCATTAAGATAAAGTAAAAAAAAAAACTTATTTAAATCATGTCATCTAGTGATTGTGTTTTTACTTTTTAGACAGCTTTGCATCACTTTATTCAATTTAACAGACATTTATTAGACACCTACTGGAGTCATTTGAATCTGTGGGAACTGATCTAAGCTGATCTAAGAAAGCCGAGTTCTCTCCATACCACACAAAAACAAAAGCACCATGGGAAAGAAAAATAATGCACACCCACACATACAACTAATCAAAATATGAAATCAGCAGCCTACTGATATAAATTTAAAATATATTAGAACAACTCAATCATGGTGCTACCAAAAGAAAAAAACACACCCAAAAAGACAGATCATGTATGATATCCTAGAGATATTTCTCAAATTGATAAACAGCACATTCAAATAAATTAAGCAAGAATCAGCAGTTCTGAGACCAGACTAGATTGGTTAATAGAGATGATCATAGAATTTTAGAACCAGAAGGAACTTTAGATATTATCTAGTTGGTGTCAGCCTGTGCCTCTGAACTGAGAATGGTTTTTACATTTTAAAATATAGTTTTATTGTATTTTAAAATGTGAAAACCATTCCTTGCTCCAGGGCCGTATAAAAACCTGCCTGTTTGCCCTGCTGCTGAATTCTAGTCTGACCTCGGAATTTTACATAACAGGATGCTGAGGATCAGAGGGTTAAATGGCTTGCCTGTGGTTGTGGGGGCACTAACTAATGTGGCCAGGATTTGGGCTCTAGTCCTCAGTCTCCAAATCCAATGTTCTTTCCTCTACACTATGAATAGCTAAAGTGGGAATGGAGAGGGGGAGGAGACTAGATGAGATTTTTTTCAGGACTTGGCAACTAATTGGTTGTTTTTATACTTAAATAGGCACATGTGCAGTTATTTTTGAGAACTTTTTCCCCTTCATGGCTTTAAACAAATGAACTTTTCTGCCAGTGATTTAAAAATAACCTTAATGTCTAGGAAGTTACTCTACGTAGTTTAGTTATTATCTTGAGACTGCTTGTGTTCCTTTAGTCTTTACATGAATAAGCCAATTACTCCCATAAAATATACCCACTTCATTTCATCCTGGGATTACTCTGCTTTTATTTTTCTAAGGAGAAGCTGAGAGCCTAAGTTTGCTTTAGTTTAGAACTGATGATTATGTGCGTAGGAAGGATGCTTTCTTTTAGAGTACTTTCATATATTTATAGAGTATGTTTGAAGCTCACAAAACTTAGTTACCTGGTTGTATATCTTATTGTACTCAGAGAAAATTGTTTAGCCAAGAGCCTTGAATCTATAAAACTGATGTGTGGTTATGATTTCCTAAAATATTTTTTAAAATTTAAGTAATATTTATTGAAAGTTGCCGAATAACAGTTATTATAGTTATAAAATGGGATATCCTCATTGTAAAGGTACTGTATTATGTCTGTAAGAAACAAATTTTGCAATAGCTAATATGTGTTAGGTATCTGAGTTTTGCCTCTGTGAACTGGAAATATGACTTGCCAACAGTGAAGTCATTTTATTACTAACAGGTTCTTTAAAGCCAACTATTCTATATTTTTATAGATAGAAATCTTTGATGCTTACAGGAAATTTTGTCACCTTATAATAGTGTTAGGGATGGCATTGTGTTTTCAATTTCAGCACTATTTAAATGCCTAAAATTATTACACTATTTAGTAATAGTTCCAGAAGTATTATAATCTTCACAGAAGATTTAATTGGAAATTTGGTAATTCTGTAGTTGGTGTGGTCAGAAGTAGCATAGTTCAGTAGAGAGAAAGTTCTCTTCAAAGACAAGAAGACCAGAGTCTAAATTGTGTTCCCAGTGCATACTGACTATGGGACTTTGAGAAAATCAATTCACCTCTCAGTGCCCCAGGCAGCTTTGCAATACTATAATTTGCAGAGCAGGTGCTGAACACCACTGGTAGAGGAAATTTTCTAAATGGGAGCTCAGTATACTAATTTAATCATGGGTCTGATTTCTCCCTAATTCCCCCAAAAGTTGGAGTGATTTTAATGCATTCCAGTATAGTGGGGGTGGGAGAGATGTTTGTGTTCAACCAATTGACTCTTTTTACTTTTTTTGAAGATGACCTTCGTGAATTTCATGAGATGATTCCTATTGGATGAGGGATAGTAGCCACTTTCTATCATCTTTGAAGTATAAAATATTGATGTTAGCATTGAGGATGGAGAAGGTGGGGTGGGTTTAAAAGACAAATGATTTGTGGCACAATAATAAAGGAGGCAGTATTTAAAAGATAAACGATTTATATGGTTACATGACCATTGAGTTGAAATCATGGGGTGGTGAATTGAGATCTGTTTCTGATACATCCTTTCTGTATGACTCTCAACAAATCACTTAAACTCTCAGTGTTTTATACAAATCTCTAAGACAGTTGAAGAGAAAGTACTAATCTGCTTTGCTGGAGTTGCCTCCTTGAGGGGTTTACCTATAGCAGAGAACAATAAGTTCAGGAATTGAGAGTCACTTTCTCCTGATCTGTAAAGTCAATCATGGCACATCTCCTGGAGACTATTGCTAGGAATAACTTCAAAGGTCTAATTGCATAGTACAATGACTCTCTATTTATTCAGCAATAAACTAAAGCATAACATTCACAACAACATAACAATTTATTACCAAGGTGGCCACATAGTCTTAAACAAAACATGTCATTCAGTATATCTTATAGTCATCTTTAAAAGGCAGCAGAAAATACTAATACCATCCATCTCTAGGTCACAGTAAGTTAGAAATCTCATCAGTCAATACAGAGTATCCAAAGTAAAATCCTCTTTCATTTTGACTTGAGGCTGGCTTCCAAACCCTAGCCTCCACCTCCACAGGCTGACCACTCCCAATTCTTGAATGGATTCACACATAGGTAGCTCTCCATTCCTGTTCTCAGCACACAGGGGCTGCTCTACTCCAAGCTCTTTGCAGTTTCTATTTCTAGGAAAACAAAGCTTAACAGGGTGACAACAATATTTACATACATTACCAGCATTGTAATCTCAGTTCACTTTCTGTCTGAGAGACCAATACAGAAGAACAAACAAGGCTTCTAACTGAGAAATCAACACAGAACAACAGACAGGACTTCTTGTCTGAGAAAGTAATGCAGATCAACAGACAGAGCACCAACATCACAAACATTCTCTCTCTCATTTCCGCTTGCTCCCAGCTCTGCTTGTCCTCTTTTCTGCTCCTTCCTGTTCTACCCTTTTTTTCAAGCTCCTCCCACCATGGGTTCCCATGTGGTTACATTCTGCCTATTAAGGGACAGGGGAGATCTTCAAATCCTCTTAGACCTATTAAGGGCAGGGAAGATCTTCAAACTCTCTTAGGCCTATTTAGGGCAATACAGTATATATAGTTTCCAATCAGAGACTCTTGATAAAATCAAAGGTAAGGCTGAAAAGTACTTGATTAGCTAAAACTCAATCCAGTAAAGCAGCAAAAAAAATCCTATTTTGCTTGCCTTTACAGGACCTCAGAGAATGAATACTTCATGATTGTCCATCTGATTGTCCATGGAAAGGGGTTTGGAGTGGGGAGAGGGAAAGATTATTTAGAGATCTTGGTAAGTGCTTAACTAGTTAAGGAGGGAGGAAGGTAATGGCTTCTTGTGCTTGCTTTGTGAATTCACTCATTTTGAGCCAGTTTCAGTTGTGTGTCCCCATCAGTTTGGAATGCAATGGGTTTGGGAAGATCTCTTCCATTTTCTTATTTTGGAGACAGTTGGATGAAGTCTTGCCTTTCTTTTTTAGGTCTTCTTAACAGTAGGTACCTAGGAACGTGTGAATGCTTTGTAGATAAGATGCTTCAGGTTCCTTTTCAGCCATGTAAAAAGGAGTGATAGGGGGCCACTAGGGCACTGGCCCTGGAATCAGGAGGACCCGAGTTCAAATCCAGCCTCAGACCCTTAACACTTACTAGCCATATGACTTTGGGCAAGTCACCTAACCCCAACTGCCCTGCCCTCTCCCTTCCAAAAAAAAAAAAAAGCAAAAAGAGTGATAGGGCTTTGTAATTGTCTGAGTCTGTTGCTTTCTGTTCAATCTGAAGTTTGCTTAAACTCAGATTGACCAAGTGAGAGGCAATATGGTGTTTTGGAAAGAACAGGGGTCTTGAAATCAAGAGGCAGAGTTTTGAAACCAGCCTCTGATGCTTACCAGCTTTGTGACTTTGGGCAAGCCACTTAAACCTGCTCTTTTCCTTTCTTTATTATTCTGTAAGAATGAATGATGGCACCTGTAATACTGATGTCATGAGGTTTTGGCAAGGGAAATGCTTCGTAAGCTTCAGAGTACTACATGGATGAGAGATTACAGTTATCACAGTAGCTATTTGAAACAAAAAGTTAACCGTAACAGAATCAATCAATATTTATTAAGCACCTACTATTTGCCAGGCACTGTGCTAAGTGTTGGGGATACAAAAAGATGCAAAAGGAAGTCCCCACCCTCAAGGAGTTTACAGTCTAACAGGAGAGAACCTACAAATAAATAAATACAAAGCAAGCTATATTCAGGATAAATAGGAAATAATTAACAGAAGGAAGCCACTGGAATTAAGAGGGATTGGGGAAGGCTTCCTATATAGGATGGGATTTTAGCTGAGACTTAAAGAAAGACAGGGAGGTCAGTAGTCAGAGCAGAGGAGGGAGAGCATTCTAGGCATGAAGGATGACCAGAGAAATCACCAGGAGCTGAGATGGACTGTTATGTTAGTGGATCAGCCAGAAAACCAACACAGCTGGATCAAAGAGTGTATGTTGTGGAATAAGGTAAAAGAAGATTGCAAAGGCAAGAAAGGTTAGGTTGTGAACAGCTTTTGGATGCCAAATGGAACATTTTGTATTTGCTCCTGGAGGCAATAGGGAACCGCTGGAGTTAGTTGAGTAGGTAGTGAGGTGATTTGACTTGAATTTTAGGAAAATCACTTGGTGGCTGAGTGAAGAAGAAGGGATTGAATAAGAGAATAGAGGCAGGCAGACCCACTTACAGGTTATTGCAGTAATTGTGGTGTGAGGTGATGGGGGGCTTCCCAAGAGTGGTGGTAGTGTCTGAAGAGAGAGGGGGACAATATCAAGAGATGTTGCAAAGGTCAAATAGATAGACTTGGCAACCGCTTGGATTTGGGGTGGGGGGTGCCTGGGGAACTAGGAGGATGTGCTTTGTTGGAATGGGTTTGAAAGGGACACTTCAGTCACATTTTCCTTCAGAGGAAAAGCAGAACAGGGATTTTGCCTTTATGCCCTGAAAGGTCTACCCAAATCTGGACTGCTGAATTTGATTTAATTTTTATCATAGTCACTTTGCGGATGTTGCTTATTGAATTTCTTTCAAGGTTGAAAATAGGCATTTTTTTTCCCCTTACACAAATATATCAGACTATGCACAGGTGACATAAAATGCCACATCAAGCACTGGATTTTTTGCCCTTCAGATGCAAAATGTACCTGTATTAACATTGTTTATACCAATAATGGCTAGAAAAGTTTATCATTCCAGCACAATAGGTGCAGAGAGATTGTTGCATCTTCTAGTCGCAACAGATGTGATTTTTTTGCTGCTCTGTCAGTCCCTGGGATGGCTCCATCTCTAGCTGGTTTTTATTTCTTTCTTATCATGTCTTCAATCTCTGATTAGCACAGGCATGCTGGTGACTCGGAGATGTTTTTATAAGATACAAGGGAGCTTTGAGGGTTTCTCCACCAGATCTCCAATGTTGCTACATTTGGCAGGGACAGAACAACATCAGGGGTGGTTACTCCCAGGGACAGGAAGTCTTCCAATACCTGAGAATGAACTTACTTTATCCTCTTTACTCATCTTCAGCCTCAAATCAGTTGTTTTTCTTCTCTTATCTGGACACATGTCTTTCATTTGACTGAACTGATAACATTGTACTTTCAAAGTAAATGAAACAAATTGATTTAATTCTGATAATATATGTGGCAGGGCTAGTCCATTATGCACTTAGAGCAGCAGGTTTTACAGGAGGAAAAGTTTTGCATTTTTTGGAACAGTTTCTGCATTTTGGGGACTTTTGAATTTTTTTTCTAATGGATGATTTCAGAACATGAAATTTCAGATATATTTTAGGTCTATTTGAAGATAAAAGGGAAAGGTATAGGTATAGTTCCCTGTAAGGGAAGTTTTGCTGCTGAGGCTGATAAAATGTTCTGTGCCTGTGACTCTTTGAGTTCCCAAGAACCTTCTATGTGCTAGGTGCTGGAGACACAAGTCAAAAATGGGGCTTACTCCCAAAGAGCTTAAATTATACTTTGAGGTGGTGGGAGGTTAAAATATTAAATATTTTTGCAGGGTCTGGACCAGTGATTTCCTTAGTATAGACATCTCCAAGGGTTGGTATAGAGAACTCTTATTCTCCTCTACCAGTGCACACAAGCCATTTGTGTATAATTCATATTAGGCCTGGGTATGGTACTACATATTGGTAGTCCCTCTAACTGGGGAGGTTGAGGTTGGTGAATTGCATGAGTTGTGGAGTACTGAGTTGCAGTAGGATTAAAGCTTATCTGTTGTTTATAATAAAGCTG
>CM053581.1:526159709-526180617 GCA_028627135.1 Pseudochirops cupreus | reverse complement strand
AAAAAAAAAAGAAAGAAAATAATTAATACAGTTCATTTCAAACCCATGCAAGTGTAAAGTGGATTCTTTGCACATTTATTTCAGGGTTTTTGAAGAGGACAGCTTTCATTGGTTAGGTTCATTGAAGAAGACAACCCTCTCTTCTCTCCCATTATAAATGTTTTCTCTGCCAAAAAGACAACCTTGCTAAAACATTGTACATGTGTCAACAAGTTCTCTGTAATTTCAGAACTTAGCAGTTTTGTATTATGTAAACAAACATAACCATTTCAAACATAAGCCTGACAACAAAAGGGATAAACATCACTTGGATTTGACTTTGAACATCAATCTTTAAAATTCTAAGTGTCACAAAAACCTTTTCAGATCTTTGGGCTGATTTGAATGAGGAAATCACGGCTTTGAGTTCTTTGCTTTGGAAAACAATCAACACAATACTTTGAAAATATTGCCTATTATATTATTCTTACTAGACCCCAATTAGAAACTTATCCAATATTTGTTTTTCTGGGTCACATTCACTGCTTCCAGTTAAATCTCCTGGGATACTTAAAATGAAGCAATTACCCATGAGAATCAATGTGAAGCTCAGCTAATGCCTTCTCTTCTATTATCTCCTTGTGGTATCTTGTGTTCTATAGCTCAGCACTCTTCTCCAATGAAAGGGCTATTAGTTTGTGCTTAAGGAAAGAGATGACATTTCTAAATGGAGAAGAGTCTATTTTGCTACCTACCACCAAAAGAATTACATTTATCTTGATAAATGAACTAAGAAAAAGATTGCTAAATTGTGGTATAACAAGTATGAGATGTTTATTAGTGCCGTTAATAATATAAGCTAGCATTCATACAGCATTTTAAAGTTTGCAAAGTAATGTGTGTATAGTTGTGTGTGTACACACACACAATTACACTCACATATATTCTCATTTGACTGAATTATTTTCAATTTAGATAAATTTGTGCAGTTTAGATTTCATACCTGTACACAATCTTGTATGCATTATAATTAAGGAACACAAAGTATATTATAACTATGCACAACTCAATGTTATTATCTGCAAATGTAGTATGCACATCTATATGTCTGCTTTATATAATTTTTGAAAGTCAGAAAATGTAGTACATAAGAAGATTAAAGTCACATAAATAGAATCCCTTCTTGACAAATAGTATAATATCTAGCTTATAAGCAATATGAATAAATGTTTGAGAGGGAACATTATGTGGTGAAGAGAACTTGCACTGGTGCCAGGAAAAGTGATAACAGACCCTCTGACACATCCTGGCTCTGTGACCCTGAGCAAATCCCTTAGCCTCCCACTGCTCTTGGCCACTGGTGTTAAACTCAAACAGAAACAGAGCCACTACACTATATGTAAGGATCCCTGCACCAGCATGTTTGATACCTTTGCTTTAGGCAATTCTCTAAGACTTTAAGTTGTGTACAGGGAAAGTGCCAACTTACATTGGTAGAAGGAGTTTCTTCCGTTGGGAGTTCCCTATACTACAGAAATCTGAGGTCCAGTCCTTATCCCATTCTTATTTTATAAGTGTTCAATCGAAAAGTAACAATATTTTTATGTCTTAGCCAGTACTTTTTAAACTGTGGGTTGCAACTCCATATGGGGTCCCAAAAGACTTGGCAACATTAAAAGATTTCTGAGCACACAATGACCAAAAATTAATTAAAAATTAAACATGTAATGAATCTCTGGTGTTTCTGGCAGCTTTTGCTCAAGTTGCATCATGCAACTTCACTGTAGCCTTGGTTCTGAACACACAGCATGGGCACTTTGCACTATGCATTCTGTCAGGACACTCAATACCAACAAATGGTGCCAAAATGCAAAAAGAAGTAGCAAGTAGAAAAAGTTTAAGAAGCCCCTATACCTGTTTTGGTATAGACACAACAGATTCTTTTGAGCAAGATATCTTATACAAGATATTTTCACAAGTCCAAGACCATTTATTAGTCAAACTCTTTAAACTAAAATACCGTTTTGAGAAAACATTCCTTTAAGCCTATTTGGATAGCTATATAACATTGAGATTAAAATTAGACATGTTCTCTTAAAGTATTACTTTTGTGATCATAAGACCAAAGATTTAGAGCTGAAAAATGACCTATTGAAAATTATCCATTTTATAGATTTTTAAAAATTTCATCAACAAAAGGCTCCCTATCTACTTTTCACACTAAGGATTAGCAGCTGTGCATGGGAAGAATGAAAACTTGGCAGAAGCATTTCACAATACTGGTATCCAAATTCTGTTCTGAATTCTAGAAGGTTGAATACCTCTGCAAGGGATCTGCTGGTTAAGTTAAGCTATAGGTTTAGCAAACAAATCCAGCTAGTCTTGACTCCCTGAATCTAGGCACTCAGTCTCTCTAACCTAGCTACAGGTGAGATCCCACAGCAGCTCCTCCAAAACCCAGATCCATGCTTGTAATCAATCCTACCATAGTTTTCTCACCCTGAGACTCAGGCCTACTACTCCTTTGGTCCCAGTCTCTTTCCATTACTCACAGGAACTTAAATATTCTGAAACCTCCAAGTTTGACCTCTCCTACAATGATCTATTTTTTTGTCTATTGTATAAACAACCCACAACCTGCTCATACACCAAATCTTACCGTCTCTTGGGACTAAACCACTTTCTAGGTCCAGAAATTTGATACTCCATTTTTCTAACAAAAACTTTGATTACTCCACCTTTCCCATTCACATTGAACCTAGTCTTCACCCTGCTAAATTCTAAACTCCAAGAATAGAGGTAAATTTTGCAAACTCCCCCACCCCACCGTCCATCCCCTCCCTGTGCCCAGAACTCGGCATAGAGCTCTGCACACATCAACAAGTATTTGTCGAATGAATCATATGGCACTGGGAATCCCTGTTCCAACAATGTGATTCCGACCACGTACTCAAAACTGACAGACTAACTTGCAAAGGTGAACATACAGGTTTCCAAATCCTCCTCTTTATTCCCATGCTCTCTTACACCCGCAGTGAGAGCAAAGGTCTAACAAAAACCACCCACTGTTTGAACAGGTACAGTGTGCTCAACACTATGTTCAATGAGCTCACTATTAATATACATGAAACAGCAAATGTAACATTAAGATATAACAGAGTTGAGGGGATGATCATCAATTGGAGAATGGCTGAAAAAGTTATGGTGTGTGATTATGATGGAATGCTATTGTACTCTAAGAAATGACGAGCAGGATGTTCTCAGAAAAACCTGGAAAGACTTGCATGGATTGATACAAAGTGAAATGTACTGTGTACAAATTAACAGCAATATCGTAAGATGATCAGTTGTGAATGACTTAACTATTCCCAGCAATACAACAAAGCTAACTGAAAGACTTATGGTGAAAAATGCTACCCATCCCCAGAGAAAGAACTGATAGTGTCTGAATACAGATTGAAGCATACTTTTTTTTTACACATTCTTTATTTTTCTTGAGGTTTTTTTTCTATTTTCTTTCACAACATAACTACACATGTACAATCTATATCGAATTGCTTGCTTTCTCAGGAGCAGTTTAGGTGACACAGTGAATAGAGCACTGGCCCTGGAGTCAGGAGGATCTGAATTCAAATCCAGCCTCAGATTCAAATCCAGCCTCAGACACTTAAGACTTACTAACCGTGTCACCTGGGGCAAGTCATTTGCCTTGCCTTCCCCCCTCCAAAATAAAAAACCATTAAAAAAATTGCTTGCCTTTTCAATGGGAGAGGGGAGCAGCCAAGTGGGAGGGTGGAAGGGGAAGAATGTGAAATTCAAAGTGTTAAAAAAAAATTTTACATGTAACTGGGGGAAAATAAATTACTAAATAAATTTTTTTAAAGATATAACAGAGAACTAAAATGAATGCTACAGAAAGGCAGTGCTGTCAAAGGATACTCAGGAGAAGAAAACTATGGACAGGTAACAGAGCCTCATTTATATCTGTAAATTGTGTTACTCAATTTATACTTTGCATGTGGTTATTTCTTGTTCTGTTTTGTTAAAAAAAAAAAACACACATGCATCCAAAGTTCATAGGATGGGCAAACAGACTTAGATAACAGCTTCCTGAGTAAGCAAAGTATGAATGAAGAGAAAAAGGCTGGAATGAGTGTAGCATGGCTTTTACGAGAACAGATGCAGCACATTTCAGAGTGGTGAGCAATAAGGTTGAAATAATTACATTGTCAAAAGCAAACAGCTGCAGAGAAGAGAAAGGTACTATTTCCCTACCCTTTAATAATTAAATGTAACTTTACTTCATTTTATGGCATTCTCAATAATCTTAGCAGAGGAATTTTTATTCTAACTCACTTGAGCAACTGTTTAAAAGGGTTTAATGCCAATATGTCATTATTGCAAATAATTCAGAGGGTAGAACCATGTTTTTATTTACCTTTCTTTAATAAAGATAAAGTCATTTCATATTCATAATTTTTGTTGTAATTTTACTTCAAGAATAAAATCAAAAAGTGACATTTATACAATGGTATACAATTTATACCTAAAGATTAAATTTCATTGTAAAGAATTTTAAGGTGTAAAGCTTCAAACTTTTTTTTAATTTGTTTGGTTTTGGTTTTGCTTTTTGGAGGGGGGAAGGTAGGGCAATTGGGGTTAAGTGACTTGCCCAAGGTCACATAGCTAATTAGTGTTAAGCATAGGAGGCCGAATTTGAACTCAGGTCCTCCTGACTCCAAGGCCAGTGCTCTATTCACTGCACCACATAGCCGCCCCTCAAACTTTTTAAAGAGCATCTTTAGAGTTCAAAAAAAAAATCACATAACCCCAGTCAACAAATTTTTTTAATTTACATAAAACAAGTTGTAATAAAACAAAAATGTGTGCTTTTTTTTTAGATAATAGTCAATGCTGGGGATGAGGTTTAAATAATAATGAAATAAGCAAATATCGAAGTAGCAATGCTGGGGGTGTAGTGAATCAGACAATAAATACTTTGCCTGTGGTTATTTTTTGTTCTGTTTTGCTTAAAAAAAAAACAACACACGCATCCAAAGTTGATAGGATGGGCAAACAAGACTCAGAAAACAGCAGCTTCCTGACTGCCAGCCCTGTGAGACAGCAGAGTTCTGGGCCCAGAGTCAGGAAGATTCATCTTCCTCCATCTGAATTTGGCTGTGTGGCCCTGGACAAGTCATTTAATCTTATTGGCCTGAGTTTCCTCATCTGTAAAACAAGCTGCTGCAGAAGGAAATGGCAAACCATTCCAGTATCTCTGCCAAGAAAACCCCAAAAGGGGTCATGAAGAGTCAGACGTGTCTGAAGAAGGACTAAACAGCAGTAAACGATGTGCGAGGCAATATGCTAAATGCTATGGATACATAAGTGAGTTTATGATCTTCCTATCCTTTCTATCCATTCTTTCTCCTAGCCACAGTGAAAACAAAAGTAATACACTTTCTGCTTCCCCATCGGACTGACTACTTACACTGCTTTTGAAATCAAAAGATCCTCAATTGCACTTTGGAACAAAGGCACCATAGGTTGTATATGAGAGTGTGATTTGGTACTAGAGCAGTGGTTCTCAACCTTCCTAATGCCTCGACCCTTTAATAGTCGTAGGTAGGTGTGGGCGGACCCGCTTGGAGATGGATAGAGGAGGTTCCTAAGACCACCGGAAATATGTGTTTTCCAATGGTCTTAGGTGACCCCTGTGACTGTGAAAGGGTCGTTCATGACCCACAGGTTGAGAACTGCTGTACTACAGAAAAGAGGGTACTGGATTTTGATATGTCATCCTTAGATTTACAACTAAAATGAAAACCAATTATTTCATACTCCTATAGATCCCTAGCAAACATCAGTCATGTAACAGTTCAGATAAACCTTGCTTGAAAAAATTGTTTAAATTTTTCTATTTTGTCATATTTTGCTTGAAATGGGACAACTGAAGCTTAGGAATCTAACAAATTAATTTTTTTACACTCATCTATTTTTTTTTGCCTATGTGATTAGCAACTTGATAAGATGTTAGGTTGAGAAGCTAATTGCTTAAAACAGATGCTTTATAATTTACTTACTGACAAGTCCTCCAAAATGTGAATGGGATTTTTCTTAATAACTACAAGCTGAAGATACATTTCATTTATATAATAATGATTCAATGTCTTATGCAGAGTAGGTATTTAATAAATATTCAATGAAAGAATAAATAAGGCAGCATATGGCACAAAATGGCAGCTAGGTGGTGCAATGAATAGAGTGCCACACCTGGAGTCTGGAAGATTCATCTTGAGTTTGAATCTGGCCTCAGGCCCTTTCTAGCTATGTGACTCTGGGCCAGTCAATTAATCTTGTTTGCCTCAGTTTCCACATCTATAAATGAGTTGGAGAAGGAAGTGGCAAACAACTCCAGTATCTTTGCCAAGAAAACCCCCAAGTGGGGTCATGGAGAATTGTACCTGACTGAAATAACAACAAAAATGGTGCAAAATGGGAGTCAGAAGTCCCCAGCTAGAGCTTCTACTCTGCAAATACATACATACATATGCATATCTGCGTGTGCGTGTGTGCGCGTGTGCATGTGTGTGTATACATATACTCTTAGGCATTAACCTTCTAAGCCTCAGTTTCCTCCTCTGTAAAGACACAGATGCCTTCCAGCTCTGAAATTTTAATTCTCTTTGTCCCTGAAAAGATGAACATGAATTCAGTGTTTGTTTTCAGCTCAAATCACTTCAGAGACAAAACAGTCATTTCCCTTTATAAAAATCCTAGGATGAATTCTTTCCAGTGAGCTATCTATATTTTTGAAATTTGAATTTGAGATAAAACTGAATTTTTACCCCTGTGAAATGAAACAAATCTATATATAACCCTTATTTAGAATGACATGCAAGATGAGCCCAAATAATGATGAGCCACTCTGTCACTTCGAATCTTATAACTTCAAGGCCTTTCTCTTCTTATGGGAAAAATTGGGGAATTTGTTTATATCACCCCCTTACCTTTTAAGCACCATAGTACATCTCAAAATGTTTTTGCAGGGCAAAGGCCATTTGTTATATGCCACCTCCCTGCATGGTCGGCTTATCATACACAAAAGAAACAAACAAAAGACACCAAATCTAATGAAAGACACCAGTGAAATGGTTATATTTATGATTAATTTATGACAGAAACAGCCACATCATAAACATTATCATGAGGGACTACCCCATGGAGTGACCAGAAGAAAATCAGTGTTCTGCTAGACACATTTGAGAATTCATGTGTAACCTCCTTCTACTTCCACTTCTAAAGGAAATGAAATATGGAAAGAATACATTGGGGACTTTCCTTTTATATCATCTGTATATATTTCTTCTTTGAGATATGCTCTGGATTTTATACAGAGATGGCAATACTGTCTTCTATTTTTCAAAGTCCCTTAGAGTACAGTACCAGCACAAATTCATGTTGAAACGAAAAGCTACTGTGATTTAACATTGCAGAAGGGCTATACAGAATTGTATATGCACACAAACTCAGAGAGCTACAGAATGCAGGTTAAATCAAAGGATTCTTTTTTGCTGGTGGCTTGTGAAGCATATGGGCCCATTCTCAGAATTATGTTTTTAAATAATTAAAGGAAATGCTTAATTTCATATAGAGATTAGTGAAGATAAATGGGAGTTTTCCCTATAAATTTTTATAAAGATCCTGTCTATCCATGGACTCCGTGTGAGTCCATGAACCTCAGGTTAAATACTCAAGATCTAGTCCCAACCCCTTGTTTTATAGGTCAAAGAACTATCAGAGAGGTTAACAACTTTCCCATGGTTATACAGTAAGCAAGTAGTAAAGTTGGGAGTAAAATTCACATTCCCTAACCCTTACTTAACCCAGAGCTCTTTCTCCTATGCTGCTCTGGAATCTACAGAGGAACTTTACTATGACAGAAGCATAGTTGATTTTCAAAACAGTAGTCCACTGTTTAATCAGAATGCTTATTCTCATACCAGGAAAAGAATATCCAATTAAGGAAGCAGGCCTGAGTCTAAATCAATTCTCCAAAATATAGCACTCTTCCAAATTATTATAGAAGAAGAAATTAAAGGTCATAGGTTCTATTTTCAGGCTGCAACAAACATCTAAACGAACTAGAACTTTACCAATGAGGAAAAAAGGCTTTTCTCTAAACCTTCTCAGACTAGAAGGAAATGGCATTGATTTAAGCCGATACTCAATTTAGAAAATCTTTAATTAAGGCATATTGTGCATTTTATAGCTTCTACAGTAAGAAAGAAAGGGGGAGAGATCTCTTTAACTTGCTGCAAACCTAGGAATAAAAACTTGCATTGTTCTAAATGCCACATATCAAGGAGAAATAAAGGCAAAAATGGTACAACACAAAAAACAATGAATATGCATCTTATCTCCAACACTTGATAAGTATTTAATCATATGCAATGTGGGAAAGTTGCTTACTTTCTTCTGAAACTTATTCTTTATATGTAAAATAGGAGTGATAAAGATGAGTTTAATAATACCTATCATACCTACTTCCCAAGGATATTGAAGTTTAATTTAGAAAATGTATGTAAAGTATTCCATAAACCTTAAAACACCATATGCCAACTATTGTCATTCTTTACCAGATTAAGATGAATTTTTTTTATTAAAGAATGAGTTTCTTGATCAATTAAGGAATCACATGTGCTTTGAATTATACATTATTTTAGATGCACTAATAATGAATCATCCATGTTTTACTGAAAATCTTAAAAAGGTTTTGTGTTGGCCCACATTTTGGAAAAGCACCAATTTTGGAGTGCAGAGAGTAGAAGGAGGGGAAATGGGGACCAGGTCAGAAGTTTATATTTGCCAAGGGAAATGCTTTCTAGTATGGCAGTGGGTAGAGACTTGCTGATTCAACCCTGACATCTGTTCTGCAATAAGCAAACCATCTGGTCATGAGGGCAAACCACTTGAAGAGGAAGTGTCAAATCTGACTCCTAATCAGGAAAAAATTATCTGCATTTGCTACTAACCCTAAATACTTGCAGAGTTTATCCAAAACTCTTGGCACAGAACTTAATGTGAAAACCACAATACAGGTATTCCCAGTGCATTTCTTCAGGGAGAAAAGCCCCCAATGAACAGATTGAAAAATTTTTATCAAGGAAGAAATGATAACCAACCCAAAGACATGTTGAATATCGTGATATACTAGTAGTGTTCTGGTGGATGGGAGCTATGCATCCCACCTTACCAGGGCACCATGGCATTTTAATATAGTATTTCTATAGAAGTTATGTTCTCCTTACTCCTTTAAGGGACATATTAAAATGATTTTTACACCATACTGGTATTTTCTTAGGATCACAGGATTAAGAACTGGAAAAATACTTGAAAATCATTATGTCTGACTATTTTATAGATAAGAAAACCAAGGCCCAGAAAAGATAAGTAATTTGTTCAATGTTGTACAGGAAGAAGAAAGTAAGAGCCAGGATTTGAATTTAGGTCCTGTATTCCAAATGCAGTGTCCTTCCCACTATACTATGCTGTCCCTCTTCAAAACAATAGACTAAATAAAAAATTGGGTAAGCAAATAACTCCCTATTTTATCAAATCTTTAATTTCAAAATTCTATCAAATTAATTTATGATGAACTCCATCAGTAATAAGATGGAGCCTAATTGGGTTCTTGGGAACTGGTAAAAAACAAAATAACCCGGCTTTCAGTAAGCCTTTGGTGACATAAAAATGCTCTAAAATGAATAATTCTTACACAGGAAAATTATCAAGTGTAGAGTAGATTCACTGTCCCTCCTTCAAGTCAACAAGCATTTACTATCATCATCATCATCATCATCATCATCATCATCCTCCTCCTCTAAAGGAAGGAAAAAAAACCCTCCCTAAACTCAAGGAGCTCACAGTCTAATGAGCAGAAGCAACATGCAAGCAATTCTATACAGATAGTTGTACAAACAAGATATACACAGGATAAATTAGAGATAATTTCAAGGGAAAAACTAGCATTAATGGGTACTGAGAAAGGCTTCTTACAAAAGGCCTTTTATTTATTCCCAGTAATGGGGTGAATAAAAGGCTAAATCGAAAATAACTTTCTATGACTACAAGTCATAGAAACTTCATCATACTGGGGAAGGTAGGGACAAGATGAGAGAGTAATAGGAAAAAAAATACAGCAAGCTCTTCTCCCACACACAGAAAATGCTCCAAACAGATCTAGGAAATGCACAAGATCAAAGACTGTTGGCAAAGTATGAAAAAAGTCCAAGTCATTTTTCCATACTATATCGGCATAGGAAGAAAGACAAAAAGGTTTATGGACACTGAGGACTAGGTATGGTCAGAAGGAAGCAAAAGAGCATTCTCATGCCCAGAGATGGAAAGAGGTCTGAGCCTGGGCACCAAGGCTAAACAAGGTCTCTGACCCACACTGGGACACTGCACAGCCAGGATGTAGAACCAGGTGCCAGCTGGCAAAGTTGTTGCTCACTCCCCAGTTCCTGGTCACATATTCTGAGTGAACTTGAAGAGAGGATCTTCAGCCATTGGTCTCAGGCCCTGAGTTGTCCACTGAGCTAGGAATAAGTTCAGAAGCAAAGAACAGTTGTGTGATTCTAAGCCAGGAAGGGAGCAGGGTTGCAGTTACAATATCTAGCCTAGTATGAAGCTTGCAAAGAAATCACAAGGGCAGGAATTCCAGTAACTCTGAACCAGGAGAGTTTTCCAGCTGGTTGATAATAGCTAGTCCAACAGGAGTCTATTAAAACCCAAAGGAGGCACACACTCATTATTATCTGTTGCTCAAACTCAAACAGATCAGGAACTTGCAGAACTCAGACTGTCAAGGAAATGATTAAACCTGCTCTAGATTGGACCATTTGAGGAGCCTTGAAAAATGCAGGTCCCCAGTTTGAGTTGTCCCTAACAATCTGGACTAATACAATACTCAAACCTCTAAGAAAGTATTAGCAGGACCAGCTGAGACATTCTATGCAGAATTCTACAGACCCTGGACAAAGCATAAATCTTAAGTCAGAAAGTAGGCTGGAAGAATAAGCAAACAAACAAAAAAGACACCTACCACAAAAAGCTATTATGGTGACAAGGATGTTCAAGACACAAATCCAGAAGAAAAGAATGACTACATGACATTCACAAGCAAAAACAACTTGGGTAAAATTTCAATTAAAATTCCTAGAAGAGACTAAGAATTTTTAAAGAGTTAAAACTAGTTTGTATAAATAAAAATGAGAGTTCTAAAGGAAAAATGAGTAAAGAAATAAGAGCTATGGTAGAAAAAAATGGAAAGAGAATTAATAGCTTGGCACAAGAGATGCAAAACTCTACCCAAAAAACTCCCTAAAAATTAGAATGGACCAAATAGAAGTCTATGACTTCATGGGACAACAAAAAACATCAAAACAAAGTGGAGACTAAAAAAAAATGAAAGAAAAGAAAGTTTAAAGTATCTCCTAGCAAAAACAAAAATAACTCATCTAAAAACTAGATATAGAAAAAAAATTAAGGATCATTGAGCTACCTTAAAGTCACGATTTTTAAAAAGAGGCTAGACATCATATTTCAAAAAAACATAAGAGAAAACTTTCCAGGTCTCCTAGAATCAGAGGGCAAAGTAGAAATAGAAAAAACCTTGTCACCTCCTGAAACCCCAAAATGAAAACTTCCGGAAACATATTTTTAACTCTTTTTGAAGTAGCAGAAAAATGGAAATAGAACTTTTTAAAATGGATATAATAAATGGAGAAATTTCTTCTGAATATACAAAAAAGAGGTAAAAGAGAATCCCTGCCCTCAAGAAACTTACAATCTAATGGATCACATAAGGAGCACACAAGAAGATGCTAGATATGTTGAAGCAAAAAAGAACACTGAGGATTGGGAGGGAGGGAGAGAACATGGAAGTTGCCTTCAAATATTTGAAATTCTGTTATATAGAAGATAGATTAGACTTACAACTACTCACCAAGGACAAGCCCAAAGCCATGGGTAGAAGTTGCTGTGAGGCATTTTTAGACTTGGAATTGGGGAAAGGTTCCCAACATTTGGGGAGAATTAACATGTGATTTCACAGTCCCTAACAATTAAAACTAAATAGAAATTAAATGTGCTACTTCAGGTTAATAGGTTCCATATCAACGGATGTCCTCAAGCAAATGCTGGATGACCAATTGCCATTGCTATCATAGAAGGAATCTCTGAACTGAGTAGGTGGAGGGTTAGATAATCTCAGAAATCTTTACCAACTCCCAGATTCTGTTATTCAATACCTTCATTGAATAGCTTTTTAATGCTCTAAATGTCTTTTCAGGTCCATGCCAATAGTATAGATAGTAGAAATGTTACTCAAAAGAAAAAGGAAACCTGATTTGGCCCTTGTGCTATTTTAAACTTCATATACTAGAATCACTGGAGCCAGGTAAATTGTTTAGTCTCTGGCCTCCAGCCCTGGTTGAAGCCCCGTGTAACAGGTTAGCACCTGTCAAGCCTGTAAGAAGCATAAACAGGGTGTGGCCCAACCTCCAACACACAGTGACAGAACTTTTCTGGTTTGCAGTTCACTCAGGTCTAAATATTCCCACGTAATCTCCTCCCCTCCCTCCTTCCCTCTCGCCCTTTCTCTTCCTTTCCCTCTGCTCCCCCTCCCCCTCCTCATATTTGCTGTTAACCACAGTATAAAACATAGAAACAATGAAGTGCCAAATTCTGCTACCAAGTGCATACACTTCAGAGCAAAGAGACTTCTCCTTTTGGAGTCCTGGATCTCACTAAATCAAACTTTATACATAGAAAATGAGAATCACTTGTCTTCTGCCTCCATTCCCCTCAACCTAGGCAACACCTCTCTCTTACAGGTCTTGCAAGGCAAAAGCTTCCCAATAATCCCCAGTAACCTTTCAAATCCCATAGACACTGGGAGAGAAAACAGGACATAGGGAAGAGAGTCAGGGGTGGAGTCAGGAAGACCTAGTTCCAAGTCCTGACACTGACATGCATATTAGCTATGTGACTAGAAGAAAGTCACTTAACCTGTGAGTACCCTAAGTGACTCTCTAATATTATGAATCATAGATGGATAGTTGAATTGAATCATCTATAGAGGGAGCTGCCACAAAGAGATCCCCCAGAAGAAGCCTTAAGTGTGGAACTCCTTCCAAAACCTCAAGATAACATTAACAACAACCTCTTCCAAAAAATACACCCCTCTGTCCATATAACTGGCTAAGAGCAGTGTTTCCTACTTCAAAACTACAGAACCCTGGCAAAATACCTTCATTCTCCATGAAATCTGTCTGTGGAAAGAAGCCATGAATATGTGGAGCAGATTTCAGAGAGGGTGACCTAGGACAGGCCTGCACAACATACGGCCCACACCCACCAAAGGATTCCAGGCAGCCCAAGAAGAATGTAGAGCATGTTGAGGATGTAAAAGAAAGTAAAGACATAACCAGTGTTTTGTTCATACCCCACTCAACTTGCCTTCCACTAGTCACTATTGTGCCCCTTAGGTAATTTGGCAGGTGAGGTTGCCACTGTGCACCATGGGGTGCCACCATGGGGTCTCTCCCATGACCATGGCAACCAAACATGATTAGTCTGTCTCCAGTCCAAGAGGAGAGATTTCATGATAAATAAAAATCTTAAGTAATAAATACAATTAATTGATATGAATTTAAATTGTCCTTTTTAATATAGTTTATTTACAAAATAGTTTAATCATTAATTATACCTTGGCTTGGAAAGTGAGTCGCTAAAAACCATATCTACAATCCAAAGAAGTTTAGCCTGTTTTACTGCCAAGCTGTACAGGTCCAACCTAGGACAATCAATCAAATGTATTAAATGTCCAATATATGGCAAGCACTGTGCTTAAGTGCTGCAGATAACAAAAAGAGGCATGAGAGGCCCTGTCCTTGAGGAGGCTACTATCTAACTAGGGAAACAACATGCAAACTAATATACACAAAGTAAGTAATATACGGGATAAATAGGAAATAATTAACCAAAGGAAGGCACTGGGACTAAATAGGTTTTAAAATAACATCCTTTGGTAGCAAAAGCTTTGCAGGCCAAGAAAATTTGGACAGTTGAGAAACAGTGATCCAGACCCCAGGCAGGAATGTGCTTGCAAATTTTAACAACCAGCTCTCCAGAAAAAGAAATGGTCCCAGGACACTCTTAAATTTACTCTGCATCATTAATATTTTCTTCATCAGCAAAACCTAGCCCAGATTTGTAGCATTTGTTCACTTCTTTTTTTAAAATTAACTTTTGTTTATTTTTAGTTTACATCATTCACATTTGTTCATTTCTGAGGTATAAATGCTCACAATGAAAATTTAACAATAGACTCCGCTAGTACAAGCTAGCTCCAGCACTGCTCTGAATCTAAACCATTATAAATTCTACTGTTTGCTTTTTTATTATTCTGCACATCTCTATTAACTATCAGCATCTTCTTCTAGACTGCATGGCAAGAAGGAGGAGCAAGAGACCTGGAGTCTTGGACACTTACTAACTGGATGGCTCTGGGCAAGTCACTTTGCCTCTGTTTGCCTTAAGATTCCCCATCTTGCAGATGGGGACAGCAAAAACACCTCCGTCCCGGGATTGCTATGAGAATCAAATGAGATATTTGTAAAGGGCTAAACACAGCATCTGGCACATAATAAGTGTTATATAAATGTGAAGTGTTTCTCCATTATCATCATCATTATTAATACTTCTTCAATAATATTCTTAAATGTTTGTTACCTCTAAAAAGTCCAGCATTTTACTCCAGAATTCCAATATAAATTTCTCTATGTGGACTCTTTTTCAGTCTGCTCCACAGTTTCAACATACTCCTCTCTCCCACTCTCCTATATAGTTCACACCCTCCATTTCTGTCTTCATAAAACTGGCGCACAAGGACAATCTCCTCCCCTAAAGATTTTCTTCCACATCCCACCCCCACCCCCACAATTAACATTAATCATTTTTCAACCATCCTAAATAATCCAGAATTCATTTCTTTCCCAGATCATTCTGGTAATTAACTTGAAGGATGTTGATTTGTTTTGTGTTTTTTACTATTCTATTAAAATTTCTTCAGTCAAGGAACACAGCTAATTTTATTTACCTTTCCCCAAAGTACCAAATGTAACCCAATGACCCTGTGGGTTTTCAATAAATACTTTCACCCTAATTGTATCTGGAAAGTTTCTTACACAAATACCAAATGAGTAAAAATAAACTGTTCCTGAATACTTACTCCAGAACCTGGTTCATCTAGAAAACTTCCCGCAATAACCAAAAACCCTCTTTTTCTAGTAGATACTTATAAATATATTGTAGCACATGCACTTTTTGCTAGAATATGTACACAGGGGTAACTTGAGAGGCCAGTCCAACTGAAGAAATATGACTCTAAAAGCCAAAAATGAAGCCATCAAAAAATGAAAAATAATCAAATAAACATACAAAACAGAAAGTTAAATGAAAGCAGGGTTTTACTTTAAAAAAGAAACTTTAGCATTTAAACAAAGGCATAAAATCAAATATACAAAAATCAAATATAAAATCAAACAAAAGTGAATTTGTTCTGTTTTTCCCCAAACTCATATATTACTTCTTTTATTTCTGTTTCATAGTTGTAGCCAATGATATAGGTAATGTGGTGCAATAGAAAAACTGCTAGATTGGGAGTGAAAGAACCTGGGTTCAAATTCTGATGTTGCTACTTCCCTGAATGTCTTTCAGAAAATTATTTCACCTGTTTTAGCCTCATTTTCCTCAACAGTAAAATGAGAGAATGGGTCTAAGTTATCAAATGAGATCTGCCACATAAAGCACTTTAAAAACTTTAAAGAGCTACAGAAATGCCTCTTACTATTACTATTACCCTAGGCAAATCACTTAACCTACGTGTATCAGTTTCTTCACCTGTAATAGCTCCTACCTTCCAGGGTGGTCATGAGGATAAAATGAGAAAATATTTGTAAAGCACTTCACAAGAACAGTACAAAGAACTATTGTTATCATTTTTATTATTATTAGTCCTTGAATTTTCTGGCAGAAAATTGAACCACTTCCATGTGATTTGTCTGAAGATCACCAGGCAAGATTAAGATACTGAACACTGAAGGGTTCTCTCAAGCTGAACTGTCAAGAATTTAAACTCTACTGCAGAGAGTGAAAATCTGATGGCCTCGAGGGTAGCCAAATGCCAAATATACCTTTCCTGAAAAGACCATTTTACAAGGAACTCAAGCAAGGCAAGCAGAAGAAGCAGTACAAGGACACTCTCAAGGTGTTTCTGAAGAACTTTAGTTATCAATTGTGAGACATGGGAAATGCTGACATAGAACCACTCAGGCATGGCGTGCCTGTATCAAAGAAGGCACTGTGCTCTAGGAGAAAAGTAGAATTGCAGCAGTTCAAAGAAAACATGAGATGCAGAAATCTAGAGACATCTCTATCCAAAATGTTCAAAAAGACTATTTGGGCTTGACCTGTGATAGAGCCTTCAGATCAGTCAGTCAGACACGCTGCACCTTGACCCCCAACGTTATGATGTCATTAGTCCTCTTCAAGTATGAAGGGGCATTTCCAGTTCTAAACGTATGATCCCATGAACTTGCTTTATACCTATCATAGCTTTCCATGTTTATGAATACTCAGCATTAAAATGTTTATGATATTATAATATTCTATTACTTCAATGTACCACAACATATTTGGCCTTCCTTCAATAATTGGACACAAGGCCATTTACATTTTTTTTGCTATAACATGTAAAACAGATATAGATGTAACTAATAACAACGGTGATGATGATAGCTAACATTCACATACCACCTCCTACATGCCAGACACTGCACTAAGTAAGCATTTAACATTTATTATCGTGTCTGATCCTCACAATGACTCTGGGAGGTAGGTGCTATTATTCTCCTCATTTCACAAATAAGGAAACATGAAATGATAATAGCATACAAAAAATCCTAATAGGAAGTTAGACTTATATTAAAGGCAATGGGCAATGTTAGAATGAAAGACCAGATAACAAACTATATCTTGCTTCTTTCAGCAAAGAGGTGATGATCCTCTTCCAGAATGAAGCACAAACAACTAACAACATTGTGTATACCTACGCTACATGGCAGTTGTTTGAACTAATTATGCTTAAATGGCTTTTTTTTCCCTCTTCGTCAATGAAGAGTTCCAAGAAAGTATGTGTAGTGGGAAGACAGGAATGAGAAAATGTCTGAAATATTTAAATTTTTTTTAAAAGGCTTGAATTATATTATCTAAATCCAAATGTGAGCTTACCAAAATAGATACATAAATATGTATGTGAGTATACAGTACCATAAATTATAAATTAGAGGACACACACACACACACACACACACACACACACACACACACACACACACACCCTGTGTCAAAAATATCAAATTGTATCCACTTGGGTTGTTTATTATCATTCTACCATGTAATAAGACAACATATCAAAATCATCTTGATTGGCACTTCTCTGTTTATTAAGGAATCTGAACATCTTTTTCGAGTACAGTTATCCCTAGGGGTGTGGTACCCCTGTGATCTGGAAAATCTTTGTAAAATGTTGTGGCCTCCTTTAATACAAGAAAAGAAGTCTGAACTATTATGGTCTTAAAAGATAAAATATGTTGATATTATACAATACTACACAGATATTTTATGCATTTCTGAGTTTCTAAACTTTTTGTGTCATCTGCCAGCCTTCACCTATTGCCTACAGTTTCTGCAAAACTCCCAAAAATTTCTTATGCTGACCTGCAATATGTCACAATGGGGAAAGTCACAATGTGGAAGGGATAACTGTAAGCAGTTGTATTTTTCCCTTCTGAAACTGCCTATTCTTTCAATTATGAGTTCTGGTTCTGTTACTGCCTAGTTTTCTCCACAATCATCATGGCCAAAGAGACAACCAGGCTAAGTTTGTTTATTTGATTGGATACACACACAGAAAAAAGTCACACTTATTCTAACATTTTACATATAAGTGAGTTACACTTCTAAATAGACATCAACTAAATACTACATAATGGAGATGGCAGCCATTAAAAAATGTTGCTGTGCTCTACTTAACTGTGTTATCCAATCCCTATCTTCTAGCTCGACTCTTGGGGATGAGAGTTTCAATTACAAAATACAAATTGCACTAAGCTGCCATTTCTGTAAATTCTCCTCTGCACCTGCCATTAGAGAAACTGGCCTGTTCAGCATCTTTTAAGTATTCTAAACTTTACATGTGACTTATGTAGATGATCCAGGTATTTTACTTATTCTCCTTACCCTAAAAAGCTTCATAAATCACTACAGGTCATTCATTCCTTCATTTGCAAACATCACAGAATGCATTAGAGATGAAAGGACCTCAGAAGAGACAAGGTTTGGTTTTGTAGCCTCAATGCACTGGTGTAATATTATGCATTCCAGGTTATCTGTGTTGTTGTTGTCATAGTTCCCACTAGGCCAAGTTCTATGAGGGTAGGGACCACGGGTTGGCCAAACCTTGTATTTCTTCCAGCACAATACATGATCCATTTGGACTGCTTATTAAATATTTGATGAATCCATGAAACTGGTCCATTCTCCTCATTTTATAAATGAGAATATTTGCCAAATGTTAGAGCCAGTGACAGAGCCTGGGTCCTAGTTTCATGACCTATAATATGGTGCAGGGAGAGGAGTGGCAATATCAGAGGTCTGGAAACCCTCTTTAAATAGTTGATACCAATGGATTCATTACCTTTTAAATTCATGTCTTTTAAACTTTAAAGTTACCTATTAAGAAGAATGAATTACTAGCCCTGGACACTAAAAGAATTCAGAACTTTCATTCTCAGGCCTCCCCAACTCCATCTTAGGCTTAAATGCACAGAATTGCCTTTGGATTGCCCCAATGGGGTTTTCTCTCCTTAGTCAATGCCCAAGTGAGGCAATCATGACAATTTACTGCAGCTGTGATTCACTTCTCTTACCTCTGTTTCCCTCCTACACCATACCCCATTATCCTAAGGCTATGATTGCCTTCTAAAATAGCTATTAGCAACTCTGATAACATCACTGTACTAATAGGAGGCTATAGGAGACACTGGGGGCCATTCCTAGACCAAATTCCTAGAACATACATGCCCATTATAAGAACGATGTTCTTGAGATGGATACATAATTATTTTTTGTCTTCATGTACTTTAATAGGTTGTTTAAATTAAATTAACTTTTTAAGGGAGGAGAGCCATGGGGAAGAGTGGTAATTTTCTCCAAATATTACTTTTTGTATAAGTTTCAGAGAAAGAGAGCAAATTGTATCATTTGGGGAAAATTACATAGTACATATGAAGAATCTCAGAATTAAAAGATAACTCAGATCACTTAGTCCAAAACTCACCTGATTGAAGATCCCATTTACAAAAACCCCAATAAGAGGGTATCAAGCCTTGAAGAACCTCTTGAGATAGTTCATTACACCTTTGGGTATCCCTACTTTTTAGTAAGCTTCTCCTTAGACTGAGCAGATATCTGCATCTCTCTAAGCTGCTCAAAACAGCACAAGTTCTCCCTTTGGTTACCAATATTCTCTTGGGATCTCTATGACCAAAAAATGGTAAGGTACTGAAAACCCAATAGATAGAATGGATGGCACATGATGTGACATAAGACATGATCAGATATTTCTAGTGGAAAAAGATGGGCTAATCATGGCACCATAGTGAGAGATACAAGATAGATGGCCGTAGTGTTACACTGGTAGCCATAAAAACTTAAAAAAGAACCAGAGTAAACCCTTCAACAGGTTAGGTAGATACTTTATGTAAGGATATACTAAAAGGCATGGACTAGAACCTTCACTGAATCAGAAAGGGAGGACAGGTTTCAAGCTCCACCAAAAAAAAAAAAAAAAAGCACACACCTATAATGAGATTCTGGATCCACAAAAGTAGTTAGAATGTATAAATCAGTAGCAACAAAATTGGTATAAATGAAATTGGTATAAACATGCTCTGTAATAAAGGGGAAAATATACACACATACCTATATAAACACAGACATCTAGAAATCATATATATATTTATATGTGCTGAAAGTTATATTTGAAGAAGACTACAAAATAATGGCTCTGCATTTTTTAAAAAGTTAACAACCCCTAGATTTGACATTTCTAGGGTTCTTTTCATCTATTCTATTCTATTCATGACAAGTACCCATCATGCTGCCAGACTTTATTCATACCTTTCATTCATTGACTGAGTACAAGCACTCTACTAGATAACATAGCCAAAAAAAAAAAAATTAAGATACACACCTACTGTTTTCTGAGAGATTGATGCACTTTGTCAACATCATATTTGTCTGTACTCACTTCCCAAATCATGGTGCAAATTGTTATTTTTTATCCGACCTGATATTTATTATCTAAATATCTGATATTTAAATACTGCTTAGGAGCTGCTAGATTTTACAGGACAGCACTTTTCTAATTAATGTTGACCACTAAATGTTTTGTGCTTCTTTTAAGCTAAATCTGAAGATACAGGCCCACCGGGCAACCATGTTATCCCTAGAGACATGACTCAAAATTCTAGGCAATCACTAAGTTAAATCAACTAAGTTATCAATTCAGTTTCAGTTAATATTTTTACTTAAATTACAGGTAAACTGTATGGGGGTGAAGCATTCAATATCAAAACAATGTTTAAAATATAATTAATATTTGATCGAACATAACAGATATAACCAAAAAGTATCCTCAAAGTTTACCCCAATGGTACTTGTTTTGCAGCTACAAATAAACTCATAAGGAAATTTAAGATTATTTTCTCCCTAAAATGCTCCATTCTCTTTAAATCAT
>CM053581.1:526124958-526159209 GCA_028627135.1 Pseudochirops cupreus | reverse complement strand
CACACACACACACACACACAGACTCACAGTTGTGTGATCATGGCCACTGAGCCTAATTTTTCATATATAATTTAAAACAATTACACCAGGTAAAGCTTATATATTAGTATTGTTCTGGATATAAAATAATCAGTTTCATACCTTATATACTTATACTGGTTTTTTACCAAAAACAATTTTTAAAGGATATACAGCTGACCTTTACTAGTGAGAACAATAATTTTCTTTAAGTGTCTCCTAATTAACATGAGCAGTCATGATTGTTTTCATTTATTTTCAAAGGGCACTGGGTTTGCGTTAAGACATCTACAACTTTGATTGACGTCATCGATTTCCATTTAATATTGGTTGCAAAACTCAGAAATGGTTCTTGACCTAATCTCTAGCTTCTGAACTTCTAGGAATATTTTTATCAAAAGTTTCTAAAGACTAACATTTAGGATAAATATCTCAAGACTAATATCTATTTCATCTAATATTTTTATTTCTCTAGGATCTCAAATATGCTTAAAAGTAGATGTTTCCTTTCTTAAGAATTTTTTTAAAATATGTAACCATTCATATTTTCCATCAAGCAGAAAAATGTGAATACACACAACCTCAAATGTTAGCCCCTTCTATTGAAATACTATGGTTTTTAAAATATCAACTAGAAAAGGCTAAAAAGCAGAATAAAGTCCATCAATCCAGCACATGGGTACAAAAAAAGGACTTTTGGCTTTTCTCAAAGGCCTTATATAACAGCCAGATGAGGAATAGGAGTATTTACTAACTTTGTGGCAGGGTACATGAAGCAATGAAAGCTTACGACATGCATGTCTGGGCTGGCATATTTAAAAGTAAGAATCTGATAGAAACAAACATCCTGTCCTTTAAGCAGGAACAAAAGGAGTTTTTCAGCAGTGTGAGCCATAGTGTTATTTTAGCCAAGCCCCAAGAACTAGATCACATTTAAGTAACACTGTACCCTACAAGGTCACCAGAATAAGACTGGTCCACACCTAAAATAAACCCAGAAAGAGCACTACTAATTTCTCTACCTTAGCTCCTACAGCTGTCTCAGCAGAGGGTGGGGAGTATCCCATGAACCCATTTCATAAAAACTAATCCCAATCAAAGCTCTTCAGTAATCCAGTTGTTTTCCTGTTACAGGGTATAAGCTGCTTTGTCTTTTCAAACATCATAAAGGAGGACCTAAAATATTGGCACTACTTGCACTGTTCTGCAATAGAATCATTGCAAAATTTAGTCCAACTACTCATTCAAATACAATACCATATCATCCCAGAGGGTATACACAAATCTGAACTTATGATCCTAACACTCAACAATAAGGTGCTTAATCAAACACAGGAGCAAAAATGGCACTGGTTTGTCAATATTACTCAAAGGACCTGCTGTGCAACACAGATTCTGCAGTTCCATACCTGTATTCTATAGCAACTCTTTTGGTGGAGGGAGGGTTCTGCTATGCATTAGTAGATGCTTAAATTCATTAATGTAAATATTTATTGGCATAGATAGATAGATACATAAATAAATAGATAGGTAGGTAGATAGATAGATAGATAGATAGATAGATAGATAGATAGATAGATAGACGGATAGATGGATGGAAGGATGGATGGATGGATGGATGGATGGATGTTCAGTTTCTCCTATCCTTCATGATCCCAAATGGAGTTTCTTTGGCAAAGATACTGAAATGGTCTGCCATTTCCTTCTCCAGTGGATTTTAGCAAATAGAGGTTAAGTGACTTGCCCATGGTCACACAGCTAATAAGTGTCTGAAGACAGACTTGAACTTAGGTCTTCCTGATTCCAGGCCCATCTGAGCCATCTAGTTGTTGATAGATCAGGCCTGCACAACCTGCAATAGATAGATAGATAGATAGATAGATAGATAGATAGATAGATAGATAGATAGATGATAGATAGATAGATAGATAGATAGATAGATAGATAGATAGATAGAATAGGTAAATAAATAAATTGCAATTCAAAGTTTACAAAGTGCTTTCTTTTAATTGCCTCACCTATGTTTACTGGAGAAAGAGGGAAGCATCTGCCAGGGAATGAGGGGCACATGCTAGCCTCCCTAGGCCAGCCATTCCATTGCACTCCCTCCTTGTGGCCTCTTATAATTGGCCTCTTAAAATTCACTTCCACATCAGTTGACTCACCCAGGACTGCCTCCAACTTGGATACTCCCCCTTTTCTGGCCATGACCCCTGTCTGACACTGTGAGATGATTGGACCACAAGGCTGAACTCTGCGGGATGATGAAACCTATCTGAACTCATTCCTCAATGATTAACATAATCCCTCTCTGTCATACTCTACCCGCCCCAGTGATTCTGAATCCCATTTCACTGTTCAAAACTCATTCTCCATCCCCCGACTGCCTACTCCCTTATTCCCATCTGCTTCAGTTCAACAATCCCCCTCACCAAAGAAGCACTTTAAAGCTACTTACCCCTCTTTCCTCTGTGCTCTCTGGAATGCCTCCCTCTAGAGGTAACAAGTTTGTCTTCATCTTAAAACTTTTCCTTTTGCACCTATTCCATCCTCCAGAACTCATTAAGATATAGCTCCCTAATGAAGATGCCTTGCCTTTGTCACTCTTTCTACTTCCATTCATCCCCTTCCACACATAATGACCAGTCACAGTGGAAGGATCTGAATACTTTTTGTTCTCCCTGGCTACTTCAGGCTCTCTCTCTATCATCATCTCTCAGTAACTTGTCTTCCTTGGAGGTTCATCCAATCCATATTTATCACCTATTCAAGAGTCTGGGAGCTGTTATCTCGGACCTCCAGGCCACTCTCTTTTGTTCAACAAGGTTTATCCCTGGCTCCCAATCCTTCTCTCTTCACCAATTCCTGCCTTCATGTAGGAGACTTCAACAAACATATTGATATCTCTTTCAAATACCCTAGTCCCTTGGTTCTTCTGTGCACAGTTGTTTGCATAGTGTTTCTAGCCATGAAACTATGAGCACCTTGAAAATAGGGTGTGGTTTTTGCCTTTCTTTGAATCCTGAGTGCTTAGTACCGTGCCAGGTACATAGGAGGTACTTAATAAATGCTCATTGACTTGATTTGACTAACTCCACAAAAATCTTTAAAGGGGAGTAATATTATCCCAGTTTATAAATTTTTAAAAATGAAGAGAAAAATGAGAATGGGGAAGCAGCTTGCCCAGGGTCACATGCTTATGATAAATAGGACTTGAACCAAGAACTTTCCTGAGAAGTCCATTATTCTTTAGATGATTCTAATATCATCTATCTTAAATCATAAGAAACCAGGCTGAGAGGGCTCAGATATCTAAATATCTATCTAGCATAACCTGGACTCACAAATTGGAAAGGATGATTTTAATTTTAAAACATCTATTTCTAGGTCCCAATCAAGCAAACCCCTACAAATAACTTGACAGAGCAATGGAACCGATAGCCAAAAGACCAGATCATTGTGACCTTATGGTAGTCCTACAATTTCCTTAAACTTCAGTTTCCTTGTTTTTAAATAGTGGCAATGGTAGTGCTTTCTTTCTTCACAGTGTAGTGGGATCAAATGAGGAAACGAATGGGAAAGTGCTTTGTAATCACAAAGTATTACGTAAATAAAAGTTAATCATTATTCAAGACCATTTTAAATACCTTTCTGAAACCTTATAGAATACAGCCCACAGTGGTTCCTCTCTCTCCTAATAAACTCCTGGTCTTGAACTTTTGTCTTACTATTATTATTATTCACATATCTACATGCAATTCATTACTAGCCCCCAACAAGTAGAGGAATCATGGGGCAGCCACAGTCAAAAAGAAGAAAAGGAAGGAGTAAGGGAAGGCAAAAGGAAGAAGGCAACACAAGTCTCAGAATGGGCATTTATTATTTATTATCCTGTTAAATTTCCCTCTCCAGTCTCAAATCTCCTCTTCTGACAGTTTTCCCTTTCTTATTTCCCCCACCACCACCACCATATTCAGTTGTGAAACCAAATGAATCAATTTAATGAAGGCAACTGATACTAAGGTTTGGATGACCAATAGGTATAATCTTCTCAAAGGGCATTTCCAGTCCAAAAGATGCAACTTACCCAAATAAATCTCTGGCTGATGAGAAAGGCAGTGTTTTCAACAAGGATGTTCCTAGCCTAAATGGCTACACAGCTAGATCCACTGCCCCACTCCCAAACTCATTTAGAGGGCATCTAATATACATGGGCTGAAAATTTTTAGTAGGATCAAAGCAAACCACACTCCCTATACCACTCCTCATCCTGGCAAGCAAATCTGGATCCCACAGCAATCACTAAAAACAATCACAGCTGGAGGCAAATGTGTCTGGATCAATTAATATTAGAAACTCTGCATCTGGTCTCCTGGACAGGCAAAACAATAATCATCTTTTAAAAGTTTTGTGAATAAGCAGCTATTCAGAGCTTATGACATATCATATTTCTGTGAGATCAGTTTCTGAAACTGAAAATATTTGTTGTTCAAGGAAATAAAAGCAACCAAATCTAGACTCAACTAGGGTATTAAATCTGATGAAATCCTAAATGTAATTCATAAGAAATTAAGGAATGTATATAAAGTATATCTGCCAAAAATATGTATTTTTGAACTATTGCAACTGAAGAAAAGAAACACAGACATTAACACCGGCAAATTGTCCACACTTCCTCAGAAAAAAATGTCCTACTGACTGAGATTCAGTGTTACAAAACAATAATCCTACTGTGAAGAACTTCAACAACTAGGCAATATACTATAGTTAAAATTACTATGCAATCTTCCCCAAAGTATATATGATATATCTCACCAATCTACATATGAGAAGTGATGGTGTTTGGAGCTGTTTTTTTTAAGTGCCATACCTGTCAAGAAACAACACATTTCCATTTTATAAAAATTAAGCAAACTACCCCACATTCTATAAAATAGATCTAATGACATTAGTTACTTTCTCGAGTATCCAAATAGTTTTGTGATCTGATCCACAAGGGTTGCCTTCCAATGATGCCACACATCCAGGGTCTTTCTCATGAGTTTGCCACAAAGTGTCCACCCAACCTGCTGGAGGGTTCCTAGAGGATACCAATGAAATATGAAGGCCATTCAAGGGTCTCAATACTATCACCTGACCAGCCTATTTTCTCTTGTATGACACTATACCACTTCTTTTAGAAATTTCTTGTCTGAAAGTCATTGCAAACCATTCATGCTCCTTTCCACTAACCTTTGGATGATCAACAACTTGAAGTCTTTGGAGGGCAAAGTGTTCTATGACTCACAGTCATATAATATTAGAGGCAGATAACAGTATTTTTAAAAGAAGGGGGTTCATTTCATGAAAAAGCTTGGAGCAATTAAAGAGAATTTTATATTTTACCAATGGCAATGTTAGTAACACACACACACACACACACACACACACACACACACACACACACCCTCTAACAAAAACAAATACACTACATAACCAGAAATCTGTGATATCTGAAAAAACACCATGTTTACATAAAACCTACTCCCCTTGATGTCATTCTTTTCATGCATTCCATATTTTATCAAAACAGTCAATTCTATATATTTCTCCATAAAATGTTATAACAAGAGAATCATGCAACTTTTCAATGTTTCCACTTCTAAACTATAGCCTGAGATTAGGAAATATTCACCTACCACAGGGTTGAATTCAAAAACACAAATAAGAAACATCATCATTAATGCTGAATATAAATCAGGCACACAAGACTCATTCTAAAGACAGTATCCCAAATATATTAGAGCAATTTGAAACTTTAGTAAAGCTTATATAAAACAACCAGAATTCAATTTGGTGTCAATATTGAAAATTAGAATATTAGAATAAACATATTCCAATAACATTGTAATTGACCTAAATCATTAAAAAATAAAAATATTTGATAATAATAATAATAATAGAATGCCAACAATATCACCAAACCTCATAATGTCACTTTTATTTCTCATTTCCAATCTTGTTCCTATGGATTTGTCTCTCATAATTCAATTCAATTTGACCATACACATAAACACACAGACACAGACACAGACACAGACACAGACACAGACACACACACACACACACACACACACACACACACACACATACACACTGTAAACAGGTATTATGCTAGGCACTGAGGAAGACACAAAAGCAACATAAGACATAGTCCCTAACTTTATGGAGATTACAGACATCATATTCAGGGGATAAGACACAAAGGAGAAACAATAAAGCATAAATAATGGGTTCAAGTCTTGCCTCTGAAAGGTAAAGGCTATGTAACCACAGGCAAGTCACCTGACTTGTCAGGACCAAAAGTACCTATTATTCTTTGGCTCAGTCACAGGTGTGTTGGGGACTTTTCACTCACAATGGACCTGGAAGTCTTATTCTCACTGAAAACAAACTTCAGACATGAAGAATTGTTCTAAAATTAGAGAAAGTCCCAAACAGAGAACAAATACTGACTTATAAAGAAATTTCTCCAAAAGATGAATCTAAACAAGCTTTGACTTCCTGGGAAATCTGGTTTAAACCCCATCTAAAACCTAATGATTATAATCAAGGCTAAATTTGGAAATACAGACTTCAAAGGAATACACTATCCAATACGATACAAGTGTGGTTTCATGAAGAGTTATCAGACTCTTGCAAACTCTTTTAAACTGAGTGTTAAATCACAGAAAAGAAGTGACTACAACAAAAGCAAGGCATATTTACCAACTAAATGGTTTTTAAAGATGTGAAAAAAAGTTAGAAAGTTTCTTGTATGTCAATATATTGAATTATTTGACTTTGTTCCAAGTTATTTGAACCCCACTCTGTTTTAAGGTTTACTCATAAGGTACGTTTTGCCTTTAGATTTTGCATTAGATCAAGAACTGGTACCTCAAAGGAAATCTTTAAAAACCAGGCCAGGTATGAGAATTGTAAGGCTGATGAGAATGTGACGAGACTAGAAACAAAAATTCTTAGCAGCAATGAACTTCAGGGTCTGAGGACAAACAGGTTGAGTCAGCTTTCTGCCCTTCCCAGGACTTTTAGGGAGAAGTTAGAATGAGTTCCATTTTGAACATGTTCAGTTTAAGGTAGCAGAAGATCTCAATGTAGAATATTTTTAAAGCATCACAAAGCAAGATTGGAGCTAGAACAGGATGTGAAGACATTTTTAGACCTCTTTTAGCCCCTGTTTTACTAAGTGGCTATTTATGGTTCTATATCTTGAGTGTCTCAGCACATCAATTTAAAGGGAGATTGTGAGGGAAGTGGATGTTGGCATTAGACAAAGAGTACCTAACTTTTGATTTGGATCCTAATTAAATACTCCCAGAATGATCCTACCACTTACTGTACTCATTAGTGCCCATGCTCAGGGGATTGGTGAAGATGCCTGACCACTCTCTAAAGAAGCTATGAATTCAATCCTTCATATGATGCACAGAAATGTTTGTCATTTCAGTAAGCTAACAGAGGAAGAAACAGAATAATGGGGAGTGGGGGGGGAGAGGGTTAAAATATACCAAAGCTTTGAAATAATCCTATCTAAAGGTTTGTTTTCTGCCTTCCACGAATTTTTAGGCACATAATCACCAGTTTGAAATTACAAAGATCTGGCTTAGCTGCTGTGAAAATAAAAGTCAATTTGTTTTTTGTTTAGAGATATAAGCACCAATAGATTTAGAAAATAGTCAAACAAATCTTACAAGAAGAAAGGAAAATAGGGCAATGATGCTTTTTAAAATGCAACAAACTATCTTTTTTAATTCCAGTTAGTTGTTAATAACTGCTATTTCTTATAAACTCCATAGTCATATAAGTATTCTCATTTAATAAAGTTGTATGACCCTGATTCATTCTAAACTGGGAAGTAGAATGAAAAGTTTTCATGATTAAATAAATCTACATAAACACACTTTCTACTAGAGTCAAAATTTGCCATCAAGGCCTATAAAAAAAATTTTTAACCTATGACCTTCACATTCATTTATTCATTCCACACAATTCCATGGTGAATACCCATCACGTGGAAGCTACTTAATCCTGATACGAAGCTGAACAATTCATCTTTCATTCATCTGTAACCTTGATTGTTTTAGCAAAGAAAGCAAACATCTGAAGAAGAAAGTTAACTGATACACTTATTACTGAAGCAACACAGTGAATATTGTTTTTCTTTAACTGGTTATTCATTAATATATCAATAGCAAACCTAATGGCTATAGATGGCAGCTGACAAACCCAATAAGCTACAAAAAATTAATTCTCAACTCTAACTTACAAATGAATAGAAAAGATCTCACCTGGATTACGGTAATGGTCTCCTAATCTATCTCCCTGCCTCAAATCTCTTCCTACTCCTTATGTCTTCACATTAGAGTAGTTTTTCTTAACTTTAAGTCTCAAGACGTTACTGCTTTGTTCAAAAACTCCATATAGCTATCAAAGAAGTATTCCTTAAATTCAGATCTCACTATATCACTCCTCTATTCAATAAATTCCTGTATTTCCTTATTAGCTCTAGGATAAAATAGTAATAAATGCCCCTGTGTGTGTTTTTAGAGCCCTGCTTAATTTGGCCCCAACCTATCTTTACAGTCTTAGGCTTGACTCCCCTTCCTACAATTACAATCCAATCTAACTGCTCTTTCTTCTGCAACCCTACATTGGCACTGGCCCTTCTTCATATCAAAATGCACTCCCTCCATACCCCCTCTGCATCCAATCCCATACTGCCTTCAAGATAGAACTTGAAGGCACAATGCCTTTCCTGATTCCCCTTAAGTCAGTGGTTCTCAACCTTCCTAACGCCGTGACCCTTTAATACAGTTCCTCATGTTGTGGTGACCCCCAAACATAAAATTATTTTTGTTGCTACTTCATAACTGTAATTTTGCTAGTTATGAATCGTAATGTAAATATCTGATATGCAGGATGTATTTTCATTGTTACAAATTGAACACAACCCAGAGGTTGAGAACCACTGCCTTAAGTACATTCTACATATTTTGTTGTTTTTCTGCATATATTTATTTGGTATTTACTTAAATTTGTGCATAGTATTTCCCCTGGTAGAACATAAGGCTTAGAGAACAGAGATTGCTTCACCTCTGTTTTGATAGTGACAATACTGACAGGTAATGACAAGTCCTAATGTCTCACGTGGTGCCTGGCACATAACAGATGTTTAATGCAAGCTTGTTGACTGAACTAATACATTAAAACAAAGGAAGGAAGAAAAAAACATTTTATGATTCAAAACATCTCATTCTTTGAATTAATAGGCTAAATTCAATGTGATTCAATAAACCACCAAATCAACAGAACCAAAAATGTGTCAGGTAAATATGATGTCACACACATATGCACACACATACATGTACACGTGCACACACCAGTCCTTAGTTTTATGACATATTCTTCTTGTTTTGTTTTGCCAAGACACTAAAATGAATACTGATTCACATTAATTATCTAGATTGGCCAGAACAATTTGTACTGGCACATGCAACTGTATTAGAAAAACTAGGAAACTATTTTAAGTGTCCTAAAGGAAAATGATAAGGAATGTGAAATTAAAAACAAGAATACTTCCATCAACACAGGAGTCAGAAACGAGAATCTTGAGTTTCAATTACATTACAGAATCTCTTCATCTTAAAGTGAATTTTGGCCAATGGCTTAAAATGCCATAAGTTCAGTGTGTTTTCTGGCAAAGGCCTTTAACTCCAAGGTGTTCTCTATTAAAAGTTGCATTTCAGTACTGGGCACTTAATTGTATCAGCACAGATATATCTGAATTATTGTTCTGAACAAATCAGAATATTAGCAACATCAGTTGAGTTCTTGAGAGGTTAAGTAACTTGTCCCTGGTCTCAGAGCTATCACTTAAGTGTCTAAGGCAAGATTTAAAATCAAACCTCTTGACTTCCTAACCACTACACCAAGAAGTTTCTCAGAATGTGAAAATAAATCTCACAGGTAAAATAAAACCCAAAATGAGCAAAAGACTCATAAAATAGTCTAAAGAGATTGGGGGGGGTTGGGGGGGGTGTACTTTTAAAGCTATATTTTAAGGAGAAAGAAGAACCAGAAAAAGCTAAGACGGTATAATGGTAAAAACTGACATTGGAAGAAATACCTCGTTTTGTCATGTTCTCCCCTTCAAGAGAATTCTCTTTATACTTAGAAGTATATAATGAACGTTAAAAAGAAATTGCAATTTAAGATCTATATGGAAAAAAAATTAACACTTCCACCAATCATATTTGGGGGTGACAGAGAATGGGTGAGATACCTGAAGAGTAGAGATGGACAAATTTGCCTTATTTTTCAAAGGGGCAAAGGAAAGATTGAATAAAAAAAGATGGGTAAACTTGATGGTGATCCTAATAAAATTTTGAAAATAATCATGTATGAGCGTTTAAGATAGCATGCAGTGATCACCAGTATCCATCAGGTATACATTGAAAACAAGGCATGGTGAACTAATCTAAGTTCCTTTTGTGATTGTAGAATTAATAGATTAACTGGTCAAGCATCGGAGAAAGTAAGCCCAAGGAAGAACACTGAGGAGCCAGGTAGGAAGCAACAAGTATACTTTGTCATATACTAGGAAGCCCCAACTGTCGCAGTGCCCAACCCCTGACTCTTGATGACATTATATCCACCTCACACCCTTCTCAACTCCCTCCAAAAGTCCTACTCCTATGAAATGACAACTATTACTCATGAGCGAATTTGTGGAGAATTGCTATTCCCATGACTCTACAATTAGTGAAGAAAAAAAAAGAGAAGTCCTCAAACACCTACACCATGCAAATTGTAACTGTGAATACATAGAAACATTGTGATACAAGGTGGTTACTATGTTTTAAGTGCATGAGGCATGCAATGGACTCTGGCGGGAAGCCTCAAACGCCTTCTACACATTGTTTGTAACATTGTTTCTACATGAAAATGAAGTTGGAGTCTCATAATAAATTTCAGGAACTCAATTCATTTATAAATTGGAGATTGCTCGTAAGATTGGGGAGACTAAAAAATAGTTGAACCATGCTTAAGAGATTTTAATATTTGGTGTCAACCTAGAGGATAGTAAAATTAGTAGAATGCCTTGGACCAGTCTGTTGTGGGGCATGAAAGGTTTATTAAATTTTTATAATAATTTAGAGGACGTAAAAGGCAAATTCCCTAAATATATGGGAAATGTAGTGCTAGATGGGCTACCTAATAAGATATGTAATAGAGGACTGGCCAATGAGGGCCCTGTCCTTAGGGTAGCATCAGATTACTCCCTTCCTGGTGGGTTGTGTAGAGCATGTCTGCTGCTAACCCAATTTGTGGACTCTTCTGGACCTAGGGTGACTGAGAGATTTGTACTGTTCCAACAAGTTTTCCAGCTGATTTTGGAGCAAGAAGGACTGGTGATGAAGCTATAACTGAGTTTGGATGCAAAAGGATGAATCTGTCCCTTCCCTCATCCCTTTTTGGGAGGAAGGTTGCTCTGAGCCTCTAAGTGGGGAAAAAAGGAAGGCTCCATGTGTCTCTGAATGCATGGTGTCTTTTTTCAGTCTATTCTTTCTTGATATCAGTAAATGAATGCTCCGAATGGACAAGGCAGGTAATGACTTTTGAGTTTTGAAAGGTTTGAAGAACCATCAGAGAGGGCCCCTCAGCATCATGAGTTGGCAGCAGACACTACTGGAACTAACAGCAGCAAAGGCTGAGTCTGTTGAGGAGCCAGCCGGGAGTAGCAACCCTGCCTGCCTGACCCAGACCAAAAGAGAATAGACTTAGCAGCCAAAACTCCAAATTCTGCTTGGAGCTAAGCCAGGTGAGTAAGTGAGAAATTTTATCCAATAGCAACACACTGCACCCAGAAGGAAACCAGGGCTAGCCAAGAATTCACAAGGCATCCTACAACCCAATTGCTTCTTACAGGTGTGCCTCAGTGCTTGGGTACTTACAAATCTGTGTTCACCCTCTCCAAGAACCTTGTGTGGGAGGTGAGAAGGAAGGGTAAACCCTGGGTTGCCTGCACTGTGTTCAGGCTTAAAGTATAAGGTACAAAACTTTGAGTTACCCAGGAACCCACAGAAACCTTCTTTTTATGGAAGCTGCCAGGGAAGACAAAAAAAAGAACTGAAGGAGGAACTTAATGATCCTTTTGTGTGCAGCCTCAGTCAGGCTTCATCAGCAGTCCTGGCTCTTCCTGGTCACTCAATCACCCAGAGCCTAAAGGAGGGCCACCAAGGCTCCAAATGTTAGCTTGGCAGCAGAAAAATAAAATTGCATGTGCTCTATACAATCCACCAGGAAGGGCCACATGTTCTCCACATTTTCTGAAAGAACCCATATGTACAGAAATATTTACAATAGCTCTTTTTGTCATAATCAACAACTAGAAACTAAGAGAATAGTCACATTTGAACAAATCATGGTACACAAAAATAATTGAACGTTTTTGTGCAGGAAGAAATGACTGATATGAGGAACTCAGAGAAACATAGGAATAGAGAAACATCTGCGTCCTCTAATGCAGAATGAAGTAGAATCAAGAAAATAATATGTATGATGACTACAACAATGTTACTAAACTGAATACTAAAATGAAACCAACTACTGCACAAATTACAATGACAAATATTGACCAAGGGATAGCTAAGTGGCACAGTGAATAGAATACCCTATCTGGAGTCAGGAAAACTCATTTTCCTGAGTCCAAATCTGGCCTCAGACACTTAGCAGCTGTATGACCCTGGGCAAATCATTTAACCCTGTTTGACTCAGTTCCTCATCTATAAAATGAGCTACAGACAAAATTGGCAAACTATTCCAGTATCTTTGCCAGGAAAACTCCAAATGGGGTCACAAAGTCAGACAGGACTGAAAAAAAATGACTCAAGAACAACAACAATCTTGGCCAGAGATAAGAGATAAGGAAATGTATACCCTTACATTGCTTGGACAGGTAGGGAAATAGGGGTGCATAATGTTTCACATACTGTCATTCATGGTTGCTGTAGCAGTTGGTTTTGCTTTAACTTCTTTGTGACTATTATAAAGAAATGATCATAACTGCTTAAACAAAAGTGCACAAGTACTTTTCATCCATCTGTTCTGATGCACAACATCAAGTTTTCACAAATACACTCACAAGCAGAATGACTCTAATTCTACCTGTGAACAACGTAACTGGTGTTTTTGTTATAGCAAATGGCTGGAAATTAAACAAGTGTCTACCAGTTGCAGAATGGCTCACCAAGCAATGGGATATGAATGCAAAGAAATATTCTATAGAATAATAAAAGGGCTGGTGACAGAGAAACCTAGAAATATTTGTATGAACTAAGGCAAAGTTAAGTGACCAAAACCAGAGAAAAATTTACACAACAATGCAAAGAACTACCTATTTTCTGACTTAAATGAGCGAATGCTGAGTGAAGTGAGCAGAACCAGGAGAACATTGTACACAGTTAACAGCAACACTATGCAGTGATCAATTACAACAGATTAGCTTGTCTCAGCAATGAAATGATTGAAGACAATTCCAAAAGACTCATAATGGAAAATGCTATTTACACATACAGAAATAAGTATGGAGTCTGAATGCAGATTGAAACATATTGTTTTCACTGTTTTTTTTTATTTTTGTTTTTTCTTCCTCATGGTTTTTCCCTTTTGTTCTGATTCTTCTCTCACAACATGACTAATGTGGAAATATGTTTAACATGACTGTACTTGCATAACCTATATCAGAGTGCTTGTTGTCTTGGAGAAGGAGGAGGAAAGGGAAGAAGGGGGAAAAATTGGAACTCAAAGTCTTGTAAAAAATGAACATTGTAAACTATCTTTACATGTAACTGGAAAAAATAAAATACTATTAAGTGGGGAAAAATCAAAAGAAATTTTTAAAAACTACCTACTTTCTAAAATTTAAGAGCTAGGTTCAATTCAGTGACCAATAATAATTCCCAAGAACTGATAAAGAAGCTGGCTATGCAGTCTAGGCAGAGGGGTGACAATCTCAAGGGGAAGAAGACAAACAATTTCATAGCCAATGCGGAATTTGCTTTGCTGGAATATATATGCTTGGTATGAGGTTTTCCATTCTCTTTTTTCCAGTTGTGGGGATAAGGAAACTGAGGGAGGAATCCTATTAGAGTTGGCAAAAGGAAAAAGAAAGGAAAAAGAACCAAAAGAAAAGAACAACTTCTAAAGCCATTTATTTATTATCTCCTTTGAAGGAAAATTGTGTTATATGTAATAAATATATGATGTCATGTACAATCCTCTTTTTGTGTTCTACTTTGTATATAGAAACACCCTTTTATTTGGTATCTAAGTTTAGAATAAAATAAAGGAAAAAACTGCATTCATTATGTCTTCTATATTCAATAACTACGCAAGTCTCTACAGTCACTATATGAAAAAAACTGAACCGATAAAGGGAACCATATAAACACCACCAATTTTGCTCAGCAAGAAATTCATGACTCCTCCACTTGCTTACTGACCTTCCTTGACTTGCTTTAAGTCCCAAGTAAAATCCCATCTTCTCCAAGAAGCTTTCCTCAATCCCTCTAAACTTCAGTGCCTTCACTCTATTATCTCCTGTTTATCCTGTATTTTATTTGCTTTGGCTATGTTTCGGTGTTTTCTCCCCCATTAGATCACAAACTCCTTGAGGGCAGGGGCTGTCCTTGGCTTTCTTTTGTATCCCCATACTTAGCACAGTGCCTTGAAGATTTGTTGATCTTCAGTCATGTCTGACTGTTCTTGACCTCATTTTTTGAGGTTTGCATGGCAAGGATACTGGAGTGGTTTGCCATGTCCCTCTCCAGCTCATTTTACAGATGAGGAAACTGAAGAAAACAGGGTTAAGCGACTTGCTCAGGGTATAAGCATCTGAGGCTAGATTTGAACTCAGGGAGATGAGTCTACAGGCCCAACATTTTTTCCACTCTGTCATTTAGCTGGCCTTTGTTGAACACAGTAGGCACTTAATAAATGCTTATTGATTGATTCACTGATGACACTACTGTATATTTGTGTAACAATGAATTCCCATACTGTTTTCTTATACATAACCTTATTACATCCCTTACAACAATGAAGCAAGGTTATGAGAACATTCTCATTTTATGATGTTGAAGATGAAGCTCAAGTAAATCAAACGACTTGCTGCAGTTGACACAGCAAATAAAACTATGCTGTTCCACTGGAAAAAAAACAACACACCAAACCCAACTTGTCCATAGTAAGTGGACTGATAGATCACAAGAATGAGAGAACATTACAGTTTGTGTGTGTGTTTGTCACTAGAATGAAACACTCGACTAAAATCTCCTAATGGCCAACAGAGCAACATGCAGCATAGGTATAGTTCAGGTTGGCTCCAATACAGACACGGCTGCCTAAGCCAGCTATTTGAGGTGGCTACAAGAAGTCCCCTCCGATCCCAGTACTGATTTGGGGGCTTTGTCTGTGCAGACAAACATTTATTGATCTCTGTAAAATTGTCAAGAGAGATGAAATAAGACTATTGTAGTTCTTGAATTAATGAATAAAAGTTGCAAAACACCATCAGTATTAACTTTGTGTGCAAAGAAAATAAATTAACATGGCTCTTCCACTTTACATTTAGTCATGTAACAATCCTACAGCAAGATAAACACACCAGCAGATTCTCTTGGAGTTTCCTTGGTTCTCTGTGACTTCCAGAGGGCTGGCAAGTGGCAGGCATTGACAGGTGTCTTCACACTAGTAATTCTCTTTTACATATGGTTATTTCTATTCCCCCTCCCCCTCTTATTTCTGTCTCTGAATTCTATCTCCTTGGAGTTATTTAAAAACAGACATTTAAACTTTTATATTTGTTACATTAAAGTTCTTGATCTTCCAGGGTACCCTTTTGTAAGACTACAGATGCTTGCTCTTTCTCAAATACCACTATCCCTCTACCATCTCCATGACTTTGCACAGGCTCTCCCTACCTACCTGAAATGCTCCCCTCTCCCACAGAATTCTTTGCTACAGTTAAAGTTGAAGAAACTCCTAAAAGAAATCTATCCTGATTCCCTGGAAATTACTTTGTATTTAATTTCTAATGTGTATGAATACTATGTTGCTGTACCCCTCCCCTCTGCTCACATAAACTAAGTTCCTTGGCAAGAATTGCTTCCCAATTTTTACTTTTATATCCTGAGTATCTAGGAAAAAGGCTGGCACAAAATAGGTGTGACTCCATCAATAAACATTAATTAAACACCTGCTATGTGTCAGGCTTTGTCCTAAGGGGCTAAAGATACAAAAAATAAAAGGCAGTCTTTGCTAACAAGGAGGGGCAGCTGGATATCACAGCAAACAAGGCCAGGCCCAGAGTTGGAAGACAAGAATTTAAAGTTAGCTTTAAATACTTACTAGCTGTGTGAACCCAGGCAAGTCATTGAACCCTCTTGCCTCAGTTTCCTAATCTGTAAAATTGATATAGTAATAGTATCTCCCTCCTAGGGTTGTTACGAGGATCAAATGAGATAATAATCATAAAGTACTTAGCACAAGTGCCTGGCATAAGTAGACACCATAAAAATTATAGCTATCGCTATCATCATCATCATCATTGTCATCATCACCATGGGGCTCCCAGTCTAAAGGGGAAGATGACATGAAAACAACAAACAAGCCATATACAGGAAATATTGGAAATAATCAAGAGGTAAGGCATTAGAATTAAGGAGATAAATACTTACTGAATTGCACTTTGGAACATGGACAAATTATCCTTAAAGTCTCATTCCTTTCCAGGAAGCACTCCAGACTTGTAGTCTCCCTCATCCTACCCACTCTTCCCGCAGTCTCTCTTCAGCTTCCTTTTATGTATGTTCTTCCCCTGTGGGGTCAGTTAGGTGGCACAGTGAATAGAGTATCAGGTCAGGCCTCTAGTCAGGAAGACTCAACTTCAAATTTGTTCAAATTTGGCCTTGGACACTTAATAGTTGTGTAACCCTGGGCAAGTCAGTTAATGCTGTTTGCCTCCATTTCCTCATCAATAAAATGAGCTGGACAAGGAAATGGCAAACCACTTCTTCAATATCCTTACCAAGAAAACCTCAAATCAGGTCATGAAGAGTCCAGCACAACTGAAAGAACAACCCAGCAACAGACCACAATGACTTCCCCATCACAATGTAAACTCCTTGAGGGCAGGGACTGTCTATCTTTCTACTTGTATAGTTGTTCCAGGACTAAGCACAGTGTCTGGCATATAAAAAGCACACAATAAATGCTTCTTGACAGACTGTCTTTGACGTATACCAGTCTAGTTTCCTATTGCCATGTTTCAAAAAATGACTTTTTTATAATGAAGCTGGACATTCATTTATGCATGCTATCTTTAAGAAGTGTTGAGGTTCCTTACTATGGAAGCTGCTCCATCTAAGTGTTCGTATCTGGAAGAATTTTCCACTCGATGAACAGTAAGATCACTTTTCTTTTTTGGTAGTAATTAATTTCTTCAGATGCTAAGCACCTAATTTTTGAAAGTTTCCAGCCAGAAGGCTATCATACAATTCTTATCCTGAGAAATCTACCTTTGAAGAAGAAAAAAAAATGTCTTTGAAGTTCTGGTTCTCTTGTTGAGTGTCTAATGGGACTCATTAATTCTGTTACAGAGTGGGAAATTGGCTCTCTTTGGGCTCATCTATATTTTAGACAAAGGACAACAATCCGCCTCTTCTCTTTTTCTTTAACAGTTTCTTTTTTAACAGAAGCTGTTCTTTTTTAATAAAAGGAAGGAAAATGGCAATTCAAAATTGCTGTTATTTGCCAGTTTTGTTTCTCTGATGAAAATAAGTCTTTTGAATTATCAAAGAATAATCAGTGCAGATGTCTAATATATACACACCCTGCAATAAGAGAAGATAAGTAGAGAAAACTATGTTGGAACTTTCAAGTTGTGACACAAGAACAAAAGTTAAATTCACGGTTCCAGCCTAACCTTCTTTTGCACAGCTGTGGAAAGAAAACATCAAGGCTACTAGAAGGCCACAGTATTTAAGTTTTTGGATTGTATTTCGGTTAGAGCTAGAATGCCACAGCATACCACTGTTGCATTCTATGCAGGACTTTAACTCATTAAATCCTCCAGAAAATTAATAATTTCCCCCCAAATTCCACATACAGCCCATGGGAGGCAAAAGAGGGGACACCTCCTCCTCCTCCTCCTAGCCCACCTGTGTCATCCCATCCTCAAAGAGAGAGGCTCCCCTGAAATAAATCTGAAAATGGGGATGTCACTGATCTCCCTGGCAGTCCGCACAGCTGCAGATGTTCCTAGTCCCATTAAAAGAGGCAAGCATCCCTTTTTAGAACAGTCATGCTGTTTTATTTGACTTTCTGACCTGCACCAGTGGACTCTGCAGATTAACTCTATGACTGGGTGATGGGAAGCGGTATTTCCTGTTTGTTCTTAAATAGCTTCTCTTTCATTTTGTTAAACTTCTTGATGGCTCTCCCCTTTTTTTTAGTAATGATTAAAGAAGGGAAATCTATCTGTTCCACCATAAGTTTTCAAAATTCTATTGTAAAAAATACACAATTTCTTCTGGGATAAAACTGAGAAAGTTTACAAAATCATCTAATTTAGCCAGACAAAAAGGGACTAACGGCAACTGTAAAAACAGCAGCAGTGAACAGAGCTTTAGCTGAGCAATGGACCTATCAGGAATGGAATTATCTTTTTCCATGACAGGATAGTGGTTGCAACATTAGTTTTTTCAGTTGAAAAAAAATCTACCAAATATGTGGAGACTTGTATTTCTAAACTACCCTCATTGTATAGATGAGAAAACTTTATTATGCGTTTGCAACCGAACAGGCCTAGAGAGTTTAGATGACTTTCCTGGTGTTGCTAAGATTTGTTGGTTACTAATTTGCTCCAGTGGATAGAGCATAGGGTCTAAAGTCAGGAAGACCTGAATTCAAATTTTACCTCAGACACTTAGCAGCTGTATGACCCTGGGCAAGTCACTTAACCCTGAGCTTACCTCAATTTCCTCATCTGTAAAATGATCTGGAGAAGGAAATGGCAAACCACTCTACAATCTTTGCCAAGAAAACCCCAAATAGGATCACAAAGAGTCCAATATGACTGAAATGAATGAACAACAACAATTTTTTGCCCAGAACAGCAAGGGATATTATAAAGGCTATTCATTCCTGCCTTTGAGAATTTTACAAACTAGTTTGAGAGAAAGGACTAATAAAAAAAAAAAGAAAGTGTAAGAAAACAATATACTACAGTGTAGAATATAGCGTACCATAGAGTACGTGTTCAGAAAATTATGACAAAATACCTACCAAAAAATCCTCTGAAACCTGTGGTAAAATAGAACTGATCTATTAATGGAATTTTCCCTCCTGGTGCTAAAACACTACAAGGGTGATAGCTACATCTAGTCAGGTGAGAAATTGTGATATCCAGTGCTGAAATTAATATATTTTTAACTTGTGAGGAAGGAAGCAGAAAAAGGAAATACACATTACTCAATTGATAAATTTTTTATAATAAATAGTTTTTCCACAATTATCAGCCCTATTTATTAATTCTGAAGTGCAAATGGAAATCTCCAGCAAAAAAAAAAATTCTAATAATCTGAATATATTGGAGTAGAAAAATCAGGTTTATATCTATGGAGTGTAGAATACAAACTACACTCTTTTGTGAGCAAGAGTCTTCTTTAAAAATTGCTTAGCAAAGTCAGTACCAAAAAAAAATCCATTTATTCTTTTATAACTGTCCCAGGGAACACTGTTTCTTATAATCCTCTAATTACCCGAAAGTGGATTAGATAACTTCATTTACAATTTGTCTTCTATAAAATTTAGGAATAATGCAAATATTTTATGCAAAAAAACTGCACATTTTCAGGAATGCTTATCTGTAAGCTCCTTTAAAATAAAAGCTTTTATTAAGTTCAGAATGAAAAAAAGAAAAAAAAAACCTTTCCTTCCCAATTGTGTTGTTAAAGAGGCATCATCATATTAGCACTGAAGTGTAATTTAAAGACATCTTCAAATTAGGAATTGCTTTTACTAAACATAAAACATGGGTTTTACCTTCTCAAGGACTCTCTTTCCTAATCCCACCCCCAAACCAGGAGAAATTATCACAAATTGTATGCTGGTCTAAAATGTGGAACTGGTATTTTGTTTTGCTTTATCATAAGTACTTTTTGTCAGTCATACGGTATTCTTTTTAAAAAAAAAAGTTAGAACAAGGAAAAAAATAATTTTCTTTAGAGTATAGACAAGATACTATAAATTGAGTGAGATTCAACAAACTGACATGGAGATAGAGGTATCTCAAACGATGGGGCTTCAGCCTTTGAGAAAATGATAAAGTAAATTGACATTTGTGAGGGCAAAAATTCCTGCTGACTTTCTATTTAAAATTACAAGTTCCATTCTTCCATAGACTATTATGGCCCCAAGATTCAAGGAAATTATTTAATGATACAATGAGACTTTAAACAAGTATTTTTAGTAAAATAATACTTTTTGAACAAATATTAGTAATTATCTAAATTTCACCAAAAATCCTGAAAATATATCAAATTCTCAACCTTTTGATCATGTAAACTTAAAGTTGTAGATATTAAATTTCTAATCTTTGTATGTTGTACCAAATTTTCCTGTACTGACTTAGTGAATATCATGAGGAAAAAATTTTTTATTCAGAATAACTATTTGCATTTCATACTAAAATATGTTTAATCATCCTCACCCTGTATGCTAGTTTACTTCCTACAGAAAAATATTCATGAATATGTCTTTCAAAGGTAAACTAATTCCATATCAGAAACAGCCTAACTTCTAACCTTTCTAAAGAACTGTTCAGAAATGCTTCTGAGAACTACGAAATATAACACCTAACTTTTAGAACCATTTCAATAATTTGGCACCTCAATCCATTGCCTGTCACAGTCCTAAATCAGGGCTTCCAGCATGCATGTAAATATCTATGCCTTCCCATGATTCCCCACAATTAATCAACATTCCCCATTTAATATTTCTCTGCTATGTAAATAAAATAGACTAGGGTAATGTTTCCCAAGCTGTTTACAGCTTATAACTGTTAAGCTGTTATACTTAATTATATCTAAAGTTGGAAAGAGACCTGAAAATCCACTTAACCCAACCCTCACATTTTACAGATGAGGGAATTCAGGCCCAAGAAGTGAAATGGCCTGCCCAAAGTCACACAGGTAGGTAATAGCAGAGTCAGGGTACAACTTAAGTTCTCTGACTCTAAATCTAGCACTCTCTCACAGAAATTTGAAATGGCAAAGTTGGAAGGCACTCACCCCAGAAGCCATCCAGTCCAACCCATACCTCCACAAGAATGTTCTCTATAATATATTCAACATGGTGTGTTATCTTGACTTTATCTGAAGCACTTCAAAGAGGTGAAAATCCCCTTCTTCCCAATGCAGCACATTTCACTTTTGGATAACTTGGTAAGGGTTTTTCCTTCTTCCAGGACAAAATTTGCTCTACCTACTACCACCACTGCCTCCACTTCAACCATCACCACTCCCTTTCAACTTATATCCAAGGCCCTTAGTTCTAGTATCTAGAGCCAAGTCACAGGATCAGAGAATCGAGAGATGAAAGGGAAATTAGACATGATCTTAATCCAACCTCCCCTAGACACGAAGACTGGTAGGCTAAGTGACTTGTTCAAGGTCATACAAGCAGTAAGGAGAAGAGGTAGGATTTGAAGCCACATTCTACAAATTACAAATAGAGGACTCCTTCCATTATGCCACACTTCCACATGACAACCCCTCAAATATTGGAAAATAGCCATCTTTTCCTAAACATATCATCTCTCCCATAGCTCCTCCATGGAGGATGTACCCAATGTGATGGACAACTTTGTCTAGGTTTTTTTCCCCTCTCCATGGGTACTGAGGCAGCATTGAGCTAACCAACTATTATCCCTCTGTGCAATCCTCCATGGGAAAACTGGAGTTAGTTATCATTATCCATAGGCATGGGAAACAGAGAAAGCTCTCTTGTTCCCACATTTAAGAAATTGGTAAAATCCTCAGAGGGTGGAGAGGTTAGGGCTGGGGTATAAACTATGTATTATAAGACAAAAGATAGCTAGTGAGCAGTCTTACAGAGATGACTTCAGCAGAGGGAAGAGGTTTTGGGTGGCTAGAAGCATGCTGGCCAGAGGTATGGCTTGAATGGAACTAAGGTTAGATAATGGAAGAGTGAGTAGAGATGAGAGAATAATATTGGAATAAATCTGTCTGCTCTGAACAAAAAAGCTGAAGTTGAATTCAAAGGGAAAGAATAATGCAGAGTGTCCCTTTCATGTGGTCTGAGCAGAGTCACATATTATAGACCTCCACACAGCAACAGAAAACTATGTTTCCCTGAGCAAAAGCATAGCATTATTCTGACTTATACCAAAAATATGTATGTCACAATCAGCAGTTTTCCAGTTTGAATATGAACTTATTTCATTTCTTTTTCAATATGAAAATAAGTATATTTCATCTAGGTCCAAAATGTCCTTGGTGTCCCTTTCTTCTTTAGAATATTGCATATGCCCCAAATCCCTCCTTCCCCAGCCTGAACATCATTGATAGTCTCCAGAAATATATGTCAAGTTAAAGTGATATGTAGCCAAATTCCTCTAGGAACTGCAAATTAAATTTCTTTTCAGAAAGAGTACTTTCCTCCCTTCATTGGAGAGGCAGGGAACCATGAGTATAAAATACAGTCAAGAAGGATTTAGTAACAACTACTATGCATCAGAAACTATGCTAAACTCTGAAGATATAAAGAAAACCAAAAGATAGTCTCTGTCCTCATGAAGTGTGCATCAAAATGGGGGAGACAACATGTAAATAACTAGGTACATACAGAGAATAAATGGAAGGTCATCTGAGAGATGACGACAGGGGAAACAGAAAAGGTCTCCTGAAGAAGGTAGTATTTAAATCTTAAGAGAAGCCAAGAAAATTAAAACGTGAGAGTAAGAGGACAGAACATTAAATTCATGGGAAATAGTCAGGACAGAGGCACAGAGAGGGAAGATAGTGTCATGTTGAAGAAACTGCAAATGAGTTAGTCCACCCAAGAGCCTAGTAGGTAGAGGAAAATAAAGTAAGGCAAACAGGGAAGTTAAGTGCTAGAAAGTGCTAGAGCTCACTGACCAAGGAGTGACATGATCAAGTCCCTACTTTAGAAAAATCACATTGTGACAGTCAGTGAAGAATGGTTTGTAATGGAAAGAGACTTAAGATAGGAAGACTCTGAGGGATATTGCAATAGTTCAGGCCACGAGGTGTGCCATAGTGCATACAGCACCAGGCCTGGAGTTGGGAAGACTCATCTTTCTGAGTTCAAATCTGACCTCAGACCCTTACTGGTTGTGTGACACTTAACTCTATTTCCCTCAGTTTCCTCATCTGTAAAATGAGCTGGAGAAGGAAATTACAAACCACTTCTGTATCTTTGCCTCCCCCCCCCCAAAAAAAACCCACCTCGAATGGAGTCAGGAAGAGTCAGATAGAATGCAAACAACTAAGCAATAAAATTGCAACAGTCCAGACAAGCTGTGATGAACTAGGGAGCTACGTGGAAAGGAGAAATGAATATGTATGAGAGATGATACAAAGATAAAAATGACAAGATTTGGCAACAAAGTGCATATGTCAATTGAGTAAAACTGAGGATTCAAAGATTACACCAAGCTTATGAACCTAGGGGAGTAGATAATTGGGTGGAGATGTTTACAGTCATAGAGTCTAGAAAAAGGAAGCTTTGGAAGATCAATAATGGGATCTGTTTTCAAAAGACAGATACCTAAATTTGAAATGTCCAATAGGCAGCTGGTGTTATGGGATGAAAGCTTAAGGTGATTGGGACTGGATATATACATCTGGGAGTCATATGCAAAGAGATGCTATTTAAATCCCATAGGAGCTGTAGAGGTGAAAGGCAGAGGGGAGAGAGTCCATGACAAAGCCTTGGGGAATATTTTCAGTTAAAGGCATGATTAGGATGACGATTTAGCAAAGGAAACTGAGCAGTGGTCAGACTGACAGAAGGAGATATGGTGTCAGATACAATAGAGTACCCAGGAGAAAAGGGTAGCCAACTGAGACAAATACTGCAAAGAGGTCAAAAAGGAAGATATAAGGTCATTAGATTGTGTATTAGCAGCTCTGGAGAGAGAGGGTTTTCAATTGAATGAAGAAGTAGGAAGCAAGACAGAAATAGGAAGAGGTAGTCTACACATGAGAAGAGAGGAAGTAGAAGTACCTGGTCTAAGATGACTTTCTCAGAGAGTTAATCCTAGAGGGAAAGAGAAATTATAGAATTAAAGTGTTATAGAAGGTAAGATCAAGTGACTTTTTTTGGTTTTTGAGGGAAGAGGAAACTTGGGCATGATTTTAGGTGGCTGGAAGGAGCTAAGAAAGAGAGAGAGATTGAAAATTAAGGATAGAAGAGAGATGATGGTAAGGGCAATCTGTTGGAGGTGACAATGGGATCAAGGGTGCCCAGAGAGGGGTTGCTTTTGGTGAGGAGAATAGCCTCCTCAACATAAGAGACTGGAAAGAAGGAGGAAGTAGTGGGGGGAAATATGTGAATGATATAAGATAAAAAAAAAACATGAAGCAGTAGCTCTCAGTGAATGGCCTTAAATTATTTGATAATTTGCATTTCTGTGTATGTGTGTGCATGGGGGGTGGGTGTGAATGTGTGGACGTGTACTGTCAAACTCTGTTGGTGTGTTGCTTAGATTTTTCCCTGAACAAAATGTTCAGGATGGTTCAGAGTGTAAGAGAAGGGAACCTTCAAAAGTGAGTGATGAAAAACAAAACATATAAAAGAAAAAGAAAAAGAAAGAAAGGAAAGGTGTTATTCTGAAACATTTTGTTTTCAGAAGTTTTAAAAACAGAAATTTGAATTTCATGATCCTAGATGTTTCTCTTAAAATCTGTGGGCATCATTTTGCTATTTACAATTTTTTTTAAAAAGAAAGCAGTAAAGACATTTGGTTGTTATTTTAACAATATCAAAGAGCCAAAGTTCTGTGCATCACCAATACTTGAAAAGATCAGAAAATAAACAGGTGAAGGGTTTTGATGAATAGAGTTCTCTGCAATAATGAATTTTGAAGCTAGAAAATTCTTAGCCAAGCACCCATCCATTTTAGAGCAAAACCTTCAAAAAGCTTCCAGATATCTTTTCCAAAGGAATTTCTTGAGTTTTATTCAGTGATTGCCTCCAGTTGTTTAATCTCTACAGTGAATCTGGAGGCATAAAATAAAGCTGAGGGGTTCAAAAAGGCAGCATAATTCCTTTGCATCAAGTAAAAGTCAAGATAAACAAAGGGCATAAACATCTGGATCTGAAAAGCAGGGAGACAATGATCTGATCCAAGGATTCTCAAAATATGACCTGAGGTCCTTGGGGAGCACCTAAGACCTTTTCAAGGGTCTGCAAATTCAAAACTGTTTTCATACTATAGCAGAAAATTTCATTTCTGACATGGTAAAGATAGACAGATATAACCAACATAAATAAAAGTTTTGGAGGGGGAGGGGAGTTCTGAATAATTTTTAAGAACATAAAGGAGTTCTCTTAAACCACAAAGTTTGAGAATTGAGAGTCTAGTCCAATAAATTACAATGTACGGTGAGAAATTGAGACAAAGAGGGGTGAAGAGGCTTTCCCACAGTTACATAGTGTATAGTATCAGAGATGGAGCAGCAGCAGTTGACATAGTGTTTTGATGTTTGTCTATCATTTTATCTGCATTATTTTGTTTGGTTGGAAAACAGGCCTTCTGATTCAAAACCCAGTAAACTTTCCACTATATCATGTAGTCCCCAGTGATGACACAGAGAAAAGGTAACAAGACAATACTTCAGATATTTGAAATATGCAACACGCACATGCAAAGATAATGGGCCATGGTATACAATCAATAGGAAAAGGAAATTGATAACGGATGACTCTCAAAAGACAGAACCTAGTTTCATCATCATGGTCATTGTTACCTAGCACTTAAGGAGGACTTTAATGTTGAAAAGTACTTTGCCAATATTTTCACCTCTTACCTCCACAGCAACATTAGGAGGAAAGTATGACAGGTATTTATATCACCAGTTTTCAGATGAGGAAATAAAGCAAGACTCAGAGAGGTGGATGTACCAATGATGTACCAATTGATACACCAACATCACCGAGCTAGTTAGTGTTGGAGACAGGAATCAAACTCAGGTCTCTCCTATCTTCATGTGCTATACTCTTTCCATTTGTGCCATGTGAACTGGGCAAAGAAAGAAAGAAATACATACACAGAGAGCTCAACTTTTGATAAGATGATCCAATCATTTAAATATTAGGAAGGAAATTCATGCAAACTCATAAATTAAAACTGCATATAAGCAAAATAACTCCTCTCAAAGATCCTTGAACAATCATATGACAGATGGTAGACATTTCTGAGAACTCTAGGAAAGAGGAGGGAAATTCTTGTAGACTGAAAAAAGGGTAAAGTAGGCATCTTTTAAAAGCCATGAAAAAATAACTCTAATTTTTACAAGTCAGATTTATTGAGATAACACAGGCAAAAATGAGGGAGCACAGGGACTGCAAAACAATCAAGATACAGGACAAAGATGGAATGAAAATGACTTTGCATCACAGAATCTTAGAACTGGACAAAACCTTAATTTGCCCAAGTTTACACAGGGTTACACAGCAAATCAGTAACAAAACCAAGATTAGATCAGGATCAAATGAATTAACATGTAAAGCACTTTGCAAACTTTAAGCTATATAAGTCTTTGCTATTGTTGTTATGATGATTATTACTAGCCCAGCCCTCTTGGAAGAATGTACTTTCATGCCAAGCTGCCTTAATCTGTGAAGCACAAATTATTAACATGGGATCACAAGACCATATATTTACAGCTCGACAGAACCTCAGAGCATCTAGGTAGCACAGTTAAGAGATATGGACCTGGAATCAGGAAGACTCATTCTCCTGAGCTCAAATCTTGCCTCAGACACTTACTGGCTGTGGAATCCTGGGCAAGTCACTTGACCATGTTTGTCTCAGTTTTCTCATCTGCCAAATGAACTGGAGGAGGGAATGGCAAACCACTCTGGGTTCTTTGCTAAAAAAAACCCCAAGTAAGGTGACAAAGAGCTGGACACAACTGAAAGTGACTGAACAACAACAATAAGAACCTTAGAAGCCACTGAATCCAAATCCCTCTTCATTTTACAATAAGGTGTCCATGACCCTTTTTCCATCCCACACACTTACCTCTTCTGGCACAACTTTGATTTCTCCCATGAGAAAGCTACTGTTTGAGAAGGTAAGAAAGGAAGGAGTAAATGCAGACTCCCACCTGACAGAAGGGGAGATCCCTAAGGATGAGATGAATTAGAGTGAAATGGGCTGTCACGGGAAGTAGTGAGCTCTTCATAATCAGTATTCAAGCAAAGGTTTATTATCTTTTATTATAGAGGGGAATTCTTACTCAGGCATAGATTGAATTAGATGACTACTAATGGCCCTTCCAACTCTTAGATTCTATGAACTAAGGAAGACTCTGGTTTCTCTCCAAAAAATACCATAAAATAACTAATATTCAATTTCTCCTTGTCTCTTGACTGCTTCCCTGCTTCCCACAAACATGCTTTGATATACTCATTTCCGATACCTAACTTCTCTCTCTCCTCTCTTTTGTAACTATCCCTTTGTATTGCTAAGCTAAGAGGTATTTAGCACCTAGTTTCAAATTAAGCCTCTATTAAAGAAACAGAAGACATGAACCCCTGTTGCTGACGTGACAGGAAGGGGCTGAATAGAGAGGAGCAATCCTGTATATAAGGAAAAACACTAGCTGAGAGAGTCAGAATTTCCCAGGAACTTGTGGTGGTGGAGCTTCTTCTGAGGGCCAGCTGGAGCTGCTGAGTCAGAGGGCCATTATCATTATCATCCCTCCCATATTCTGACCTCTAAGTCCCCATTAGTGTTGAGGGCACCACCACCCTCCAAGTCACCCAAGCTTATAACTTTAGTGTCATGTTCAATCCCTTACTCTCAACCCACATATCCAAACTATCGCCTAGTCCTGTTGATTCTTCCTTCCCGATACCTCTAGTATAGGGCCCTTCTATCTTCTGACACTGCTGCCACCCTGGTCCTATCACCTCACACCTGGGCTATTCCAATAGCTTACTCTTTGTTCCCCCTGCTACTCCAGTACATCTTCCCCTCAACTGCCAAAGTCATTTTCAAACAAAAAAAAAAAAAAGGAGGAGGTCAGCCCACATGACCCTGTTATCCGATCCAGTCATTTCCTATTACCTCCAAAAATCAAATATAAAATGTTGATTGGCTTTCAAGGTCCTTCATAATCTGGCCAGTTGCTACCTTTACAATCTTCTTAAATTTCCCTCCCTTCCACACATTCTGCAATTCAGTGACAATGGACTCCTTTCTATTCCTCACAGAAGATATTCCATTATCCCACTCTGCACTTTTTCACTTGCTGTTCTCCATGCCTAGAAGGAATGCTCTCTCCTCACTTCTGCATCCTAGTTTCCCTAGCTTCCTTCAAGTGCAAGCTACAATTCTACTTTCTGGAAAAAACCTATTCAGGTCTGCCTCAAGGCTAATGCTTTCCCTCTGAATTTACCTGCCACTTATTAATGTGTGGATCATGTGTTATTGTATCATATTGTATCATAATATTTATACCATACATATTCATACATATTTACATGATGAACCTTGATTGTTGCTTACATTGTGTGTCTTTCACTAGAATATGATCTCCCTGGGATCAGGGGCAGTGTTTTTCCACTTTATTTGTATTCCTAGAGTAGTTTTCTAATTGCTTCACAGAACCCAAATTCCATAATGCATGTAAGACACTATCAAAAATATTATCATAGTTAATAGGCATGTTTAATTTTTCTCCACTGTAACATCTCAAACCCCTTTCCTCAATGTTCCATCAAATACTATGGTATCAGAGGGTGAAAGGAACCTTAGTAATCACTTAGCCCACTCTTCTCATTTCACTGATTAGTAAACAAAGACCTGGGGCATCAAGGTGGCAGTGGACAGAGTACCAAGCCTGGAGTCAAGAAGACTCATCTTCCTGAGTTCAAATCTAGCCTTAGATACTTACTAGCTGTGTGACCCTGGGCAAGTCATTTACCCATGTTTGCCTCAGTTTCCTCATCTATAAAATGAGCTGGAGATGGAAATGGCAAACTACTCCAGTATCTTTGCCAAGAAAAACCCAAAATGGGGTCACAAAGTGTCAGCCTTGATTGATAAACTATAAAAGACAACAAACAAAAGCTCAGAGAGGGCAGGTGTCTTGAGATTATAGAGCAAATTATTCCAGAGCAGAAGTAGGCCATGAACCTAAATTTCCTGACTCCCAATTCAGTGTTCTTTATAGATATCTGGCACCAGAGAGAAAAATGCCCTTACTATTCCTTCATAAGCCATTCTCTTTCCTCACATATCAAAGCCCTATTCCAGGGTGCAACCAAAACTAGAAAAGAGAACAGAGAGGCAATTGAACAGGAAGTGGTCCAAGAAATAACACTGACTTAACTGGCCTCAGTTTCTTTGTAATCTCCTTTCTGATTCAGATGCCAGATAGGAATCTATTGTTCTAATTTACTGACTTCACTTGTCTGTGTCAATTGGAGAGACATTTGTATCCAAGGATGGGGCAAAAGAGATATACATATCTGGACATGGCCAATATGGACATTTGTTTTGCTTGACTATGCAAATTTGTTGCAAGGGTTTTGATTTCATTTTCTCAAGTATGATGAAGGGGGATGGACTAGAAAGAAAATAAATGCTTGTTCATTGAAAAATTAAAATACAATTTTTAAAAAGACGCTACAATAAACCCACATAAATCCTCAGCATTCTTATATATTTCTAACACAGCCCAACAGGAAGAAAAAGAAAAAGATGCTACAAGTCAAAGCATTTAGAACTCTTTTTAATCAAACACTACACCATCAAGCTTTGGAGAAAACTGTAAAATCCTACCTCAGTACTGATGAACCTGAAAATTGTTTCATTTAATAAAAACCTAAATAATGCTTTCAAGAAGCCTTAAAATATCAATACAATGAAAACTGTAACTTTATGAAAACTGTCCTTGAGTTTCAAATTGTGGTAGATCATTTTGTTTCTAGATACATGTTAAAAAAAATGTAAATGATATTTATTCAAATACTACATACCCCAGACATTATTTTCTGCTTCTTCTATTGGCACTAATTCAGTAATCAACTAAATCCCAAAGGAGGCATGAGCAGTAATGATGCTGGTACATAAACAACTGAAAAATTAAGATGCTAAAATGATTCCACTGGCTTTAACTGATCCTAACATATTAACTGGGATATGCTAAGAATAAACTGACAAGATGCTTCTCCTGGTGGCAGAGATGTTCTGAAGTTTCCACAAAGCTTTTCTTCTTCCTGACTTAAATATTCTCCTTTGCAGGTTCATGTCTTCTGCAGAATCAGCATTTATGCAATACAACAGTTAACAGTAAATGAGAAGAGGGCAGGAAGGTGAAGCTGGGTTTGATCCAAACCTGCAATTTCATTGAGGTAGAGCAATGTGGAAATTCCCTCAACAAATGTATAACAGCAAGTCATATACAAATTATAATCTAGAATTACCTCAGAGCTTAAGTGACTTGTTCTTGATTATACAGCTAGTATTCCTCAGAACTTGAACTCAAGTTTTACAGACTTCAGCAATGACTCTACTTCATCTTGCTTAGTAAATTTGCTTATGAAGAAAACATAAGAAGGAAGCAGAGAAAATAAAAGGGTCACAGAATGACTAAATCCTTTAAAATGAATCAGGAGAAATATCAATTATAAATAAATTTAAAACTACAAAAAAGTCCCAAATAACCTTTTGCAATTTTCTATGTATTCTAAATATTTAAAATGTTAATATTAAGTTACTTTCACATTTATCAAGTTATCTAAAAGTTCTGGTATTACCTAACAGAGTTATTCATTGGAAAGCACCAAAACCCAAAATTATAATTAGTCTTTTAACCAGTTTATATGACATTATAGATAAATCCTGCATCATCTGAGGAAAACCCCAAAGAATTCAATTTTCAATAGTTCAACACTAACCTCTTATTTGGGGTGATAACTTTAAAAGCATCTCAAAAGTAACAGATCAGTTTTTTAAGCAAACACACAAAATCTAACACCCCTGCTTTTAAAACAATAACAACAAACAGATTTTTCTGCCAGGACAATGCTGTTTCAAATAACAGACAAAGCTCCTGCCAATTTCCTTCTGCAAGTCTTTAAATTCACAACTTCCCATTCAGAATTCCATCTCCCTTGTTTCCAGATAGTCTCATTTCATTTTTTGTGCCTTCCACTAAGTAAATGTTATATAAGGAAAGAAAATGTGTACCTGTCAGCACAGAATAGCAATTAAACAGATTTACAATCTGCCAATGATTTGATTTGATCTACCACTTGCATTGGTGGATATAGCTGAGCTATAGTTTCTACTAGCATACATATCCCTTAAAGTACCACAAATCCCCCTCCAGACCATAGCTTACAAAGTTTCCAAGCAAACCTCAGGATAATGCCAGCATCCACCTTACATACTTGAAGCTATAACAGTATTATAAATTTCCTCAAATTCCCTGATATATTTTAGGCTTCACTTTACCACAGATCTGAAATCTGAGGTCAGATGTTGTGGTCTAAGTCAATGGCATACTCTGATTTAAAGGAACTTCCGAACGAAGTTGAATCACTTGCTGTAGAAAACTATAGTGCTTTGTTGTACTAGAAGAAGAATCAAAAGCCCAAGGATGAATCCTAACTCGACCAGGAAATAACACTTTCAGAAGTTCATTTTAATGGTCTCTGAGGGTTTTGGGCTATCTTCTCAGGTCTAAAACATGCTAAATCTGTGAACATATAACTCCTCTTTCCTTTTTCTGTCTATACAACTATACTCAGGTTTTCTGAACTTCTCTAAATGGAAAGATGATGAATCCAAAAATCATGAAATAGACTGACATCTCAAAGACTTCCTAAAAGCATATGGATTAGTCTTAGTACCAACAAAACCTGAACTCCTAAAGAAAGGAAAGTATTCATTACAAACTGATCTCATTTAAGCTTTTCCTAAACACCAATGACTTGCAATGCCAGTAAGAGAGATCCTGGGAAATACTGTCATCAAAGTTCTAGAAAGAGTAAGTGTTCTACCTGAATCTTAGGAGTCAGGAGTAAAGCTTATTAGATAAAGGCAGAATTTCCAGGCCCCCTCCCTCCCATCTAATTAGTCCATATACACCGTGTATTATGTGAAATATTAATGTTGTCTAAATATATTCTGAGCAGAAAATATCACAGGGATAATCCACGAGGGTGCAGTTAGTAGTTAATGCCTGATATAAATCTCATCATTTATTCATGTTTCCACATAAAATGGTGAAAGATTATATTGCTGTCATAGCTTCAGGAAGAGATTTCTTAACTACAGCATTATTCAGTTACCCTTCACTTTAAGGTATTCACTCTGTCCTGCCATCAAAGGAAATACTTCTTCCCTTTCTGTTCCTTTCTTTCCTTCCTTGTGGAAAAAACATCCTCCCACTTGGCAGTTGCAGATGTACCTACAGTCTTTATTGAGGCAGCTGAGCAAAAGCTATCTAGTCAGTCAAGTCAACATTGCTAGCCACGTCACACAAAGAATAGCACTATCCTGTCAGAGGGATGGGGAAGAGAGGGTTCACTGCAAGAATGAGTATAAATTTTGAAAGTAACATTTCTGAAGGCTTGCTGACTGCCTCCCTGTAAAAGACTTAAGATAAAAAGAAAAATTTATGAATTGTTACCAACTTATATCCTTGTAAATATTCAATCATTTTAAAATAGCTACAAACTGGAAAGGCTTAAAAACTATGATCAATACAATGAATAAACATGATTCCAGAGGACTGATGATGAACTATGTTGCCTACCACCTAATACCAAAGTAATGAATTCAAGATGTAAAATGAGAAAGTGAATTATTGGACATGAACAATGAGGAAATGTGTTTTTCTTGATTATCAATATTTGTTACAGGTTTTTTTTTCCCCCAACAGAGGCAGTAGAAGTACTGCAGGAAAGAGAAAATAAATGCTTGTTAACTGAATAAAATTGAATAAATGCAAGCAAAATTATCTCTAAGCTCCCTCACAGCTTCAAAACTCTATGCCTCTAAAGCATAACATAAAAGAATAAACTTATCTGATGATGGATCACTGATTTCATTGGTATTGATACATATCACAACCCTTCTAAATGTTCTCATTCCATGGGATTCTTGTCTATCATTCCATAAATCTACCACTGAGAGCTCATATGACCATGCTGGAGACTGTCCTTTCATCATTTTAATTGAAGGGTAGTACCAGCACCCCCTTGCTACCCATCTGTTATCTATCATTCTCACTACAACACTGGACCACTTCCTTTCTTTTCCAAATATGGGTCCCTCAATAAAGCCTTGTGCACCACTTCTCACCAGTGAGGCATTGTTAGTAACAGGATGTAACCTGCTTTTGATCACCACATAATATTCCATTGACCTTTGGACTTTCCATAATAACTCACCCATAAAGCATCAGGGTGTTTTTTAAAATGTGCTTTTATGGCAGTGAACATATATTAAAAGTTATACAAAGAGGGAACCAGCGTGTTGTAGTAAAAAGAGCCCTTGACTTGGAGTGAACAAAGACCTAGGTTCAAATCTCAGCTCTGCTACCTCTATGACCTCACTTCATTTCATTGGGCTTGATTTTTCTCTGTAAGAGAGTTGGACCAGATGATCTATAAAGCTTCATTCAGCCCAAAATCTCTGATCCTATAAACCTGAACTACAGCGCTATTATTTGTATTGCTAAAGAAGTCATATCAAACTTTTCTTACGATAGGAAGCTTCTTTAGTGCATCTAACATATTATTTGAATTACAAAAATTCAATTTACACACCATTTTCCAGAAACATATCCATGAGGCAGGTACGCTTAAACTTGCACATTGAGATTAAATATACTCGGGGGC
>CM053581.1:526088034-526124458 GCA_028627135.1 Pseudochirops cupreus | reverse complement strand
AGGGGGGAAATACTGGGATGGCTGTTTTGGGGTGGTGGGTGGGGGAAAGACGGGGAGAAAAGATGTAACTCAAAAAAATTTAATAAAGAATCTCATATAGAGATTAAATATACTCTGAATTAAAAGACTAGCCTTCTGGTCCTAGTTCAGTAGGTGATGATGAAACGATTTAACTTCATTTTAGCTCATTCTCCCTAGCTATAAAATGTTGATACTATGATCTTACCCATCTCACAGTAGTGTTATATTAAACAAATGCTGTCTGCAAAACACTTTGAACTTCTTAGAAGAAGACGCTATGTAAATATAAGGTATTATTATCATTATATCTTTCTACCACATAGTCTGGGAAACCTGGCAGGAAACATCTTGTAACTATGGGAGAGGAACACAAACAATTCTTAGAGTCTATTCACTTTAAAGGCTGAGACAAGTTTTAAATGGCCTAAAAGAAATCAATACAGTATCTTTTTTACATTAATAATAAATAATTAACACAAAATATGAATAGCCCAAAAAAAATCAGAATTAATTTTCTGGTTAAGTTTAATTTTTATCTAGGTATAGTTTTATATCTAAACCTAAGTTTGCACTTAGGCATGGTATAAGTACTGGACCTGGAGTCAAAAGCATTTGAGTTCAAATGCAACCCCAAACACTTACTGTCTGTGTAACAAAGTCCTTAACCTCTTTCTCTGTTTCTTCACCAATAAAATGGAGATATTAATAAATGGCACCTACCTCCCAGGGTTGCTGTGAGGAGAAAATGAAAGGTATTTGCAAAGCACTTAGCCATATTTAAAGTTGGACGGCGAGGTAGTGCAGTGGATAAAGTACAAGGACTAGAGTCAAAAAGATTTAAGTTCAAATATGGCCTCAGACACTTACTAGCTGTGTGACCCTGGGCAAGAAACAACTCTGCCTTGGTTTCCTCATCTGTAAAATGAACTGGAGAAGGAAATTACAAACCATTCCAGTACCTTTGCCAAGAAAATCCCAAGTGGTGATTTTTTTCAATCATGTCCAACTCTTCATGACCCCATTTGGGGTTTTCTGGGCAAAGATTCTGGAGTGGTTTGCCATTTCCTCCTCCACCCCATTTTACAGATTTGAACTCATAAAGATAAGTCTTCCAACTGCAGACACGGCACTCTATCTACTGGGCCACCTCACTGTCAACAGAAATGGGCATTTCATTATTTGCGAACATTTAACTTTGCATCAATCACAACATATTGGTTAAGTGTCTTTTTCAAATCATACTTACAAACAAATGGAAAATTATCTTAAACTGAAACATCACACATTAGACCATTCCACCAACATAAATAAAACAGCAAATTCCGAAATTTGTGAAATTCTCTGAAGTTTTTTTCTTATCATTTATGTATGTCACCTCTGCCTCACTTAATTCTGATTCACACACAAGTCAAGCAATTACCTTTATGATGTCATTGATCTTTTTTTTTTTGCTTTTTGGAGGTGGGAGGACAGGGCAGTTGGGGTCAAGTGACTTGCCCAAGGTCACATGGCTAATAAGTATTAAGTGTCTGAGGCCAGATTAGAACTCAGATCTTCCTGACTTCAGGGCTGGTGCTCTATTCACTGCGCCACCTAGCTGCCCCATCATCGGTCATCTTTAAAAAACAAAAAATGAACAACAACAATATTCAGGTTTAGGATTGGTAGGTGTAAAGCCAAGCATGAGCAGCTTTTCAAAGGATTACTGCTGTGAACAGCTTTCAAGGTTCTGATTATATAGTACAGCAACTCTCTATTTATTCAGTAACAAATCAGAGCAAAACATTCACAGAAAATCAAAGTACAGCATTCAGAATGTTACAACTTATCACAGAAAATCAAAATACAGCATTCACCATGTCACAACTCTACAACTTATCACTAAAATGGCCACATAGTTTTCACCAAAGTGGTCACACATGGTTTTGAACAAAGCACAATCATTTAGTAACTCTATCATTCAATCATCATTAAGGAGGTTTGCCTCCACCCATGGGGTGCAATTAAATTACAGTCACTATTCAGTACCTTCTTAAGGGGTAGTGGAAAGTACAAGAGCCATCCACCCCTAGGTCACAAGTAAATTACAATTTAGTAACTCAATCATTTAGTAACTCAATCATCCAATCATCCTTAAGAAGGCTTGCCTTCTTAAGGGGCACAAAGTACAAAGTCAAAGTCCTCCACCCATGGGGTGCAATTAAATTACAATTTCATCCATCACTACTCAGTACCCTATTTCATCAGTCACTACTCAGTATCCCTGGAGAGGTCTTTTCATCTTGATTCGAGGCAGGTAGCTCCTACCTGAATCTACCAAACTGTCACCTGGGTTCAAAGGCTGACAGCTCCCAGTTCCTTGTCCAGTTCTCTGTGCAGTTCCTGCTCCACGTTGGAGCTTACAGTGTCCAGTCCATCTAAAATCCTTCACAGTCTCTGTTCCTGGGAAGACAAGGCTTAACTAAGCCACAACAACATTCATTCACATTAACAAAGACTCAACAACATTTGTACAAAATACCAGCACCACAGTCATGCTTCCTCAATCTTCGGCAGCTCCAGGTGGCCCTTGGAAGTATTGCTACCACAAGTTTGAGTTTTGCGTCAGTTGTCAGTTCTCATTTCTCTTCTCAATTCTCAGTTCAGTCTTCAGTTCAGCAGTAGCAGCCCAGCCTCCAGATGCTTGCTGAGAGAAATATTCTCTCTCTCTCTTCTCTCTTTTCTCTCTCTCCTCTCTCTCTCTCTCTCTCTCTCTCTCTCTCTCTCTCTCTCTCTCTCTCTCTCTCTCTCCATCTGTCTCCCTAGCAGCAGCTGTCCTGCCTCCACAATGCTTATCCCAAGAAGTTCTGACTGTCTAGCTTGTGTTCTTCCTTATATAGATATTAGCTCCTCCTTGTTCAGCTCCTTCCTGTTATGTCAGCAATAGAGGTTCATACCTTCTGTTTCTTTATCAGAAGCTTAATTTGAAACTAGGTGCTAAGTACCTCTTGGCTTAGCGATACAAAGGGATCTTCAAATTTCATTACTATTACATTCCACCCCTCCAGGATCCTTGGCCTTACAATCTCTATCCAAATGGCCATGAATCCTGGAACAAACAGGGGCACTATACTTTGTAATCCTGCCAATTTTGCCATAATGTAAAGCCATACACAAGCAGCTTTCCAGAGGACTGATGCTGTGAACAGCTTTCAAGGTTCTGATTACATAGTATAGTAAGCTCTCTATTTATTCAATAACAAATCAGAGCAAAACATTCATAGAAAATCAAAATACAGCATTCAAAATGCTAAAATTTATCACAGAAAATCAAAATACAGCATTCACCATGTGACAACTCAACAATTTATCTAAAATGGCTACATAGTTTTCACCAAAGTGGTCACATAGTTTTAAACAAAGTACGTTAATTTAGTCAATCACAAAATCCTCAGCTCAATCACAAGTACAAAAGTCAAAGTTCTTCACCCCTAGGTCACAGTAAATCATAATCTTCTCAGTCAGTACACAGTATCCAAGTTCAGTCTTCTTTCAGCTTGACTCGAGGCTGGCTCTCAGCTTCCATGGTTCCTCTTCCATGATCCCAGCTGTTACTTGGGTTCAAAGGCAGGCAGCTCCCACTTCCTTGTCCAGCTCTTTGTCCAGTTCTTCATCCAGTTCCTGTTCCATATTGAAGTTCACAGGTGTAATGATACTGGGATTTGAAGATCTTCCATGCCCCTTGAACTTGCTGATGTAGCAGGAAGGGGTGGAGCAAGAGAAAGCTGGAGCCAAGCTAGCATCCATGCCATGGTGACTGGAAGCAGTGGCAGGGCAGCGGCTGTAATTGCAGTGCAAACTCCTTTTTCTTTGAGCCTGCAAGAATCTCTGCTAAGGACTCCTGCTGAGGACTGCCAGGGACAGGAACTGCAGGGGGCCGGAGCTGCTGGGAGCAAGTTGCCTGGACACTGAGCAGTTATGTGAGTGAGGAGAGAAGGATCTTTGTCTGAGGTAGCCTGTCCTGTTTTGAAGGCTTGAGAATGTGGGTGTTTACTACATTAAATACATGTGCCAACTTCATAACTATTGTCATGGTTTTGACTTTCTGGTTTTGGGACTCAGTTTTCCGGTCTGGATAAATGCTCTAGCTATATTTCCCATGTAGAAAGCCTGTTACATTTTGTGATTGATAACCATATTAGCATACTTATAGTTACTGTAGGCATTGTGAATACTGCACTGTTGATACAACAGTGTCCAGTCCTCCTCAAGTCCTTCACAGTTCCTGTTTCTGGGAAGACAAAGCTTGACAGAGGAAAATAATATTCATACACATTGCCATCACCATCATCAATTCACTATCTGCCTGTGAAATCAACTCAGACCCATCAACAAAATCTAAGAACTCAACATAAACCATCAACATAGAAATCAACACAAACACACAAACAAGGTCCAAGAAGTCAGCACAAATCATCAGTAAAGTCCCAGGACCTCCAAAACCCTCCTCTAGGACTTCTGTAAACATACAACCAAAAAATCCTCTTTCAGGGCTTCCAGTAAGGGTCCAGGGCTTCTGTACAAAGTATCACAAACAAAAATCAACACAGACAGAGCAGACAAATAGAGTGCCAGGATACCACAAGTTTTCTCCTTCTTGACTCTGCCACCACAAGAGTCCTCTACTCAGTTCTGCTGTCTCTAGCCTGGACCTCTCCCTATAGATGGTCATTAGCTCCTCTCCTTCCTGTTGCAGGAGTTCATGAGTTATAGGGTTCACAAGTTGTGAGATTCACATGTTCTGCTTCTTAACAGACTTGATAGGCTTGATACAAAAGAAACTTGAACTGAAATAAGGTGTTAATTCAACAGCTGAAACAAGGTGTGAATTACTTCTGTGCTTGCCCTTATAGTAGGCAACATTATTCTACTCATAATAGTAATCTCATACCAGCATTTTGAAACTTCAGCATAATACTTGAGGAAACACACAGATTTTCAATAGGCTCTACAATAATAAGTCTCATTCTTTAAATGCAGGCTAACAAATGCTATATACATTTTCAATGACAGCTGATCTTCTAGCATCATCTCTACCCTCACACCAAGTCCCCCTGGAGTAATAGTTTATTTTTCCAAGCACACCACATGGAAAGCAGAGGAAAGTATATGATCCTGTGACAACAAAGCCACATTGGAAGGGGCATCATCATAATCTTTTTGCATGACAAGGATAGCACTGATACTCATTCATCAGTAAATAATTATTATCTCCTCTCACATTTCTACACTGTTTGACAGTCTACAAAAACAATTTCATCACAATGACCATTTAAGGTAGGTAGCACAAGTATATATTCCAATTATGTATATCATCATCATCATTCTAGAGATGGATGGGACCTTTAAAGATCATCAAGTTCACCTCCCTTATTTTTCAAGTGAGAAAAATAAGTTTCAAAGAGGTTAGGACTTGGCCCAGTATCACACACCTAAGAAGTGGAAAGGAAAAGACCTGAACACAGACTTTCAAAAACCTTGTCAATGCTGTTTCTACTTATTGTTTTGCAAAACTTTCAGCTTCTCAACAGGACAGGTACCAATTTTCCAACCACAAGGACTGATATTAATATATTCCTTCATGTCTAGTAGTATGCTTTAGAAAGGTTTTTAATAGCATATTTTAGAGGAGGAAAGGCTTCAAAGAAAGCTAGATGAGAATACAAGCAAAGGCTAAGTAGGAGAAAAAGTGAATAAGGACTAGACTGTACTACCCTTAAAATTCCATTCAAATTTGCTGGTGGAGTCTCCCATTTGTAGCTTTTGGCACCACACCATCATTTCTTCTAATGTAAATCGCTTGTCACATATCCAGTCACAGGATCTCAGGATTCCACTAAAACTCAAGAATGCATGAAGACTATCATCCAGCCTCCAGACAGACTTACTCAAACCTCGGCACTCAATTTCCTTTTATGACAGTTAAATGGATAAAAAAGAAAAAAATTAAGTGCAATGAAGCCCTAACCTAAACAGTTGTCAGTAAACAATCTTTTTACCCATGTAGCAAATTTTCTATATAATACAGGGAAAAAGAGATTTACTAATATTGTGTACACAAGCAACTTGACCTGACCCATAGAAAGTCCAGAGTTTTGTAATTTTAACAGTGTTAGAAAAGCAGCCTTTATATTTGTTAATCTTTCTTATGACCATTGGCTGTTCATACTCTTCCATCTTAGTTTTGTTTCTCACCTCTGACTTTTTAGTCCTTTCATTAACAGCAATACATCCCATCTATGTAGGGCTTTAACATTGACAACAGTTTCACTGCAATAATTCCCCCAAGTATTCCAAAAGATACTCAAGGATGCAAGAAGTCAATAGCAACTAGGATCATGCAACATGTTACCTGTCCTTCCTCAAAAGAAAGAAAATGAATTAAATAGGAGGAATAATGCTGCTTTATAACTCAATTAATTCCAGAAATTAAAATATAGACATTGTTCTAAAATAATTTGTAAACAATCTGAAGGCACTGGTCTTAAAATCAAAAGACCTAGATTAGAATTCCAAATAATATTATTTAGCTATGTGACCCTGGTCCAGTTATTTTACCTTTTCTTAGATTCAATTTCCCCATTATTAAAGTGGGTATACTTAGGTGGCATAGTAGATACAGTACTGAGCCTAAACTCTGGAATACCTAAGTTCAAATCTTGCCTCAGACACTTATTAGCTGTGTGACCCTGGGCAAGACACTTACACTGTCTGCCTCAGTTTCCACAGCTGTAAAATGGAGACAGTAACAGCATCTACCTTGTAGGGTTGTTGTAAGGATCAAATCAGGTAATATTTGTAAAGCACTTAGCACAGCGCCTGTAACATAATATGACCTTTATAAATGCTTTTTTCATTCCCTTCCCTTACCCTACTAAGATCGCTGAACTGTCATAAGAAAAGCACTCTGTAAACTTTGAAATGCTATAAAATAAATAGTAATGTGAAAACAGCAGCAGAAGAGATAAATAAATTCCAGTCACCCATACTCTGCACTGTATCCTTTTCTCATATATAAAAAAAGGAATCAGTGTTACTTGAAATTTAAGTATCAAATTTCAAAAATATTGCACTCATTTCAAAGAAATACACTCTATAAAGGAAACAGCAGGAAGCAACAAACTTGTGAAGAGAAGTTGAAATAGTATGTTATGTTCCTTCAATCACTAATGAGCTGCCTCTTTGGAGCAACAAGAAGATGGAAAGCTTTGGCTTTTATTTCAATAACATATCATTACTTCTACAAATCCATGATCTCATCAAAGTGGGCTCCAACAAAACCCATCCATCCACATGTTCTCATGAGATGCAATTCTTGTCCATGTCCATCCACAAATCCTCCACAAATATTCCACCCAGTGTACTAAATGCCTTCGTTTTAGGTACTTTTAAAACCTCCAGGATGGAAGTATAGCGTTCAACCTGTTCAATTATTGTTAAAATAGCAATAATTACAGCTGACATTTAGACAACAATTTGTGATTTGCAAAATACCTCAGATGTGTTATTCCAATTGAGCATCAGCAAAAAAAACTTGTGAAGTTAAGTGCTATACTAACCCTACTTTACAAATAAGGAAACTGAAGCTCAGAGAGGCTAAGTGACCAGGCCAGAGTCACAAACATAGGCAGTAAATGGCAGAGGCCAATTTCTAACTCAGGTCTTCCTGACTCCCAGTCCAGCATTCTCTCTAATGCCACTCTCAATAATGGCTGTTGAACATATTTTTAGGATCATACAGTTCCCTGATAATACAATTTATGCCACTTCTCATGTGCAAATTAAGGAATGGGCAGAGTATTTTTCATCATGTACCTAAGGGCACATTTTATTAAATACTTGGTCATCTTCTCTTATGTTACCCCTGATAAGCATAAACAAAAGAGATGTATCAACATCTACTGAAGCGGATAAAGTGTCAAAATTGGAAAGTACTTGATAAGATCCACCAAACCAACCCCACAGACATTTTGACACTTAGTGTCTTCAAAATAAAAGGAGAAACAGCAAAAAACTGAAAATTAAAAAAAATTAATTCAGGAATCGAGAAAGTAACAACCAAAAACTTGATTACCCAGAAATCTTACACTTGTAACCCTCCAACTACATTTAAGACACTTGTAAAAGTCTTGGGCATGGCCAACGCTAAACGACATATATGAAAAAATGTCATTGATTATACCTCCAGAGAGAGGAAACAACTGATCACTGGCATGAGCACCCCTTCCAAATATGCTACTCGTATGTACTCATACCATCAACTACTTAGTGCAAAGGTTAAAATCAATACTAAATTGGGTTAAAAAAAATAAAAATGCAATACATTTCATGAGATTACAATAGCATTCACTTATTTCAACAAGTTCAACTCTTAAAGATAAAAAATAAATAAAAGCAAGGACATTGATATCAATTATCACCATTTCTTGTTTAACTAAAAAAAAGCTACAAGAAGACTGAAAAGCACCCTGGAACACCTCAAATAACAAGTTTAATCTCTTAGCCAAACACAGAGCAACAGCAGCCAGGGGCAATACTAGTTGATTAGGGTATCAACTTATTTGCAAGTAGTATTACCTCACAGAAGGAATAGAGGGGAAAATGACCCTGGCAAAGAAAGCATGAAATTTAACTAAGCCAGATCCCAAGAATGTCTATAGGTAAAACTGGAAGGAGAATAGCAAATGCATCAAAATGAAATAAACTTGCCAGTGTTTCTATATTTATTTAATCTCACCATCAATGTTAGTGAAACAACCACATTTTATTTAACATACAGGGTCCTCTTGCCCCATCCTCTCATTTTATGGATGAAGAAATTTCAAATGCTAAAGAAAATTTTTGAATTTTAAGTGGTAGGAATAGGTCATATTATTTGTTAAAGATTTAGCAATCTCATATAACACTATCTTTATGATAACACCTTCAACATTCTAATAAGATAAATAGATCCATTCCCACACTCACTATCAATGAGAAACAGTGGGTGCCTTTATCCAAACTAGAGCATTAAATCCCATGTATTCCACAAATTACAAACCCCATATTATGATCTAGATGAGAGGAAAGAAGTGTTATGCGGCAGTCAAATACAGGTATCTATGTAATAAATGAGTGGTGACAGAATACAGAAAAATATAAACTTTCTCATTTTTTGCCAAAATTTAGCTCTTAACAGTTAATCAGTGTTTTACTGTGTCAAAGTCTTCTGTGCCAGATATGCATCATAATTCATAAACATCAGTGGTTCTTCACTAAATAGGGTCTGGTTTTTTTCCCCCAGCACAAAAATGCAATATGCAAATTTTTGCATACACATACACACATACACAAAATACATAGAGTTCCACTAAACAGACAATTAGTTACCTTTATCTTTGTCTGTTGAGATACTAGAAGTTCATTTTTTTAAAAACACAATTTTTTGGTCCAATAAATAGAAAGATGTGTGTGTGTGTTTTATATAGTGATAGCTACCAGTAAAGCGATCTACCATAGCAAAAACATTTTCCCAAAAACAATTAAATTTGATGAGTATAAGAATCTGATTTGACTCTTTTGCAATTTTTATGTTTCTGGGAAATTCAAAAATTCTTGTTATTTTATATCCAACTGGCTTAATGCATGCAAACGTCTGAAGATCCTGTGACTCTTTTAATATGTATTTATTTATATATGCCCTTTTCACTGGTTAGGGTAGATAGTATAATTTGACAAAACTAAATAGAGTTTTCCTTCCAGGTTATCAGGATAATTATTACCATAGTAGAAATTTATCATGAATCTCACCTATGCCACATTTTACCTATGTGACCTTGGGAAAATCACTTCTCTCCTGGTGTCCATCTCTTTATTTATAAAAATGAGACAGTTGGACTAGATCACTTTAAAGGATCTTTAGAGCATTAAATTTGTTTTCTTGGTCAACACTGGAAGACCTGAGAGGGAAAACTGATTTTATTCAAAACTACCAAATTCAATGCTACAAAATTCTGACTATAGATATTTCCATTTTTGTCACGCAAAAAAATTCTTAAATTTTCAGGGAAAAAATTGTCATGTGATTAAGGTTTTTTTTTAAGATCATCATCTGATATTTTTCTTTAGGATTTCTTATGAGGACTCAAGAAAATATATGCTAGTATAGACATGAAAGAACATTTCCAAAAGGTTAACTCTTACTAAGAGTTTTCAACATCTGTGACCCTTATTAAGGAGAACCTATGTGATGACTGTCTGACTCTGCACTGTTCAAAACCTAAAGCTGGAAACACAGAGGTGTGCTGAAAAATTCTTACCAAGCTGCAAAGATGAAATATGCCACCCACTGTAAGGACATTCAATTGTATTTCCATGATCATGAAAATCTTTAACCTCCAGTTATTTTGTAGAACTCATCCCACAATAGCATAGGTGTATTTTCCTAATTAAATATAAGTTAATCATTCAACTATCCTCAAACCAAATACTGAAATATCAGCCACCTTTCAGACATACTGTTTAAATATTAATCAAGCCAATAAAAAGCCAACATACATTCCTTCATATCTACTTCTTTTGCCTGAGCAGCATTTTTCCAGACCTGTAATGAAGGAGGAGAGGTACCAAAACCAATATCCAGCTTTAATGGATTTTCATATTATTCATATCCTGTGCAAGAATACATCAGGAATCAATAACCTAGACATTTCACCTTCTCAACTGCAGGTGCTTCTAGCTCTAAAAAGAGAAAACTCCACTTGGAGTAGAGGGCAAAACCTGCTGAGGAAAAATCATGATGAGCTGGAACTTACATACTGATTGAGGATAAGGAATGTTGATTTTTAAAAATTCAAATTTATATTAGAAATGAGTTCAATAAAAAAGTGTGAAATGAAAATCTTAAAGCAGAAGTAAACCATCTCCTTAAAAAAAATGTACCAACCATTTACAAAATATAACTATATATGATTCCTGAGACATGAACTTGATACTCTTCTCTCACTTTTTACTTATGAATAAAAGCCAATATTTTAATTTAAAAATAAATCCCAAACATATTTAACCACCACCATCCTCAGAACAGAAGGTGTTTGTACACATCACAGGATGATAAACAATTGTTTGCAATGAAAACAAGAACACTTGTTACTATGTGCTACTAAAGAAAGCCAACTATCACACTCACACACACACACCATGCATACTTAAAAGGATCAGTACAATTCATGCTCAATATTCCAGTGAACCAGCTAGCAGAAACCATTGAATTCATTGCTACTGCTACCAAACATTTCCCAACACTGTAACCATTGTCTAAGCAACTCAGCTATTTCTGACTCTTCAAAATGTCATTCACAGCAAAGCTAAAAACTTCTTGTTGGTTCTACTCTAACGTCTATTCTTTTATTCTAATAACTGGAATAAAAATAATTGAAGCAAGGCTATGATAGAAAAATGACCTATTTGGATTTCCTTGCAATTTTAGTCATTTTGTTGTCTAGGTCGAGTTATTTTTAAATTGCTTTCTGAAGTCTCCCAGGGAGCAAAGCAATTACTTTTATTTTTAAGAATCACAAATACAGAAATAGGAGAATCAACCTTGCTAAATGGTTAGAGTCAAGATAACCTGAGATCAAGGTCAGTTTTGACATTAAAGACTGAGTGACTCTGAATAAGTCACTTAACCTCTCAGAGTCTTAAGGAGTTGGCAACTCAGTCATGCTATAAAATGAGACCAGTTGCTGATCTATATCAATGAAGAGTTTCTTACATGAAGAAAACCAGAGATCCAGACCAAAAAAAAAAAATCAAAAGATAGTTTTAAGCACTTCCCCCAAACATCACCCCAAGATATATGGTTTTATATATACCCAGGTGGTACCATAGATAGAGCACTAAATTTGGAGTCAGAAAGACCAGAGTTCAAATACAGTCAAAAAAATTACTAGCTGTCTGATCCTAGAAAAATCACTTAAACTGTCTGCCTCAGTTCCCTCATATGTAAAATGAGGGAAATGATACCTACCCAGGGGTTTCTGTGAGGATAAAATTAAATAATATTTATAAAAGAACTTTCACCTGTTTAAATAAATTTGCTAGTATTAGTAATAGCAATAACAAGTTCACATAGTGCCTTATAGTTATAAAGTATTTTAACATATCCTGTCTTCTATGTTTTCAATGATCATGCAAGTATTATTCCATTTTTACAGACGAAGAAACAAAGGAAGAAAGACTATATGACTTAGCCTATGCAGTATACCCAATAAACGTCAGAGTTGGGACTTAAACACAATCTGTCTTTCCAGTAGAGTCACCATGCTTCTGATAAACTAAAGAAGGATAGAAGAAGGAATGTTAGATCACTAAGGACTTGAAAACAGCAGACTCTGTCATAATTTATGTGTATGATTGTATGCATGCATGTATGCATGTAGGCAGACTTTTAATGAGCCTCCCCACTATCAACAGTCTAAATATGCCCGAAGAGCAGGGAATATAATTGTTTCATCATTCTGCCAAATATGGAAACATCTTTCATAAAAGACAACATAAAATAAAAAGCATTAGGTCACACTTTTTTTTATAAACACAACCATAACCTTTCAAAAGCACATGGTACAAATTACAAAAGCAAAGAAAAAATGCTGGAAGGGCAAAAATTATTTTTGTCTGGGTAATAATTTTTGGAAGTGCTTTTATGGACAATGAATAGTATAGCTAAAGATCATCAAGAGTATATGAAATAAACAAATTGGTCACTAAGTTATAACCTCTCAAATTATCATTTAAATGTCTGTTACCATGCCCAAAAAAATTGTCTTTCAATTTAAGATTCAAATATAAAGAGTTTGGTCTAATTTTCTGGTTTCTAGGTTAACAAGTATTTATAGAAAAATTCATCTTGGGAAAAGGAGAAAGTCTGAACCAGGCACTTTGAATAAATGGTGATGTCTACTAAAATATAGTATTTTACTGACTGTGTGTTTAATATTAAGGGATATTTTAGGAAAGAATTACCTCAATTAAAATTATTTTTAAAAGTGAAAAAGGGGTCTAGCAGAAATTAAGCTTAAACTAATATCTTCTGCCATATTTCATCATCATCATTATCAATAATCATCATAATAGCCAACATTTATATTCAACTTACTATGTGCCAGGCACTGTGCTAAGTAATTTGCAATTATCTCATTTGATCCTTACAACAACCCTGGGAGGCAGATGTTATAATTATCTCTACTTAACAGATAAGGCAACTGAGGCATAAGGGGATTAAGTGAGTTGCTGAGGGTTACAAAGTATGAGGTCAGATTTTAATTCAGATCTTCCTGAATCCAGCCACCTAGCTGCCTCAATAAACAAATTTAATAATTAATTCAAGGTGGATACATGATCTTATTATTAAAGACCATAGCATTTTTTTCTATCAAGTAGAAGAGAAGCAGATGATAAAATCTTTCACAGTTGTGGATAGGAGTTATTAAGCAAACAGGGAGGGAGGTATAAGAAAGATTAAAGAGATAATTTTGATTATATGAAATTGAAAAGCATCTATACATACAAAATCTATGTTAAGAAGAAAAGTGGTTGAAGGGAGTTGGGCAATTGTATCAAACAAATAGTTCATATTTATATCAAATTTCTCAGATAAATTCTCAGACTTGGTTATCTAAGATCTAAGGACAACATCATATAAGACCAAAAGTCATTCCCCAATAGATAAGTAGTCAAAGCATATGAACAAATGTTTCTAGAAAGAACTGACAAACTATCACCAGTCACAGGAAAGAATGCTCACCTTATACCTTAGCAAAATTATCAAAGATGATAAAAGATGTGACTAATCCACGTTGGAAGGGATGTGGGAAGATAAGCACTTTAAAGAAATGTTGATGAAACTCTGAATCAGTACAATCATTTTGGAAACTAATTTGGAATTATGCAAATAAAATTACTAAAATGTCTATACCACTTGTTCCAGGGATTCCACTACTAAGCATATATCCCAAAAGTAGAATTCATTCTCTCCCCACTCCCAAGCTTCAAGTCTGGATTATTGCAATAGTCTGCTTATTGGTCTGTCTGCCACAAGCCTTCCCATTCCAGTCTATTCTCCACTCACCTGTCAGTAATAATTCTTGACACAGGTCTGTTGAGTTGCATAAATATCAAAGAACAGTACTTCTGTTCACAGGTGATATTACCTCATGGGGCTTATATCTGGCAGTTTCCAATCTTTGTTCAAGAATTCACCAAAAAAAAAAAAATCAATAGGATGGACAGATGTATTGCAATTAGTATATGAGATATTAGCCACAGCAAAAATCTCAATAGTATTCTAAAGCACATTAGAAACAACATATATAATAAGCACTACTGGCAGCTGGGCTGATATGTGCACCCTGGTTGACACGTGCACCCTGGTTGACACTTCAAGAAATGACAGGAGCCTATAGAACCTTAGTATTCAAAAGGTCCTTAGACATAGGCAACGTTAGACTTCTAAGTAGAAAGGAGGACTAACAGCTGTACAAACATATGGCACTTCAGAAGACTTGGTTTTCAATAACATTTTTATTTAACTCTAGAACATATATAAGATTCCCAATTGACAGAATTAAGGATTACAAGCTGAACATAGGTATAAGCATTGGCAGTTTATAGGCCCTCTTCCCATACTGCCCTCAGAAGTCTGCTGTAATCCTCACCTGGTATGACCCTTTCCCCATTATCTTAAATATCAGTTGAATATAACTTGAGCCGCTATCTCCTTTTTCCAAAAAGCTCTCAGATATGCCCACTTGGTTGGAATTTAAATGAATATTTGTAGAGATTGATTATGTGGCTATTCTGAACACATAAAAAACCCAAAATTACTCTAAAAATCTGGAAGGACTACATACATTTCTCCTAATTGTTTATAAAGCAATGGATGTGCATTTTTACCAATTTCTCTTTTGAAGAGGTATTTTTAATTGATAGGGGCAGTAATTAAGGGGAAAATACACTTAATTCCTTTCTTCCACTATCCTAATTTTTATGCTTCTGTTTGAACTAAATTTTTCCCAAAAAATTAATCTATTTTCTCAAATTTCTCAAGAAGTTTATTAGTTTTCTACATAGAATCCACATATTAATTCACATTTCAGAAATTATCACAACTAGAAGCATGTTAAGAACAAATATAATTTGCATGTGTTGGCCCATAAGCATTCTCTTTTAGAACAACCAAAAAAAATAATTCATCTAAGAAAGAGAAACCATCACAATTTCTGTGAATATAATAATTTCAAACACAAAGAACAATAAACTACAGCTATAACATTAACTTAATAAGCACTTTAAGGTTTATGAAGTGGCATATACATTCATATGGATGAACATGTATACATAAAATTCCATTTGAACCTAACAACAACTGTATCAAGTAGGTACTATTATCCACATTTTACGGATGAGGAAATCTCCTTTACACATACCCTTGAACCTATTCCACCTCATCTTTTAAAGCATACCCACTCTCATTAATCTTTAATCTCTCTTTATCTATTGCTTCCCTACTGCCTACAAGTATACCTATGCCTACCCCATCCTCTTAAAAAAAATCCTCTTCTTTAATCTGAACATAACCAACCATTACTTATCATCCTGTATCTCTCCCTTTAACTGCTAAACTCCCTAAAGAAAACCATCAATAATGAATATCTCGCCTCTCCTGTAACTCTTGTAAAGCTTTTGCAATCTATCTTCTAATCTCATCATTCCAACCTCAATTTAAACTGCTCTCTCCAAAAGATGCTAATGATCTTTTTGGTATCAATTCTGATGACCTTTACTCAATCACCATCTTTCTTGACTTCTCTGCTGCTGATACCTTTTATCCTGGACACTTTCCCTCTCTAAATTTTCATGACACTGTTCTGTCCTACTGGTCATCCTATGTGTCTGACTTGCCCCTGGTTGTACAGCTAATTAGTAGCTAAGTCATAATTGAAACTTAGGTCTTAAATAACTCCTTAATAGGAAATATTAGCCACAATGTAGTTTTCTCTCCAAATCATGCAAGAGAAAATAATGCATATACTACCTCTTTCCAAACATACTTCCTGCTAAATTCCTGTCTTACTATATATGGTACTATATAAGCAAAAAGTTCTGTCTTATCTCTGTTTTATTCAGCTTTAACACAATTTTTCAATAAATTCTTGCATACTGTAAACTATTTTCAGTGATGCACAGGAACAATGGCAGACAATTCTAAACATCAGGTGAGCTTTTTTTTTAAAGTAAGTGACTTTCATATGTTTTTCTCTAACAAATTTACCTTCCTGTGAATTTGTGTCTTGTGATAACACTAAAAATTATTTTTCATTCTTTAATTCTACATTAATGAAGAAACTGTCTAATAATGCCTGAATATATGGAGAAAGTGAGTTAAAATTTAAAATTTTTTGTCAATAATACACAAAATGGCCAGTGTAAACAAAGATTAATGACAACTTTGCTATATTAGTACTCTCATCACTTTATCTGTCCCCCTCATCTCATTTTCAATTTATTTCTTCCCACATATTCTTGGCAGCTATTCATTTCCTTTGAAGGTCCTTGAAGATAGCTCTCGCCATATACTTCCTTCTGGGGAGGAATAACACACGGGCAAAATGGAGTTTATCTTATTCCATAATTTACACTTAAACCACAAATCACTTTATAATAACCACAGACTTACAAAGTTCTCAGAGAAGTGTAACATTAAGGTTGTATAAATATCTATCATTAGCTATAAAACCAGATCTGCAGAGGACCAAAAGAAAGGCTCAGCAAACTAGCTGAATGAGCAAATGCATTTTGACTTATAGTCAAAAAAAAATCTGCATCATAGGCTTACACAGTCACATCTTTACTATTATGTGTGATATCATAATACATGCTAAAAAAAATTTCTTGGTTTGACAGACTGTAAACACTGGCTACCACTTTCCCTTCCCCAGTGGGACAACAGCCATCAGAAAAGAGATAAGCCTTAAGAGACTCCCTTCACCCATTTCCCCCTCCCCTTCCTTTCATACAGTTAAATCAGATCTCCCCTAGCCCCTTAGCAAACAAGTAGCAAGTGAATACTCTCTTAAACTTATCACTTCCCAGTTACCCAGTCATCTGATGGGGGTTTCCTTACAGCTGTGGGTAGATCAGGGTTTAAGAGAATGGCTCCAGTGGTGACTCATTCTTGACTACACTTTCCTCCCCCCAAATCAAGGCCAATAGTGAGTCATCTTTGAATACTCCTTTATCCACACCAACTAAGTAAGTCCTCTCCATTCTTCACAAATCTGCACCGTCTTTTCTTTCCCACTGCCTCTACTCCTATCTAACTCTCTCAAAACCTCATGTCTATACTGGCTAACACCAATTAACTATCTCCGTCTCTCCTATCTCTCCCTTCTCTAATATATCTACCACAGATGAATAATGAATCCTCCTAACATGTTTTGCACCATTCACCTCCCTAATCAAAAACTTGCAATGGCTCCTACAGAAAGTTCAAACTCCTTTCCCTATGTGATTCAAGACCCTCCATAATCTGATCCCCATTCTCTTCTGCACTCACTGGTATAAACTGTGACCAAATTATCATCTTTATGACCATGACTGCTGCTACCTGGAATGTTAATTGTCTTCTTGTGACCCTCCACCTAACACCTATGAGTCCTTCAAGGACCATCATAAGTCCTACCATCTCTATTAAGTTATTTCCCACCATTCCAATCCTTCTCTGAAACTTACCATGTTTAATTATGTGTCATTTATTTGACACTGAACATATGCTCTCTTGTATTGCTTCTTCTCTTTTTAAATATGTGTCCTACCTCACACCATCCCCACCCCCATCTCTGTAGGTCTCTTAAAGGAAAAGATTGCTTTAGAAACTCTGTACCTCTAGGATTTGGCACAATATTTCTCATATATTCAATGTTGTCTAAAATGATCGCTGACTTTAATAGCAAGTGACAGAACCAAGTCCATGAAGTCAGGATCAGTCCAGTACTACAGGCCCAAAACCAAGAGGAAGTTAAATGGGTATATCCATCCATTTGGTCTCCTGAGATACATCCGAAGGTCAAGAACCATGTCTCCCTTGCATATATGTCCAGCGCCCTCTACATAGTAGGAGTGCAACAAATGTTTGTTGATGAAAGCAAACAGGAGAAAACAAGCAAACAGAATATTTTCCATATTCCCACTGCATTTCTGCTAGGGCAAGAAATTGCTGGATACAACCGAATATCCTTTACTTAAGCACTACTCGAATACCTTAACATACCATAGAAGTGATCTTGGGTTCTGCAGGAATGTGAGCAGAATGCAAACTCCAGCAAGTTCTATCAAGCTAGAAAGTCTTTGAGTACAGGCCAGGTTAAATATCATAATATGATCAGACTTAGAGCTGACATGTAAGGGACCTTAGACATCTAGTCCATCCCCCTGGCTGACATTCAGAGCAGATAAGTGACCTGCCTAAGGTTACATACTCTAGTAAGCACTAGATACAGGATTTGAACCCAGGTTTTCAGACTTCAGAGCCAGGGCTCTTTCCATTGTATACCTCATTAGGACTGTCTTTAGAGAACCAGCTTAGCTATATTTAGAGTAAAGGTTCTTAAAGTGTGCACCAGGAATGTATTTGATTTTTTTTAAAGTTATATTCTGATAACCATCTTTAAATAGAATTGACTTCCTTTGTAATCCAAGGTATTTTATGCATTTAGAAAGGTGAATTATAAGATGGGGTCCATAGGCTTCACAAGAGTTCCCATGGAGTACATACATATACACCCAGAGCCCCTGGTTTAGAGCATCTGATCACTATGGTACCTCTTAGAGATGCAGATTGCAATCTCCATCAGGGGAAGAAGCATAGAGACTAACTGACTGAATTCCATTGAATTATTGGCATATGATAAACTCAGCGTTCAGACATCAATGATTCTTAGTCACAGAAGTAGAAGGAAGTTCAGGGGCAATCTAATCCAATATCCACATTTTGCAGATGAGAAAACCAAAGCTCAGAGAAACTGACTAGCTCAAGGTCAGTGAGTAGCAGGAAGAAATTGTTTCACTTTTGTCTTTGTATTCCCAACTCTTAGGACAGTGCCTAATACAGAGTCAGTATTTAATAAACACTTATTGACTGATTAATTATAGCTGATCTATAGCCAGTACTTAAAGCTGAAATAATAGTTTCATCAGGGATTTGCTTCAATAGAAGTAATTAGGACATGCATTATGTTATTCTGCTGAGAACCATGTTTTTTTCTTACAAAATTCTTTAAAATTCTTGTATTAATTCTTTATTATGATGTTTTTTTTAATTTAAAAAATCTTAAATATTTGGAATTTTTTTAAAGTTATGAAAGTACTCCAAACCAGATGGGAAAATTTATCGTATGTCATCCTGGAAACATGAAAGTTACTTTCTGCAAACCCAGATATTCAGTTACTATGTAGAGACAGACCCGACTTAGTTCTGCTACTCAACAATATCATGAAGGCCAACACATACTGACAGAAGAAAAAAGAAGGAGTAGCCTTGACTGACATATTTTTAAGAAAAATGAAGAAAATAAGGAGAAGAATGGGAGATGAGCAAAGAAGCACTAAAACTTACTTCTCAACTATTAAATAAAAAGTTAAAGAAAACTTAGAAGACTTACGGAAATTATTCAGGCTTCTGAAATAGAATCTAATCAGAATTTTGCACTGCAATGGCTACACTTCACATATTGCAAAACAAACTATAATCCATCTGTCAACTTGGCCATTCTATTAAAGAGCTCCTACAAAGAGTAATTATGATTATAACAAAAAAAACATATTTTCTTACCAATCACAAAGATGTACAATAACAGTACATTAACCATTCAAAATCCTGAGCACTTTAATGAATCTTTAAAAAAGAACACTAACATCTCTCACCTTTCAGCTTTTAAAAATTTTGTTTCACAGTCTGTTACTTGCCCTTCAGTGTTATTAGTTCTGAGTGTTAAAACTTTATTAATTCTCATCCATACTCATCCCCCAAAAAATGTACTATGAGGTTCAGGGCAAAGAGTTCTTTTCATTAGTAGCTTTGCTTTGTAAAGCAAACATTTGTACAAGCCCCAACAGTATTTGATTTCTAATAGAAGAATGACATTAATGGGTATTCTTCAGAACTTTGGGGCAACAGTATGGCTAATGCCATGTTTCTATTGCCAAAATTTAAATGTCAGAGATCAATTTCAAAAGCAACATAAATTGTGTTAGATATTATCTAAAAGCTTAACAAATGCTGGTCTTTGAAAGAGGAAGGAAATCTGTTAACCTCAAACTGCATTTATCTATCCATGGACACTTCCCCCACCACCACAAAACTTAAAAAAAAATCTTATAAGACAGATTCAAAGCTCAAGAGCTCAGACATGTTAATAAAATACCATATCAATCAAACAGCTGCAAAACATTTACCAATGAGTAGTGTGTTATTTTCCCCTACTAAACTTTTACAACTGTGCAAACAATGAGATGCATGGCATGATAATCTTACACTTCTTTTTTTTAAAAAAATGATATAAAGAGAAATCGGACATAATGGTGTTCTGCAACTCTCCAAGACTAAGTTGCTGAGAAGACCCACCTGCAACAGTAGAGGAAGAATCTTGATCCAGGAATTCCCAAAACTAATGTAAAACATAAGTCTAGTTCCTATCCCTATTGAGTAAAATAGTCTTTTAACACATTTTAGAAAAAAGTAGGGAAGAAATTATAGTTCTTATATGGTTATATTGTGATTTGAGGGATTTTTTTTCTTCATTATAAGTTTAATATCAATAAAAATCATTTCTAATATAAAGATGAAAGACCTCATCTCCCCCTTTAGTGCTGTGTATAGTTTAGTTTGTAGCAGCCATTAATATGTTGTCTCGAGTAGGCTATGAACTCCTAGAGCACAGGGTTTGTCTTTTGACATTCATTGTAACCCCAGCTCTTAGCACAATGGCTCTTAGTAGTTTAGAGGGAGTTTTAAAATGTTGACTGACTGACCTCAGCTAGAATTCTACTGCATCTAAGCTTTGATTGAATTCTTCCTGTTCTTTGTCTACCACCTCCAATTCAAATAGAAGCTACAACTAGGTACAATTTCACAAAATCCTAAAGAAAGAAATATTGCTAGAATTATAATTTCTAATAAAAATTCTCCATCGAAAGATTCGATGTTTTAGAAGACATATCTTCAAAAAAAAAAGAAGACATCTTAATGTTCAAGGTAAAATCCAGTGTAAATGCCATCTTAAATACACACAGACATTCTAAACAATAAGAAGATGACTTTCTTGATACATTCTTAAGAAATGTAGTTTGTTTGGAATAATGTCTCATCACACTAAAGAAAAGGGAAATCTAACTCCTAAGCAAGGCGGTCAGATACCATATGGAAATGGTTCCAGGAAAGTAAGTAGTTGAGAAGGCTTCATGGAAGACCTTTTTTAGCAAGTAAATTATTTAAGTTTTTAAAGTAACACTCCAATAAAGGTAGTTATAATCAATTTTGGGGCTGTCTGCCCAACAAAACATCTTTTGAACTCTTCTAGAAGCCAGTGTCTCTGTATTTGTAGCAAGCATTTCTGACAGAGAAGACACGGACTCAAGGGGCAAATCTGCTTGTGATTAACCCATCACCCAATCAAGAGGGACCAAAGCACTCAAAACCCGCCCCCTCCCCCATCTCCAGAAGGAGGAGGGGGGAAAAAGGTTTTTCAATTCAACCCAATTCATAAACATTTGAAAAAACCCATCTTTCAAAAAGAGAAACATAGTCCTGAAAGAAATCTATGACATTCTTTAATATATACAAGAATTAGACTCTACACACACATAAAGTCCACATTTCACTCTCTCTGCCTCCAGGGCCTGGAAGAAGTGGGAGGCCTGGGGCTGGATTTCAACTGTTTGCAGTAACTATTGCCCAGGAAAGAGTAATCAAAGTGAAAGCTTTCATGTCAGAACTTAATTTAGGACTTTTCCTCCTCTTTTTTTTTTAATCCCAATTTAGCTTTGTGGCACTCTAGAAATTAGTTGAAAGAACCTGAGCACGAGGTGAAACACATCTTTCCACAACAATCTCAGTAATTTAGGGGCGCGCGCGCGAGCGCGTGCACACACATACATACACATACATACACATACACACACACACAAACACGCACACAGAGCCATGTTGCACACCGCAGCTTGCGGCATATACTATTGTGGCTATGTGTAATCAGGCCTGCAGAAGGAAAAATCAGAGACTCACACTCAGCCCTCCACCTCCGCCCTTTAAAGAGAGGTGGGGGTGGGGTGGATGGAAAGGAGTAATCCTAACTTTCTTCCTACAAAGAAACTGAACAGCTGGGGAAAGAGGGGTGCCCCCCCCCCTACATATGCACACACATACACACACCGCAAGGAAATGACAAAGAGTTTAGCCTTAAACTTCAGAAGCTCTCAGCTTTCCCCCCCTTCAACCGCCCCCCCCAATACACAAGCGGAAAAAAAAACCGCCCAGCTGGATGGTAAGAGTGCAACAGCAGCAGCCGCAGCCATATTCGGTTAAGGCTCTCCAAAGCCCGACTCCTCTCCGAGGCAGGCACACACGCACACACACGCACAAATACACACACATATACACACACACACTCCCTGCCCCCAGGCCGGGACAACCCAACAGAACTTGAAACTTTCCAGTCTGTCAGGCAACTCCGGGGAGTCGAGGAGGAGGAGGTGGGGAAACAGAAGGAGAGAGATATAGGTAGGAGCGACTCCAGCCTCTCCACTCCTCCTCTCGGGCTTCCCCGGCTGCCCCATCCTCTTCTCCCAGACCCTGCACTTTCCCTGCCTCTCCTCGGTTTCCCCCCTCCTTCCCCTTTCCAGGAAGCGCCATATTGATCCCGGGCGCCCTCTCCTGCGTCTTCCTCCTCCTCCTCCTCCTCCTCCTCCCCCTACCCCTCCTCCTCCCCCTCCTCACCCTCCTCCTCCTCCCCTTTCTTCCTTTCTCTCCCTCCTCTCCACTCCTCCCGCTCCACTCACACACCCAGCCCTCGGCGAGCCTCCCTCCTTCCCCGCCGCCCGCCCCAGCCTCACCTTGGCGATGGCCTTCTTGTAACGAGTCACCGCTTGTTCGATGAGGCTGGAAACTTTCATATTCCCATCTCCACAAGGCACGACCACCCGGGTCCGGCCGAAACACACGGTCACTTTCATGCTGCCGCTATCGCAAGCCGCCGCCGCCGTCCCTCTGCTCCTGTCTCCGGGGCCCCCTCCCTCCTCCCTAAACCCCCTCCCCAAAGCGACACCCGGGCTGGAGGAGGAGGAAGAGGAAAAGGAGGAGGAGGCGATGTAACGTCGCCGCCCAGAGCAGTGTTGTGGCACACAGTTGCACGGTGTGTGTGTGCTTGTGTGTGTGTGTCTTCGTGTAAGCGTGTGTGTGAGTGAGAGAGAGAGAGAGAGAGAGAGAGAGAGAGAGAGAGAGAGAGCGCTGCGGGGCTGAGCCCGAGGGAGAGGAGGGGTCGGGTGAGATTGGGTGGGGGTGGGGGAGGCTGCACAACAGGCGCTTCCTGAGCTCAGCAGGGAGAGCCGGCGAGCGCGCTAGAGGAGCGGAGCCGCGGCCGGCGCGGGCGGCCCCTAGACTGGCATGCTCCGCGCCGCCGCCGGCTGCCTCTCCCACTCGCTGGCTCCCCAGCCCCGGGAGGCTCGCTCTCCCTGCCTCTAGCCACCTGTTCGGTGTCTCCTGCGCTCTCCTTCTAGGCGGCGGCGGCGGCTGCTCCTTACTGCTGCTCGCACCCACTGCTGCTCTTCGAGGAGGGAGGGAATGGAGAATGGGGGGAGGAGGAGGAGAAGGAGGAGGAGGGACGAGAGGCACAAAACACTCGCTCACATGCAGAATGGGAGAGACCAGAGCCGCTGACTCCCCGCCATGGAGAAAGAGTGCATTGCCTCGGCCCCTATTAGGTTGAGTTCCCGCTCCCCTCCAGCACCCCTTCGGTGCAGGAGGAGGGTGGATGGGAGTGGATGGAGTGCTTGGGCAATTGTAAACTGCTTTTCCCTTTTTTCCCCTTTAACCTTCTCTCCTCTGCAGAATTAGGAGGTGGGAGGGAACCACAGTTGCACCTAGGAAACAGAGGTACCGACTATGGATCTAACTAGAAGGGTTACAGGTCCAAGTTTCCTGGAGCCTGACTCCGAGACGACCCCTCTTTTAGCCAGCACTCCAGCCCGACTCACCTTTCTCTCTCCTCTCCCAGGGATTTTCGAAGCTCTGCTCTGTGATCCCTAGGGGCTTTTTCTCTCCCTGGTTGCCCAGGCCACCCAGTCCTAGCTTGAAATCCACCCTCAACATTTCTTTATTTTGTCACTTTTAAACCCCTTCCAGGAACCAGAATTTTTCATGATGAAATGTCCTGTGTCTCTTTAAGAGTGTGTGTGTGTGTGTGTGTGTGTGTGTGTGTGTACATGTGTACACATACATATATAGTGTGTTCTGGAAGAGAGAATGTTTTTAAAACAAGTTCTCGCCAGTGATTCAGCGCAAAGATGCTTAACTACTTTGCACAGATCTCTCTTCCCCACTCTGGGGTCCTTTCCTCAACACCCAGAACCACTGGCTTCCTGGGTAGTCATATCTGTAAGTCTTTCAGCCGCAATCCTGCCACTTCAGTGCAAGGCCCTAGCCTAGCAGAAGAGCAAAAACCAATCTTCTATGATTCCCGTTGAGGGAAGCATTGGAAGCTTCTATCCTGCCCAAGTCTTTTCCTGAGGTTACTATTTAACTTAAAAGTTTCCATTGACCCTGCCTTGACCCCTTTCCCCAACTTCAATACATAAGATAGTCAACTTCAACAATTCCAATGCTTTTTTTTTAACTGCAATATAAACAATCCAAGTACAAATCTATGAACCAAAGAATGTACTTGAAGTGCCTTTAGGGAGAAGATGTGCAAAGCCATCCAAATGCTCTGCTAAACCTTCTCATAGCCACTTAAAAGTCTGGAAGAGACAAGAGCTAATGTAATATGTTACTCAGTGATATTGAGACTTTTTAAAGAGCATGGAACACATTCAAGAATATATGGAAACATTGTATAACGCTCATCTTTCAGGCTTAGATAAGGGCTAGGATTTCTTAATAAAGAGTATTTTGTTTAAGGAAAGGCAAATATGCCAGAGGAGTTTTTTTTGTCTGTCAGAAGTTATTATAATTTCATTTTAGCCATTTGTTACTGGGAAGTGTCCAGGGAATTCTCATTTCCATGAAGCTATTGCATGAAAACAAGAATATTCAATATGAATATAAAAATAATTTTGCAACTTCAGGACATTACATCTAATTTTACCACTCTTTACCAACATACTCATTTATCTTCCATACCAACTTCTAGAGATACAGTATCGTGGTTTCATATAGACATTACCAGAGAGGTGAAATAACTGGCTCAAGGTCACAAAGAGAGCTAGAGGCAGAGACGGAAATAGAATCCAGGTTTCCTGCCATCTAGACACGGAAAAAGTTCATTTACATTACTCTCTTATTTGTCTACAACATTAAACATCTCTAACAATGGAGTTTTGTTTTTTTTAATGCATTGGACATGACATAGACCTTACAAAGAAAATGTTCTCCTACAGCTGATTTGTTGAGGTTGACAGGTAGAACTCACTATGTATTACCAAGCGCCAATGCACCTGCAGTGGGAATAACCTAATAAACTAGGTGTAGTGCAAAATTTGAGAGACAAACCATAGTTCGTGATTGCTTATCATTGTTATACCCTTCATTTTGTTTTGTTTTATTCTTCAGTAAGTTTGGGGGAAATATCCCACTTCAGATTTAAGTTCTTTCACCAAACGTTATTTCAGGCTTGACTAACAAAGATACTTCATAAAATAAAGGTAACCCTGGATTTTCAAAGGCTAGACCAGCAGAAAACAAGCTCTGGCATATCCTACCAAGCTGGAAAGGTTTCTAGCATTGGCCTGGTGACAGACTAAAGGTTTGTTGTCTCAGAACCAGCCTAGCTAAGTTCAGAGAGGTTCATCAACAAAAGGTTAGCCACTAGATGATCTTTTAAAGTCACAGGACATCATGAAGACCACACAGAAAAACAACAGATATTAGGGGATGGAACACAAACACTGTTGAAATCTTGTATTCTTGATACATTAAATTAAACTAATAAAGTAGAACCACATTCTAGATAGTTTAAGCACTATTAGCTTGATGGATTGAATGTTAGTGATCATCTAGTCAGCACCCTTTTATACAGAAGGAAACTGAGAAGCAAGGAAATTGAGCAATTTGCCCAAAATTAGAAACCAGATTTCCTATTCCCATTCTAGTACCCCTCCTAATAAACAACAAAAACAACAGCAAAAAAAAAAAAAAACCACACACACACATACACACAAAACCCAAACTCTATGGATGGCAGGACCCCAGTGGCTATCTAGTCTACTCAAAAATTTGTTCTGCAGTATCATAAATAAAAGATCATCTGTGTGCTGTTTTAAAACTTTCAAGGAGGAGGAACCAATGACCTCCCAAATTACCAGATCACTGATTTCACAGAACAGGAAGAGTCTACAGAGATCATCTAGTCCATGGCCATTCATGATGAGCTAGGCTGTGCCATCTAATTCATTTTACAGAGCCCCAGAGAAGGAAAGGTATTTGCCTAAGGTCACACAATAGCCTGCCCCATCCAACCTTCAGAAAATTTTTCATTATATTAAATCAACATTTGCTTCCCTTCTATTTTTACCCATTGCTTCTTATTTTTCCTCTAGAGAGAAGAGTAAGTCACAACCCTTTTCCTCATGACAGTACATCAAATTTTGCTATTGTGTAATGTCCCACCCACCCATCCCCAAAGTCTTCTCTTTTTCAGACTAACCCTCCCCTGCCCCAGTTCCTCCCAGTGATTTACATCTGGCAAGGTCTTCAGTTCCCTCACCATCCTGATCAATATAATTTCTGGGCATAATTCTAGCTTGTCAATGTCATTCATAAAATGTACCCTAAACTGAACACCATACTCCGTTATTTGGTATAACTAGAGCAGAAGCCATTAGGAAAACAACCTCCATTTATATATATAACAAAATTGTTCACTTACTTGAAAAAGTTCCCTAATTCTAATTCATTTTAATAATAATATTTGAAGAACACCTTACAGTTTTTCAAGTAGACAATCTCAGTTGATCCTCACAAAAACTATATGAGGCAGAAAGAACAGATATTGTTGCTCACACTTTAGAGATTCGGAATGAAAAAAAGAATATTTGTCCAAGGTCAAACAATCAATACATGGTGAACTGAAACCCAGCATTTCTGACCCTTAAACCAATGCTTTCTTGATCACATGACATTGCATCTCATAAAATGTTGGGTACTTTCAAATGTCTTGAATAAAACTAGTCTTATGAAAGTTCACTGGAAACAAAAAAAAAAACAAAATTAGATTCCATTCATCACTATTCATCAGTAAAGCTGGTTTCATGCTGGTCAGCCCCCTGGTCTATAAAATGTAAAGCTTACCATTACCACTTATATCTCTGACAAGATAAGCAGAATAAACAAACCCCAGAAGACTGTAATTCTCTTAGTAATTTAGGCATTAAATCCCAGTTTCCCAACCTTAAATATCGCATGTATAACTTTAAATGGTTTTTTGAAAATTCTTCTCATCTGAAGCCAAAGGTGATTCGATCCCTATGTCATTGCAAGCTCTCTTTCAAAATCTCTTGAGCCTTGATACTACAATTAATTTTTAATGATCAAAAAGTTAATGATCTCCAGACTCAGCAGAGACCTTCTGTACATTTCAGCCCATCTGCAAAGGGGCAGTTGTCCAAATATGGGTCATAATTTAAACACATACAATCACACTCATGTTTATTAATGTAGCAGGAAGACAAACATTAACACTAGAGGATGGTAATTGAGCAGATGACAGTCATTTGTGCCAGGGGGTCCATAAGTAGGTTCAGAAATACTGGAGATTGGAGAGGGAAGAAACCAGAGAATTTAGCCAAAAAAGAGACAGCACAGTTACTGTTGGTGTACTTAAGAGTTCCCCCACCCCACCCCTGTGAAAAGATGTGCATACTAATGTATTATTGGTAGAATGATTAATTGGATCAACCATTCTAGGAAACAATTTGGAATTATGCTTAAAAGTAACTAAAATGTCCATGCCATTTGACAGAGAGGTTCCATTGTGAGACAGATACCTAAAGAACTTAATGACAAAAAGAAAGACTCCCAAACTTTTATAGCAGTGCCTTTTGAAGGAACAAAATGAAACAAAAAACTAGAAACAAAGACATTGCCCATTGGTGAGAAAAGGCTAACCAAGTTGCAGTACATGAATGTACAGTAGAATATTACTCTGATATAGGAAAGGATGAATAATGAACACAGAAAAACATGGGAAAACTTATATGAACTGATATAAAATAAAACAGAACCAGGGAAGCAACATGTGAAATGACTACAACAATGTAAATGGAGAGAACAACAATTGAAATGGAATGTTTGAAATTATAATAACCAAGCTTTTCTCCCAAAAATAGATATGGGAAGGCACCTTATTCTGCTTTTTTGTAGAGGTGGGGTGCGACATGGATATGGATGTAGAATACTTCCTGTAATGTCAGGTTATTTTGATACCTGATTTAGTTTCACAGAACTCCTCCTCCTTTTTTTCATTCTTTGTTATAAGGGATGCTTGGGGTGGGTAGGGAGGTCATACACTGAGAGACATCATTGATATAGAAACTAAAGATATCCATAAAATTTTGTCTTAAAATACTTTACAAAATGTTTCCAGGAATATATTTTAAAAGAATTAAGTAAGATTTACTGTGACAAGGAAACACAGCTGTCAGTGATTTGGGGTCCCTAGATCTGTCCCTTCACAGTGTATTTGGGTGTCCTTCTGGCATGCAACCTTTTTTTTGAGAGGAATGCAGGAGGGAGTGTTCTGTGTGTGTCTTTTGCAGCTGTAGCTATATTTCTAAACAGCCTCAAGGTTCTGGTACAATTAATACAATAAGGAGTGGCCACTGATGAGTCTGTAGCTTCAGGCTCAACGAAAGTTGTATACACAAATAGTGCCAGTGCCAGGAGGGGTTGGTTCATGATAATATAGATAGTCCTCTTATTAGTCTATCAGGAAAATCCTATGAATCTATAAACAAAAATATCACAGGTAATATCCCAGTATCATGGAGTTCAAAAGAAACTGGGCTCATTAATCCAACCTATACCTAAATAAAAATTCCCTCTACAATATCCCTCAGCAAGTGAACATTCAGCCTTTGCTTGAAGATGTCTAGTAAAAAGGAATCTGATACTTATGAAGGTAGTTCATTCCACTTTGAAATAGCTGTTTGGAAGCATTTCCTTATAATGAGTCTTAATTTTCCTTTCTGAGATTTCTGGTTAATTCCTCCTGGTCCTAGCCCTCAGAGGACAAGAAGAAAAAAAAATCTAATCTCTATTCCACATTTTGTGCTTCAAATACATGAAAGCAGTTATCATGTCTTCCCTATCTTTTCTTCAAGCTAAACAGTCCCAGTCTTTGACTGATCTTCTTATGGTATAATCTGAAGGCCCTTTATCATTTTAGTAAACCTTCCTTGTATACTATCTAGCTGTGAATATCCTGCCAAAAGTAGGTCTATTGAACTGAATGAAATGCTCTGCTGACTAGGGCAGAGTACAGTAGGCATGTTATTTCCCTCATCCTGGATATTATGCATTTCATTTGCTTGTAAGGGTGGGGAACCTGTGGTCTCAAGGTCACATGTGGACCTCTAGGTTCTCAAGTGTAGCCCTTTGACTGAATCCAAACTTCACAGAACAAATCTCCTTAATAAAAGGATTTGTTCTGTAAAATTTGGACTTAGTCAAAAAGGTGGAACCCAAGGAACACATGTGGCCTCAAGGCCACAGGTTCCCCACCCCTTGTTTTGGAGCTTCCCATATCACATTGTTGATTCATTGAGTTTGCTATGCATTAAAACCCTCAGATGTTCTTCACAGTATTCTAGACATTCCTTCCTGACCTAACACTCATGAGGCTGATTTTTTTTAACCCAAGTATAAGTTTGCTGTTGTTCAGTCATATCAGTCATGTCTGACTCTTTGTGACCCCATTTGGGGTTTTCTTGACAAAGATACTGGAGTGGTTTGCCATTTCGTTTTCCAGCTCCTTTTACATATGAGGAACTGAGGGAAAGAAGGTTAAGTGACCCACACAGCTAGTAAGTGTCTGAGGCTGGATTTGAGTTAAGGAAAAGGAGTCTTCATGCCTCAAGGTCAATCCTCTATCCACTATGCCACCTAGTTGCAAGTATGAAACTTAACATTTATCCTCACTAAAGAGAAAAACAAAACAAAACAAAGCATCCTATCAGATCGGGCACAAAGTTCTAGCAGGCAAAGATTGTTTAAAAATCATAACAATATCATTCACCATGCTAGCTTTTGGTCATCTATAAGTTAAATGTTTTCCATCTATGTCTTTATTCAAGTCACTGAAAAAATTGTCAAATGACCCAAAATCAAGCTCAGATCTCTGGAGTATTCTATTAGAGACCTTTTTCCAAGTGCTCATTTCTCTATTAAATAACTCCTTGGTTCAGACTATTTGATCATTTCTAAACCTACCTACCTGTGTTGTCTCTCTCGTTTTGTCCACAAGAACAGAATGAGAGATTTTGCCAAATGCATTGCTAAAAACCTAGGGAAATCATATGTAGTATCCCTTTCTCTTTGCTGCTTCTCCCTCCCCAGTCCTACTCTCAGAGAACTGAGATTAGGGTAGAGTGGACAATAGTGAATGAAAATGAGGAGGAACTAAGCAAAATTGCAGCAAGAAATGCTAAGGCATGTTCAAGGAGAAATGGATGAAAAGATAGTGGTGGCAGTACTCTTAAAGGGAACCACTTGCCAATGATGAACTGAGGGTAGTTGAGGTCAGAGGACCCTACTAGAGACCAAACCATTGACCTTCCTGAGCCTCTGTTTGCACCAGTTACCACATTCCATGTTCCTGTGCCATGAGGAAGCCAAGACCCTAACTCTACAGCTTCTGCATCTATATGTGATATCTAGGACTAACGAAAGTATAACCTGGACCTGTGGAAGAAGTTTTTGCTCAATTATTTACCAAGAGATCACTGAAGTGGTATATGTGGTAGAATTCCTAAATCCTAACTGACCTCGTGTTGGAGGGACACTAGGAGTCTTTAGAGTGGCAGACTTGCAATAGGTAATTATTGCTGATTATTTTGCATTGTATCCTTGTTATCAAGGGCAGCTAGAATAGTGGATAGAGTGCCAGGCCTGGATTCAGGAAGACTTGACTCCTATTCTGGCCTCAGACACTTACTAGAAGTGTGACACTAGACAAGTCACTTCACCCTGTTTGCCTCAGTTTCCTCATCTGTAAAATGAGTTGGACAAGGAAATGGCAAACCATTCCAGCATCTTTGCCAAGAAAACCCCAAATAGGGTACCAAAGAGTTGGACACAATTGAATTGACTGAACAACAATCCCCACCTTGTTACCAAATACTGTTTGTTTACATGTTGATTACATACAAAATGTGAAAATGTTCTGTACAGCATTCCATCAGGTGTGTCTGTGTGGGAAAACAACTCTATTATGCCAAGGGCATGACTAGTGCACATTGAAATATAGTACATTCAAAAGGGAGGTGGGGTTAGCCAGTGAATGGGACCTTGGAACTAAGTTTTGGCTGGTGAGATCCACAGAGTAGGAAGTGGAGCGGAGGGGTAGAAATTCTCAAACAATTTGGTAACTATGGAGAGTGTGGCACTTAGCACTGCTGCCCCAGGGGGAATAAACAAACTACCTGGGCAAATGCGGGCATAATTAAATATGTCTACAAATACTCATGATCATCAAGTTTGTCAAAAACAAAACAAAACAAAAGAAATTAGGTGTCTAATGCACTGGTCTTGATAAGGTCATATTGAGCCTCCGTGACCAGGATTTCCCTTCCTAGCTATCTACTAACCAACCTTCTAATAAAATATCCTTAAATTCTCCCTGGTGTCAAAATCAAGTTTGGTATTCTATACTTTACAGTCTATTTGTTTTCATTTTTATGAAAACTGGCACAACTGTCTTTTTCAGTCTTTGAGAAATGGGATGTCATGTATGGGGACAGAAAGTAGAAATGAGCATAGTGTACAGGGAAGATTAATATGAAATCAATATAAATTAGAAGGACAAATTGGAGCCAAATTATGAAGGGCTCTGAATGCCGAATGAGAAGTTTGTCTTTTATCCTAAAGCAGGGAGTCTTAATTTTTGTATGTGTCAGAGACAACCTTGGCTATATGGACCCTTTCTAGAATAACACCTTGTTGCCTGCATTCATGATGGAAGGAAATCCTAAATTTCATGAGAGGTTAGTGAAAATCAAAGTGTAATTTTTCCCCATATAAATTTATAGACCACCTTAAATCTATTTATATATATCCCTACATTAGAAGAGAGAAAGAGCAACTGAAAATTCTTGAGTAGGAGAATGGCAAACAAAACAAAACAAAAGAAAACAAAAAGTCCCTTTGCTTTGGGAATATCAGTTTGGCAGCTGTGTGGGGGGTGAACTGGAGAAGAGAAAGACTGGAGACAGGGAAGCTAACTAGGAGGGTTTTGCAATCATCCAAGTGACAGGTAGTAGTCAGCACTGTGGTCATAAGAAAAGATGGAGATGGAAGACAGATTTTAAAAAAACTTGGCCATTTATTGGATATAGGGGATAAGAAGAATTAAGGATACCTAAGGTTGGAAACTTATGTAATGAGAAAAATGGCAGAACCCTTGCCTAAATAGAAGAGTTATGAAGGGGGTGGAAATTTCCATTTAGGAGTTGAGTTTGAGATGCCTATGAGACATCCAAAGGAAAATGCTCATCTGGCAGTTGGGAGTGGGGGAGAGGGAGTCCAGTACATAAGACAGAGATAAGACCTTAATATGTAGACTTAGAAGACAAATGTAGAGACATGGAAGACATCAATAAAATAACCTTTTTTTCAAAAAAAAATAGATTTGCCCTCCAAGTCATTTTCCAACACCCTTCCCTACCAGGTAAAACCTGATAGCACTGCCACTAATGAGGTTATACTGTTCTCATCCACAGTAGCTCCTCATGTGGTTTCTGAAACTTTTCTTTTGTTTTCTACATTGCTGGGACATTCTGGTCTTCCTCTCCTTTTTTCCAGACATTCTTCATTTCCTGCTGGCCTCATCCTCCTTCAACTATTGGAATATATCATTTTCCCTCATCCAGCTGTGGAAAACTATGTCTTCTTGCTCCTCCTCCTCATTTGGTAATTTATATTTTTCTGAAAATTTTTGCTCAGACATTTCTTTTGACATATCACATGGCCTTTCCATACCACAGCACAATAAAAATTGAATATCTTGACCTAAATTGATTTTAGAAGTCTCAGGGTCCAAATGTGGATGTAAGCTTGAGTCACAAGAGGTATACTTATTAGAAAACACCCCCAACAATCATGAACCCAACTCCATTAAGTATGTAAAGACCAAGGCCAAGGGAATAGGGTATACTTAGGGGGTCCCAGCTCCAGAATTACATGGTGATCACATAGAATCACACAGAGGTCATGTCCTGGTTGAAAACCCAAATACTTTCACTCTAAGGTTCACTATGCCCCAATCACAATACCCCTGGAAAAAAATATCTTAAAGACAATTCATTCTAGAGATTCCCCAAAAGGGATTAACCAAGTCTCTTCCAGAAAGGTACACAATGTACAGTTGCTCAGGTATGACATTTTTATTTCCTCCATCACAAAAGAAATGCTTACCATGAAAAAGATCTTTAAATATGCATTGACAGACACTTAAACATAAAACAGTTACCTATTACTCTTATTGCTCCTGCCCAGGAAGTTGATAATTAAAAATTAAAATATGATATACTTTGTGGGAATGCTAAATGGAAATTTTACTCTTACCCCAGATTTACACTGTCCAAATAACTCACTCAAAGTCTATATTTCTGGCAAGCCGGAGTATGGCAAAAGGTATCCTCCTGATAGTAGTCATCTTTTCACCTGAAAAGTTATTGTTTTACATTTTTTCTGTTATTTTAAACCTGACAAACATTAAAAATCCCGAACACTTCCATGTAAAAAGTAGAACAGAAAAACACCTGTATATGAAAATGTAAATCTCATTACATAGAAATTTCTTTTTGTTTTTTGGGGGGAGTTTAAGTATAGTCTAAATTCAGCATAATAGTCCTAAAAGTTATTAGTCTCTTTTCCTCTGAACCTCCATTTGTTCTGTGGATGTTTGAAAACATTTTTCTTTTTTCCTACTTTCCTTTTTTCTTTCTGTTTCTTTGATCACTATCACAAAATCCCCGTCCAACCCAATTATCTCCTCACTAAAAACAAACAAAAAAACAACAGCATCCTACCTTCCTATATAATAAGTCAGCAACAAAGCAGATCCACATATTGACCTGGTCTAAAAACGTGTGTCTTATTCTGCACATCTAGTCCATCACTTCTGTGCCAGTAGTTAGGTAGCAAGCTTCATCCTTTGTCCTCTGAATTTATGTTTGGTCAATTCATTGAACACAGTCCTAAAATCTCTCAGAGTTGTTTTTCTTCACAACATTTATATCTCCCATATTCATTCAATATTCATAATAGTTATAGTTATTACATAAGTTATTATCCTGGTTCTGTTCACTTCACTCTGCATTAAATCATACAAGTCTCCCCAGATTGCTCTGAAACCATCCCTTTCCTAATTTCTTATAGTGTAATATTATCTCATTGCTTTCAGATACCATAATTTGTTTAGCCATTGACCAATTGATGGGCACTCTCCTTGGTTCACAGATCTTCAGTATGACAAGCTCTTAAAGCTTAAAGTTGGGCTCATTTCTAGGGTGTCCTCAAATGGGATTAACTTCTAAAAAGGCTAGATGAGTCTCTTCTAGCAAAGTTTTTGCTCTGAATGTTTTTGTACATGTGTATGCTTACCTTCATTGTTTTATCTTCTTGAGGTATGTGCTTAGAAGTCATGTTTTAGGGTCAAATAGTATACACAGCTTAGAGACTTTCAAGGTTGCTCTCCAGAACTCTAAGAAGTTGTTTTAGAGATCACTTCCTGCTGGTCAGCCAAAAAGAGATCTGGGCCTCTTAAACTCTGGTTTTTCTTAGAAACTAGAAATATTCATCTGAGGATTACTACTTAATCATCTGTACTTAGAGAAAGAAACACAAATCAAGAGGCTGCCAGAGCTTTGAGATATGTCTTATACCCACCTCGTCAAGTATATGCTTTCACTGCCATATGCAAACAGTGATTGCATCTTCCTTTCCACCCTCAGCTCACTTTGCAAATTTGAGGGAGAATTATGACATTCCTAAGAGATGGGAGGAGGAGAACCATAATAAAATTGTCTCTCTTTTTAAAAATGTTCTTAATGAGTAACTGCCTGTTTGGTGGCCAATAGTCTTTTGCTTGCCCCACCCCCAGGCACAGGAACTAAGGAACCAACCAGGAGCCTCGTCTTATCAGCCAGAGGCCAAAGGGTGACCATGGAGTCACTGGAAAGGATCAAGGTACATTAATAATAATAATAATTAATTAATAACAGCTAGAATTCATATAGCACTTTAAGGTTTACATTTTGTCCTCACAATGACCCTAAGAGATAGGTGCTACTATTATTGCCATTTTACAGAGGAGGAAACTGAGGCAAAATGACTTGCCTAGGAACACACAGCTAATAACTGTCTGAGACTGAATTTGAACTCAGATCTTCTTGACCCCAGGCCCAGTGCCCTATCCACTGTACCACCTACCTGCCTATACTCAGTACCATGAGAAGTGTGCCCCACATAGTAACTGGAAATGGCTAAGGCATATTCATAGCCCTATCAGAAATGCCCTAGAGAGGGCAGATCAGTGTACACTTCTATTACAGGTACCAGTACAGACAGGTAGGTAGTACAATGGATAGGCCACTGGAGGAATGGGTGAATAAGAACAACTGAAATGAAGGTGGCTGAAGCAGGTGCCATGGACCACTTAGAAGGTGACCACCGCTTGGTCAGACATCAAAGATGCCAAGTTCATGCATGTTATGGGAATCTGAAGATCTTCCCTGCCCCTAGGCCCTTTGTTAAAGTGGCTACGTGACCCTGAGGACCCTTGGATATTTGAAAGTATACTCTGTTCCCTAATAGGCTGAATGTGGTCATGTGGAGCCTGTG
>CM053581.1:526056818-526087534 GCA_028627135.1 Pseudochirops cupreus | reverse complement strand
TTTTTTTTCAGTTTCTTAATCAAGAGATATTTTAATGTTGAATCAGATTACTTTTTTTAAAAGGTACCTTTGCTAAAATTGTAAAGTAGCAAGTTCCATAAATCATTAATATTGCAGCCAATGATCATTGTATACATTTCTAATTTAGGACACACATTCCCTCTAAAGGACTATTTCACTAAAGATGAGAGGAGACTATAGAAGTAGGGCTGGGGGAACTAAGGAACATGGAGGGTTGAAGTAGCTGCAATAGGAAAGACAAGTGAAATCCATTAAAAATGACTAAAAAGGCAGCTGGGCAACAGTAAGGGCTCAGCTGGTATTCATTTAGCTTTAATTTAGAGTGGAAAAATCAGTTTGATTTTTTGTGACTTTCTCCAGTCTGGGAGCAAGAATCAAGAAAGTGGGTACCGGGAATTACACCAGATTGGTGATTAGCCATGACCAACTGACAGAAGATCAAAAGGATAAGCAACTCTTGGGTGGTGGTGGGTATACATTTGAAGTGGAAGGCCATGGGGTAAAGAAGTAAACAAAACCAGAACAAGTGCAACAGGAAGAAAAGGAAGAGATTAAGGGAGCACATAATAGTTCTGGCATTTGAAAATCAATTTACTCATCTCCCTGACTCTTCTTTTCCTAAGGTTAAATGTCTTTAGTTGCCTCAATTGCTCCTAAAATAATTTCTCTCCAATGTAGTTACCTTCATATGGATAAAGTATAGATTTGTTTGGGTTTGTTTTTTGTTTTTTTAAGATGTAGCACCTAAAAGGGAACACACCACAAATAGGACACAACCAATAAAGAATTACAGAAACACTATTACCTCCCTCATTCTGGACACAGTGTCTGGCACACAATAAGAGCATAATAGATGCTTGTTGACTTGACTTGTCTGGACTAATCTTCAATTAACACAACTAGCTTCAAATTCATTTATTTGGTTGCTATTGTGAGGGATAATTTATAGTGAAGTTTCCCCATTTTGAAAAATCAAATCTAGAATGGCTTCAGTAATCACTAGGTCTAGGTTTAGAGGTCACCTGACCTTCCAGGAATCTGGGGCTTAGAGCAATGGAGACCCTCCCCAGTGCCATCTCAGCACAAGATATGCCAAATAAGGTTGACTGCTTTCATTGGACACCCACAAGTTTCCGGGTCCTTTGTCTCAGGGTTAGATTCCCACACTTAGGTTGTGGGCCAGTCTCTCTACCAATAAGAGTGAAGGCCAGTTGGGAGGGTTGGGTTTCTGCATTAGAAGATTATATAACCATGGGCTGGCTTCTACCTGTTGCTCTCTCCCTGCAGACGCCATGTGAGCAACAGGGGCAGAGTCCTTTCTCATGAGAAAGAATAAAAACCTTTTCTGACCTCAGATTCAGACTCCAAACTCTTTCATCTCACACACTACATTATAGAGCTAACTTAATGTACTTACCATCCACATAAAGAAGTCTTGTATGTAAGATTGCTATTAAAACACTCTTTGCCCATCTTGAAACTGCAACGGATGTTGTAAAATTAAGAGAAGGACATTGCATTTGTCCCGATTAAAATGCACCTTTCTATATTCATGCAAAGATATCTAGAGATCCCAATTCTGCCATCTAATATCTGAGTTTATCTCTACGTCTGGTGCTATCAGTCTGATACACCTGATTTTTGTGTAGATGTTCATCCACACCACTAACTCAACTCAATTCCACAAACATGTAAGTGCCTGTGGCACAGAAGATCGTCAGAGGTACAACAGGAGAGAAATGTTGTCTCTTAAAGACTTTAAAATCCAACACAAATCAGACCTGTTGACAAGACAAAATGTAGTGAATACAATGGTGACATAAACACTAAGTGAAATTAGAAAGAGAAGAGATAAATCATTTTCATAAAGGTCATCATGGAAGCCTTCATGGGGTTTGAAACAGTGGCACCTAATCTGGACCTTGGCGTAGTTAGATGGTGCAATGGATAAAGCACCAGGCCCGGAGTCAGGAAGACTCATCTTCCTGAGTTCAAATTTGGTCTCAAACACTTACTAGCTGGGTGGCCCTGGACAAGTCACTTAATGCTGTTTGCCTCAGTTTCCTCATCTATAAAATAAGCTGGAGAAGGAAATGGCAAAGTACTCCACTATCTCTGGCAAGAAAACCCCAAATGGGATCATGAAGAGTCAAACACAGGTGAAAAACAACTGAACCTTAAAGATAAGGATTGATCAATAATTATTAATAACAAATAATTATTATAATAATCTCATAAGTATAAGGCTTTAAAATAGGCAATGCACTTAACAATCCTGTGAATTTAGATTGAATAATACCAGCTGCTCTTTGCTTTTCAGTTTATAAGATACTTCATAGAAGTGCACTATTCATATGTCAAAAATGCTGAATAATAATAATTCAAGCTAATATTACCTGCATTTTACAGATAAGGACACTCAAGCTCATCAAGGTTGTGTGACTTGTCCATTAGTGTCAGATGCAGGACTTACACTTGAGTCACTGCCTTCAGTGCCAGGACACTTTCTACCATATCAGAACTGACTCTTTCAAAACAAGGGAGATAGGGAAACAATGGATTCCAGTTGCATTTGAATGTATGGTACCAGGTTAATACAGGAAGAGATCAGGAACCATATTGAAGCTTGGCTAAAATGTAGAGCGTGAAAGGGAAGAGAATGAAATAAGACTGGACAGGTGGATTGGAGGTGACTTATTGAGGGCCTCGAATGCCAGTCTAAGTGGTTTGTATCTTACCCAGAGATAAACAAAGTCACTTTGTTTTTAAGAAGGAAATTCCAAGGTCAGACCTGTGTAATACAAAGATGCATATAGCAGTGAAGGGTGGACATTAGGAGACTATTTATGAACCTGTAACTGCAGCCCAGAGAAGAAGTAGGTAGGACTTAAACAATGATGGTGGCAGTTGAAAAGGAAAAGATGGGACAGATGCCTGATAAAAAATAAATAAAAAAAATTAAAACCTGCTTTACCAATAGGGGAAAAGGAAAAAGATGGGCAAGCATACTAGGATCCTGATATGATGTATACCCACAAAGCACCATCACACAATCCATCCAAAACCTATTTAAAAAAAAAACTTTGCACTTATTCTTTAGATGTAGAGACATCTTTGGGTATAAACTTCTCTATCTCACACTACAAAAACATGCAACTAGTCTTGATCTCTCCCAATCCATTTAGGATTATAGCAAATGGAGAGGCCTCAGAAACCTATCTAAGATCTAGCCCAACCCCACCACCACCATTGACAAATGAGGAAATTGAGGCCCACAGAAGTTAAGTATGTTGCCCACAGTCATAACTGCCAGAGATGGGATTTGAACCAAGGTCTTCTGATTCCAGATGCAGGGCTTTTCGTATTGTAATGCCGTATCTCTCCTCCACAGTAGCAACGGCTAAAGGTCCCATAGAAAAGGAACGATAGATTTGAAGTCCAAAATAGAAGCCATAGTCAACTAAGAAAATAAAGGAAAATGGTGGATAACTATTCACTTAATTTTTTTTATTAACTTAAGTATAAATAATATTTAATTTTTTATTATTCCTGGCAAAATCTCAAAAAGAAATTCAAATTCAAATATTTGGTGCAGTTTCCACCATGCTGTACTTCTTGGCTCTGCTAAATTACGGGAATAAGGAGAGAATCCAGAATAGGTTGGTGATGAACACCTCTAAGGCAACCCACTGGAAGCCTTCCAGAGTGTGTGGAGCAAGAAAAGGTGACAGCTGCTTGAACACATACAACTGAAGTTCCTTGCCTGGGATACAGTAAGCTAAACTGAGAGGGCAGGAACAGAAAGCAGTGCCCAGATCAGGAGGAGAGGTCAACACCAAAATCAAACAGAAATCAGGGAGTGAGAAAGGAGAATGAATGAGAGATCAGGGTATGCAGCCATGTTCCACTCAGATTTCCAATAATTTGTAACACTCAGTTCTATGCAGATATAGGTAAAGAGGGGACTAGGTGGGGCGGCAGGTGGAGAGAGTCTGGGGGTGTTGATACCCTGCCCCAGGAGACTCGTTCTGCCTTACACTTTCCTCGAAATTAGATGAGCGGTATATCTTTCATTGCTTGCAGCAGTGTTACTCTCTTTGGTAAAATGACCACAGCTGTGTGTTGGAGGAAAGCTACTATGTGCCAACATTGTGCTGGGTCCTACGAGAACAGAAAATTAACATCAGCACTGATCTCTTCCAATGAACAACTAAAAATCTCATCAGAGAGCAATTATTCTGTTACCTAGGGTTTTGTGCCCACACAGGCAGGAACATAACAATGGAAGTGTTATAAGGCATTGGAGTTTTTTTTAAAGCAACAAAAGTTTAATGTTTCACCTAACATTTATGAAAGAAAAAGCCCTAGATAATTAACTCCCTAATGTTATTCACCATCTAACCTAGACACACAGTCAAAAGAAAACATATCTTCATATATTTACTTTATAACTGATACACAACACCAGAGTCTGACAAGTACCAAAAGGAATTTTTTGGCATAGAAGCAAACCTCAATGAAACATGACAAATTACAAATAACTCTGTATGAAAGTTAAAAAAAAAAAATTCCAAGAAGCATCTCATTCCCCAGCATTTCCTATTCAAAAAGGCTTCCTTTCATAGATACGCTCATGACTCATCTCTTACACCTGGATACTCCAAACAAAAGAGCATCAGAAACAATTCTAATGGATTTTCATAGATGACGACAAAGCAGCAGATAAGGGACTAAGTAGCCTTGCAGTTGTGAAGACCAGACTTCAATTGCTCTCTCTGCCCTTTACCAACTACGTGACCATTGGCAAGTTAAAAACTCTAAACTATATGTAAGTTATGCATCAGTGCAGTAGCTACCTGTACCAACGAAATGGCAAAGGTGGTGTGAAATTCTGTGTGTGTCTTCTGTAGAGGGACAGGGACAGGGTAGAGAGTGGGGCGAGGGGAGGGCCCGGATAGGAAGGAGGGACATGTAATCAGTCTCTCACAATGTGCCCACTGTGGAGAGGTTCTGCGTAATTACACTTGTACAGCCTATACTTGATGGCTTGTTCTTCCAGTGGGGGTGGCTGACGAGGGAAGAAGAGAAAGATCTAGAATTTAAAGCTCTATAATCAAATGTTAAAAATATATGTGTGTGTGTGTGTGTGTGTGTGTGTGTATACACATATATATACAATTATTATTACTATTATTATTAACTACATCCAACTGGAACTTAAGATTCACAGGCACTGTGGAAAGGAGATTCACCCTGCCCTATCGGAAAGTTAGAGGAGTGATGGGGGAGGACACAGGAGAGATTAGATTGGGGGAGGGGTCATACAAGGGGATGGCTGTTTTGAGGGAAAGATGGGGAGAAAATTTGTAACTCAAAATCTCATGGAAATGAATGATGTAAACTAAAATAAATAAAATATTTTTTTAAAAAAGAAATTGTGTGTGTGTGTGTGTGTGTGTGTGTGTGTGTGTGTATAATGCTAAAGCCAGGATTCACCTCTAATCCTCCCTTGAATCCAATTTGAAAAAAAGGCAAAATATTAGACTTTTGCCTACCTCAGAGGTCCTTTGGGAAATGGTGGGAAGGAAGCTATCCAGCTGCACATGATGGACCCTATATTCACATCCATCGCATCCAACAATCCCAGATGTCCTGTTCAGAGTTCCACAACAACATAACATCACAAAGCTGAGATCTAGCCTAGAGACAGTGGTAACTCAAGAACTGTTTCCATTGATATAGAATATAAGGTCAGAGTTACTTGGGAAGGTGGAAGGAACCAGCTCCCTAACTTCACCTCAAAACCTGCTGATGTCAGAGGTGGGGCTGCCTTCTCCTTCCCAAGGTACTCCTATCACCATCAAGGGAGGATTCTATGATTATATCTTCAAAAGATTTGCCAAGAGCTAAGTGCAGCTTAGGTAAGACCAGAATTCATTTAAACAGTGACTATTTGTGGTAAAATAGCAAGATTCTGACAACAGGAGAAATGCCAAAACTATTGTACTCTATGATATACTTCTGAGACAAACAATGTGGAGGGTGAAGAGAAATGACTGAAATGACCCCCTTCTTTCCCCCTCAATGCTAAGCCCACCCCATGTTCCAAGGCTCAGCTGAAATCTTCTATCAGTCTCAAAGCCTTTCTTAACCACTTCAATCAGCTGAATTACTTTAGTATTTCTTGTCTGTAGTACTTGTCAATCATAATTTATAACCCTCTGTTGTTAAATTTTACTCTCATCACAGCCAATTAAATTGTAATCCCCTTGACAGCATAGACTGTATCCTATGCCCAAACACACACACACACACACACACACACACACACACACACACACACACACACACACACACACACACAGTGGGCATGGGATCCTGAAGGTAACAGAGAGAACAAGTGATTTGAGACAAAACACAGAAGTAGTGAGATGCAAGCACTGCCAGGGTATGAAGCAAAAATGAGATTCCAAGTCCCTAACTCCACAAGCTGATCTCTTCCACTGACACTGATATATATGTTGGTTGTATGACTCCTAAAGCCAGATAAATTGACATTTGGATTACAAATATCCTTCTTCTAATCTATCTTAACACTGTGTTTCTAAATGGCCCTAAAATAATCTTATCATTTTGAAATGGATAAGAGGACCATAGATTTAAGGCTTGAATGGACCTCCAAGGCCTTCTAGTCAAAATTCCTCATTTTACAGATAAGAAAATTGAGACTCAGAAAAATTATGTGACTTGAGCAAGGTCACAAAGATAGTAAGCAGCAGCCAAGATTTGAACCAAGGTCCTCTACCATAAAAACCACTTTTTTCTCTAGCACTCCAAAATGGCTGGTTATCTTTGTCCTCATCGTTTTTCAATTCATTTGCTAAGTTATTTGGTAAGATATTTCCTCAGAATAAATCATTGAGTGGTTTTGCTGCATAATAAGTTTGATTCCACCAGAATAATATCAGTTCTGTTAATACAAAACCACATCAACATTTTAATAGTATTAAAAAGTAAAGTTCCCCCCCCAAAAAAAAACAACATGTACACTAAGTGAAACTGATGTCAAGAGAATTCAGTCAAAGCATCATTACACAATCTTTAATTAATGTGTGGAAAAGAATATATCATGCAGCAATAAAATGTTATTAATGGGAAGTTTAAAAGGAAGAGGAGGGAAAACAACACAAAACATGGTGAGGAATAAACAGTTTCAAAGACGGGTATAATCTGATAACTTTTTAACGGTGTAAAACATATTTTGGGGCAAGAAAAACGTGGGAATTTGCTTTTGCAGTCACTTAGCCTCCTCTGTAAAATGGGGATAATAACAATACCTACCTTACAGGGTTGTTGTGAGGTTCAAATGAGATAATAACTGTACAGTGTTTTGCCTGGCACATAGAAGGTGCTATTTTTTTTTTATCTTTTGATTGACTATTTCTTTCAAGGGTTTTGCCAAGTTTTTCCCTCAGGGGACTGGAAGAAGCAAGAGGGAGAGAAGATAAATGCTTCTTTATTGAAAAATAAGGTTTATTAAAAATAAAATTAAAGTAGATAAACTTTACAATGCTAAGTTTATAAAAAAAATTTATGCCACTAATTTTATCTAATTTTGTAATGACTGAGAATCTCCAAGAAGTTCACCTTGTCTCATAGGATTTGCACCTTCAGTGAAAGGAACAAAGAAACACTTTCCCTATCAGCATAAAACCACAAAAAACCCACTGCCACAGCAAAATAGAAAACAAAACAAGAAAACCAGAGTAGTCCTTGACATCTGTGACACTGTTTTTTTCTCACATTCTCACAGTGGTATATTTCAAAGTGTTTTCAATATTGTATCCTGGTATCCTTTAATGCCCACTGACATCACCGGACTTTGTTTAAATATTCCTGAATATGAGGGCCACGTTCTAACTGAGAGTTGGCAGAAGTACAGCCCATTCCTTAATTATTTCCAAGAGCAAAGTGCAAATGACTGAAAACCTCAGAGGCAGTTTGGTGTAATGGAAAGAGAAGCACAATTGGAATATGATCATAAATTTAGAGCTAGAAGCAGGTTATCTAGTCCAACACCTTCCTCCTCTAGATGAGGAAAATAAGAATCAAAGAGTATCAAAGGACCTGGGTTCAAATCCTGACTGCCATTTACTGCCTGTTTGATTTGTGACATCTCTGGGTCTTAGTTTGCACAGCCTGGAAGACATGGTCCCTGGCCTTGTGTAATTTTCATCTATTTATTGAGAAATTAATTTAACAGTACAAAAAAGTATACAATGAGCACTAAATAAATGACACTGAAGGTAGACACTGTAAGAGTTAAGGGAAGAGAGAAACTGCAGGCTAAAGTCAGGGAAGAGTTCATTGAGGAGATCCATTGGATATAATCCCTTGAGGATTGATGGGATATGTATGGGGAGAGAAAGAATTATAGAGGGGAATCCTGTGGCAAAGGAACTGAGTCCCAAAGGTGGTTGCTGTTCAACGAATAGTAAGTAATAACAAGATACCTGAATATGCTTTGATAATAATAACAATAATAATAACTGCCATTTCTCTAGTATTTTAAGCTCTGCAAAGAGTGTGGAGAGGCATTTGAATAGTTTATAGAGAACCAGACTCCCCATCGTAAAAATATGGATGGGTCTCCACTTCTGCCACATACTGTCACTCAATCTTTCAGGGCCCCAGCACCTCTCCCACAACATAATCCAGAGAAGGTTTGAATCTGCACTGGGAAAGTACAATCCATCATTGAGAATTTCCCACGCTAATGGAATCACAAGTCTAGTCCATCCCCCTCCCAAAAAAAGAACTTTACATCCAGTGCCTCATTTGATTCTCAGAGCAACCCTCTGAGGAAAGGATTACAGATAATATTGTCTCTGTTTTACAGGTGAGGAAGTCAATAGTCAAAGGGATGAGATGATTTGTCCAATGTCATGTAGCTAGGATTCAAACTCAGTTGTCTCTTGACTTCATGGTCAGAGCTCTTTCCATTAGAATACACTTTCTGCTAACTGATCCAGATTTGGGGATGGACTGAAGTTCTAATCCAGTGCCCCTGGCTGCCCAAAGCACACATTGGGCTTACGGCAGCAGTCTCTGGCTAGTCTATGGTAACTGGATCAGGTTTCTTCCTGTGAAAATCACCTTCTTGATACAATGCTTTAACCAGCTGTTCTAAGCAAGCCAACACTATATGCCACAGAAATACAGTTCCAAATTTTTGATATGTAAAAGCAAAGATAATTTCAAAAGACAATGTTAACCTGTCATTTAAAACATTTTGGAGGGAAAAAATCCACAAGTACTTAAGAGTTCTACTTTCAAAGAAATAATTCAATAAAATAAGGATCTCTGTCTCTGAGAAACAATAGAACCCTTCCCAAGGTTTGGTTATTTGCTCCATATACCAATGTCTGGTCTTCAGAAGTTCTTCCTGTTTACAGAAGCCTTGACACACACCGTACATCAACAAGACTAGACAAGGAAGACACAAAACTTGTTTGACAACTAAACTTACCTGCTCAGGTAAGTCATAGAGCAATCTATTTAAATCTGCCCCATATTATATAGGAATCCTATTTCCTACATGGCCCTCACATTACACGGTTTTGTTCTGGCCTTACTTTCCTTTTCTTATATTCTAAATTAGCATATTCTAGGCAATCCTCAAGAATAGGACTTTGCCTATCCCCATCACAGTTAGGTAATACTGCTAATGAATTTTAATTAGCACTGATATTATGAATACATACATATATAAAGCATAAGTTCTGAGTTTCTTTCTCACCGAGAATTCATAATGTAAACCTATTAATTAAGCTGGATTGATGTAGTTTCTATGAGAATGTTCTTGTGATGTAAGCACTTGAGTTTTATTCCCACATAGACCTGAACCATGAACTTCTAGGATTCTTGCAAAAACATGTCCTGCTGGATCCAAGCACAGTTTTAATGGCATCAAAACAAGTTGGGCTTGTGAGATTTGTTACACGAATTTTCAATAGTATACATAATAGTATACAAATAGTGTACAATTTTAATAGTATAAATAATGAACATGCAACTTTTAAAAATCCAATGTAGATAACTGGGAACGTATTTTAAGGACTACTGAGGGCTACATCATGTATACAACTATTTTTTTTTCTTCCAAAGGTTGCTTAAAAGATTTAAAATATGTTGCCATTTTTTCCACCACCAGAACCTTTATGTACATTCACAAATTACCTACTAAACTCTAATCCAGTGAGCAATTGATAGTGATTTTTCTTCACCCAAGTATGATGACTATAATTCAGAGAAATGTCATAGTATCATGGCCTGAAAGAAAATACTCCCAGTGAGACTGCAGAATTGGGGAAGTCCTAGCAATTTTTCACTGAGTCAAGACCAGGAAGCAAACAAAATCATTACAGAGATGGCAATTACTTAATTCTATATGTGCAATAAAAAATTCTGAGTATCCAGTCACACCCCACATAAAGGAAGGAGGGGCAGGGAAAAGTTCTGGTATCTGTGAAACTTGCACAACATCAGAAACCCAAACAAATATCATTGGCTTTCATCTTGTATACAGATGTTTCAGTGAAGAACCATTCAAATACAGCATGTGATAAATGGGCCTTAAATCCTCACAGTGTATTGGGAAGGGGAGTACTCAACAGCTACACAACACAGGTGATGGGGCTAGCTGGCCCTGTTACTCTGGACTCATTTCAGCTGGTACACACACACACACACACACACACACACACACACACACACACACACACACAGTACAACTAACAATAATGTCCACAATTGGGAGTAGGCTAAGTGTAGCAGGAGCAAGGATGAGGACTGTATAATCCTCATGATATCTAGCTCCTAGCAAGAGTTCTTTATAAAGATGTCCTCAAATGTTCAACTACACACTCTGTATTTGTGTGTAGGAGAGGGGAGGCGTAGGGATGGGGGGGGTGGGGAGGAACAGACTGAAGTGGGAGGGAAAAAAAATCTCACATGCCAAGCCTCTGAAGAACTAGACATTGAGCCTTGACCAGTAAAGAGAAAGTAGGTATGAGAAATCATGCCAACTGTACTGGAGATGACAAGGAATGAGATATGAACCATTCTGTAGTACTAGCATCCATTCTTTGTTTGAACATTTACATGCATACATCATACTGTGTACTTGAATTTTTCTCCCTAATTCCAATTTTATTTTCTCCTGGTGGAGAATTCTCAGCTCAGAAATGTCTGCCTCTGATGAAGATAAGCTCCATCTTACAGTTGCCTGGGACACTCCAGGGTGAAGGGACCTCCCCATGGCTATGCAGTCCAGGCGGCCACACACTGACCATGGGTCACCAGGTCTTCCTGATTCCAGTCAGTCAGTCCACCATCAACTATTCTGTGCTGCTCCACAAAGAAATATTACAAAGTGGCAAAGGCGAACACTACTTCTAATGTATCAGGTTGTTTTATAAAACTTCTCTCATGTGATCCTCTCCTTAATCCTATGAGGGAGGTAATGGAAAAAGGGCTGGAGAGCTTGCCTGAAAGTCAGGAAGGTCTAGGTTTAGAACCTTCAGGAGATTAGCACAGCACCCCAGCAATTAGATGATGCATGGCTAGCAGTAGGTGCTTAACAAGGAATGTTAACTGATTGATTCCTTCTAATACAAACTGTCTGAGTGTTTGCGAAAATCATTTCCCTTCAGTGCCTCAAAGAAACTTGGTGTGACCAAAAACTTCAGCTCAAGGGCCAATCTACAATAGGAGATGGAATTTCTTCACCAGGTAGTTCTGGAACCTTACCAGTACAGGCTCCATCCCTAACAATCACACAAGTGCAGTTATTAGCCCCACTCAGTAAATGAGGAAACTAAGGCTTAGAGGGGTTAGGTGACTGCCTAGGGTCTCATAGCTAGTAAATGTCTAATGCAAAGTTCAAATTAGTGCAATATGCACCAAAATAGAGACAGGGTGCAATTTTCTTAAAGTTACCTTTTTTTTTTCTTACATAGATAGGTGGCACAATGGATAAAGTGCCTGGCCTGGAGTCAGGAAGACTCATCTTTCTGAGTTCAAATCTGGTCTCACACACTTACTAGCTGTGTGACCCTGAGAAAGTCACTTGACCCTATTTGCCTCAGTTTCCTGAGCTGCAAAATGAGCTGGAGAAGGAAATGGCAAAACATTTCAGTATCTTTGCCAAGGAAACCCCAAAAGGGACCACAACTTAAATGACTGAATGACAATAATTATTTCACTAGCATAGGAAATTCCTCATGAAGAAACTGCTACCAATATAGATTGACACTCACTTTGCAACTTAAGTTCTTAAAGATTTCCCTGCACCATGGAAAAGTGAAGTGACTTGGCTGGTTCACACAGTGAGATGTATCAGAGCTGGGACTTGGCCCAGATCTTTGGGACTCAGGGGTCAGTTATCTATCCACTGGGCTATGGTTCTTGTCTAAATTCATTATTTCATTTTAAATTACTTCTTTTCATTTCTCCTAAAAATGAAGGGATATTGTTTTTGTCGTGCACACTCGTGCTATTTTTAGTTAGCAGAACAAACCGGCTATGACAATCCCTTCAGGTCTTTTGGGAAGGGTCTAAGTAAGCTACAATTACTCCATAAGAACAATACAGATGTTTTAATTAGCAGCAAATACTGAAGAACCAGCCGGGTCACTTCTTCTAATTTCAAGGCAGAGTTAATGTTAAACTTGATATTCAATACAATAATATATTCAGTCAGTCATTGCATCACATTCTGCATGTCAGAGCAAGTCAGGTCTGATACTTCCTGTGTATGCCTAGCTAAGAATTCCCCTTACTGTGCTGTGAAAGTGATTGTAAGTCTTCAACTTCATAAACATTTTTTCTACAATCTTTTAACTACTTTGTTGACCAAGTTCGGGTACTACAAACAGACAAACCAGTTCAACTTTTTAAGAGATTATTCCAAAGTGTCTTTTTCTAATTTATCACAAATCGATTCCTCTGACAATAACGGATAAGGAAGCAAGATGACAGCGATCGCTGTGGACAAACCTAGCGTAGCAAGATTTTTTAAAACTTCAAGAAATATGTGGAGGGTTTTTTTTTACCCACAAATAAAAAGATAAATAGGAGAGTCACATAAGACAACAACTAGGAAGACAGAAAAAATAAACAAAGAACACCACACCAACTCCACAGGGCTTTTTTCTTTCTTACTTTTTCTATTGGAATACTACAACTTTATCTTATTTTCCCCTTCAGCATTTTAAAAATCAGCTTCTGTCACATTTAACAAGCTATTTTCAAATCTGGATAACCAGGAGTTTTAAGGGATCTGAAGGCAATTTCTTCTAGAGAGGCGGATGGAGTAATTATAACAACAATTCACCTTTATAGGTGAGTAAAATTCTTTAATGTGTGTAAAGGACTCTACATTTGCCTGCTTTGCAAGGTAAACAGCTGGTAAACTCCATGCTGAGCTTGGAGTCAAGCAACCTGGATAATTTCCTTGCTTCAAACACCTTCCAGCTGTGTGATCACCTATGAGTGACCTAATTTCTCCGAGGTTAAAAAAAAAATGGAGATAATTTCCTTGCATTAGCCGTCTGGAGGGCTGTGAGGCAAACCACTCTTCAAATCATAGAACACTATATAAATGCTTATATTTCATTATTATAGTGAATCCATAAATGTGACATTGAACATTTTTGCCCTTGACAATCCTCAAAAAGAGCTCACTTTATTACTGTCATATGCTGCTGATATAGGCATCCATAATGGACAAATTTTACTGATGGTTCATTTTGGGGTCAATGTATTATTCTACGATACTACAGTGAATCTATAGCACAGGAGAAATGTCTTACATTAAGGTCCCATATGGTAGAATGGAAAGCCCTGAATTTAAAAAACTGATTCTGTCACCAATTAGCCAAATATCCTTAGCCAAATTGCTGCAACTTTATATGGGCCTTCTTTCTCTTGTGCAAATAAGAAGATTTCTGAGGCCTAAAGCCCGTAATTCTAAAATACTAATTCTGTGAAGCATTTTGTTAAAATCCAAACTGACCAGCAGAGTGCACTCTATCAGCAGTCAGGGAAGCAGTCCCTGCAAAAGGCAGTTCCAATACTTTCTCACTTAAATAATGAACAAAATAAAAATACAAACATTCTGAATAAATCTCTACATCCTACTCAGAAACAGTTTGATATAGTCAGCTCTGCAGTAAACTTTTTTTTAATCTTTAAGCCAATTGAACCATACCATTTTTAGATAGGTTAAAAAAAAAACAGATAAGACCAAAGAAGTAAACTGTTAAATTCACTCTTCTGTACATAAAATATATTTCATTAAAAAATCAATACATTAGAATTAGAAGCTGCTTGGAGGAACATTATCATAAACACTTATGGATTTTTAATACAATGAAAATGGTTTTACAAAACCACACAGTCTGAAGCACTACTGTTTCTCCCTTCTCCCAAGCTCCTCTTATGTAACTTGCAAAAACAGCTCATACATATTCCTAAATTTAATAACAAAAAATGCATTATGCATAGCAAGTTGCAGGGTCCTTAATCACATTCAATAAGGTCTCCTTTTAAACAATGAATTCAGAATTATTACAGCAAGCAAAAAAAAAATGTTGGGAACTCACATTGTAGCAGAGCAATTTTTCCCCTCCTCGATTAAAAAGGTAATATGATTAGTAAAAATTGAAGTCTATTGTGTCAAGTGAGGTCTGTCTTAAATTCAATTCCTTTGCCAAGGTGGCCATGAAATGCAATGCCTTTGGGAAGAGATGACCTCTCTAGGTCCTTTTCATCTATCAATTAAGGGGTCAGACAATGAATCAACCAGCAGTTCTTCATCTTCAACTAAAATAAGAAGCCAGCAATCACATCAGTTACTCTAGTTGTAATATTGGGTATGATTTACAGTAGTTAAGTGGCACAGTGGATAGAGTGCCAGGTCTGAAGTCAGGAAGTCCAACACAACTCAACAACAATAACTGATTTACATGGAAAATAAGTTACAATTAGTCTTATGTGATCAGAATAAATATATGAAATAATTTCTTAATATAAAAGCTTTGTTTTCTTGCAAGCTTGATGAAAAAACTATCATTTTTTTTAATTCTCCTCTTGCACAAAATTATGGTCGAATTAACTCTCTCCCATCACCTACATCAGAGGCAGATCTTCAAACAAAAGATCTTGGTGTGATGTCCAGGCTCTCTCTCTGGTCACAACAGCTTATTCGTCCACCAAACCATCCCTCATGCAGGCTCGCAACCACCAGGTGGTGCTACTCATACAAAAGAAAGCAGAAAGGAGAGGGAGGACAGCTAGAGCACAGTAGTTTACCAATTTTTTTAAACTGGTAAATGAATCCTAAAAGCAGTGAGGTTTTTAATACAAAACAACATTTATTTAAACTACAGTGAATAAATCTAAAAGAATTTCTATTTCTTCTACCCAACTACTACAGCCTGAACACTAAGTGAGGAGAAATTCATTTGACTGAAATCAAGTTCTGAACTGTGAATGGAAATTGAAGGGTTTCTTTCTCATCCCCAATCCATCCAGAGTTATAAATATGCAAATGTTAAAGTCCTTTTGAAGAATCTTTCTGAATTGCTCTCTGTGCCTCTGTTCTGTGCCTGTCCAATCTACATCCTATTCAAAGATGCTAGAAAAACACTCAAGCACCCTTTTCAGTATGTCACTCCCTTCTTTGAAAACAGAGTGGTTTCCTTCTTGCCTGTCATTTCAAATGTAAACTCTTCAGTCAGGCATTAAAATACAAATTAGGCCCCTTGGCTTGCCTAACCTCATTTCTTATTATTCTCTGAGAGTTGGAGTTGTGCGTAGCTAGACTCAGCAGCCACCTCTGTGGTATAATGACTCACACAATATAGCAACAACAAATAAAAAAAAATCACGACCCTGATGCAGTATGTACGAGACCTGAAAGCACCTTCAGAAGCAAAAGTTGCATTCCATATAGCTGTTTTGATGCCTAAAATATTTTTTAAAGATTTTAATGGGTCTATGATATCATTCATATGGGTCTTCTTTTCCGTGGTGCACATGACAGCTGACTCGTGCTTTCTCCCCTTCTTCAATTCTCCCAGAGGTCTCTGCAGAGAATCCAGTCAATGTGATAAAAGGCTTTCCCCTCTACACGTTGTATGCACCAATGCACCTCAATGAAACTGTAAGTGTTACCCCTCGGATGGGCTTCATGACCACTCCACCTGGTGTGGAGTCATTAAAAGCACTACTCAATTTCCCATTATTCTCTTCTTCCTATTCAAATGCATATGATTGTATTCCAAATCATTTCATTGAAAACAGGCAGTGTGTATGTTTACTTAGACATACACGTCAATTAGCCATTGAGAGTGTCAATTAAAATAGTCATAGAAATATTATGAATACCTCATACCCTGGCCAAGGCAGGTGAGAGAGAACAATTAGGAAAAAGGGAATAAATGCATTTATACTGCACCTACTACATGATAATCACTATACTAAACACTTTACAAATATCATCTCATTTAATCTTCTAAACAACCCTGCAAAGTAGATGTTGTTATTATACCCATCTTCCAATTGAGGACATTGAGGCAAACAGTACAAGTAACTTGCCAGGGTGATACAGTTAATAAGTACCTGAGGCATAAATTGAACCCAATTTTTCCTAATTGCAGCCCAGCGCTCAGATTGCAGACCCACCTAGATGAAACCGAGATAGGTGAGGTATTGGCAAGCATAAAAATACATTTTCCAGAAGCAAAGGATCTCTGAAGATTTTTATTATAAACATTAAAATCAGGATAAGTACATGTCAGAACAGTTGAACAGGAACAAATACATTGCCATGCTCTCTTCCTCAAAAAAAAGTTATGGGAATCTTCCAGAAAAAAAAAATTATGCACTATCTCTATGTAGAAAGCTTTTTGAAAGATTCTGATTAACAAAGTTGTTTCTTTTAGTTATCACAGGCTAAAATATTACTGAATCAACCACTGAACTTCAACACTATATGAGACATTACTCAGGGACACTGAAGGAAAATTCTGTGTTTCTTTTCCATCATCTCATTCAGGAAACTGAAGTTCCACCACCATATTTCCAACCACCTGCTAGACAAATCCACTTAAATTTCTTTCATACCCTCAGATTCCATGTGTCCAAACTAGATCTTACCCTTTAACTTCAATCTACCTGTTTACCACTATTTTTCCAATAAGGTTCCAAAATGTAACACTGTCTATGGTTCCATGTGTCATCTAGTGACCAAATCTAGCCAATACATCACTGAATCTTTCATCCATTGCATACTTTCTATTCCCACTATCACTAGCCTCAGTGAAGCCCTCATAAACTCCTCTGGATTACTGCAATGGCTCCCCCAACAACTCTTCACACCTGAATTCTCTCAACTCTCCAAATCATTCTGCCTGTTGTTAGCTAAGTAATCATGTATATCCCACACTTAAAAATATCAGTGACTCTCCATAACCTACTACAGTATCATCTTAATCTGTTATTCAATCACCTCTATGATCTGATCCCAATCTATCATCTCACAACACTCTTTTCCACATAGTCTATGTTCTAGCCAAATTAAGTTGTTCCCCAAGCTTGCCTCAACACTTTTCTACTTGTAAGACTTTGTTCATATTTTTCCTTCTTTTTTTTCAGAATTGCCTCCTCATCCTCACCTTCCAAAATCCTACCCACCCTTCCAGGAGCAGCTCAAATAGCAGAACAGCACATGGAATAGGATGATGACTCAGAAGTGAGGCTTAGGCTCTAGAGGAGGAAATGGCAAACCACTCTGGTAACTTTGCAAAGAAAATCCAGCGAACAGCATTGGGACACTATGATCCACAGGATTAAGACTTAGACACAAATGAATGACAGAACAAGATCTTACTCTAGACCAGAGGTTCTGAACCTTTTGGTACCATATAACTCACCCTTTGACAGAACGTGTATAGGTGTATATGTAAATGTATAAGCATGCATGTAAGTATACATGCCTATATATATACATAGATGCACGCACATGCATCTATACACACATAAACAAGTGTGTACATACATGAGTACATATTTTAATTGGATAAATACTTTAATGTACTTTCATTTTTTAAAAATGGAACTCTCTTTAATTTCCTAACTAGTTTAGAAACATGTACAATGGCTGCTTGGTATAACACAGTAACTGGTGGGATTGAAGTACTTAGCACTAGAAGAGAGAATTTCTAGATCACTGAATCACCAACTGAGAGTTGAACAAAACCCTAACTCATCCAGTACAATCTGATCGTTTCACATTTGAGTCATGAAGGCCCAAAGAGCTTAAATGACTTGGCCACATTCACTTCTCTAGCAGTACACATATAATTACTCCCCTTTTTCATTCTCCTCATCTGCAATTCTGTTAACATAACTTATCATCTATGAGAAATAATTAAAAATGAAAATTCACAGAAAATAAAGAAGATCATAGATAAATTCTTTCATACTGCCATAGTTTGGTACATTGATCTCATTTTCCAAAAGGTAATGCCTTAACTAGATTCTATAATGTGAATAATCGCCATGTGTATAAAAGTCTCCCTCAGGAAGTTATCATCGTCATGCACAAAAGCATAAATACTGCAGGAAACCTGCTTCAGTGCCTACCAATTCACACTAAAATGTAGTGCCTCTGTGGAGAGATAGGGCTCAAGGTACAAGCCCCGAAAGCTGAGACTTAAATTGTACAGCTTCATTTAAATTAGAAGCCTACAGCAAATATGCACATTTGGCTGATAAGTGGACACACACACACACACACACACACACACACAAATCCACTTAATTAAAAATAAACTAAGGAAGTTGCATACAACAAATTAACTTTATTGTGCAGTGAATGGTCTGCAAGCAAAGTAACCGGAAAGTAATTTGACAGCTTTCTAAGTAGTTCAGTGTGTTTCCTTTGCCAGTTTTTGTATGGCTGCCTGTGTATCAGTCCCTAGGGGAGAAAGTGAATTAAGAGGTGGGGACAGGAGAGAGAAAAGGTTCTGGAGAATAATTTTTCCAGAATGACTTAATTTTATCAGGAATTTAGTGAAAGTTTACTGGACTACATTAGGCATTGTTGATTCAGTAACAAGATAGCACCACACACAGTTTTATACTCTCTCCTATAATACCAAAGAAATTGCTTACTCACTGCAAAATTCCAACCCAAAATGAGAGCTTTGCAATTCACCGTGCATCTTGTAATAAGGCGATTTCATGAGGTGTGTAGTACTTCAGAAACAAACTATCAATCAGCTCTTTGATCTCTAACCTTTTTAGAAAGTGAAATCCTTTAAGATAAATTAATAAATGTATGTATATGCAACAATGGAAAAGAAAAAACAAATGAGTAAATGGAAAATAACCTCCTTTAGGACTGACTGATTCCTAAAAACTCTTTAGAAACATTAAAAGGTAGGTTCTCAGCAACATTTCTCTTGACTAATAGAGATGAGACAGCAGATTTAATGAGTGATCAAGATCAATTTCCAGGTAAATTCCCTTATTCAGTCAATAGAGCCATGCAGTGTGATGGATAGCTAAAATGTCAGAAAGATATTTAATTCCTGGCCCCATTAGTGAGTAAGTAGTTGAGGCTATCTATATCTGCAGTAAAACTTTGTTACCCAATATATAAATGAGGAAATAAGATGGTTACGTGTGTGAAAATTATATTAAAGTGAATGAACTGTTTTTCTCCAAGATGGTTCATTTCCAAGATTCCCTAGCTTACTTAAGATGCAGAAGCAGCTTTTGCCTAAGTCACCCCAACTCCTGTCTTCTCCATGCCCCTAATTCAACAATGAGATTTTGAGCAAAGTAAGTGTTAAACTAAAGGAATCAAACTATTACCTAGATTCATTAGTATATAGGAAAAGGGAAGAATAATAAATAGCAGACTTATGCTACAAGGTCTGTTTTCTTCTGCCATATGGAAGATATACTTCCTAAATACTTATCTTACTTTATAATCATGTTTCTCAAAAAAAAAACCTTCAAAAAGGGATGAAACACAGGTCTCTGCACTTCAAGGCCAATGCTCTTGTCATTAAATATCTATTATTGAACCCAGGAGAAAAAAAGATTCCAATAAAATAATGGAAGGCAGTGACAGTTATGAAAATGACCCACTTTCTTTTAGGATAGACTAGGCAAGGCTATTGACATTTAGATAGCACTTTAACATTTACAAAGCACTTAACCTACAACATTTCTTTTGATCCTCACAATAACTCTAACATATAGATAAAAACAAAAGCTAAGTTTGAGAGAGCATGCAATTTGCCCAGTCACCCAGTAACCCAGAGTCCAGCACTCTGCTGTACCACAATCTGGTGTCACAAGGTGGGAGGAGAGCAGAGAGGAGACTTAGGGGACATATCAAAGGATGATGCCATCAGGGGAGGCTTCCCTTGGTGAAGGAAACAGAGTGAGGCTGTAGGAGGGGAAAGGGCAGGCTAGGCCAGGACAGAGCTCACCCAGAGGTTTCAGGACTGCAGCTTACAAAGTAAATCACTCTAAAGTGTGTGCAGCAGCTCTTTTTGCAATGGCAAAGAACTGGGAAATGCCTAAATAAGTTATGCTATATAAATATATACATAACAATAAACAAAATATTATTGTTCCAAAGCAAATAAGGAAAGGGGAATTTTGAAAGCCCTATATGAACTGAGACAGAGTCAAAGAGAATGACTTTGAAAGACTTGAGAACTAGTCAATGACTAACCTCAATTCCAGAGGAATGATGACATAGTGTGCTTCCCACCTCGTAACAGAGAGGTTATGGACTCAAGATGCAGAATAAGACAAATATTTTTGAACACAGTCAATGTGGAAATTTGTTTTGCTCAAAAAGGCATACTTGTTATAAGGACTTTTTCTTCTTTTTCTTTCATTTCTCCAATGGGACTGGGGAGGGTAGGCACAGAATAGAAGAAAAGAGAAAGGGGAGCCATTGACACATTTTTTTAATGCAGAAGAAAAAGGAAGGAAAGCCAAGAAAAATCATAGGCAATCAGGAGAGCCTTGAAAGCTACAGTCTGTGTTTATTATATAAAAAGAAAAGTTATATATAACAGAAATTCACAATTTTAAGTACGAGCTACTGTTTCTCTTCTGCTATGTATATGGAAATGCCCACTTTATCTGTTAGTTGCTACCAATAAATAATAATAATAAATATAAAAATTATTAGAATTATCAAAATAAAAATAAATTTTTTTCCAAATAAGCGAGCCACTCAAAGTAGGGTATAGTGGAGCAAGCAGAAACAACTTATCTCATCCCATGTCTGGAGAGCCATTTATACCTCACAGCACAACTGATGACCTGAACTCCCTAAACTCACAATGAGGGGTGGGATCTCCCCTGACCCCAGGATACAATGAAATATTTGGGGGTGGGGTGTTGCAGCACAAGTATGGTGGGCCAAAACATACTCTACTGTCCTCCCTTACTTGACTGGCTCCTCAGAGTAATATGTCGTATTATATATAACTAATGTTTTATTCAAATAACAAATGTTTATTAAATGCTTACTATGTGCCCAACACTATTATAAACATGTTGGGGAGGGGAAGACATTCTGTTGCCCAAAAAGCTTGCATTATACTGGGTGGGAGGGGGAAAGGGGGGAAGGCAAAGCAGTTGGAGTTAAGTGACTTGCTCAACGTCACACAGCTAGTAAGTGTATCAAGTGTCAGAGGTCAGATTTGAACTCAGGTACTCCTGACTCCAGGGCCAGTGCTCTATTCACTGTACCACCTAGCTGCCCCCCATCATATGGGTTCTTGACAGAAGGTCAGGAGCCATGTCTTAACCTATTTATTTTTTATTTTCTGCAGCACCTAGTAGTACATAGTACAGTGTTCTGCAATCAGAAGACCCTTAATAAATGTTTACTATTTGCTGAATGAAAATTTGTGTTTCACCTTGTACTGCCTAAAGGTTGTACAGTTAGAATCACATATTTTAGGGTTGAAATTGAAGATAACTACTAAATTCTTACCTCTTACAGATGGGTAAACTGAAATTTAGAAAGATAAAGTGATTTGCCCATGGTCACACATGGAATTATGTAATGTCAGAGTCAGGACTAAAAGTCAGACATCCCTAGTCTTGTGTGTTTTCCATTAACACAAATATTACACATACACACATACAAAACACAACTAAATACTAAATGTAGGGTTTTTGAATACTACATTTAAATGCTGTTTAAAGTAAAAATTCAGGACAAGTTTGTATTAAATTTGGTCACCACTTTGAAAAATATTACAGACAAGATTCAAAAGAGAGAGAGAATATGTGGGAATGTGCAATGGAAGTGGTCCTCAAGTTTGTTTACCAGGTTGCTCAAATTTGATAAGGAACAAGAAAAAAGGGAGAATTTTTCAACCAGACTAAGCCTTGGGAAAAATTAACTATTGAGGAGAACTTAACAAAAGTAAAATACTACAATATCTTTTCCTGTCACTATAGCTAAGAGGGGGAAAAATGAAAATGACCGGCATTTTGGCAGCTCTGGTTTTCAAGGGAAAGTCAATATTATAGAATAGTCTAAATATGTACAATCTGAGCAACATATGGGGAGGCAAAATCATCAGTAACTAAAGCAAGGTATTCAGTAAATCCTTGGGAGTCTTACCAACCATTAACATGATAGAAAATGGCCCAAGAAGAATAGCCTGGCACCTCCTCAGATGACTCCTGCCCAAAGGACCCAAGCCCATTGCTTGCCTCCCCAAAGAGTTCCCCATGCTTGATGCCAAAAATAAGTTATCTTTGATCATGCTCAAGTCACACGCTTGATGTTAATAATCACATCCTACACAAACAGCAAGACCCTAGAGAAGGGTCTTGAGCACAATGCCTAACACATAGTAGATGCTTCCTTAATCATTGCTTGTTGATTGACTGATAGAGTACTGAGCCCGGAGTCAAGAAGACCAGAGTTTAAATCCAGCCTTGGACCCTGGGTAAGTTGCCTAACTTCTGTTTGGCTCAGTTCGTTACCTGTAAAATAGGGATGATAACTCTACCTCCCATGGTTGTTGAGGATTAAATGAAATAATAATTACGGCACATTTAGCACAGTGCCAGGCACACAGCAAGAATAGCTGTTGTTGTTGTAATTTACCCAAAGCATGCTTATTCATTACATCAAGAGTGTGTACTGTAATAGACCAGACTTTCATGCTCCCCCTCTTCCATGAGGCAGATATGCAGAAAGAATATAATCTTGTTGGGTGGATGCTTTCACTGGATCTATGAATGACTAAAGAAAGTTTCAGGGTAGTTAATCTGCAAGTCTTGTTTGTGACTCCTGGTTTGTTTGTGCCTCCGGACATGGTCCTAGGATTAAGTCTTAATGTATAATAGCCGTGGGCTAGGGTACGGAGTGGTCAGGACTAAAGAAGGGTCCTGGCATTTCAATTACCTCAGAGTCTCTGCTATAAGGTATATAAACCCTGTGATTTTCTTGTACTTTGGCTCTGTATGAAATGGTTCTGTAATAAACAGACTATGGAATACATCCCAGTCTCTCTCCTTTATTCAGCTGGTTGCTGGGTCATATTACTGTGCTGGTCACAGCAGCATACAACTGTAAGAAAACATGATATTCCAAAAATCAAATATATATAACAGATATAAAGGAGTAATTATTCATATCACTAAAGAATTCTGTGCCCTAATAAGAGGGATTCACTACTTTTAAAGATTGAAATGTCTTTGTGTATTTAAAATACCTAGATCAGCAAACTCAATTTATACACAATTTTCTAAGAATATAGTTCAATCTGAATACAGGTGGACTTTGTGAAGTTAGAAAAAGTAATCAGGGGTGGTAGAAGTGAGTCAATCTTCAATGATTCAAGGATAGTAAGATTGTTATCAACATCTTTGTGCTTCTGCAGAGGTCTCAGGATGTTACAGGAATAAAAAGCCTCACTCGTTAGGCTGCCCTTTCTCACATTAGTCTATTGCAGACATTCCATGAAGGCTACAAAAAACAATGTCAAGGTCGACACCTACAGAAACATAAATGATTGAAGTAAAAGAGGTGGGCAGAAGGGAGAGAGGAAGGAGGAGGAGATACCGTTTATTTGCTTTCCAAGATTAATTATATCATATGTTTATTTATGGTGGTTGAGCTAACAGTAGGTCAGTCCAAATTATCTCATTAATACAATTTGTCTTTTCACTTTTTAACAGAAATCAACATTTACTCTGTGATTATCTGTTCAGGCACAAAGAATTTTCCATCACTACCACATATCACACAACAAATAGGTGAAGCCTCTCAGTAAGCCTCTACTGGACTTTGCTTTTAAGACCTGGTGAAAGCCTTGGGTCTTCATCAGTGTCTGCAAAGAACAAGAAAAATCTTTCTAGTCAGCCTGTCTGTTGTGGTGGAAAGAAAGATGAACCTGAATCCAATCCCAGTTCCAACATCTACTAGGTTCCTGACTCAGAGTCATTGAACCTAAGCTTCAGTGTCCTCAGAGAATTTAATTTAATAAACATTCATTCATTAGTCATCTATGATATGACAGGTGCTAAGAGAGATGTAATACTCAAATAAAACACAATTCCTGCCCTTGTGGAGTTTACAATTTAGTAGGTATGACATATACACAGACAGCAAGGACACAAAATGTTTCAATCAGCTATATAAAATTAAATAGCATGAGTAGCGGGTCAGTCATGTGTGACACAATGAAAAAGTCCTGCTGGACTGGGAGGCAAACTAGGTTTTAATCTTATGACAGTAACTCAGGGCAGCAACATGAGGGCAGAGTGGATAGAGCCCCAGGCCTGAAGTCAGAAAGATCTGAGTTCAAATATGACCTCATATACTTATTAGCTGTGTGACTCTTGGGAAATCACTTAACCCTATTTGCCTCAGTTTCCTCACCTGTAAAATGAGCTAGAGAAAGAAATGGCAAACCCCTCCCCTTCCAGTATCTTTGACAAGAAAATCTCAAATGTAATCAATAAGAGTCCAACATGACTGAAATGCCTGGCTACAACAACTGACAATTACTCTAGAACCTCATACTAGTCACTTTGCTTGCCTACATTTTTTTTCTACACATAATAATGGTATCCATTAAAACAAGGGTTTGGAATACATTATCTCTAAAGCCTCTAACAGTCTATGATTTTCATATAGTCCTGGAAATGTAATTTTATTTGTGCTTATCTATACCACGAATTCCAGTGAAAACTGATTAGGATTATTTGCTGTCATGATGGGTGGTTGTTATGAAAGACAGAAAGTGGACATCTAACTTAGCTATGACACCAAACATTTTCATCTATCCTAAACTGAATTGAAGAAGACAACTTACAAAGGGGAACATCTGCCATACTCTGCCACTGAAACAATTAAAGCTGAATTGCTTCTCAAAATATTTCACCATGTGCAAAATACACTTTTATGGATAATTATGCTAGTCAATGACTAATAACTAATATTCCGGTTGGCAAATTCTACTGGCTGTTGCTGCTTCTAGTCTCCTTCTTTTAAATCACTTTTAGTTATTTCAATATTGATGAAAGGGACTGTTTTCCACCAGAAGATGAAGAAAGAAAAGGGAAAGAAAGGAAAATCATCAATGACTTGGGAATGGAGCAAATAATCTTATTAGATGCAAGAGACAGGTTGAAAGCCAAAATTGGAATCAAGTGTCCCAATTAGCAGTTAGCTTTCTTCACTTCAGATTCAGATAAACACTTGAGAGCAATCTCACCAAGGTGTTGTATTTACCCACAGCCCAAGATTTTTATTTCCTGTCCTCGTTTTATTACATGACCACAATTAACACAGACTACCTGGGTTGTAATACAAGCCTTGTTATTAATTATATAAATTTGTGCAAGTCACTTAACTTGCCTGAGGTGTTTTTTTTCTCATTCATAAAATGAAGGGATTAAAACAAATAAAAAGAAAACATGGACATAACAGCTGCACAAAACTGTGATAGTTGCAGACCTGGAATGTACGATGAAGCTTTCAAAAGTCTGAAGTGCCAGTGGGAAAGCTAGTATTATTTCCATCTGGTCAGATAGGTGGAATGTCATTTTAATAAGCTTGAAATTATAATGAAGCCCAGTCTCAGAAACTGGAAGCTTACTGCTACAATCCAATATCTTATTGTCAATTTAATTTGTTTAATAAACTTTTGGAGGGCATTCTCTTTGTAACTAATAATACCTGGAATTACCACAAATAGTAATGTTTTAGAATAGAAAATGTTACTAATTATAGCATTTATCCTATTTCAACTGTACTTCAATACAACATTCCATGGATTGCTAAATGGAAAGGCCTTGGGAAACATAGCTATCATTCAAGTTTACTTGAATTTACTTTGCAACCACATCAGCAAAAGTGTTAGTGTGGGCTATCAGCCAAGGCACAGAATTCATTACAATTAGACATAATAATGGCATTCATTAAAATTGCTTTCTTGCCTCCTAAAAACTGCCCAGATTCTAAATCCCTTATATTTACTTGAATGAAACTTCCTTTTAAGATTACCAAAGGTCTTCCAACTGCTATCTCTGATGGCCTTTTCTCAGTCTTGATTTTTCTGTATATTTTCAACACTACTGACCCACCCCTCTGTTAGCTTTCATTCTTCTCCTGACTTTTCTGCCTGTTTGAGTAAGTCATCATCATCGTGGGTATCCTCACAATTCAGGAGGTTGTCCTGGGCCGCCTTCTTTCTCCTTTCTATAGTCCATATTCCATCAATTGCCTTGAGTTCCATTAGCATCCTTTATTCCACATGAGTCACAGATTTATACAAGCAGCCCTAGTCATGCTCCAAACTTTCTAGCCCTAGATCACCAATTGTGCACTGGACATCTCCACCTATATGTCCCATAGGGATCACCAATGGACCATGTCCAAAACAGATTGATGTTTTTAACCCCCAAAACACATTTCTCCAGTTAGCGGGCATTTGATAATTGGTTTTTGGATTATTAGTGAAAGTAACAAATGCCAAGAGATTCAGTCTCCAATGATGAAAACCTCAGGACGCAGGCTGTTGACACTGTTTAGTCATTCAGTTGTATCCAACATTTCATGACCCCAAAGATATGCCAATATTGTCCATGGATTTTCTCTTTTCAAAAATACTGGAGTAGTTTGCCGTTTCCTTCTCCAAAGACAAGTTAATTGCTTTTTATGAATGATGAAAACAGCACAAGTTGCTAAAGGAACTTGTTTGTTTAACATTTTGTCTGTCACCTACTAAGTATCCTTAGTCCCTTAAAATTACCTCGAATTTATGTAGCTGTGCAGATATAGTATCATCTTAGAGAAAATAAGCCTCTTAAGGAAAAAGTCATTTCATTTTTGTCTTTGTATCTCCAGTGCCCATCACAGTGTTTTTTGCACATTATAAACATTGAATTGAATTAAATCCAAATCACCATTTTTGAGGCAGTAACCTCTTTATAAGTCTTATAACTGGATAAGAGATCATCAATAGCAATGTAATAAAATGACCCAATTATACCACTATCCATTAACTTGGTCACTAACATTTGTTCATTCACTCAAAGACCATTTGTTAAATGATTATATATATAGTACTCTGCTGGGTAATAGCAAAGAATATACAAAAATAATTAAGCTACATAGTCCTTTATCTAATAGATTTTATAATCTAGTAGGAAGTATAAAACTATATACACAAAGAAATTACACAGTTTAAGAAATAATTCAATTGTGATTTAATTCCTAAAACTCCAGAAAATGAATAAAACATCTGATAGAATACTACTGTGCTTTAAGAAAAGATGAAGAGAATGGTTTCAGAAAAACCTGGGAAGATACGTGAATTGATGCACAGTGAAACAAAGAGAACCAGGGGAACAGTTTATACAACAAAAACAATATTGTAAAGCCAAACAACTTAGAAAGAGCTCAGAAACCAGATTAATGCAATGATTAGCCACAATTTCAGAGAACTCTTGACAAATCAGGCCACCTGCCTTCTGGCAGAGAGGTAATGGACTGGGGATAAATCGAGACATAATTTTTTTGGACACGGCCAATGTGGGAATTTGATTTTGCTTAACATTGCATATTTGTTACAAGGGTTTCGGTTGTCTTCCTTTTTCATTGAGGAGAGAGGAGATAGAAGTGAGGATAAATCAAGCCAACAAAAGGCTTTATTAAGAGCCCACTATGTGCTAGGCACTGAGCTGAGCGTTGGGGATTCAAAGAAAAGCAACAGAGGGAAGGTATTAGAATTTAAAAGGACAACAAAAAGTTTTCCTGTAGAAGATGTGATTTTAGCTGGGTCTTAGGAAACCAGGGAAGTCAGGAAATTGAGATGAGGAGGGAGAGAATTCCAGGAATGAAGTATAGCCCAGGGCCAGGAGATGAAGTGTCTTTCTTAAAAAAAAAAAATCAAGGAAGCCAGAGTCACTGAACCACAGAATATTGTACAAAAGAGTAAGAAGACTGGAAAAATAGGAAAGGGCTAGGTTATGAAGGGCTTTAAAAGAGAGGTGGATTTTTATTCATTGAAAAAGATAAAATTCAGCTAAAAAAAGAAAAAAATGAAGTCTGTTTTGGTTCCTTCAATATAACTTAATTTTTTTACTAGTAATTTCTTTTTGTCATCTTTTTTTAAGCCTCAGGGGCAACAGGCTTTACAGTTACTCCCTAACTTTCTTCCTTACAAATTCAAGTGCTGATTCTTTAAATACATAGGGAAATTATCTAGAAGTAATTATACTATTCCTGCCTCAAGCAGTGAAGTAAAACCAATTGAGTTTACAAATTACACTAAATGGAAAAACACATCAGGTTTGTAAATGTAGCCATAGAAACATCTAGATATAAGAGCTAAGAGAGGGGGAAATTAAGCCCAGCACATCACCAAATGGGTGGATACCAAACATTTAAGTTTTCTCCAAACCTAGACATTTAAATAAAATTCTTACCAGAATATGCATGTATTTTTACAAGAAATAAAGGGTAATTATTCACCAGAGACTGCATTCCCCAAAGACATATTTTATGACCTTATAAGGACAATAGTGAAACATTAGAAGTAACACAAATGTTGAATGTTTTTACAAAATGAATCCTAAATTGTTTTCTGAAAAATATTTTTATTTAAAGTCAGATAATGATTCTTCCCAAGATACTAAAAAAGAACAGATATGTAAAAACCATTTTAAATGTGTCAGCAGATGAGGATAGTTAAGTGCCAGCTTTTAAATGGTATGTCTATTGTTACACGACAGGAGACTCATGAAGAGAGCTCAGGGGGTCCTAGGACCAGAACCCAGATCTCCAGATTCTACTTCCTATTCCTATCACCAGCCCACACTGGTAGAGACTAGAACCAGACCATGTCCTTCCTCTTTAACCTTTTTGCAACCTCTACCCAAGTTCTGATGACAACTTACTAGTACTTATTAGGAGAATTAATAAGAAGCAGTATAATGTATTGTGTCAGGTCTTAAAGATTTTATGTAAAGCTGGAGAACTTTCCCAGCTACAGTTTCTAAATAATTACACTATTTGTAAGTAAGCTCTTTGAAGGCAATTACTATCTTGCTTCTGTAAGTTTATCTTCAGTACTTAGCAACTGCCTGAAACACAGTAAGCACTTAAAAGCTTTTTCATTTATTCATTCAGGAATATGCTTCATTTAAAGGGAACAGAAAACCCAATAAACCCAGCGAACAAAAGTCTGAAGATATATCTGGAGGAAATCCTTCCTGAATAAATCAGTATTTGGGTAGTATTAAGCAAGTAAAAATAAATATGTGTGGAATCTATCCAGGTGAAAAGAAGGTAGGTTTCTACACATCTAAATGAAATTCATCGAGTTATGTCCTCAGTATTATTGTCTTATCTATTAGAGTAAAAAATATTTTTTCTTTCTAATGAGAAGAAAAGGGATTCTTCCCAAGTTTCTGCTTTCTTTAAGAGTCCCTTAATAAAAGCCTTATCTCATCTCATCATCCAAACGAAAGCAAAATTGTGATTCTATATACCGATATAGACTACAGGAATTTTATTTTAAAGCAGATGTCAGTTGAAGGTAATTAGACTGAAAAAGGTCAGCATCCTCTTTGTAGTACAAATTAGAGAAGATCAACACCACAACAGGAAAGAAATTAGGTTTGCTAAGACCTGATTTCAACAAATTAAAAATGCAATAAGATATACTCTAAAAATGATAGAAAGGACCTTAAGCTATGATTCTATGATTAATGTGAATGTGCTCAAATAAGTTGATTTAATTGTTTCTCCTCATTTTCAGATGCCTGGACTGCTTCCTTTTCCCCAAACACCTGCCTCTTTGCCAAAGGCTGTTTCCAAACCTAGATTACTTTCCTTCCTCTTCTCTGCCTCTAAAAAGCCTTAATTCCCAAGGGTCAACTCATGATCACCTCTTCTGGGAAGTCAGTTTTCCTAGTGGTTGTCTTCCTCCTTGAAATATGCTATAACAAAGGATGAACAATGACATTTATTTAAATGAGGATGGTGGTATAGTGGATAGAGTACAACTAGTATTCAGGAAGACCTGACTTTAAGTCCTACCCCTAAAATAAAG
>CM053581.1:526004298-526056318 GCA_028627135.1 Pseudochirops cupreus | reverse complement strand
TTAAATCTCTGTGGGGCTCTGCTTCCAGAAGGGAAGCTCTGTCCCAAATCGCTGGGGTCCTCCCGGCTGCTGTAGCTCTCAGGAAGATGCTGGGAGTCTTCCTAAATACTTCCGGCAAACTGGATAATAAAGACTCCAAGACCAGGGCCCAAGACGGCGATCCAGATCCAGGTTGCTCAACGCAAGAGCACTGGCCTGAAAACAATTGCTAAGTCCCCCTGCTGTCTGCAGGCCGCGGGCGGGAAGCTACAAAGCAGAGGCGGGAGCAAAACCTCTGCCTTTCGCTTTTCCGCTCTGGAGGCCTTTGGCTGGACTGCTTATCTTCCCCTTTCGCAATTCCCACTCGCAGCTGCTGCTAATCCGCTCACCTGAGAGGCTCCTCCGCTCCTCCCGTCCAGTTGCCCCCGGGGCACAGCCCCAGCTTCAGTGCAGGCTGGTTTCAGTTCGCAGTGCTGATATGGTTCCTCGTAGCTGAGGTGACTTTAGTGGGAAGTATCTTTGTGTGCATTTTGGAGTTCTGGGATTGGTTTAGAGTCCTGTTTTATGGGTGTTTGGGAGTGGCTATGTGACAGCTGCGATATGTTGGTGCTGCTATGCCGCCATCTTGGCTCCGCCCTGGTCCTCTTGTTTTACCAGTAAGGACAGAGACCCACAGAGGTTATATGTGACTTCCCCAGGGTCGTGTAGGTAGTAAGAATGACAAGGATAAAATAAGAAAATATTCTCAGTCTTCTAAATATAAATATAAAATTTTCTCAGTGAGGTCTATATCTTTAAAATACAATTTTTCTTTTAATCATTGTACCCTGATTCCTCCCAAATGGAAAAGCCTGCCAGTCCCCGAGTTGCTTCCTGCTGCCCAATTAGAGCCAAAATATTGGTAAATACAACCAAGGGAAATATTTTTTAAAATTCAAAGATGTACCAAATATCCTACACTTAAAATTATCCATAATCCTCCTTTACAACATCCAAAGTAAATGGTATCTTCTTTCTAGGCCAGAGTAGAAGACTTCTGAGGTACCTTCTAACTGAAATTCTGTGACTATGTAATTCCATGAACAGCTGGCAAAAGATTATAGTAAATCAATCAATCAGTAAACGTTTATTAAGCACACACTATGTGTTGGGCACTGTGCTAAATAAACACTGAGGATACAAAGAAAGGCAAAAGATAGTCTCTACAACTCGGGGAGCTCACAATCTAATGGGTAAGACTAGGTACAACAACTATATGCAAACAAGTGATATCCAGGATAAATTAGAAATAATCGAGTGGAGGTATTAGAATTAAAGGGCAATCGGGAAAGGTTTCCTATAGAAAGTGAGGTTTTAGTTGGGACTTGAAGGAGCCCAACTAGTCAATCAAGAAACATTTTTTAAAAAATTAAATGTATTTTTAGTTATCAATGGTCACTTTCATAAGATTTTGAGTTCCAAATTTTCTCCCCATCTCTCCCCTCCCTCTACCCCAAGACAGCATGTCATTTTATATAGGCTCTTCATATAATTCATATTAAACCTATTTTCACATTAGTTATGTTGTAAAGAAGAATTAGAAACAATGGGAGAAACCATGAGAAAAAGAAACAGAGAGAGAGAGAGAGAGAGAGAGAGAGAGAGAACACAAATAATATGCTTTGATCTGCATTCAGACTCCATAGCTCTTTTTCTGGATGTGGATAGCATTTTCCATCATGAGTCTTTTGGTGTTGTATTAGATCCTTGCATTGCTCAGATGAGATAAGTCCATCAAAGTTAGTCATCACACAGTGTGGCTGTTACTATGTACAATGTTCTCCTGGTTCTACTCACTTCACTCAGCACCAGTTCATGTAAGTCTTTCCAGGTTTTTCTGAAGTCTGCCTGCTCATCATTTCTTATAGCACAATAGTATTCCATTACATTCATATACCACAACTTATTCAGCCATCCTTCAATTGATGGGCATCCCCTCCATTTCCAATTCTTGGCCATCACAAAAAGAGCTGCTATAAATATTTTTGTACATGTGGGGCCTTTTCCCATTTTTATGATCTCTTCAGGATATAGATCTAGACGTGCTATTGTTGGGTCTGAGGGTATGCACTTTTTTTTATAGCCCCTTGGGCATGGTTCCAAATTGCTCAGTTCACAACTCCACTAACAATGTATTAGTATTCCAATTTTTCTTCAGCATTTATCATTTTCCTGTTTTGTCATGTTAGCCAATCAGATAGGTATGATGTGGTACCTCAGAGTTGTTTTGATTTACATTTCTCTAATCAACAGTGATTTAAAGCATTTTGCTCATAGGACTATAGATAGTTTTTTTTTCTTCATCTGAAAACTGCCTGTTCACAACCTTTGACTATCAATTGGGGAGTGACATGCATTTTTTTTTTATCTGTAATCACAAGTTTATGGGAGCATAATAACTTGCATGTCTATAAGGTTTAAAAATTCACAAAGCACTTCCACAGATAGATCTTTTGAGCTAGATAGTATTTTTAAGTTTTATTGATGCCTTTTGCTTTTATTTTCAAGCCATATTTTTAAATAAACCCACTTACCCAGCGAGCCTTCCCTTGATGCAAAGAAAATAAAGCTGGGGAAAACCAACTGACACATCGACTGTACTTGAAAATGTATAAAACATTCCACACTCCTAATTCCTCCATTCTCCAACAAAAGAGGAAAGGTGTGCTTGCTCATTCCTCATCTGGGGTCGCGCAGCTGGCTTCACTTTATTGTTATTTTCACTTACACCGCTGTAGTCCTAGAGTAAAATTTTCCAAATTTTCCTTATGGGGTGACATGTATTTTTATAAATTTGACTCAGTTCTCCATATAGTTTAGAAATAAGGCCTTTATCAGAGACACTGATTGTAAAATTTTTTTCCCCAGTTTTCTGCTTCCATCCTAATCTTGGTTGCATTATCTTTGTGCAACAACTTTTCAGTTTAATGTAATCAGAATAATCTATTTTGCATTTTATAATGCTCTCTGTATCATGTTTGATCTTAAATTCTTCCATTCTCCATAAATTCAACAGGTAAACTATTTCTTGCTCTCCCAATTTCCCTATCGTATCAGCCTTTATAGCTAAATTGTGTACCCATTTTGACTTTATTTTGGTATGTGGTATAAAATGTTGGTCTATGCCTAGTTTTCAAGACACATTTCTTAAGCTCCTACTTTTTGGGAGGCACTATGCTAAGGAACTGGGGAAACAAAGAGGCAAAAGATAATTTTTGCCCTCAAGGAGCTTAATGTCTAATGGGGGAGACAATATGAAAACAAATATCTACAAAGCAAGTGATATACAGGCTAAGCAGGAAATAATTAACACAGAGGAGGCACCAGAATTAATAGGGAATGGGAAAGGCTTCCAATGAAAGAAGGGGCTTCAGTTGGGACTTGAAGGAAGCCAAGGAGGTCAGTAGGTAGAGATAAGGAGGGGCATAGGGATGTCCACAGAAAAGCCCAGCATTGAGAGATGTAGAGTCTTGTTCATGGAACAGACAGGAAGCCAGTCGAAGAATCAAAGAATGTGTGTTGGGGAGTAAGGTATAAGAAGGCTAGAAAGCTAGGAAAGGACTAGGTTATTAAAGGCTTTGAATGCCAAGCAGAATATTTTGTATTTGTTCTTAGAGTTTATAGGGAGCCACTTGGGGTGGGGGAGAGAGAGAAAGAGAGAAACGGGGGTGGGGGGTGGGGGAAGGGAGACAATTGGACCCGGGCTTTAGGAAAATCACTTTAGTGACTGAATGGAGAATGGTTTGTGGTGGGGTGACACCTGAAACAGGGAGACCTATTATCAGGCTTTTACAATTGTCTAGATTTGAGATGAGGTCCAGGGAAGCCAGAAGGTAGTTATGAGAAGGCAGAGCATTATAGGTCATATTTTGAGTCAATGGTTTTCACTTAAAAAGTGATGATCACATAACAATGGCTTTGAAAGCATTCTAGAAATGCTCAGTTAGCATTTAAAGAAAATCATCTTCATTTTCCTCATTTAACTTCCCCCCCACCATGTTTTGAGTTTTTTTCTTTTGTTTTGGAATGCAGTTGATCCCACTGGAGTTATTGGGGTGGGGGAGGAGCAAACTCCCTTTCTTGTAATAAAGTGATAAAGATTAGAATGCTTATTAGTGTTTGCCATTTGCTGTTGTCTAAAGTGCATATTGCCTGAGATTCCTTGGTGAGAAATTCAAGAAGAAAACTGCTCTTTGCATATAGCCAACTTTTAGTTATTCAAGGTAATGGGATACAAGGTCACTTGGACAACTGAAATAATAACCAGCTAGCATTTATATAGAACTTTAAGGTTTGCAAAATGCTTTTCATATGTAACCTACCCTGTTAGCTAGGTACTAATTATTAGCTCCATTTTACAGATGGGAAAACTAAGGCTGAAAGAGTTTATCTGACTTGCTCAGAGTCACACAACTAGTTAATATCTGAGGCAGAATTGGACATACTTTTTGCCAAGTCCTGCACTCTATTGACTACATCACCTAGTTGCACACGTATTCATGGAGAATCTAAATTCTTATTTTGTTCATTAGTTTAGCTTCTTCCTAGATTAAATCTTTTTAAGGGATAAGAATAACAATCTTGATTTGAGTGTCCCCTCCTCTTCTAACCTGGAAGATAAACAGTGAAATGGCCAAGTGAAAAATGAGGACCCAGATAAGCCACAATTTAGGTGGAGTAGGTGATGGATACCTTTCATAGATCAAGCAAGGCGATTCCAGGATAAACTAACTGGAATCCTCTGCCAAGTATGAGATTTATTGTTTTACACAAAATTTCCCAGACAGTATTCATCCCATAATGGGATTTGAATATAATCCTCATAAGATTAGGGTGTCTCCCTGAATGTCAATGAGAAAGGAGTCAACCTAAAATAAGGTGTAACTTTAGAAACTGTGACCTTAAAAAAAGATGCTAGGGTATGAGAAGGTTAATAAAATGACATACTCAGAAACAAGGTACTCAAGGAGTCTTGAAAAAGGAAGGTTGGAGAGTAAAAATTTGTCACTATGTCTAGCATTGTTTGGGGGGAAGGTCACCTGCAGAACTGGTCCAGTAGAAATCGTGCTTGACAGGTATAGTTTTGGCCTAGAGAAGGGTAAAAGAAGTATTCCTGAAGGACAATCACTTCCTTTGTTCTGGCTTTGGAATTACCAAGCAAACTTCTGATCTTAATTTGGCTTTCTAGGTAGGTTTTCTGATAGGGATTAGAGTGTGTCGAGTGGTCAACATGTGTAACTCACAATAATTTTGTAACTGGGCATTGTGAAATAACTAAGCCTTAAAGGAGCTTGCGAAGTATGAGCCAGATTTCCTAGGGACTGATCATCCCTGACTAACCTGGGTTTTCAGGGATGAGGGACCAGACTGTAGGCATGGGATGGCCCCACCAAAGTGCAACCATCCCATGAAATCCAAAATTACCAGGTTGTCAATCTCTTATTTATATTAATTCATCAGATAATTAGACCTAGTATTGATTGAGAAATCCAAGTATAGAAATAACCCTATTCTTGTAGTAAGTAGATCTGAATTCTAGTACTGGCTCAACTGTATATTGAGTAAATTACTTAACTCCTCTGGGTCTTGGTCTCCTCAATGGTAATAGTAGTAGTGATAATAATAGCATAGATATATATATACATACATAGATACATAAATACATATATGTGTGTATGTGTATATATGTACACACACACACACACACGGTCCTTCCCTCAAGGAATTTGCATTCTAGCGGGGAAGACTGCATATGAACAATTATATGGCACTTAAAGGTTTTATATATTTAGTCTGATTTATCCTGCCCCTTGAGAAAGGTGGTATTATTATTCCCATTTTACAAGTGAAGAAATCAAGGCTTAGAGAGGCTAGGGTCACAAAGACAGTACATATGTGAGGTGGAATTTGAACCAGGTCTTCCTGACTCCATGTCCAGTGTTCTTCTCTATCTATCACCCTATGCTGTCTCAGTAGAATGAAAAGGTTATTTATATTAAATGACTTCTAATATCTCTTTCACTTCTAAAACTCGAGCGCTGTCCAGTCTTGAGGGCAGTGAGTTTGTGTTTCCATGATTATATCTGCAGGACATTCTACAGCTATCATCCTTATACACCTAAAGACATTGCCTACCACCATTAGGTGTGGGATCAGTGAGGGAGCCTTACCTGGAAGAATTTAGCTCAGTTTTCTCTGCTCTCCTCCTTCCAATAGCTTGTCTGTAGTGTTCTTCCCATAAAGACAGAGAAGCCATGGAAGAGCTGGAGAGGAGGGGCTCCCACTTTTCTTTCCATGTTCTCTGGATCTTTGCAGCTTCTATTATCTGGTCCTCAGTGCTGCCTCCGCCTAGCCTTGAGAGTAGCATCAGGGCACCCTGACTGGCAAATGACCGAGGAAACCCTGTGCTCTGGTGAGAGATGAGCAGCATCTGACTCTGTGCCAGGAAGTACTTTCTGATCTTGACAACTGTGGGAGAGAAAGAACACGACTTCAAACCACCAAGAACAAAGGGCGGGAGTTACAACAAAGGTAAGGTATCAAGGCAAAGACACCAAAATGATGGGTTATGTATCCAACATGCCCTGTCTTCCCCTGGAATCATGTCTTCTCCAGGGCTGATGGATGACACCTGCAATTATAGCATAGCCCTTAGTGACAGCTTCAGAGGTGGCACCCTTGCTGGAAGGGCTGGGGCCTTTCAAGAAGACGGGCTCTGTACATATTTCCAGGGCAGGCTTTGGCTGGTGGTTTAGTCCTATGAGGTCAAAAGAAATAGCATGTGATGAGACCACTTTTAATTATTGGTTTAAAAACTCGATTTAAGGTTAGTTTTTTTTTTCCCTGCTTAAATGTTTTAAGTGGTTTGTCCTGGAATTGATACTGGCCTTCTTAGAAAATCACTTTTGGCAAATGCTCAGGCTTTCATAATTATACGTTTTGTATAAAAGGCAAATTGTAAAAAGTTGCTGTTTGCTAAAGAGATAATGACATTACAATTCCAGTCCCCAGTACATCCAGCTAAGGGAGTCAAAAAGTTCACATATCTCAATTCCCTTCCCCAAAACGTAAATAATCTTGAAAACATCTGAATGATAAAACAGTCATAGACATGTACATTGCTGAGGATGCTTCTGAGTGATTGTAAGCAAAATACTTTCATAGCATCTTATTTCCTTTTCTGTTGCATGGGAGGAAAAAAAAACTCCGGAAGAAACTCTGAGCAAAAGTTAAGGAGGAAGAGTTGCTATAATTTCCATTTCATCTCTTTTGAAGATCTTTCTGCTTTGCTGCCTAAGAGTCAGAAGGACTTAGATACAAGTCGCAACTGCAGCTACTTGTGGAACCATGGAGGGGAAGATCTAAACGGTCAGTGAAACTTCAGAGCTAATATTTAAACAAACCCAGGAAAGGAAAAACAGCTAGGAGTGTCTGTCTTTAAAGGGTGAAGAAAAAAAAGAGAAAATAAACTGGTTTGCTCTTAACAGTTGAGGATTAGTAAGAAAAGTACCAAGTTGTACTTACTTGTTTATTTTCATAAATGTTGCTCTGAATGTCTGTAGTGGTTTTTATGATATCGTTCTGCTGTGATTCTAGAACTTGTTAAAGAGCATAGCCCTCTCCAATTAGGTCATACTTAGGAAATATGACTTGTAGTGAAAAATTATATTGTTGTAGCAACTGTGTATAATCCTCTGAGACTGTACTCTGAGTCCCAATGACTCCTGTTTTCTGAGACCCCAGTGTTTTGTGGATTAATCTACCAGTCTGCTACCAGACTGCTTCTCAGAGCCCCTACTCCTCTGGTCCTGCTGGCTTCTGTCATTCAAAGTCCAGCCTGGATACTACAGTTTTGGGCCTGGTGTCAGGCCTTGTGGACAAGGGGGTCAGCATGGTGTAGGGAAGGGAGCACTGCTTGAAAAAACACGAACAACAACCTTTATTTGTGTCCCAGGTGCTTCTCTAACTCTGTGGAGGTGAACAATCATTTGATATCTCTGGGCCTTGTTACCTCATCTGTAAAATGAAAAACTGGACAATTTTCCTTATCATTTTATGTATTCACAACCATGTTTAGTCATTTAAAAAGCCTTCTTTAAAAAAAAGGATTCTAGTGGAAAATAATGCTGATTTCTTTCACTTTGCCAACAGTTAAAGCCTATTTCTTGAGACCGCAAAGCTGTAAACAAAATACTACTGTCCACGTGATGGTAGTTTATCCCATTTGTAAAGAACTTAGGAAGAAAAAAGACTATTAAATTCTACACTTGCAAGACTGTCCCTATGAAATATCACACACACACACACACACACACACACACACACACACACACACAATCCTGCTGTGAATTTTTTGTTACATAAAAAAATGGGGATTGTCTTATTAGTTAGGAGAATTCAACAGAAGTCATTTAAAGATGTTAGTTTTAGGAGAATTTCTCCTAGGAAATCTCAGCCTCCCAACTCCTGTCCAGTGACTGAAAAGACAGATGTATAGAAAGTAGGATTCCATTCTGCTATGGTAGGAATACTCACTCCTCCTTCCCTACCCTCCATGATCATCTCAGTTGAACTAAACATATCCTGGTGACCACAAAACCTCAGCAACCTTTGAAAAAGTAGCTTATTGAGTATCCTATGTTCCTAAGGTCCCAACTGACTTATCCTTCAATTTTCCTTTAACCTGGAAAAGTCAGCATTTAAAATGTACCTGCTCTCCCAGGCATTTCTTCCTCAATTAATCCTTTGATGTGACCTTTTTTTTCTAACTGACCATCCCTTCTACTCTAGTATTCTCAATGGCTAGTTCTTTGTCTCCTTGCTCCCCCAAAGTGATGCCTGATAGACTTCCTTGCTGGAGACAATAGGTGTTATTAGGATGTCACGTATTGTCACCTTCCTGTGAAAATAGCCGTTGCCTTCTGTGATCTTACATCTGTCCTAGAAATCTTTCTATAAAATAGATTTAAAATGACATGATGAACACAGAGGAAGGTTTCTAGTCTTCTATGATCTAGTCTTCCTCTGTGGCTTTCTCAAAAGGAGCCTGTCTAGATCTAGGTTCTAATAATAATTAATATTAATGCAGTGTTTTAAGGAAGTGTTTTACATATGTTATCTCATTTGATTTTCCTAACAACCCTATCAGGTAGAGATATTATCATCCTCACTTTACAGATAAGCTTAGAGAGTTTAAATGAGTCGTCTAGTATCATACAACTACTAAGTAACTGAAGTCCATGATACCAACTAAAGTGCTCTATCCTTTAGAAAGATGTACCCTGCTCATCAAATGGAATTCCCTACTGGCCAGTATTTGCATCTAAAGACCTTGGAATTCCTATTTTCCCATTCCTTCAATAGCAGTGTTGGATAAAGGGAAGATTAAAATGCTTAGCAGCAAATCCTTCTAGGATATTTTTACTGTGTAACTACCTGAAACCTAATTAAGGCCACCAAACTATGTCATTGGTAGGTCAGCTGACTTCCAATTGATTTCATTTGTGGGGGATCTAAATCAGTTACTATGCAAACAGACTAGGTCAGGCCAATCTCTTCACTGTATATGGATGAACCTAACCTGATACCAGGTTCACATGGCACAACCCATAGACTTATGCAAGCATCCTGGTAACTAGTGTCTACTGCCTTACAATGAAAATTAGTGAGAGGTGGAGGAAGCCACAGCCCAATTATATTCAGGTCAGTGAAGCCTCGAAGGCAAGTCTTTCTTGTAATCATAATATTGGTAGAGATATTAGGGGACACAATTTCAAAAGGTCTCTCCCCACTTCTCTGTGCGTGTATATATGAGTATGAATGTAGTGATACCTAAGATTTAACACAGATCTAAAACAAAGCTTGCCTTTAGCAGTTCCTGACCTTTGACATCTGTCTCCACTACAGTAAGAAAAGGATTTTAGAAATTTTTGCTAGAAAGGTTCAAATGAAAGAATCTTGAAATCTGCTTCATCAGATTATATTAACAAGCACCCACACTTTCACAAAAGAATACACGTAAATAAAATGAGAATCGTCTCTGCTAAGAGCTTATCACTCAGTGTCTCCATCTTCTTGAAAATTCATTATTTACCTTATCTTTTCCAAGTTTGACTAATTTCAACATGACTTAGGTCAGCAATTTCAAACCAATCTTGCCTACAAAACGCATTTTTCTGAATTAATGCCTTTACATTTTTACATAAATTCATTTCTGACTAACGCCCCTCCCTGTTCTAAATTTATGCTTCTCTCATCCTACGAAAGGTATTTGAGTTTCCTTTGGGATGTCGTTCATTTTTTTCCTGCCAAATGAATTAACAATAGAGCTCTCCCCCTATACTTTGCCTTTGTTGGAATAAAAGATTAATCCTTTCCAGCGGTCAGATTAGGTTGATTTTTAAAAATACAGCTCTATTGATATACTGTGCTAGAGATCCCATACAATATTGACAGGGATTCACTAATCACAACTCTCTGGATCTGTTCATTGTGCCAGACCTCTGACACACCACCCTCCCCCCCTGCCCAACTATAAAATAAGTTGATGTTAAAATAGTTTTTGAACTCTCCTCCAATTAATTATTTTTCCTTTACAGCCAATTAAATGTTGAAGGATAGAACTGTACTATTTAGTATGGCATGAAACTTTTATTATTTGTAGCCTTGCCAGGACTTGAGAGAGTCAAACTGAGTCAAGATTCAAAGAGCTGTTAAAAGTCATTCTTGAGAACATAGTCTCAGAGACCATCAGGGGATAGGTTTGGGAGGTATTGTACTAGCACTTAGATTGCAATAGGGTAGGGCTGGCCAGAAGGGGTCAAGATTAGATTGTCACACATGAAATTACCACAGAATAGCTAGGGTCCGTGTCAGGTGGACTAGCAACCAAGACAAGAGAAGCTGGCAAAGTCAGGAAAGAATGGATGTGTCATGGATGCAAGTGAGAAGTCAAATCCAGGACAGTTGACTAGGAGGAGGAGAAGCAGCTCAGATCTAGGACAGTCAGACATGACATGTCTAAGCAAGCAAAGTCCAGAGTCCTGGGAGGTCAGGAAATAGGGATTAGGTACTTAAACTAAGAGGCTGAGGAATAAGGGCTCCTAGACTGTGACTATAAAAGGAACAAATGAAATTTTAGGCTGTTATAGAAGCATGGTGTTCAGAACTAGGGAGCCTGCAGATCTGCTGTCCTTAGCCCTGGTTCGGTCACTTGTTCTGGGTGCTATAGTTTAAGTGGGAGTTCATCCAGATGATGCCTAGTGAGGCAGCTAGGTATGGCATTGGATATAGAGCTGGGCTTAGAGCCAGGAAGACCTGAGTTCAAATTTGACCTCAGGCATGTACTACCTGTATGACCCTGGACAAGTTACTTAACCCAGTTTGCCTCAGTTTCCTCATCTGTAAAATGAGCTGGAGAAGGAAATGGCAAACCACCCAGTAACTTTGCCAAAAAAAAACCCCAAATAGTATCACAAAGATTCACATATGACTGAAAAATGACTGAACAACAACAAATACATGGTATACCTCCCAGAAGAATGGAAGCTAATTGAGAGCAGAAACTGTTACTATTTCTCCTTGTATCTATCCTCAATGCTCAGAAGAGTGCCTTATACAGCTTATGTAGTAATAGTAATAATATTAACAATAATAATTACAACTATAGTGCTTTAAGATTTACAAAGTACTTTATAAATATTAATTCATTGCTATTACAGCTCTCATTTTGCAGATAGGGAGTCTGAGATCAAGAGGAGTTAAGTGACTTGACCAGAGTCACACAAGTAGGAAGTATCTGAAGCAGGATTTGAACTTGGATCTTCCTGACTTGAAGCCCAGCACTCTGTCTAACACACCACCTGAATACTTTCTTATTGAAACTGAAATGTACTTAAATGAATATTTAGATCAACTGAGGGAACCAGGGCTGTCTAGCCTGGAGAGGAGGACTCCATAGTAGTTATCTTCAACTATAGCTATCTTCAACTATTGAAAAGTGCCACCATATGGAATAATTAGGCTTGACTCCATTGGGCTGATTAAGGAGCAATGATACAGTGGTTATAGAAGAGCAGGTTTTTGCTCAAAATAAGGAAGTACCCCCCTAACAAATAGAATTATCCAAAAGGAAAATCACAGAGTTCTCCACCTCTAAGGGTTTTCAAGCAGGAGGTAGATGAATGTTTGCCAGGATATTGGAGTGGGGATTCCTGCTTGGATGGCAGTTGGGCTAAATAACCACCATTTTCATAGACCTTCAAAGGCAGCCTTGTTAATCATTCCTTCTTAAAGCTTTTATCAGTAATTTAAAAATAAATGCAGAATTTTATTATTACTGCTCTCCCAAATAACACACAGCACTCTTCCAGTGGTAGAGTTAGAGATATCAATCATGTCTAGAAAGAAATGTGTTGAAATGTAACTCTAACCCCAAGCTCACTGAAAAAAGCCAGCTCATATTTTTGGGTGACACTATTATTGCTGGCCACAAGAGCATCTACCTCTTAATAAAATGTTTATTACTTTTTTAAAATGATGATTCAAGTGAGACGAATATCTATCTCTTGGGTAGCATTTTAAAGAATAAGCCATTCCAGGGTGTAAATGATGGTGTTATAACTCATGCCTAATATATTGTCTAGGGCAAGTCCAAAATCATAGTGCGTCTATTAGGAATGAATAATCAGAGTCTGACTCTCACCCTGGAGTCACCTTGTCTCTTTTTTCTTTCTTCTTTGCAAAATGCAGTGGGCACTACCAAATCTATGAGAATGATGAAAAGCAATTGCAAGATAGAGTGAAATCCCTTTATACAGCACCTCACTAGATCACAGAAGTTCTAGCACACACTCTGTCACAGCTACTGTGGTCAATGACACATCACAACAAACAGGAGTTTATAACACTGTGTTCTGCTTGTCCTGGATGATGAATTTGCAGACACCTTTCAAGGGAGAGGTACAAATCCCATTTAAACCTACATTGACAGGAGAGAAAACAAATACTTGGCAAGGTTGCCTGCAATGGGCCTGGACCTTAGTCTTTTAGTAATGTAGTAAGAATGGTGGTGTTTTGTTTTTTTGTTTTGGTGGCTATTCAGAACACCTGAAATGGCCTGGCAATTTTAGACTATTGTCTTACTACAGTGTATATCCCCATGGATTGAGGAATGACTTGAAAAGTTTTACCTTGCAGATAATAGTCTGTTGTCAAGGCACCATTTATCATTATGAACAAACTGACAAATCAAAACAAAGAACCCTTAACTGTTGAACCAGGCCCTCACTCCTCTAGATCTACTTGTACATTAAAATATTGAAGTTAAGACCGCATGTGGGATGGATGGATAGAGCAGGTCCAAGGATAGAAGGACCTTAGATTTAGAATTAGAAGTGACCCTAAAAGTCAGCTAGTCCAGCATCTTCATTTTGTTTCATTGCCATGACTCCACTGTCTTCTCCCCCAGCACATCCCTCCTCTATGCCAGCCCACTCCTTCGCTGGTGAGAGCCTCCATTTGGGGGATGAACCTGGGCTGGCCATGCTGAGCTTCTGAATATCTCAAGATATTTGAAATATCTCAAGACTTTGCCTCCATGCCCCACATTCCTCCTCCCCCACCCCTCTGCTTTTCATCTCCCTTTTATGTGTGTTCTTCCCCCATTAGAATACAAGCTCCTTGAGGGTAGAGACTGTCTTTCCTTTTGCTTATATTTGTCTCTCTTATGTTTAGCACAGTGCCAGGCACACAACCCTTAACAGTTGTGTCCTCCTGCCTCCCCACCTTTATAGAGAAGTAAATTGATGCTGTAAAGGATTGAGTGCTTACCAAGGCCACATGGAGAGAAAGAGGCAGGGCCAAGACTGGAGCTCAGGTTCTCTTCTACTGCACCACACTGACTGTTAAGTCTACTTCAGGCACTCAACTTACAGAATCAGAGCCAAAAGGAAAAAAGTCACAAGGGAGAAGGAAACTCAGATTTTCTCTTCAAGACCTTCAAGAATACTTTTTAATGTACTAATATGGGAAGAATTACACAAGATGCATGTTCCAGCCACTTTTTTTTGTAAATAGAATTCTATTTTCCCATTAATTTCTAGTATAAAGTTAAGCTTGTTCCATAGAAAATATTCTTTAATGAACTGAATTAAAAACGTGTAGAGAAAGGGTTTAGTATTCTCTTCTTTCTGTGTATTTGCAATTCTCTGCTCTGTGGAGTAGACACGGCTATTTCCCTCTGTTTGGATGAGCAGAAAGTCGTCAAATATAATCATTCTAATAAGATGAAGGCCCACCAGGCCTTATCATTCGCACTGCTGATATGCCCTTCAAACCCCCAGATACTACCATCTGACCTGCTAATATAACCCAAGACTCCCTTTGCCTTGCCATCTACCTTGTAGCTGGACCCTCTTAAATGTTTTGTTTCACTCAGTAAGAGCATGAGCTCCTTGACAGCTGCGATTGATGTTTTTCTATTTGTATCTCTAGCACTTAACACAATGCTTGGCACAAAGCAAGTGCTTAATAAATGCATTTTCCTCCCTTCGTCTCTAATAATGTCTGCCAACATGGATACCTCGAAGTCTGAGGTTTCACGAATTCCTGGAACAGTTTTGTCCTGCTTCATTAATTCTACGATTGCAAAAGTCAGAAAAATGAGTTTAGTTAAGGTGCTCTATACAAGTAACACTTTCCTTTTCCCTACCTCCCCAAGGAAAGCATTTTCCAAACAATATTATCAATAATTCTTGCAACATTCCATTTGGACAAGTTATTATCTCTAAATTTCATACAGAGAAACTGAGAGAGTATGGGGAAGAGAGACAGAGAGAAGTTAAGAGCTATCCTCAAGAGCTAGAAAATGAACCCAGGCCAGTATAGTCCACTTAGTAGCATTACTTTCCTCTTCTGGCCTGTTGATCTTCCAAGTCCGTGCATCATGATAGCAGCTGCAATGTCATGAAGCTGATAGCCATACATCTGGGTATCGTTATGGCACCTGTTAACACAATGCCGTAGATACTCTAATCAACTTGCTTTTTGCCCATCTTTGTCTTCTAAATACCACATAGCAAGCATAATGAGAGATCCAGGCCTGTAACTCATGCCATCACATCCAAGCTGTAGCCATCATTCATTCTTAATAACAGCTCACATTTACATAACACTTTAAGATTTATGAAGCATTTTCCTTAAAATAGCAGAGTGAGGTAGGTTTCCACATTTCTAAACCTATCTTTTTCATCTCCTCCCCTTTTTAAAAATTGATTTTCTTTTTTATTTTTAATATCACTCTAATTTCCCAACATATTCAAATCAAGTCAGTAATCATATATTAAATGCTTACCATGTTCTAGGTACTTCTAGGTATTAAAAATGCAAATAAATAGATAGAAAGAAAAGACAGTCAGTCCCTATTCTCAAGGAGCTTACATTCTAATGAGGTGGGGATGGGATGAAGAAAGCACCTAAAAGGAAGATGAAAAGGGTTGGTTAAGGGAAAGATACCCACTTAGTGTAGAGAGAAGTCGTGAGTGCAGTGGATAGAACACTGAGCCTTAAGTCAGGAAGATCTGAGTTCAGATTGTGCTTCAGACACTTACAAGCTGTGTGACCCTGGGCTGATAACTTAACCTCTTCCAGCCTCAGTCTATAAATGGTAACAATAACACTATTATCATAACTCACAGGGTTTTTGAGAGGGTCATTGGAGGTGATGTGTATAAAGTGCATTGTAAACCTTAAAGTGCCATATAAATGTTAGCCACCATCCTCATCCTCATTCTCATCTGACAGTGACTAGGATGAATATTTAACAAGTAATGGGTGACAAAAGAAGTCACCTGCCCCCAGGTCACAGATTCCCCAGCAACTCTGAATGCTTCTCTCTCTGATTTTCCTTTCCTCCTTCATTGATGCTGCTGGACCTCCTAGAGGTGAGATTCTACCATCAAGGAAAAACGCACTAATTGAGCCATTCTGAGTCAAGCATCTTTACCTTACACCACTGTTCTTTGTCTTATTTGGTTGTTCTTCTTAACCAATCTGTTCCCTGCAGTTTCCTGGTGCCCAGTAAAATAACTCCCCACATACAGCACATGAAAAACATCAACCAACCAATCTCCCTTGGACTGTTCTAGCTGAATTGTTTTCTTCCCCAACAACTAATCTCTTGAAGATGTCTTTGTCTCATATTCTTTGGGAAAAGCGTCATGGTTTCCATGCACAGTTAACAACAAAATTACATACAACAGTGGACCAAGGAATGGGCCATTACACAAAGCTCCGTTGTTTGATTAAGCTACTGCTCTCAGTGAAAATCATGCTGGGATTGAGGGGCATGGAGCCAAACTTGGTATCTCAGAGTAAAAAGGAATGGCTCAGTGGGGAAACCTCAATGCCAGCCAGTGAGAGGAAGCACATATATGCTTAGGAAATCTGTGTTCTTCTAATGGAGTCTGTTCAGCACTGCATGTATTGGGTCTTTGACAAATAATAGAATTTTCTTCATCTCTGAGTTGTTGAATATGATACAAAACCCAGTTCAAGGAATCAGGCATTTATGTTCTAATCTAATACAATGGGGAATACTTGTCTGGAAGTTAGAAGCCTTGGTTCTATTCCATACTCTGTTCCATTTCATGGGGTGCTTTAGAGCAAGGTAGTTCATGTCAGTTTCCTCACCTGTAAAATGTGGGAGTTGCCCTAGGTGACTTTTAAGGCTGCTCGCAGCTCTGTGATTGTATGACACTAGGTCATCTTTGTCTTTATCACCTCATCAAGATGCTGTATCATCTTCATGCTCTGCTATACCCAGTTGTAAAATGAATGTAAGTGTATTTGCCTTTTGTCTTACTCAGTGGGTGTTGCTGAAGTGGATGAATCACTGAGCTAGATTTTCCTGCATTTTAAAAGGCAGGGCCATGATGAGGGCAGGGCCATTGGGCCTTTTTCCAAGGGTACCAACATCTTGGGGGGAGGGAGGCACTTCATCCAGAAAATCCCCTCCTATGCCTCAAGATCATCAATTGGCAGACACTTCCTGGTCCTCCTGTCACCATAGCACCCTACTTTGGGACCTACCTTCTACCCAATGGATATATAGATAGATCTCTCAGGGTCAGGCCACCCCCTCTCTTAGCATGACTGTACTCTGTGTTGTCAGTCTCCTCACCCCACCTGAAGTAAAAGATGACCCCTCCACACCCCATAGCACTATGAAAGCCATCTAGCTGTGGCTTAATTGAAGGGTGCACATAGTTCAGCTCTTCACTATTCCCTTTGAATCTTCTGTGCTTTCCAAAATATACTTAGATCCAGTGGTGGGGGAAAGAAGGTCTCAGTAAATGAGGGTATAATCATTATTTTGCATGGATGTTAGAATTCTACTTTAACGTTGACAGACTGATCAGAATTTGAGTTCTAGAACACAGGCCATTTTGGTTATGAACCAAATGGAGAGATGACCACATTTGGCACCCTCAGTTTAGTCGATAATAAGCAATGACGGCAGAGCTCTGTTCACAGATGGGCCTGTTATATAACCTCAACCATGTCCAGACTATGTGCAAAGCCCCTTCATGATCAAAACCCATAAGCCAGCAGGATTCGGTCGCTAATCTTCAGTATCGATCAGAATGTTCTCCAAGCTGATGCAGAGCCATCCAGGGTTTGCTCTACAATGCACACATTCAAAGGGGGAGTGGGAGGGAGACAAAAACAAACAGAAAATTGGAAACCATCCCTAGAGAGAGTGTTAGGGTGAAATTACAGTCTTCTCTGACACAGCCGTCTAGCTGTCTGCTTCCCAAGCTATAATGACTGATTGGGCATTTAGAAGAGGCTGCTCTCTCTCTTTCTCAGCTGATCAAGCTACTTCAACAGCCTTCCTGAAAGTGAAAGGCAAGCTTTTGGGGCTGTAAATATCCTCTTGGCTGGAGAGTGCTGCATCACAGGACCTTCACTCTACTCTGGTTCCCTACTTCCCCAAAGGTGTCCACTAACTATGTTTTCCTTTCTTCATTAAAGCCTACAATCTTGCTTTTTTAGGCAGATATAGTGGATTGAGCCCAGGGTTTGGAGACAGAAAGACCTGAGTTCAAATCCTGTCTCAGACACTTTATTAGCTGTGTGACCCTGGGTAATTCACATAAACTGTCTGGGCCTACATTTCCTCATCTGTAAAATGAGAAAGTGTAGACTCAGTGGTCTCTAAGGTACCTTCCAGTTCTAAATTTATGATCCCAAATGTCTATGAATAGTTTCTCTACCAGTTTTTACATCGCCTGAAATTCCCACCATTCAAGCAGCTTCTTTGAGTTAAGGCTATGTATTTCTAAGAAGGCCCCAGTTGCCGAGTGTAGTGGTGCTGTAATCACTGCCTGGGGAAGACTGAAGCTGGTGAATCACTTGGGTTTGTGGGTTCTTAGCTACGTAGGGAGAAATAAATCAGGTGTCTGAACTAAGTCTAGCACCAATATGGGGAACCTCCACGTTGGGGGTGGGGAGCGGCTAGAGGGCACCAGATTGGATAAAGACAAAGGGGCCCAAGTTGGAAACAGGGTAGGTTAAAGCTTCAATGCCAATCAGCAATGGGGCCAGAGCCATGAGAGTTGACTGCATTTCCAATTTGAGAGGGCTAGGAATATCCAGTCAGGGGAGGAGGGGAAGGTCTCTGTTAAAATGCAAATAAGAGTGGTTATATAAAATATTTAGGGTACATAGCACAGGCTCAGTTATTGAGTTAACCAGCTATAACCTTGCAAAGCAGAAAGCAGGGCCTGAGAGAATGAAATACATTAAATGCAATAAATTTTGAGGAGGAGACTGGAAATGGAAGAAAATTAAGATTTGGAGCACAGTACATGACCCAGGGAAAACAATGCCAAATAAGGTGCAGCCATGCAGGGTTTGGGTAGGTAGGGAAGCATGAGGACATTTCATACCTTCTGGTGGGAATATCGAGGAAGCAGAAAGGTGTGATGGAGAAATACCTTGATGATAAACTTCATCTATGTAATTATACTATAATGGGGGAAGTGACAGGTCTGGTGCATGCATGGATTCTGTCAACTTGTGTGGCTGATGCAATGCCTTCCTGCTGAGGATGCTAAGGAGATGGCTTCCAGGAGAATCATGATGAGGTGTATAAGAGAAGTGCCTTGGAGTGGACAGTGAAACATGTGTGGACATTCTGGAACTGGCTCCTGTTGGGTAGCTATGTGGTTGAGTGGTGCCTTTTTTGATTGGCTACTTAGCTAGAACTATCAACTTGTTCAAAGATGTGTGAGTCAGCATTGGTAACTCTTTCACCATAGTGTTTGATGAGAGTCCAAGCTATAAGGAAAAAGGTTTTAGGGTCTCCTCTCTTCCCTGAAGTCATATGGCCCTAAGAAATAGGCCTTTGTCTTAGGTCTTTTCTTTCTTTTCCATTCTAGGTGAAGAGAGTGAGGTCTCTGACCTTGGTCAGGAGAGGGAACCACAGGAATCTGGGAGTCAGAATCCAAGCCAATTCAGTTTAGATGCCCTTAGGGACTCTATTCCACTGTCATCATACCTCACCTGAATGTGAATTCAGTGGGACTAATAACTATAGGTTAATGTTTCACTCAGGAAAAAGCTAAGATATGAGTCTAATCCAGCGGTTCTCAACCTGTGGGTTGCAACCCCTTTCACAGGGCTCACAGGGATCACCTAAGACCATGGGAAAACACATATTTCCAACGGTTTTAGGAACCTCCTCTATCCATCTCCAGGCGGGTCTGCCCACATGCAGACACACCCATATATGACTATTAAAGGCCCGAGGCATTAGAAAGGTTGAGAACCACTGCCTAATCCGTTCTAACTCCTCTCCCCTCACTGAAGTACTATGGGGGAGATTATGCCCTTGAAGTATAAGGAGGAAAATTTTTGCTTGTTTGTCCTTGCTACGTCTTTGAGGTAAATATCCCTTTGTAAAGCTTAGTTAATGTTAAGTGGCGAAATAGAATTGGTGTGCCAGTCACTGACCCTGTAACTTTAAAAAAGAACATAAGAAGTCAGTGTCTAAGCCAACGACATTAGAGAAGAGAAACACCCCAGCCCCTCTGGTACCTCCAGGGGTGATGTAGTGGGCCTGCCCCAGAGATCACCAGAACACAAACATATTGCATTCCTTAGGATCCTGCCTCACAGACTGTGATCCTAGAGGGTTTCTGGAGCCCAACATATCAGGGCAGCAGATTCCTAGAAAGCAGTTGTTGTTTTCTCATTAGGATTTCTTGTTAAAGTGCTTCTGGTCATTCTAGGCATATTTGGTAGGTCACAGCTGCCGGCCTGTTTTCATTGTGAAGCTGAATTTGTCGACTTCTTCCTAACATGCCTCACTTTCAAGGGGAATTGGTAATCGAGGTTGATTGGAGGTCAACAGGTGCTGTGAAGGGACTACTTCCCTTTTAAACCCCCAAGCTCACTGACCTAATAAAGTCCAGTTCTGTTTTCCAACCACTCTTGGAAGTCATTGTATTGTGTTGCCTTGTGATTTTGAAGGTAGAGGAATTTGGAAATACAGCTCCTTTATTCTCATTGCTGGGATTCGGGGAGGGGGTGGGGAATTTGGACATTCAACATGTTTATTCTCATTTAGAAGCTTTATGTCAAGTTCAGTTCCTTAGGGTCCATCTTGTTTCACAACAAGAATCTGCATTCGTTACTTTGCCAAGCTCCAGATCTCCCCAAAGGATGAAGTTATAAGTGGATGAGTTTCAATTTTTAAAAAAAGGGATTGTTTTTATGTCCCATGATACCATCTTAAATGATAAGAAAAACTTCAATTTATTGACCAGTAACCAAGCACCAAGGAAAAAAAGGTTGCTGTGTGGTAATAACAACAACAACAACAGTAACTGTGCTTTAAGGTTTGCGAAGGGTTGTTATAAATATTATCTCCTTTTTATTCCCACAACAACCCTGAGAGGGAGGGAGGTGACATTATTGTCCCCATTTTACAGATGAAGGAACTGAGGCCAAGAGGTTAGGTGACTGGCCTGCTTGCCAAGTGAACACATAGCAAACAGAGAAAGCTGACTGATAAAAACCATTCTACAGAAGAATCACCCTTCCTTCAAGTCCATATTAACAGCTTTAAACCAGAAAAATGAAATGCCTCCTTCTGCTGTATCTTCCAAAGTAGAAGGTTTCCATTCCTGGCCCAGACTCTGTCCTCAGAGGGTGGATCTTCATTTCTAGAGAATACGAGTATTTATCATGTGCTTTTCATGTAGCAATGAGCATGTTGGAGTTTGCTTTTGTTTCTGAGAAAGAAATATAGCCAATGTGTCTGCTCTGGCAGCCACCTAAAGCATTAGAAACCAATGGATTCATGTAATTGTGTACTAGCAGTGGTATTTGTACTATGAGGAGAGAGAAGAGTCAGAGAATCCAGATGTCATAATTAGGTATTTGTTACTCAGTTGTTTTCAGTTGTGACTGACTCTTTGTGACCCCATTTGGGACCTTCTTGGCAAAGACATTGAAGTTATTTGCCATTTCCTTCTCCAGCTCATTTTACAGATGAGAAACTAAGACAAACTGGATTAAGTGACTTACCCAGGGTCACACAGCTAGTAACTGTCTGAGGCCAGGTTTGAAATCAGGAAGATGAATCTTCCTGACTTCAGGCTCAGCCCTCTATCCATTGTGCCACCTAGCTACCCAGATAATTAGGTATTCTAAATGCAGTTTGTTGTAGCTAGAGGAGAGATATATTTAAAATGCTTTTTAAGTGCTGTGCCTCATATTCTTTTTTGTTAAATGAGGGGGTTGAAATTGATGATCTCTCAGACCTTTAAATCTATGATCCTATCATTTAACTAGCATATCAATCAGAAGAAAGACTGACCAGTTTAAACAGTTACAGTGAAACCTCCCAGACTGAGGTATATGGTACTAATAAACATTCTGTTTCCAGAGATTCTAGGCATGAAGTGGTTATGAAGAAATGTTATGACGGCAAAATCAAGAAAACTTGGCAAGAGATTGTGAAGGTTGCCACCAAGCTTGTGAGACTGAATGACTTGGAAAATGGTAGTGCCTTCAACAATAAGAAGGAAGTTCAGAAGGAGAGAAGATTTTGGGGAAAAGGATGAGTTCAGTTTTGGACAAGTTAAATTTAAGATGTCTATGGGACATTCTGTTTGATGTGGCTACTGGTCAGTTGGAGATAAGATTCTGGGAGTTAGGAGGGAGGCTAGGACTGGACAAATAGATCTGAGAATTACTGGCACAGAGATGATCATTGAAACCAAGGAAGGTGATCTGAAGTTGAGAAAGGCAGTGATGTGTCACAAGGGAGATAAATATGAGTAGTAGGCAGGATAAAAAGCCAAGTCCTCGGACTCAAGTCCACAGATGTAGCCAGGGGTCTTTCTATTCCTTACAGGTCACCAAATAGGCATGAAATCCCTCCTAACTTTGGGCTTAGAGGTAGTACTAGAGGACCAGGCAATCCCTTAAAGGAATCGGTAGGTACTGTATGGGGAAGATCAGAACATATTAACTACGAGATCTTATTTCTGAATTTCTCCCAAAGACCAAGGGTTCTCACTTAGTATAATTTTGAAGTAGAAACCATTCATTTCATTTTTAAATTTGATTTTGCTTTTTCAATGAATATATAAATTTATTTTTCCTCTCTACACCTCCCCCTCCCCACTTCCACTAGAAAAAAAAGGAAAAACAAAACACTTGTGACAAGCTTGCATAGTCAAACAAAACAACGAATTGGCCAATGTCTAAAAAAAGTCTTAGTTTGTATCCTGTATCTTCTAATTCCTCTCTAACAGAAAGTGGGTAGAATTCATCATTATAGGTCCTCTAGGACTGTTATTGGTCAGAGTTCTTAAGTATTTCAAAGTTGTTTGTCTTTATAATGTTTTTTGTTTATCGTGTAAACTATTCTCCTGGTTCTGCTTACTTCATTCTGTATCAGTTTTTACAAGCCTTCCCAATTTTTTTTTCAAACAGCCCCTTTGATCATTTCTTAGAGCACAATATTATTCCATTAATTTATGTATCATAATTTGTTGTTACCATTCCCTAAGTGATGAGCACTCCCTTAGTTTCCAGTTCCTTGCCACCACAAAAAGAGTTGCTATAAATATTTTTGTATATATCAGTACTTTTCCTCTTTCTTTGATCTCTTTGGATATAGGCCTACTAGTGGTATTCCTGGGTACATATGATTTATTGTCTTTTGGGGAATAGCTCCAAATTGCTTTTCAGAGCGGCTAGACCAACTCATAACTCCCCCAACAGCACATCCTTGTGCTCATTTTCCCATAGCCCTTCCAACACTTAGGATTTTCCTTCTTTGTCACTTCTGCCAATCTGATGGGTGTGAAGTAGAGCTTGTATTGCTTCAATTTGTATTTCATTAATTATTAGTGAATTGAAACATCTTTATATAGCTAGTGACACCTTGGATATCTTCCTTAAAAAACTTCCTGTTCATTTCATTTCTAAATGAAATTGTCTCAGAATCTAGAAAAGAGAATTCATCTCCCGATCATCACTCTGAATATGCCATCTGGCCTTCACTACCTATTCATACTTCTATGATCTTTTCAGTATTGCTATTCCTTTTAACCATGCAAGCCGCAATTCTTTTGTGCCTGTCTAGTCTGGCCCCTATCCTTCTGTAAATTTGCCTCAAAGAGTCCACCCAACTGGATGGAGGACCATCCACTTATGGCTGTTATTATAAAACAGTGTTGTATTTAATGCAAAGAGCTTGTATAGTCATCCTATGTTAAATTTAGTAGAAATTTGACCAAAGGTAGGGATGGCTTAACCTAGCTCATTTCTTCCTCAGCCTAAGCATCTCATGGAATAGCATGAGATAGTGGATTATGAGAACAAGATGTCAGTAGCCTCCTCGTGCAACTTTGGCATCAGTGATTAGAATGCTAAATCTGGTATCAGCAGGTACCTGAGATTGAATCTTACCTTTGGTACTTATTAGATGCATGCTTGAGGAAAGTCACTGATCATCTATCTCCCCAGCACTTGTTTCCTCATCGGTAACATGAGAGTAATCATATCTGCAGTATTCTTTTCTCAAGATTGTTGTGAGGATCAGGGGAGAGAATACATATGTAAAATGCTTGGAGACTGTAAAGCACTATAGAAGTGTCAGCTTTTTACTCAGATGAGCGCAAGCCATTTCAATGCTGCATTCCTATCTTCCAATCGAGAATAAAATGGATGGGAATTGCTTCTCATTTGAAAAAAGCCAGTGCTTCAAACTGGGGTGCCAGCTGCCATTGGTCATAATTAAAATGGAGTGTTAGAGTATTATAATTCTGCTAAATGCAAAGCAATTTTCCAGGGAAAGTGAGCAAATGAAGGTTGCATCTCATTAACCACAAGTATATCCTCCTAACACTCTATCAGATGCCACTTGCTCTGTGCCTGGGAGGCCTGCCCACCCTCCCTTTGATCTGAGCCTCAAGCTTGCAGTTGCATAAACAGAAAAATAAAATCCCTAAATCTTTTTTTCTATCTTTTTGGGTAATGACGGTCAAGGAATTAAAAAGTGTGATGGAGAGATTGGAGGGGGGTCTGGCCAGAGCTAGGTAGCATAATGAAGAAAACATCAGACTTGGATTTAAGAAGACCTGAGTTTCCATCCTTCCTCAGATGTTAGCTGCACTACCCTGGGTAGCTGAGTCTCAGACCAATGAATGTAGTGGTGGGGCCAGGGGTCCAACTCAAGTCCATCAATATAAGACAGACCTAGTGTTCATTAGACCGATGACTTCTTTCACAAAACCACAAGTTGGAGAAAGGCAAATGAGGTCAAAAGACTCCTGCCTGGAGCCAACTGTAATGTTCATTTTGGGAGGCTGAAACTCTGCAGAACAACTGATTGACAGCAGCAGAAAAGCCCCCCAAGTTCAAAGGAACCCTCCCCCCCACAACCATCAGCCTGAAGGGAGGTAAGGCACTGGGCAGGGGTGACACAGGAGCTGCCAGGTGACAGCTGCGCCAGCCAATAAACCCTTCTCCACTCATTTTTGTGTGCGGCCCATGCTGGAAAAGTGCTGATCTGTGCCCTGATTCAGCTGTTTGGGTAATTCTGAGCATTTGGCAGCACATCTGGTGTCTGTGATTTGGTTACTGTTTTACATATTTCAATCTTTCATTGGCTATTATCTGATGTAGCCAGTTCTCCTCCCCCAAGGTGACAGTTTCCCAGAAGAGAGGTGGGGAGTTGGGGGGGGGTGGTGCGGGGAGAGGGCTCTCCAGATCAGTTCTTAAGGCCTCCTGTCTCAAGGTTAATATTCCACCATGGCTGTTGTCCAAATCATGCTAATTTGGGGGCACGGGCAGAGGCACAGAATATCTGAACCATCCATTTCCTGATTATTGCTGAAGCTCGAGAGTTTGTTGGGCCTGGCATCTAGTCTCGCCTCAGAGGCCTGGACCACCTCTGCACACAGGTCAAGCAATGCTGGGAAGAGCTTCTGCCAGGAGACATTTCTTTGGAAAAGAACAGTGCATTAAAACATAAAGCTATTAACACCACTCTTATAATTTAATGTTGGTTCAGCAAAAGAGTGATCTTAAGTTCACACGCAATTTAACGTTTAGAAAATGCGTGTGCTTGAATGCAAAACAATAGTAAGTATTCAGTGTTAGCAATGTCCACTCATTATTTGACAAGCATTTATTAAGCACCTTCTGTTTGTAGAGTACTGTAGTAGGTAAGTACTGGGGGAATGCACAATGTTTAAATAAGACATGGTTCATATTAGATTCCATATAGATGCAGGGTTTTTTCTTTTAATATTTTATTTTTTTCAATGAACAAAACCCTTCTCTCCCTTCCCTCTTACTCCCCATTAAAAAGAAAGAAAAACAAAGTCCTTATAACAAATATTTGCAGATGGGTTTTTAAAAATATATATTTGATAACTATTTCAATATAATTGGTTTCCTTTGTAATCCTATGTATTTAGGGACAGTTAGGTGGTCCACTGGGTAGAACGCTGGGCCTGGAGTCAGGAAGACCTGAGTTCATTTGACCTCAGATATTTACCAGCTGTGTGATCCTGGACAAGTCACTTAACCTCTGTTTTCCTCAGTTTCCCCAACTATAAAAATGGGGATAATAGTAGTCCCTAACTCTGAGGGTTATATATACTATGTAAATCCTATCTATCATTATTTTATTTTATGCATTTAAAAACGTAATTCTGAGAAGGGAATCTGTTGGTTGCACTAGACTGCCAAAGGGGTCCATGTCACAAAAAAGACTCTGAATAAAAAAAAATTTTTATATACAGATATATATATATATATATGTATGTATATATATAAAATGAGACTGTAAGAGATGACAGAAGGCTTGTGAGACCCAAATAATATGACTTACTGTAAACTTATTTCCAATTTTAAAAAACACATGAAAAAAACTCAAATTCTCTAACATGTGCTTTCAGCTCCAGCAGATTCATCTCCTCATAGATGTCCCGTGATCATTCCCACTCTGTGGTTTTGCTCAAGATGACTTCCCTTCTCTCCCCACTTAGATCTTTCACTTTTCAAATGAGATATTTGTAAAGTGCTTAGTAGGCATGATAGAGATGCTTCTTCCTTTCCTCCTATTGTCCCCAAGGTCCAACTGAAGTCACCCCCGACCCCTCCATTTGGGTTTTCATGCTTATTCCAACAGGATGAAATCCTTCTTTCCCTGATTTCCTTCTCACTCCTTCTATAGACTGAAGTATACAATTTGGCATTTTATTGCATGCTGTGTGTATGCTTCTTCACTTGCTCATATGTGTCAGTATCTTCACAATTTGAGGGGCAGGGACAACGGGCTGGGTCTCATCCCAGAACATCAGACTGAGCCCTTCTTAGATGCTCAGTAAATACTTGGTGATTATTCAGTAGTAGCTCTGAAATAATTTTCTTGATATGATGCAATAGTTTTGCAATTCTCCTCATCTTCAGTGTTGTTACCCTTTCTGGAGATAACTATTCTTTGGCATACCCTTTAGCAAGGGTGTTGGAGTAGGCTTTCTCTCGAGAAATGTAAAAAGAGAGGACATGAATAACACGAGCCTTGATCACAGCAGAATGTAATGTGTTGGTGTTCTTACCTGGGCTAGGCAGTGGGAGTGGAGGGCCCCAGCTGGAACTGAACAGGAAAGAAAATGGACACTTACTTCCTCCAGTCAAGGGCAGATGCAGAGCTTGGTTGGAGTTGTGAGGTGAGAACTGAGAGCACCCAGGATTTTTTGTTTTTCAGGAAAAGAACTGATTTTTCCTAGTTTTAAATAACACTTATTAAACGCTCAACAATGTGCTATAAACTACAGGATAACTAAAAGATCACCCTGGTTCACCCTAGATTTAAAAACAAAACCCCAAACATTGCATTTTTGCTTTTCTAGAAAATATAATAATTCGTATCCTGTGGGGTTTAAGTAAGGGAAATAAGACCATTTATCAACCTCACTCCATATTCCAATCCATTCTAGGTTATCCCTAATATTAAAAGTTGTCATTTTTACATAGTGTTTTATAGTTTACAAAGCACCTTAAATTCCTCTGACTATTTAATCCTCACTAACTCTGTGAAGTGGGTAGAAGAAATATCTTCATTTACCAATGAGGAAACAGGTTAAATGACTTGTCCGCACTTATATGGCTAGAAGATGGTTGAACCTAGACAGAAGACCGAGTCTTGAGACTCCAAAGTGAGAGTGCTTTCCATCATTACATGTTGACTCCTGCTTTTGGCAAAATGCCCATCTCCAGCTTTCAGTTTTTATCTTTCCCTTTTGTCACTCCTTCCCCAGAGGTCCTCAAAGCCCTTGTTCTGACCCTAGGTAGCCCAGAAACCCCTCCCCAAATTCTCACATCCCAACTCTCCTTTGTTAATCCAATCCAAGCCAGGCAGCACTTAGTAATTACCTACTGTGTACCCCCAAGGAACTTCCATTCTGCTGAGAGGGGACAAAAGATACACAGCTAAGTAAATATATGATTAAAAAAATATATGAGGAGGGAGAGAGAATTAACAGAGAGGGGGATCAGAAGAAGTTTCTAACTGTGATGGGGCTATGGGACCTGGAACTGTCTGTCCCCTGACATTTCAAGGTTCTCAGCAACCCCATACAGCATCAATTGGGGAGAGAGCGCATGTGTTGGACTTTTAATAAAGTTCAGGATCCTAAAAGACAGTGAGGAGTCCACACTCATTCTAGGCATAAGGGACAACCTAGACAAAGCCATGAGAGATTGAGCACCAAGTTCAGAGGTCAAAGTAAGCCAATTTGGCTAGAACAGAGTTTGGGGAGTCATGTGAAATATGCCTGGATAGGTAGGCTGGAACCAAACAGTGAAGAGCTATTAATGTTCAGCTGAGGCCTCTATTTTATCTGGAGATGGAAGAGAGTTTTTGGGCCAGAGGAGAGACATGGTCTCATTTAAGAAGATTTTGGCAGTTAGGTGGGAACTGAATTAGATAGGGGAGAGAGAAGCTGAGGTTCCAGTTAGGATGCTATAATCCAGGAAAAAGGTGAAGAGGGTCTAAACCACAGTGGTGACCATTTCTTTGAATAAGCCACAAGCCAGATTGCAAGGTGGTGAGAAGAAAGTAAGATATGAAGAAGTGGAGGCAAGAAGTATAGATTTTTTTCCCTAGAAGTTGGGTTAGGAGGAAAGATGTAGAATGCTATCTTGAGAGATGGCTGGTGAGGTCAAGGGAAGATTCTTTGTGTTTGGGCAAGAGAGAGACTTATTTGAATGCAGCAACAAAAGAGATAAGTAAAGAGTGGAGATTAGAGAAAGAAAAAAAAGTATAATTGAAGAGCAAGCTGTAGAAGGGGAGGAGAGGTGATGAGCCAGGAGAACCAGCCCTTCTTCAGTGACAGGAGTCAGGGAGAAGAAAATAGGGTATGTTGGTAAGGGGTTTTGAAGTATAGGACAGGGAATTCACTGTTGATAGACTGGCAGATTTTTGTCAGTGGCATAGGAAAGGAGAAGAAGAGAAAGGGGCAGCACAACAAATAGGTAGGAAGGACCTTCTGGATATGGAACAGGCCTTCTAGCCTTCCCCTGTCAAAACTTCATCTCTGTGTAGCTCATTAAGCAGATCTTAACTTGTCGGTTGAAAGGGATCTGATAAACTCATCCATGCTAAAGGATCAATCAATCAAAAGACTTGCTACCCAGTCCCTACAGTTTTTACCTTGTAACCAGGACACAGCTGTTTGGGAGAAGATCTCTAGGAGGGATGGGGTAAGATGGATGCCTTCCTGCCACCCCCTCCCAAATCTCAGCATGTCATCACCCCAGCTCAGGCAACCTCACCAAAGCTTGTCAGGCCAACACTCTTGATCAGTCATGAGCTTGTGAGCAAATAGTGTGTGAGCACTTGCTCAGACTGGGAAACCACATGTGAATAAGTCATAGTGATTGAAAAAAAATCCAAACTCTCTGAAATCAAGAAACTCAACATATGCAGAAGCATCAACACCGCAGCTCAGAGGAAATCTCCAGACACATCTGAAATTGAGCTAATAAACACAGATGCTCAGTGCTGAAATATTTATTCTGTCCTGAATTTTGTATTACAGTACCTCAACTCAGAATGAGTAAGTTTGCCATGCACGGCAAGTTATGAGTGAAAGACCTAGGATCTGGAAGAGGAAAAGCTTAGGGGAAAGAAGGGAATGGGGCAGAGAAGGAGGAAGAATTTTAATAAAAAAGGAAAAAGCAATTTCAAAGCTGGTCCCTGGCGTAAGGGAAGCTCACTGACATCAGCAATGTTCTTGCCCTGGCACTAATGAATGTGTGAAGAACTGGCTAAAATGTTTACAAGCAGAGAGACTCCGTGTGTGTGTGTGTGTGTGTGTGTGTGTGTGTGTGTGTATGTGTGTGTGTGTGCCCGTGTGCGCTATGTCTAAGGAGACTTAAGCAGGTTACATAACGAGTCTGTTGAGTAAAAGCTCTTTAATTATCTGTGTTAAAATCTTGATTCAAGGTTGATTCAATTACAGGATAGCATAACTCACTTCACAGCCCACTGTCTTACCCAACAGCCTCTCCTTGCCTCTTCTGTCCATGTTAAGTGTACTTTTCATCCCTATCCCACTCTTTCTTGTGGTTGTTAATAATAATTATAATAACAGATAATAATAGTGATGCTAGTAACAGAGAGGACAATGGAATGACATATACCTCATTTGGTTCCCACGTGGTTTTTTATTTTCTCTTAGGTATCTATATTTTGAAATCTTTTCAGTAGATGTTTGGGAGCAACATAAGAATTTGGTAGCAACATCATGAAAAACATTGTCCTTAAATTGCTTTGGCGCAATATTATATCAGGGTGATGGGGGGGGAGACAGTTTTTTCCCTGTAACAATGCTCTGGTTTTAGTATGGTTTCTTTATTGAATTCTCAAGTATTTGGGGGTCTATATTTGGAATATGGGGATTCATCATTCATTGATTTTTATCAAAAGTGACAAGCTTCCTGTGTATAATTCTTGTCACCAAGTTGTGTCTTTCTAGATGTTTGGATGGTCCTAAATTTTTGCATCCTGCAGTCATATATTGTACAAATTGTATTGTCCTTGCACGATTTTCATCAGTCATGAAGTCTGGGCTCCTTAAGAAAAAGCTTTTGATATTTTGAGGAGGCAACGACATGGTCTTAAAATGTTTCTGCTACCTTTACTGCTGCTTCTGCTATGTGAGTGTTCCTACTACTTGCTAGGAGTGCTGGTGGTCATTGATTTCAGCTTCCCATCTCTATAGCACTTCTCAATTGCCAATGCCTCTCTCTCCACAACACAACTGTGTCAAATAAGTGTTATTATTTCCAATTTACAGGTGTGGGAATTAAGGCTTGCTTGACAAGTGAAGGGATTTCTTATAGTGATATATCTAGTGATATAATACATGTCATTTCTATAGCACTTTTATGGTTTGTAAAGCTCTTTTTGAAAATTCATATGGGCCATTATCAATTTACTATTTATTTTTAACACCTATATTAATCAGAAATATAAAATAGTTTTATTTCTCTTAAACGACAAAGGTCATAAAATGTTTTCTTTGTTTCACTCAGTTCAGATATTGTAAAATAAATGACATTAATTTCAACAAAAGGTCAAACGAAAGAGTTAATCATTCCAAGTTGACTATTATCACCAATTTGTAGAAGACAGATAGTGAAGTATAATTATCTTGATATAATAATGATTATTGTTCATTATTTGCTTATGACAGACATCACTGAGAGGCAGTATGGTATGGTTGGTAAAAAACCGACCTTGGAATCCGGAAGATCTAAGTTTCAAGCCTTCTTCTGATACATACAGTCTATGTGTTACATGCAGAGTCAAACAAAACAAATTCCCTCAATGTTTATATGTGTGTGTCACACACACACACACACACACACACGCACGCGCGCGCGCGACTCCAGTAATGAAAAGACAAAGGAGATGGCATTATCTAATTTGGTCCTAATGACACTCTCACAGGGGTGGATATTGTTTTTCTCCCCAGGATCTAGAAAGAGAAATGAAGCTCAGAGATGTGACTTGCGCAAAGTCACACAGCTAATGAGAAAGCCTTCAGATCTAGGCCATCTGGACTTCAGTTCCAGGGCTCTATCCCATCTATCAAACCAGGCTCTATCTGAAAACAAGATACATTCTCAAATACAAAGCAGAAAAAACAAGGTCTTACAATTTTCTCCCTTTTTTCTCTGATAAAGGCAGCTGAAAAGAGCATCAACCCAAGCAGTTCCAGAGATTTTTTTTTCTTAATGGGTGCTTCAGATGCTAGCCAGCCTGGACTAAACATTTGCTTCATTATGCATATTTTACTAGAAAGTTTTTTGCAGCTGGTATGTTGAATGTTCCCTAAGAACCAATTTGATTCTGTTTCTGTGAGTAACTCATTTTTCCAAGTGGAGAAGAGAGCACAGAAAGAGCTCAGAGCCTTTCATAATCTTTCAAAAAGTATTTCATTTCTATGTGAAGTCTGAGAAGGTCTGGGTGCTGGGTAGTCAGCCTACATTTTGGTATGAATCAATTAGTCAATCAGCAAGTGTTCATTAAGTACCTCCTATGGGCCAAAGACAGGGTTTGGCATTGGGATATACAAATAACAATAAATGATACGGTCCCTGGCTTCCAAGAGCTTCTGTTCTCTCAAGGGAGGCAACGTTCACACACATAAGTATATTCGAGATATGTACAAAACAGAATTTGATTTGGGGAGCAAAGCATTACATACTTGGGGATCATGAAGAACATCATGTGGTCTTTTGTTTGGGCTTTGATGAAAACTCAGGATGCTAAGAGGCAGAGTTAAGAGAGAGAATTTTCCAAGCAAAGACAGATTGTGCAAAAACTTGGAGGCAAAAGATGGAATATTGCATATGAGACCTTTTCTAAGCATTCATTATCAGGGGAAATAAATAATCCTTCACCAAGATAGAAATAAGGAGAGCTGTCATGTGTAATTTCTGTATTTCTCCATACAATCTTCTACATTTTCACATCATGACTCTTAGAAAGATTCCATATTCAAAGAAATGAGCTATTTATAGCTTCTTTCTGCTAAGGTGCTATTTATATTTTAACTGAAGCAAAAGTATGGGGTTATATTTTTTTTCAAAAGAGATTTTCAAAAGAAAAAGACAATCCTTTATATGGAGAAGTCAGAGCTCATTCATTCTATACACCTGAGATTTTTCACTATTGGAAAAATGGGAGCTAATTTGAAAAATATATTAAAATTAATGATTAGAATCTTTAATTAACAAGGAAAATGGCTATTCTCTCTGTCACTCTTCCAAATGATCACATAGACAAAAACTCAAAATGAGAGGTCAAGAAGTCTCTGACACAAATTTGAAGCAACTGCTCTAGATTTTAAGTCTACTTGCTAATGACAATGTCCTGCCCCTCTTCTTAGGAATTCAGTCTGAATAGTGAATTAAGTAATGGGTAAATCCTCATCAACAATTGTAATTAAAAATACCTTTAAAATGGAAGCATCAAGGCAATTTTCCAAACACCTTTCTTTTCTTATTGTTCAGTTGTGTCTGACTCTTCATGATATCATTTGGGGTTTTCTTGGCAAAGATACTGGAGTGGTTTGCCATTTCCTGCTCCAGCTCATTTTGCAGATGAGGAAATGGAGGCAAACAGAGTTAAATGACTTGCCCAGGGTCACACAGCTAGTCAGTGTCTCAGCCGGTATTTGAACTCAGGAACATGAATCTTCAGGACTCCAGGCCCTGGCACCCTATCCACTGTGCCACCTAGCTGTCCCTGTTCCTTTTCTGCAGATTCATTTTGTGTGTGTGTGTGTGTGTGTGTGTGTGTGTGTGTGTGTGTGCATGTGCATGTGAGAGAGAGACAGACAGACAGACAGATGCCTAGAATCTAGCCTAGAATTGCTTTAGCCTAGAATTGCTTCTGGATTTCAGTATCTCCCTGCTAAGTGCATGCAAACTCTCCTCATCTGTAACTCAAAGGGTACCCCAGACTGTTTTTAGCTGACTAAGGCATGACTAGGGAAAAAATATTTCGCTGTCTCTGATATCTTCCTAATTTTCCCCCCAAATATTTTATGAACCTATCAGCTATAAGCTCTTCATCCTAAATGTATATATCGCAAGCCTTAAGGAGTGTATTTCTGGTATTGCAGGATTTGGATTTGGGTAATAGGTCTATGCTTATCTTATCCCTTCATAGTTTTATAGATTTCAAACATTTACTCTGGAATGCATAATTTTTGTTTCCTTAGATTATTGAATTCTATTTTTTTTTTCATCTCAATGTGGAATAATGGAAAGACCATCAGACCTGGTTCAAATCTTGCCTCTTTACTCAGACTGTGTGACCTTGGGTAACTCATTTCCCTCCTTTAGACTTCCATTTCATCATCTGTAAAATAAACAGGTTTCCTTTTAAGGACCTTTAAGGTCCTATAACACAGATAACATCAACTACTACAATTGTGAGGTAGGAGGTAACACAGGAGAGCTTCTAGCACTAGCAGGTTCACTCTTGATGCAGGCAAACAGGAAGACAGGATCAGAGACATAATGAGGGGTTAATTTATTCTAGTCTTCTCAAAGGAGTTTGCTGATAATGGGAACACCAACTTCTACAGAATCCCCTAATTACTCTTCTCATTGGGGCAGGTGAGAATATAGTAGGAGTTACAACTCCTACAGGTCCCCTAAGTCTTGGTGGGGACCAGTCAAGACTAATATACATTAGCAAATCCCCTCTAAGCCTCTATGGGGGCTGTTTGAGGCAAACGCACATGCACATTCCCTTGTGAATTCCTATTCCCTACTTACTGACCAGTGCCCACTTGATTTATAGGGCAACAGACAAAGGAGGAAATTTTCTAGTAATAGCCTCACAAGTTTTATCTCATTGCATGGTGGTAGTGGGTTTTTATCAGCTGAATTCAAATGTTTACATTATCTTAAGATATGATGCTCAAGCATGATGGAGATGTTTACAAACCATGAGCCTTGGAACTAGAGATTGTCATAGCCATAGATCCTGGGAACTAGTATCTTAAAAAAAACAAGAAAATTCACCATACACATGCTAAAACCCACCTTACATACACTAAAATCCTCCTTACATACAAATCCCTCCCAACTCTGACCATCTATGAATCTTCTCATATGGAAACCAAGTAATCTGGATCATTTTAGCTGTTCTCTGGAGACCTTCTCACTCTATTCCATCTCTCTTGAGATCATTATGGGGAGGACCAATCAATGGACATTTAGTTGCCCTTTATTGTTCCAGGACAATAGGACCGAGGACCATACAATCTGATAAGTCACCCCTGGGTTGTCTTACATGTCTTACCCCAAAAACCTGTGCCAGTGTTGGGGGTTCTAGATCTTGTATGAAACAATTTTGACTACAATAGAAGAATCACTCAAACAATTTTGGTTCTTAAAAAAAAGCACGTGGGGAATTTGCAGTTCAGGGAACAGTACATGGATTATCTTCATGACATGAGACAGTTAAGAGTATACTCTTTGCTTCCCAGTGACATGTTATGGAATGGAGCAAGCTATAGAGATGCTTAACTAATGGTACCTCTGTACAATTTGCCACTTAGCATGGGATTCCTGAAGGCAAGAACTCCTCTGTGCTCCATTTTGCACTTCTAGGTACCATCATTATCATCATCAGCACCATTGTTATTAGCTGAAATCCATGCAGATAGTGGTATCTAGTTTATTGTGCATGTTAGATAAATTATTTTCTTTGGTCCTCACCACAACCCTGTGAATTACATAGTGCAACCAAATAGTTGCGCTTAAAAGTAATCCCTACTTTACAGATGAGGAAACGGGAGCTCAAAGGAGTTAATTAACTTGCCTGAGGTCATAGCTGCTCAGTGTCATAGCCAAGACAAGAACTCAGAATTTAGATCTTCTTTTAAATCTAGTCAATTCAGCAAACATTAATTAAGCACCTACTGAATGTGAGGCACTATCTAGGTTCTAGAGATCCAAAGACAAAACAAAATCCATTGCATTCAAGGAGCTCAAATTCAACTGGGTAATAGATACAACATTCCCACAGAGAGGTAAAAACAAGGTATATGCCAAGTAGTGAAAATAATATCAAGAAGGAGAGAATGCGTTAATAACTCAGGAGATCTAGAAAGGCTTGGGAATAAAAGAGTCATCTGAGCTGTATTTTGAAGGAAGATTTGAGAAGTAGAGGAAGAGAGAGAAGGCATTGCAAACTCTGGGGCCTAATTTTACCCTAATTCCAAGGTACAAGGGCAGGAGATAGACTGTCTGTGAGAACAGCTAGCAGGCTGATTTCACTGCAACAGAAAGTATAGAAAAGGGACTTAACAGGACATGATGGGTTTAAGAACTGGGCATTTAGAAGGTCCTCCACAAACACTGGTTGTCTGGTTGGGTGAATAAGCTGTCCAGACCAAACTTGCTTTCTCAAAACAGATTAACTTTACCCATTTCAGAGGAAGCAAGAGAGGAGCAGGTCTGCATGGGGACAGAATGTGGGGTGCAATCCCCAAATCACAGGCACAACTGAGCTTGAACCTACTTGTAGTCACTTCAGTGTCCAAGTCTAAAAAACCATGTAAAGATTCCAAGAGGGCCTACCCCTCAGACTCTGAGATTCAGATGATTAAATCCAGGAGGAGATTTGAAAATCTCAAGGCCTCAGGATTAAAATGCCCAAGGGGGAAAAAAGAGTTCATTTGCAGGAGCTCCCAGACCACTAGGCAATTTTGTGTGGCTCAAGGCCATGCATAACTAAGTGAAAACAAGTGTTGTAGGCCTGGCTGGTTTCTTCTGGGTTTAGGACTCAGAACTATGCCTATTCGTTCTCTCTCTCTCTCTCTCTCTCTCCCTCTCTCCCTCCCTCTCTCTTTCTCTCTCTCTCTCTCTCTTTCTCTCTCTCTCTGTCTCTCTCTCTCTGTCTCTCTCTCTCTCTCTCTCTCTCTCCCTCTCTCCCTCCCTCTCTCTCTCTCTTTCTCTCTCTTCTCTCTGTCTCTCTTTCTCTTTCCCTGCCTCCCTCTCTCCCCCTCTTCCCCCTCTCTTCCTCTGTCCCTCCCTCACTCTTTCCCATCTCCCTCAACTCCATAAGATATGAGCAAATCTGTACATTCAGATGGACAAAAGGAATGTGGTTGCATTGGTCTTTTCTAAAAAGGCAAGGCTTCCCCCCACATACAGGTCTGACTTTGAATAGAGAGTGACAGGATGACATTATGAGTCAAAGGCATTTCCATCTGCATTGCCTCCATTTGTATATATTCAGTCATTTTTCAATCATGTACGACTTTTTGTGACCCCATTTGGGGTTTTCTTTGCAAAGATACTGGAGTGTTTTGCCATTCCCTTTTCCAGCTCATTTTGCAGATGAGGAAACTGAGGCAAACAGGGTTAAGTGACTTGCCCAGGGTCACCTTGCTAAAAATTGTCTGAGACCAGATTTGAACTCAGGAAGACAAATCTTCCTGAGTCCAGGTTCTACCCACTATACCACCTAACTGCCCCTTCCAATATGTAATAGGTACTTAAGTATGGGGTATTGTATTTCTACAGTCACTGCTCTCAGGAAAAGTAAACTAACAGAACATATAGACTACATTATGACTTTTCTTAGGTAATGAAAGGTAATTTTGTCTGAGCTAATTGATGAACCGAGCCACATCTCTACCCACGCTCATTAGGATATTATACACATCTGTAAATATTTACAAAGCACCTTCTCAGCACTGGGAAGATGAATTCAGAAAAAGCCAGTCCTCAAAAAATGTGAATTCAACTGGTCTATCGACATATAGAGGCAGAGGGATCTATGTTGGAAAACAGACTGGATTTGGGCCAGAGGCCTCGAGTTTGTATTCTGGTGCTGCTACTTATTACCTAGATGACTTTGGGTAGGACACTGAACTTCTCTGGCCTTCAGCTCCTCATGTGGGGTAGGATGAGATGGCCTTGATCTCTTCTGGCTCTAAAGATAGGATCCTATGACCCTACTAAAACAAGCTGCCACACCAGCTTCCCTGCTTTGCTTGTTGGTAGCTGTGTGTCCTGGGGCTAATAACTTCATCTCACTGGTCTCACTTCCCTCTCCTATAAAAGGAAGGGTATGAAAAAAAGAACAGGGCATTGATCCACATGATCACTGATAAAGCAGAGTCTACCAGTTGCTGAAGTTACTGACCATCTAGCTACAAGGAAAGATTACAGTCTAAGTATAGATCTCCTTTTAACTGAAATCCTACAGTTTTGTGGTCAGTGAATTATAGGATAGGAACAAATCAGGAAAATGGTTTGGGCTGTAATGTAGTTTTAGTGATAAGGGAACCATAAGTTAGAACCTTTGCTACTCACTCAAATCTAGCTTTCAAGGCATGAAATGTCGGGAGATGACTTTTCTGGATTGTTTAATAAAACTAAACACATGCCCTCTATTTGCCAATGGAAAAAAAATACCCAAGCCCAGAAGGCACAGGCCTATGTCTGTAAGCAAAGCACATGGGCATGCTTTAATCTTACACGTGCATTCCCTTTGTTGGAGATTCACACACCTGAAAAATGCATGTGTCTGCTTGGCGGATTTCCTTTTGTGATAATGGAAAGATCTGCTAACTTCTCTGTTTCATTATTGGCATGAGCCTGGTTGCATTCTAATCAAATCAAGAAGGCATCTGTTAACAATTTACTGCAGTGAGTTGATGTCTCAGAGTGACCAGCTGCTTTTGAGGTCTTCACTGGAAAACATACTTGACCCATTAAAAACATTAGGCAGCATAAGGGAGGGGGAGCAACTGTCCATATCTCCAGCCAGGGAACTATAATACAGCCCAGCAAAGTTGGAGAGAATTTGGTTCCCTAAACCATAGGCATATGATGTCATGTGTTCAGGCTTGCCAGAAACCTCTGGTGCCTGTGGGATGATTGTGGAGACAGGTGGGGACATTAACACTCCAGAGAGAATTGATGACTAGGCCTTATAGCATATAGCTTGATGTGATGGAAAGAGGGCAGGATTGAAGTCTGAGGACACAGGTTTGAATCCTGATTGTCTCTGACTTCCTCTGTCACCTTGGACAAGACACAGAACCTCTTTGGCTTCTGTTTCTACATTTGTAACATAAGGGAGTTAGTAAAAAGTTTCTATGGCTGCTTCTAGTTCTAAATCATGCTCTTGTGTAGAATTTTCTCATTTTCCTACCAGGGGGCTATATGTGTAACTGGAAAATATTTGTGATATGCAGACGATAAAGTAAAATATCAGATTCAAGGGATCTGGAATCTGAGCTGCTGGGTTCAAATTTGAGCTCTGCTGCTTTACGTCCTCTGTGACTCTTCTCTCAGGAAAGAGCATGTTCAGTTTGGGCAGAAAAATATCCTTCAAGTCAGAAAACAAAAGGCAGATGGGTCTTAATGATTTAAAACCGGGAAAAGTGGGACAGCTAGGTGGTGCAGTGAATAGAGTACCAGCCCTGAAGTCAGGGAGACATGAGTTCAAATCTGGCCTCAGACAAATGACACACTTACTGGCTATGTGACCTTGGGCAAGTTACTTAACCCCAATTGCTTTGCCTTCCCCCTTCCAAAAAACAAAACAAAACTGGGGAAGGTTTCCCCTTTGCAACAGAGAACACAAGAAGAGGCGCAGGTGTGAGAGCAAGTGGACATAGCACTTCAACATTCTAGGCATTGGTGCTATATAGTCTATAAAGTGAAGCTTTGTACTGGATAAATGCTAAGGTCTTTTCCAAGTCTAATATTCTGTGACTCTAAGAACAGCAAAGCTGGGTTGGGCATGGGTGGGGGGAGGCATCTGAAATTTTTTCTCAGTGACTTTATTACAGGAACTAGATCTTATGTTTCTTTTATCTCCCAACAATGTCTAGCACAGTGTTGTGTCAAGAGAATAAATCGAATAAATCCTTTTGATTAATTATAGGAAGAAAAAAGTACTATTAAAGTATTGTTGTTGTTGCTCAGTTTAGTCATGTCCGACTCTACCTGATGCCATGGACATGTGGTTTTGTTGTTGTTTTGTTTTTTGTTTTGGCAAAGATACTGGAGTAGTTTGTCATTTCCTTTTCCAGCTCATTTTTGCAGATGAGGAAACTGAGGTAAACAGGATGAAGTAACTTGCCCAGGGTCACGTAGCTAGTAAGTACATGAAGTCAAATTTAAACTCAAATTTTCCTCTATTCACTGTATCACCTAGCTGCCCACTATTAAAGTATAGACTTCCAAAATAAAAATAAGAATTAATATGTGTAGCCCTAATCAATCCCTACCCCCTTCCCAAATAAATATATCTGATTGTTTTTAAAAGAAGGAACAGTCCTCAGTCATCTATATTTTAATTATGTGTACATTCTAATTATGCTACAGTAATTTTCTGTAAGGAATTGAGCTGAAATCTTAAAAGTAGCCAGTGACTCATTATGGTTCTGCTCATATGCATCTCCCTCTTTCTCCTCCCTTTCCCAGAGAGGTAGAGTGTGTGATTATGTATGAATGTGGTTTTGGGGTGGGAGTGGAAGTTGGTGTTGAAGAAGTTTTCTTTATGGAAGTTGAATATGGACTGAGCGTAACTAACTTCTCATACCTTCTTTTAGTGAGATGGTAGTGGAAGAAATTTTTGCCATCAAAAAGATGGATGCTTAATGGAGGTCTTTCCTCAGGTTCATCACCACATGGGGTGGAGAGCCAAGGGGAGAAGTACATCAAAGGCCTAGAGAGCAGTGAGTAATGCCTGAGAGAGGCAAGCTGGGATCTGCTCAGGGAATGGTACATCTGCTAACCTCTGGGAAAGAGATGGGTTACAGTCTGGGCAAGATGGGGAGGTGGGTAGGAGCAAGCAGATAATGTTAAAACATACTCAGCCTTTCACTGAAGCATTCTGACCTTATTTAAGACTTAGGACCTCTAGAAGCATCCTCTAGCTATGAAGGGAAACTGAGCCAATACCTTCCCCTGTCAAAGGGGAAGCTGTTCTAGGGGGAAAGACTAGCACACTGTTCATTCAGAAAAGTGTACTCATGTTGTTTTGTTGCCTTTTTAATTATTTCTGTCCCAATTAAATGCTTTTCTTATAGCCAGGTGTGACTACACTCCCCAGATACAAGCTGGTTGGAGAACACTTCATCACATGGAGTTAGATTTGGTTGACAGGCTTGAAAGATAATGGTGATATTGGTGCTTTGAAGCAGGAGATGGAGTTGAACACAAAGGCACCTGAGGCAACAGCTGTGACCTTGCTGCTGCTGGCACTAGTTTTGTGACAGGTAATTCCATGTGGACTTCAGCTTCTATGCTGGAGGTACAAGGACAACCAAAAATGGATTCTATGGAACAACATTCCCAGGAGACTCCACCCTGCCATTCTGCTATTTACCTAATAGCTGTGACCATGAGAATCACTGAAATTTTTACACTCCTTTATAAACTAGTTAGGAGTTAACAGAATGCATCTTTCTCCTTTTTGTGAAGAGATAAGAGGCCTAAATTAAGACAGTGAATTTCCAGGTTAGTTTTTTTCCTCAGATCCTTCATTGTTGCTGGGAAATAGGAAAGAGAGACCACCTCCATCCCAAAAGAGGCTTCTGACTTTGAGAGGTGCTGGGTTGAAGGATCATCCAGAATGTATATTTGAATATTTCTTGCTGCTATTCATTTATTTCAGTCATGTCCAACTCTTTGTGACCCCATTTGAGATTTTCTTGGCAAAGAAACTGGAATGGTTTGCTATTCCCTTCCCATATATATATATATGTGTGTGGTATAGCATCATTTTTTATAGATGAGGAAATGGAGGCAAACAGGGTTTAAGTGACTTGTCCAGGGTCACACAGCTATTAAGTGTCTGAAGCCACATTTGAACTTGGGTCTTCCTGCCTCCAAACCTTGCACTCCATCCACTGCTGACCTACCTATCTGACCAAAGTTTCTTTTTTATCTAATCAGATTAAACTGCTTACTAAGATAATACCACTGGCTCAAAGATGTTTGGTTGACAGTTGTGAAGAGAAGAAAGAAGGAGAAATAGAGAACACATATATTTGGTGGGTTAGGCACACCTATTCCTCTAGAACAGCTGTTCTCAACCTGTGGGTTGCGACCCCTTTGGGGGTTAAATGACCCTTTCACAGGAGTCACCTAAGACCACCGGAAAACACATATTTTTGATGGTCTTAGTAACTGAGACACCTCTTCTATCTGTCTCCAGGCCTGTTCGCCCATATGCAGATACACCCACATATGCGTATTAAAGGGTTGTGGCATTAGGAAGGTTGAGAACCACTGCTCTAGAATATGGAGTGATTCTAAATGGGGGCCAGAGTCACTTGTTTCTCTGAAGCTTCTGAAGACTGAGAGGCATTTCAGTTAATCTCTACAATAAATGCCCTTTGGGAGTTACATACTATTTGGGTTCTGCTTGTTTACCTGAGTGTTAGCCTCCTGAGCAAATGCACACCTAGATATGAATTCATTTCAAGTATTTCCAGATTTTTTAGAACTAGATTGGAGAGTACAACCTTTACACTTCTGTAACTGGTTCCATACTTCCAAATGCCAAGAAAACGTCAAGCGAAGGCACTGTGGAGGTCTGGACACATCCTGCATCACAGTGTGGCTAAAGAAAGGCTATGATGTTATTGCCTACCTTGTCAATATTGGACAAAAGGAGGCCTTTGAAGAGGCCAGTGAGAAGGCACTGAAGCTTGGGACCATAAAGGTTTTTATCAAGGACAATAGGAAGGAATTTGTGGAAGAGTTCTGACCAGTTCTTCAGTTTAGTGCCCTGTATGAAGACTGCTTTGCTTTATGTTCTGTCACAAGTAGTGGTCAACAAGGAGGTGGGGGACAGGTATAATAGGAATTGAAGTTACCCTAACAAGGTCAATGACAATAATAAAAGGCTACCTTGGGGGAGAAAAAAAAAACTAGATGGGAGAAAATGAGCCAAGAAAAGTAGAATTATCATCAGTAGTATCCAGGATTCTGAGAGGTGGGATTCCACAGACACAAGAACTATGTTTTCACATGTGCTGGAATCCAGAGCCTTAGGCTAATTCAGGAGGAAATACAGCAAATCTGCCCTCCAATCCTCCATTCCTCACAGCCTCATGTTTCTCCTAATCACAGGCACATTTCCTGCAGAAAGACAGAGATTACCAGGGCTGAAAGGACATTAGAAGTCATCTAACCCAACTTCCCATCCTATGCAGGATCCCTATTATAATATCCCTGAATAGTAGATCAAGAGATTGCAGTGTGGTCCAGGAGAAAGAGCCCTAGGTTTGAAGTTAGAATTCTATCTCTGGCACTTACTATCTCTGTGACCTTGGGCAAATCATTCAACCTCTGTGGATCTCAATTTCCTCATCTTTAAAACGAGGGTATTAGACTAGATTTCCTCTGAGTTGTCTTGGAGATCAAATCTGTGGCAATCATGATGTGTTGCTATAGAGCACAGAGAACTTAATTCCCAGTAGAATGTAAGTTCCTTGAGGGCAGAGCCTATTTCATTTTTATCCTTGTATCTCATTCATGGTCTAGTGCCTAGTAGGTATTTCATAAATGCTTCTTGAATTGAATAACCATGGGTGCCTACCACGTAATAAATGCAGTAGAAATATATATTCCTTCCCCTGACTTCTACTAAGAAGTCCCTTTTCTTCTCTCTGGAATCACATTAATAAATTAATAAGCTTTCTCTCCCATGACAGTTTTGAAATACTTAGAGCTCTTATATCACCCTTAATTTTTTCTTTATCCAAGCTTGCCATACTCAGTTCTTTCAATTGCTCTTAATAAGGCATGAAACCGAGATCCTCTCCTTAGACCAAAGCTTTCCTTGTTGTACAGTCCAGTATGTCAATGCCCCTTGTAAAACATGGCCCCTCCAACTGAACAAATATGGTTTCACCCCTACAGAGAAATACAACAATCATTTCCTTGTTCTTCTTCTGGATACTCTGGTCCTAATCATGTAGCCACAAATTACATGAGTGTTTGGGGCAGGCATGCCAAATTATTGGTTCATATGGAGTTGGCATCTACTAAAGCTCTTTAGTCTTTTTTCACCTAAACATCTGCCAAGCAAGTCTTTCCCATCTGGTACTTATGCAGTTAATGCCTCGAACTCAAGTGGGGGACTTTGTATTTATCCCTATTACAATTCATATGATCGTTGGATTTAGATCTGGAAGTGACCTTAGAAGTCATGTCCAAACCACTCATTTTGCAGCTGAGGTGCAGAGGGGACTAACTGTACTCTCTAGGCACCTCTGGTTGGGTTCTAGAACTGTTTGCCAGTAAAGGGAGGAAGACAAGTCAGAGGATTGGGAACTATACATAAAAACATAATAAATATCTGAACTAACTCTCTCTCTTTTGGTTTTTTGCTTTTTTTTTTTTTTGGACGGGGGAAGGCAGGACAATTGGGGTTAAGTGACTTGCCCAAGGTCACATGGCTAGTAAGTGTTAAGTGTCTGAGGCTGGATTTGAACTCAGGTCCTCCTGACTCCAGGGCCAGTGCTGTATTCACTGTGCCACCTAGCCACCCCCAGAACTAAATCTCTCTCTCAGAGGATTTATAATAGAGAGGTAAAACAACCACTTCTATCATGGTCTAGCTATATCTAGGATTTGAATCAGGGTCTTTCTGGCTCTAACTCCAGTGATCTTGATGGCTTTTGGAAAATTGCATCTTCTTGATTTGGACCCATTTTTCCATCCTGGTGAGATCTTTTGGAATCTGGCTTCTTTGATCAGCCAGAGCTACCCCTTCCTTCTTTAGTTACCTGCGAATTTTGAGTAATTAAAACACTCAATAAGACAGAGTCAAGGATAGAGCCCTATGGTACCTCATTAGGAAACTGCTCCAGGTTGATATGATTTCAATAATCAATGTTTATTCTAGCTATAACAATCAACCAAGCAACAATACATTCCATGCTTTATGATGTGCCAGGGGCCGGGGTAGACAGAACAAAAGACAAAGAGAAAAATTAAATAGTTTCTATACTCAGGTAGATTATCCCATATCAGGGAGGCAACTTGTAAATGAAAGAAGTATATACAATACAAACACAACATAATTGAGGCAGCTAGATGGTGGTACAGTGCATAGAGTACTGGGCCTAGAGTCAGGAAGATCTGAGTTCAAATCTAACCTTAGACACTAACTGTGTGACCCTGGCCCTGTCTTTCTCAGTTTCCTCAACTGTTAAATGGAGGCAATACTAGCACAGAGTTGTTGTGAGGATCAAAGAAGATAATGTTTGTAAAACGCTTAGCATAATGCCTGGTACATAATAGATATGATATAATTGGGGTGGACACTAGCAATTAGGGGGAGATCAGGAAAGGCCTCATGCAGAAGGTGGTATTTGATCTGCACTTTGAAACAAACTTGAGATTCTAAGAGGCAGAGGCAAGGAGGGAATGTGTGCCAAGCAGAGGAGACAGACAGTGCAAAAGCATGGAGACAGAAGGCAGAATGTCCTGGGTGATGAATAGCAAGAAGCCGAGTGTAGCTAGACCACAGAACGTGTGAATGGATATACTGTATGTGGAGGCTGGCACCAGGTTGTGAAATGTTTCAGTGCCATTCAGAAGAGGTTATATCTGATTCTTGAACTAACAGGGAACCACTGGAGGTTATTGAGTAGGAGAGTGACCGGGTCAGACCTGTGTTTAGTAGGTATCCCTTTGCTGCTACCTGTTACCTGGATGAACCAGAAAAGACCTGAGGCAGGAAAGACTAATTAGGATGCTATTGCTATAGTTCAAGTAAGATTCGATGAAGGCTTAAACTAGATCAGGGGTGGGGAACCTGAGACCTTGAAGCCACACATAGCCTTCTAGGTCCTCAGGTGCAGCCTTTTGACTGAGTCCAAGTTTTACAGAACCAATCCTTTTATTAATAGGATTTGTTCTGTGAAGTTTGGATTTCGTCAAAGGGTACATCACCAATGCTGCCATGAATATGCAGGTGTATTTCCAGGTTGGATGCACAAGATATAACAGAGTCTCTTCTTTGAAGACAAAAGCAAGATATTTATTCCTATACCAGAAAGCCAAATCCACCAGGGTACTAAAGAAGTTAGTATACATTACCAATGTACAGAGCCCTGCCATCTCCAAGCTTTCCCTCTCTCAGGCCTGCCCACAAACAAGCTCCCTTAGGCAAAATGTCCCTCTCTCGCCCACAATAGCTGCTCTGCCTCAGCTCTCTCCCAGTTCTATCACTCTCCTCTCATCTCTGTTGGGTAAACTCCTCCCACACACTGAGCTCCATGTGACTTGAACTGTGGGCTGGGTCAAAGCTCAAAGTAGGTCATATGGGCCTATTAAGGAGCAGGGAAGATCTTCAAATTTCCTTAACATTACAAAGGGCTGAGCTTGAGGACCTAGAGGGCCACATGTGGCCTTGAGGCTACAGATTCCCCGTACCTGAACTAAAGGTGTTGGTTATATGAATAGAGAGAAGGGAATAGTTGTGGAAGACGTTGTGGAGTAAAAGTTGATAAAAGTTGTCAATTGATCAGACATATTGCACGAAGACTTGAGGATGCCTCTAAGCTAAGGTTTCAGTCCTGAGTGCTTGGAAAGATGGGCAGCAGCGCCATGGACAGATGCAGAGAAGTTTGGAAGGTGGAGATTTGGGGAAAAGATCATGAGTTCTATTTTGGACACATTGACTTTTAGATGCCTATAGGGCATCCAATTTGAATTTTTTGGTAGGTTATTGTTGACTCAGGATTGTAAGTAAGGAATAATACTAGTGCTAGACATGTAGAAATGAAAGTCATCTGCAGACGAATTATAACTGAAGCCATGAGAGCCAGTGAGGTTACTAAGAGTATAAGAAAGAGGAGAGGAGGTCCCGGAAAGAGCCTAGGAACATACAACCACTTGTTGGGGGTAGGGGGCCAATATGGATGAAAATCAAGGAAAGGAGCCTGAAAAGGAACTATCAGACAGGTAAGGGGAAAATCAGTTGTGAAAACCTAGAGTGGAGAGAGTACCCAGTTTAAGAGTGGTCAATAGTGTCATGCTACAGAGAAGTCAAGAAGAAAGAAAACCAAGAAAAGCCTATCAGATTAGCCCATTAAGAAATGAGTGGTAACTTGGTAGAGAACAATTTCACTTGAGTGATGAGGTCACAAGCAGGATTGCAAAAGGTTGAGAAGAGAGTGAGATGAGAGGAGGTGAAGACAGTAAGAGCAGACAACTTTTCCTAGGAATATGGCTTTGAAAGGTAGGATATATGTAGGGGAGTAATTTGAGGGCTGGTAGGGTCAAATGAGGTTGTCTGTTTTTTATGTATTTGTTTTAGAAATAGGGGAGACCCAGACATGGTTGTAGGCAGCAGAGAGAGAGAGAGAGAGAGAGAGAGAGAGAGAGAGAGAGAGAGAGAATTGTGGAAACAATCTATCAGAGGTTGTGGGGGGGCATGGAATCAAAGGTATACGTGAGTGGGCTGGTTTTGGAAAAAAGGGCCACCTCCCCATCAAAGCCTCCACCTAATTGTATCATTATCTAGGTAATAGGATACAATTGTCTCCCCGAACTCCAGACATAATACATCAACACTTCCCTGGTGTGACAGCCTAGTGACCCAGTTGAACATCATAGGATTATAGATTAAAGCTTGAATAGGCTTTAGAGAACATCTCGTCCAACTTTCATTTGCCAGATGAGGAAACTGAGGCCCAGAAAGATGAAATGATTTCCCGAAGGTCACACTGGGAGCAACAGGGCCAGGACTGGTTTTGAACTCCATTCTCTGACTCCAAAGACAACACTCAGAACAGCAAGCCCTCACACCAGAGTGTAAAGCCAGGGGAACAAGGCTGCCCTCTGTACCTAAGAGACAGAATCAACATTTACAGGAAAATATTTTTGTCTTTTGAAACCTATTCCCATCTCTATCACATGCTAAGTAACCTTAGCAAGTCATTTAGGGACAAATGTTAAAAAAAAATTGGCCCAGTTTCCTTGTGTTTGCAAAGATGTTGAAGGAAATATGCAAGTGTACTTGACTGGTGCCTGGCGTCTTGATCTATGCCCGAAATAAATAGCAGTAACTCACATTTCTACAGTACCTTGAGATTTCTAAAGCACTCCCTTCATAAGATCCCAGTGCACATGTTGTGCAAGTGCTGTCATCTTTATTTTACAACTGAGGAAACTGAGGCTCAAAACACTAAGCAACTTGCATATCATTACAGATGGTTAGTGTGGGAGTCAGGATTTGAATCCAAATCTCCTGGCTCCAGATCTAGTCTTACCCCTATGTTTGTCATTTGGCCCTATGACATACTGATGGAATTTAGTCTCAAGGTTTAGAAAAAGACTCAGGTGCAAAGTTTGGCATCCTTAATGTCCTAGTCAAACGGTTAGGGGAGGGTATCTACAATACAGTTTGGTTTGGAAAGCTCCACGAAATTCTGTAATGAGGGAAGATTAAACCACAAACACATTAGAAGGTCAACACCTCATTTGAAATTTATTTCCTTTTTTTTTTTTTTTTTGGTCTTTGCTTTGCAAAGTAGAATGTTCTGCTTTGTTCAGCTTTATGAGTTCTGATAGAATTAAATCATCCAGAAATGTTTTGGAAGATTTACTTTTCTCTTAGCGTCTCCTAATTTTTTTTCTATCTCGTTCCCACATCCCCAGTTTCCTCCTGGAGGGAGCCCCGCTTGCTTCTCAGCTCTGCAGATCTCATCAGCATGAAGAGAGAGATTCACCCCCTCGGGAAAGCAAGTGGCAACCTGCACATTTCAAAGTGGCTTTGGTAATGGTCCCTTCACCTTTTCTTTGACCCTGCAGGCACAAGTGCACCTTACCCTTCTTGCAATAAGTAAGATCTGCTATCTCAAGAGACATTAAAGGAGACATTTTTTTTCCCACAGCAAGCCTGAAAATAGCCCAGATCTGTGACTTCTGTTTAGTTCTTCCTCACAAACTGTATGCTTTGATTTTTCATTCTTGTAACTTTCCCATGTAACCACACCCCTGCTCCACCCTGTTTTTGGCACATGTCATTTTTCTTCTTGCCTATGAATTGCCATCTCCCTACATGAACAGGTGAAAGAAATGAATAGAATACCTAAAAATAGCTCTAAGTGGTGAGTATTCCAAGATAGACAGTTTTCCACACCCAAGACTTGGCAGAAGGTATAAGCATTGGGGAGTGTCTAGAGCAGTTTAATGAATCCTTGGGAACTTTGGGTAGGGATCAGAGTTGACAGCAGTTCTCTGAAGGTGCTGATCTGACCCAGCTCAAGTATAGAGTGCTACCTACCATATACTAGTAGGCATTCACTAAATGTTGAATGAATGCCTAATGCAGTGAGCAGTGAATGGGAAGGAACTCTGACCATAAAGCAAGGGTTACATGATTTTCGAATGGGGACACATTCTGATTGGGTGTAGATCAGGAAGAGAGAGTATGGTGGACTCCCAACAAACCTTGGCAGTATCTGACTGGGCTCAAATATGAAAACGTTATGTAACTGGACAGAGAATGAAAACATACAAGACAATTGAGTATGTGCTGAAAGTGGCAGCTCTCTATTATTGGAGTGAGTCCCAGAATATTCTTTATTTTTTGCCAAATATCTTATCCTGAGATAATAGTTGAAACTGCAACTGGAAGGGATGCCAGGGATCATCTAATTCCCCTCATTTCACATAGGAGGGAACTGAGGAAGTTCATAGAGGTCGTGTGACTTGCCCAAGGAAGTGGTAGAGCAAGGATTCAAATTCAGGATTTCTGATTTCTAGTTCAGTAGTTTCCACCACCCCAGAATGCTCTGCACCCCAGTGCTACCAGGCAGAGCTTACCCTATACATTTAAGGAAGTCACCAATGTGGTATGATATGAGGGGCTTCAAAAGGTTCATCCCTGCTGCACCTTTGAAATAAAAACATTTTGGGTCAATGGTTTATGTAGATATACCTTAATAATGAGTTTTCTGATATTAGGGCCCTAGGTCAATAGATGTCTTATTGACATGAGATTCGTAATTTTCTCATTGTTTGTATTTTTATCCTCAGAGCCTAGCTCCTAACAGGTAACAAATCCATAATAAGTTAATTAATATAATGAATTAATTCTCAAGTTTAAAGCATGCATAGGTATGATATGGATATGTGTTTGCGTATATATACACATACTTACATATAAAATGTGTGGGTATGTATGTATATATACATATAAGTGTATATACATATATGTCTGTGTGTATAAACATATATATAATATGTAAAAAGGCATGGTCACACATCATGAATATATAGACACAGAAGTTTTGGGAACTTAGTCTATATACCTATCAAGTCTGATAGCATTTGGTGGAACAAACACCACAAACTGCATACCCTTCCTCTATGCACAACAAAATGGACCCTCAAATGAACTTTTTATTACAGATTCACTTAAGGAAGAGGAAATGAAATTTAAGTTAAGAAGAAGATTCAATGCCTGATAAGAAAGAAGCCCTGGAAAAATAAGAGGGAGTTGCTTGGGAAGCTAATATGGGGGCTCCCTTTGCCTCAAATTTCACTGAAAAATAATTGAGGCCATTTGCTGAATACTCTCTCTTCTCCTCTCCTTCTCATCTTGTATCATGGATGCCTTTTACCACCATCTCCTCCTTCATCCATATTACATGAAGAAGTGGCCCTTCTCCTTGGCAAGGCAACCTCAGTAATGCACAAACTATCCCATTCCATGCCCTCTTCTCCAGCAGATTGCCTCCTCTATCATCCCCACTATCTTATCAATCTTCCAACTCTCCCTCTACTGATATCCTGTTGCTTTCCTGATAACTATAAATGTGCCTATGTCTCCTCCATCCTCAAAAAACCCTTCCTTGATCTCTCCATCCCTCTTAGGTATCCTCCTTCTCTCCTACCTTTCAAGCTAAACTCCTTGAGAAGACTGTGTGTACTGTGTGCTTCTACTTCCTTTCCTCTCAATCTCCCCTTAACTCTCTGAAGTCTGGCCTCCAACCTCATCATTTATCTCTCCAAAGTTACCACTGATCTCATAATTATCAAGTCTAATATCCTTTTCTGAATGCTCATGGGCTTTGATCTCTCTATAGCCTTTGACACTGTCAATCACCCTCTTCTCCTTGATACTCTCTTCTCTCAAGGTTTATGTGACACTGTATATTGGATATCTTGTCTTGTAGGCATCTTAAATTCAACGTGTCTAAAACTGAACTCAGTTTTATTTCCTCCCCCTCAACCCTCTCCCAAACTTCCCTGCTACCCTGAAGGGCATCACCAACTCCCAATCATCCAGGCTACTAACTTAAATGGCATCCTTGACCCTTCAATCTCTCTAAACAGCACCCCCACACACACACATATTCAGTCTATTGTCCAGGTCTATTTTACCTTTGTAACATTTCCTGCGGGCAGCGAGGTGATGCAGTGAATAGCACACCAGCCCTGGAGTCAGGAGGACCTGAGTTCAAATCTGACCTCAGACACTTAACACTTACTAACTGTGTGAACTTGGGCAAGTCACTCAACCCCAATTGCCCTGCCTTTCCCCCTCCAAAAAAAATTTCCTGAATGCACCCCCTTCTCTCCCCTGATGTTGTCCCCAGCCTGGTGCAAGCCCCTCATCAGCTAACTCTCACACTGTTGCAACAGCTGCTAGCTGATCTCCCTGCCACAAGTCTCTCCTTACTCCAGTCTATCCTCTACTCACTTGTCAAAATGATCTCAGTAAAGCTTGAATCTGATCATGCCATTTCCCTTACTCAGTAGGGCTCCCTATCACCTCCTGGATTAAACATAAAATGTCTGTTAATTATTTGGCAAATACATTAGTGTTTATGGTTAGGTCATATTTTATAGGTCTGTTGATAGTGTTATTGTTGCAGCTTGCTAGCTTTGTTCTGTTAGCTATCCACACTTACTGCTTCTCATTGATTGCTGTGCACTATAGCTATGTATGTACATTTTTAAAAAAACTTTTGTTTATTTTTAGATTACATCATTCATTTCCATGAGATTTTGATTTACAGATTTTCTCCCTGTCTTTCCCCTACCCACCTCCCCAAAACAGCAATCCCACTGTATACCCCCTCCCCCAATGAGCTCTCTCCTATGTCCTTCCCTATCACCCCTCTGACTTTCCGGTCAGGCAGGATGGATCTCCTTACCCCAGTACCTATATATTTCCCTCCTTCCTATTCCACCCCCCTCTCATTCTATTCTCTTCTTTGTCCCTGTCCCTTTACAAAAGTGTGTGCTTCTAACAACCCTCCCCCCCCTCCATCATCCCCCCTGTCATCCCCTTCCCCCCTACTCTCCTGTAAGCCAAGATACCCAATTTAGAGTGTATGTCATTCCCTCCCTAAGCCAAATCCAATGAGAGTG
>CM053581.1:525968311-526003798 GCA_028627135.1 Pseudochirops cupreus | reverse complement strand
TTTTTTTTCAGTATTTTGGGGGAGTCTCCTTTAGCAGGCTGCTGACTCACTTTTCATGATTTTCTTGCATCATTCTCATTTCTTTTCCCAATTTTTCCTCCACTTATTTGATTTTCAAAATCCTTCTTGAGCTCCTCCATGGCATATAACCAGTTCACATTTTTCTTGGAAGTTTTTGATGCAGGAGTTCTGACTTCATTGTCTTCCTCCATTTTTGTCCCCAAAAAAGGATTCTATGATCTGTTTGTGCTTCCTCTGCTTTCTCGTATTGGCAGCCAATTAATTGACTTTTGAGCTCTTTGCCACAGTAGAACTCTGCTTCCAGATTGCAGAGAGCTCTGTCCCAAATTGCTGGGGTTTTTGCAGCTGCTGGAGCTTTTAAGAGGGTGCCTCTCTGCAGAAAGGGTGCCTCTCTGCAGCCCCCACAAGCTCTGGCACACTAGCCACACACCTCAGGACCACCACCCAAGACTGCAATCCAGATCCAAGCAGGTCAAAGCAACAGCAATTACCTTCTGAATGGTCACTTGGTCCCCCTATGATCTGCAGGCCAGGAGCTCTGGAAGCAGCAGTAACTGCAACCACTGTGCCTCTGCCACTTCTCCCCTTGAGGGCAGAGGCCAGACCATGCTCTTCTCCACCCAATTCTAGCAGAGTTCCCAACTGACCTGTTACTTTCATTTTGGTGTTTATGTGTTGAGAAGTCTAGAAACTGCCACAGCTGCTAATGATTCACTCTCCTGAAGTCTGATCCTGCTGCTGCTGGTCAGGGCCACCCTGGGGCCAGAACGGTACCACTCACGTGGGACTGTGCTGGGCTCCTGGCCCGGTGCCATAGTCCCTTCCTGTCAGCCTGCCAGCTGCCTTCAAGGGAAGATTTGTTTCTCTCTGTCACTTTGTGGGTTCTGTAGCTCTAAAATTTGTTTAGAGTCATTTTTTTTACATGTATTGGAGGTGGTGGGAGCTGGAGCCATGCAGAGGTCCTGTTTCTACTCTGACATCTTGGCTCTTCCCCTAGGATTTTCTTTTTTTTATTATTATTATTATTTTTCCCCCTAGGGTTTTCTTGACAGAGATACTAGAGTAGTTTGCCATTTCCTTCTCCAGCTCACGTTACAGATGAGGAACTGAGGAAAACAGGGCTATGTGATTTACTCTGGGTCACACAATTAGTAAGTATCTGAAGCCAGATTTGAACTCTGTAAAATGAGTCTTTCTGATTCCAGGCATAGTACTCTATACATTGCTCCACCTAGCTGCTTTATGGACTGAATCACCTTACTCATATATTGTCTGGTATATATCCTCCTATGAAAACTTTCTCTGATCTCTATTTTGCTATTGAATTGTATACTGTAAATGGTTTTCTTTGATTTAAAAAAATCCTCTGTTTGGCATTCAAAGCCCTCAACAACCTTGCCCCTTCCTACCTTTCTAATCTTCCTACATCTCCCTTCCCCCTGTCTCATCCCCCAGCTCTGGGCATTTTTTACTGACTGTCCCCTGATGCCTGGATCCCTCTCATCTCTGTCTCTTATCTTCCCTGACTTCCTTCTAATCTCACCCACAATCCCACCTTCTGAAAGAATCCATTCCCAATTCTTCATTCTTTATGCCTTTCTTCTGAGACTATCCCCAATTTATCCTGGATATAACTTGTTTGTACATAGTTATTTGCACATTTTCTTCTTGAATGGGAAGCCTTTAAAGTTGAGATTCTCCAAAGGCAGTATTAGAATGCAAATCAGAGCTTTTGTTTAGGGTGGGCTGGAGGTAGACCTGACGGGAGCTTTTTGCTGTGGGCTCGGGGTGGGGACAGGAATCCCACGAGAGTTGCTTGTCTAGGTAAAGACTGTGCACCCGGACCTTTTGCATAAGCAAAAGGTGAGTGGGACAGGTGGGGGAAATCTTTCTTTGTTTAAACTCGCGATGAAACGGGACTCCGCCCCTCCTCCAATGAGAAGTCAGAGACCCTCTGACTTTACCTGCGTGGAATCCATACTGTCTCTCTCTTCCAATAGAACTTAAAAGAATGTACTTTTTATGACTTTTTATGACTCTCAGGGTTTTTAAAAAAAAGGGCACCTGGAGGTGCTCTCTCTCTTGCTCTCTTGCTCTCTCTTCTTCGGACATGTGGCGGGGAGAGGTTTCTCCCCGCCCCAGGGTATGTATTTTTGTTTAAGAATAAAACTCCTGTCTGCTCGAAGTTCTCTTCTACATTCCTTTGATTTGGGTAAGTGAGGTTTCTCACCCACACATTTTCTATTAGGCATGAGGATCCTTTATTTGGGGGCGGGGCACTTATTTTAACTTGTCTTTGTTTCCATAGCTCTTAATCCATGCCTGGATTTAGTAGGCAATTAATTAATGATTATTGACTGGCTGATTGAGGATGCAGGATAGGTAGGGGCAGGCCCACACTCATGGGAAACATGAAATTGAAGGGGGTGGGGAATTATGGCTGGAAATAACTATACCATCTGATAGTTTCCTTTTTGAAATAATTCAACCAAAAGGCGTTTATTAAGCAACTACTATCTGCCAGGTACTATTCTAAGTGCTGAGAGTACAAAAATAGAAATGAAGCAGTCCCTGCCCTCAAGGAGCTTCCATTCTATGGGGAAAGTGGCAGGGAACATTCACACATATAAATGGATACAAAATATACACAATGTGAATTCAAAGTAATTTTTGGTAGGGATACATGAGCCACTGGGGAGCTAGGTGGCAGTGGTCAGGAAAGGTCCTGTGCTGGAGGTGGTGCTTGATCTAAGGTTAATGTAAGCCAGGGAACATAAAAAGCGAAGGTGAGTGCATCACTTGCATAAAGAATGGTGTGAAAGTACAGAAAATTGAATGTTGTATGTGAAGAGCAAGTAGACCAGTTAGGATTCTTGCTAATTAGGTGCTAGGTTTAGCTGTTGCTTCACTGCTGAAAGAGGAAGCTTTCTCGGTTTCTACACCCTAGAAGAAAACCCTGATCACCCTGCCCTGGTTGTGACTCTTGTTGAGGCATTGAAATAGAAGGCTGATTCTACTTGGGGAGCACAGAAACTCTGGACCTTGCAAACAGAGCTAAAGCTTTTGAGGATGATAGAAGAAAACAAAACCCCAAAGTACTAAACCCTAAGGGAATTAGCATTGCCACACCTAAGGGGGAAGAGCCTTTGGTATGCTTCTGTAGTCATAGAATGCCAAAGCTACAAAGGGACCTTAGAAATTAATCCAATGTCTTCATGAATAAGGAGGAAGAAATTTAAAAGGAAAAGTGATGATTTGTCTAAGGTCACATAACTAGTTAGTGGGGACATCAACTCCTTCTCGTGCTTTGTCCATTCTGCAATTTATATAATATAAATAAATATAATATAAAACAGAAATATACACACAAACTAAGTCTAATAAGTCTAATAAACTAAGTCTGATAAGACAATAAATAATAACTAAGAATCAGTTGGGAATGCTGCTGTTGTTGAGTCATTTTTTTAGCCGTGTCTGACTCTTCACAACCCCATTTAGAGTTTCCATGGCAGAGATACTAGAGTGCTTTGCCATTTCCTTCTCTGGTTCATTTTTACAGATGAGGAAACTGAGGCAAACAGAGTTAAGTGATTTGTCCAGGGTCACATAGCTAGGAAGCATCTGAGGTCAGATTTAAGCTGAGGTCTTCTTGACACCAGGTCTGGCACTTTACCCACTGTGCCACTATTAATTTTGTCGCTGTTTCTGATTAGGGTGTGTTAATAAACTTCCCTATGCTCACACTCACCATTCCAGTTACCTTTCTGACCAAATTTCCTTTCCTTGCCACCTTCTCCACGTGTGTTGTTTCCCCCGTTAGAATTTAAATTCCGTGAAGGCACGAATTGTCTTTGCTTTTGTGTTTTTAGAAGCTGTTGGATTTGACATGAGTGTGCTCAACTGGAACCAGAGAGCCAATTGTTAAATTTTCAGTGTGAGCATTTAAATCTTGAAAATCATCAAACATTACAAATCAGGACTTGATATATTGTTTTATTAATTGTCTAGACTTAAGAAAGAGATGAAGATGTTAATAATGAAGATTAAACTTAAAAATGTGTCATGCCAACATTAATCAAAAAGGACCTTAAGTTACACCTCAAACATATGGAAATCTCAAGGAGTATATCATTCTGGACAGGAGAGTTTCTTTTATTTTATATTATTTTTTGCCTTTTAGAGGGGGGGAAGGCAGGGGAATTGGGGGTAAGTGACTTGCCCAAGGTCACATGGCTAGTAAGTGTTAAGTGTCTGTGGGTGGATTTGAATTCAGGTCCTCCTGACTCCAGGGCCCATGCTCTATTCACTGCTCCACCTAGCTGCCCTAACAGGCAAGTTTCTTAAACAACCAAAGGTTTATCCCATTATACACTAAAATTTTGTAAATTGTATTACCTACTTCCCTGCCTTAAATATGTAAAATGCTTTGCAAACCCTAAAAAGCACTATGTAAATGTTAGCTGTATTCATAAATAAAATATCATATATATATTTTTTAAAAATATGTCATAAGTACATTCCCTACCCCATTGAGAGCTGGGTGTTAAACATTTACCAGCACAACACTCATTTGACATTTATGAAATCAGTGGTAACATTAAAGTTTAGGCAGATTGTATTTTAAAGTTTTACATGATGCAAGATCTTTGACAAGCCTTCTATTAACATCTCTAGGTCTAGAGAAATTTAAAATAGTTCTCATTTATTTGGTAAGTGAATGACTTAGTGAATAATTTTGATGTATGGAAACCCTGAAAACTTACCTCTTTTTCTCTGATTCTCTTTCTACAAGATCCCTCAGAGTGAAAGTATTCATGAGTTTCCAGGTTAAGACAATAGGGTTTGGTAAACTCTCAGAGATCCATTGTGTGACACATTTTTTCCATTGGCTTGTTCTTTCTGGCAGGGACTAGAAAATGTAAGCCAAGAGGAGGACTTGCCTTCCTTGTGACCTTGGACTTGTCTCATTTAACCTCTATGACCCTCAGTTTCCTTATTTGTAAAACGAAGATAATAACACACTACCTAGCTCACAGAGCTGTTGAAAGTGCTTTGTGATCCAGCTCACTGGGCTATTGAGAGGAAAGTGCCTTGCTAAATCTTCAAGCTTATAGAGAAATGTGAGTTACACATATATTTTATTAGCATATATTGTTAATTTGCTGCAGCAGGAGAGACAGTCTGCCATAGATGGTAGAAGACTGATCTTCAAGTGAGGAAGAGTTATGAACAAGTCCTACCTCCAATGCACACTAGCCTTGTAACCTTAGACTTGTCATTTTGCCTCCTGGTGACCCAGATATCTCTGAGACCAAATGACAGAGGATGGGAAGATCTCTTTCAGCAGAGGACATCTCCTATGCCTGTGAAAGCACGGGCTGGGATTTCAGACCCATACTATCCCTACTGTAAACAACAACAATAGCAATTATTCTGCAAGTGGTCTGGGGATAAACAGAGAGGACCAGGGACCCTGAGGTAGGTGGGCAACCCAGAACATTCCAATGGTATATGAGTATCTGAAACATCTTTTTCTTTTTATAAATTGCTTGTCTTGAGAGAAAAGCTTACCATAATGTAGCATCTAAAACATCTGTTTTTCATTACCAGAGCCATTGTCCATGTAATTATGGTGTCGATCAACATGATCACGAAAGACATAGAAGAGAGAAATTCTAGACTTTCAAAGAACCAGATCTCCAGGAGGAAGAGAGCGTCGTCTACTCTTCTGTAAAGTCGGCCTCTTCATGTCCAAGAACCAGTCTGCTTTCTCCAGCTTCACAAGGCTGTGGCAATCGTAGTTTTGGTCAAGGAAGAAAGGAAACTTGACTTTGACTTGGGGCATGTATGACTTCAGGCAAATCATTTAGCCTCTTGGCTTCTTTATCTGTACAAACATAATCCAAGTGGTTGTTGTGTGGTTAACCTAATTAAGATTGCTAAAGCACCAGCTAAGATCTTGTTTCTGTACCTTCTTTCTATCAGGCTCCTTTTCTTTGTTTCCACTGTAGCTACCCAGGCCCTTGTTAGCACCTGCTGGACTATTTCAATAGTATCCTAATCAGTCAATTCCATTTCATTCAACCCCCTGCAACGTGCAAAGAACCATACTAGTTGCTGGAGATATAAAATGGTGTTTTGTTTATTAATGACACAATCCTTACTTTTAAGGGACTCTCATTTTACTGGGGAAAGCTGACAAATATCTCACAAAGCAGGACATGATAGGAGCAGGGGAAAGATTCAAAGTTCTGAGAAATTTTGAGAAAGGAAAGAATACTTTTACCTGGAGGAGAGAGGGAAAGGCTTCATTGAGAGACTTGAAGGAAGATTCAACCAGATTCAATTCAATGAACATTTGTTCAATGTCTGTTACATGCCATGCACTGTGGCATATATTAGGGAAGCAAAGAAAAAAAATGCCAATGGCCTCGGCCATCTGAGAGCTCATGTCTTTCTGGGGAGGGGCAGCATGAACACAGGCAAATAAATATAAAATATGTTAAGGAAAATCCGAAGTAATTAGGAGCACTGACACAACTAGGGAGACCAGGAAGGGCCTCCGGCAGGAAGAGGCTGTTGAGCTCAGCTTTAAAATAGAGCTCAGGGCTCCAGGAGGTGAAGGTGAACAGGGAGCACATTCCAGGCATGAGAAAGGGCTTGTCAAAGGCAGAAGCGGGAGATGAAATGTGTTCTATCCAGTGTAACAAGTAGGCCAGTGATCAGATTGTAATTAATGATAATAATAATAACTAACATTTCTACAGCACTACTATGTTCTAGGCACTGTGCTAAATATTAGCTCATTTGATACTCATAACCCTTGGAAGCAGGTGCTAGGATTATTCCCATTTTACAAATGAGGAAACTGAGGCAAAGAGAGGTTGAGTGACTTGCCCAGGGCCATACATCCAGTATCTGAGGTTGGATTTGAACTCAGGTCTTCCTGATTCCAGATCTAGCACTCTATCTACTTAGCTGCTCCTAGGAGTCAGCCCTAGGTCCTGTGGACTGAGGACTGCATGAGGGCACACCAAAAGGTCAGAAAAGGGCTCTTAGAGGGAACACTGTAGAAGTCAGCTTCCATTTCCCACCTTTGCTTAGCCTGATCTTGCTGCTGTCTATCCTTCCGCTCCTCGTTCTCCAGCATTTTTTCCCTGACTCTCATCTCCTGAGAACTTTTCTCTTGTGCTATATGCTTTAAAGAACACTTTCCTTTTTTGCATTGTTATTTCAGTCATCTAATTCTCATTGAATGCCCATGCCATCCCTGTGGAACATTCTACCACTTTGAAAAATATGAATGCTATTATATGACTATGAAACCATATGAATTCAGGTAGTTAATTTTTATCCTAAAAGATCCACACACACACAAATTCCTCTTTTAATCCTTTCCTGTTCTCTGAGTTGCTTTAATCAATCAACAAATCGTTATTTAAGACCTACTATGTGCTAGCCACATAGTGTGCTAATCACCGGGCACTGTGCTTTCCAAAAAGTACGACACAGCAGCCATTTGCTAATTTCCTCCATATCCAGAGCTCCTGGCAAGATGCAGAAGTTTAGATCAGACATGACTTCTTGCCTTCTAGGAATAAGACACTTATTCAAACATCTGTAAAACACAACATTGCACTATTATAAAGTACATCAGAGAATTATAAAACAAAAGTTCTAGGTGAGGTAAAAGACTTAGCCAAATACTTATGCTAATTCCTTTTCTTTATTTAGTTTTCAAGTAGCACTTTTCCCCTCCTGTGATTACTTTCCCTAGATTGAAAGCTCATTGGGGTCGAGAAGCATCTATGACTCTCAAGTTATGAGACTGGTCTTAAGCGCATAAAATTTGGAGCCAGAAGGGCCCTTAAAAGTCATCTGTTCCAATATCTGCATTTTCAGGGGAATGAGAGAAAAGAGCACATGGTAAGTACTTACCGTGTGCCAAGCACAGAGATGAGCATTGGGGATCTAATTAGTCTAGGAAATCCAAAGAGGCTGACCGGCCCAAGTACACACAGGTAAGTAAATGGCAGTCATACTGTGAACCCAGGTCCTCCAGCTCTGATCCTAGCCCTCTTTCCATTTTGCCATGCTGACCTTTGCAAAAATGTCCATCAATTGAGGAATGGCTGACATTTGTGTCTAAAAGATCCAGGTTCCCGTTTTTCCTCTGATGTATGATGACTTTGTGACTTTGGGCTAATTAATGTCTCACTGCCCTAATCACTCTTTAAAACCATAAGTTACAGAATATTTGCCAATTGGAATTGGTAAAGAGATTCAAGGATCTCAAACAGAATTCCCTACACTAATGTCTAGTGCCATACCATAAAGATCTAGATTTCCCCCACCTCCTCCCACTCCCATAAGAAAATTATTTTATAATTTTCTTGTCACAGCTGAAAATTTTATTTATGTCCCCGCCTCACTCCATAGTTGATAATACAGTGTTAGCTATATACATAGTAGGTTCTCAATATGTTCACTTGGAATGAATATTGGGTGCCTTTTTCTAAGCTTATAAGAAATTAACAAAAGCATGGAACTGGGAGTGAGATCTGGGTTTACATCCCAACTACCACTTTCTAGTTGAGTGACTGGGTCAGTCACTTGTCTTCTTTGAGGCTCAATTCTCCTTACTTGCCTGACTTCTCCCAAATTTTCTTTGTAGCATCTTCACAGAGGTCATATCTATCCATTAATCACGGGTTTCATTATTTCATTCAAATCTTTCCATCTTTTTCTAAGACCATTGAGCTCATCATTGCTTATAGCACAAAGGTATTCCATCACAATCATACATCACAATTTGTTCAGCCATTACTCAATTTATGGGCATTCTTGCAGTTTTCAGTCTTTTGCCACCACTAAGAGAGCTGTTAGAAACATTTTGGAATATATAGGTTCTTTTCCTTTTTCCCTAATCATCTTTGGAAATACACCTAGTAGCAGTATTGCTGGGTCAAAGGGTATCAACAGTTTGATAACACTTTGGGCATAATTCCAGATTGCCTCCAAAATGTTTTTATTCCACAAATTAAAAATTTTAAAAGTGTTTTTTAAAAAATCATGAGTATTCCCAAAGGCTCTCTAGAAGTGAAAAATATTTATTTTCTAAAATTTAATACAAAATGACATATGCCCACCATCCTTAAACACTGAGACTCTCTCTTCTCTCTCTACATTAGTTTATTTGGTGGTTTTATCAACTCCTTTGTATTAAATTATTATCTCTATTGACATAATTCTTTGATCTATTCATCTGGCCCTAATCTCTCTCCTGAGGTCCAGTCTCACATAGGTACATACCTACCACACATCTGGAACTGGATGTCCCACAGACCTTTCAAATTCAACATGTCCAAAACAGATCTCATTATCTTTCCCCCTCAAACCCTCTACTCTTCTGAACTGCCCTGTTACTTTTCACGGTACCATTCTCCTCCAAATCTCCCAGGCTTACAACCTAGAAGTCATCTTTAATTCTCCTTTTCCAATCAGTCTATTGCCAATTTTCCACCCTGGTGGAAGTCCTCATCACTTCACCCTCAAACTATACAATATCCTCCTGGTTGGTCTCTTTGCCTCAGGTTTCTTCCCATGGGCTCTAGTCCATCCTCCTCTCAGCTGCCAGGTTTAAAGTACAGCTCTGACTGTGTCACCTCTCTACTTTGTAAACTTTTGTGACTTCCTCTTAGCTCTAGGATTAAGTATAAAATTCTCTGTTAAGCTTTAAAAACAAACAAACAAAAAACAGCCTTTCCATACAGAAGGAACATGGATTGTGGAAATTAACTGATTGTTTTGTGTTCTGATATTTTTTCCAGTTCTGTCATGCTTGAAAAATAAGTAAATGTAATGGCTAAGAAAAAAACCCCCAACACTTTAATCTAGCCACTGAGTTAACAGAAACTCAAATCTGCAATTCCAAACTAACACTGGTTTGTATCAAAACCCAAGCTTCTAAGGGTAGGGCCAAGTCCCCCAACCCATCTGACCAGATTTCCTTCTTGCACCTCATTGAAATGCCTTTAAATGACCAATTAGTCCAATGGATGTGTGCAGAATTTATTTCTACCCAGTCCATTCCTTTGATCATTGCAATGCATTAGACAGCAAGGTTGTACCATCACTTTTCTCCACCTCCTCCTCCAGCCTGGGTATCACTCTGGGGAGGGGGTGCAGAGAAGGAAAGGGACCCAGAGGCTAGAGCACAGGGACTTTGGCATTGGCAGCCATGATGACCATGTGTTTTGGGACCCACATGGTCCTACAATGCAGAGATGAGAATATGAAAGTTTCCAGTCTCATCAAGCAAGCAGTGACTAGTTACAAGAAGGCCATGGCCAATGATCCAAATAATTAGAAACAAGTTCATAGTTTGGAGCACAGTGATGGCAAATCCTTAACCTTGATAACCCTCTTTGATGTAGCTGATGACAAAGACAGAGAAACTAATCACTGTGAAATCTCATTATCCCACAAGTTTAAATCTTTCTGGTACTCACATCTCATCTGTACCTTCCACCCCTCTGATCCAAGGTTAGGGCCTTTAAGAAAGAGGCTCAGCAGAGTTTTCTCCTCATTTCCCACCAGCTATTACTGATTTGGGACTTCTCTGGGTTTCTTCATCATGTCCCTGAAAGGGACACCTCTGCGTCCTTCACCCTCCCCTCTTTCACAAAAGGCAGCTACATTCAGCTGCCTTTTGTGTTGTCTTCCCCATTAGATTGTAAGCTACTTGAAGGCTTGGTACTGTCTTTTTTTTTTTTAACTTAAAATCCCCAGCACGTAGGACAGTGCTTGGTACATAATAAGTGCTTACCAAATGGTTATTCACTATCTGCTGACTGATTAATCAATTCAATCAAAACGTGTTCTTACAAAGCTATTAGGGCTAAGTGGGGATGGATTGACAATTGATTCCCACTCTCAAACTTGAGTTTACGGTTTGTTGGTTTTGCCTAAATAAACCTTTTAATTGAGTAGACCTCCAGAGGTAGTCTAATGACAGACATATATCATTTTGTACTGCATTTCAGAAAATAATTTTTTTTTCATTTCTGGAGGCAGTGGAGCAGGCTTTCTCTCCTTCTAAAAAATTACTCAGGATTGTGGCTCAACACATGGTCCGGAAAATCCATTTCTCAACCAGGACATCAGGCAAGTGCCACTATCATGTATCATAAGACTCAACAATTGGAAATGCAGGTAGCCTAAGGAAGGGTGAATATTTCAGGGTAAGGATTACAAAATAAGCCACAAAAGTGTGACTTATCTGGCTGAAGTGACCCAAAGACATTGGTTGTTATCTTTTATTTCCCACCTGTTAAATAACTTCTTTTTTTTTGAGAATTTATTTATTTTTAGTTTTCGATATTCATTTCCACAAGATTTTGAGTTCCAAATTTTCTCCCCATCTCTCCCCTACCCCCCCAAGATGGCAAGCATACTGAATACCCCTTCCTCCAATCTTCCCTCTCTTATATTCCCCCCCCCCCGTTCCTCCCCTTTTCCCCCTTCCCCCTTACTTTCTTGTAGAGCAAGATGGATTTCTATACTCCATTGCCTGTATTACCTTATTTCTCAGTTGCATGTAACAATAATTTTTTAACATTTGTTTCTAAAACTTTGAATTCCAGATTCTTTCTCTTCTTTAAATAACTTCTCACATTAGACATCTTCCCCTTCTCTTTGCTAATTTCAATTGGTAATAAATAATAGAATATACTTCAGTATTTGCTACAGATTTAATTTTTTTGGTTGGAAGCTTTAATTAATTGATTTGATATATAATAAAATTTATTATGTAAGTTATATATTATAGAAACTTATTATAGTTAGTGCTAGCTGTGTGATCCTGTACAACACTCTTCTTCTAATTGACTGATTCCTCCAAGAAATTTTATTTTAAGGATGAGGCCTAGGCAGTATCTTCATTCCTCTTCAGTCTGTACTTCTTTCTGACTCTACTGGACTTTCTCTACAATGGTCCAGAAACCTCTTTACCCATCTCTGCACCCTTATTTTTCAGCTCCCTTTTCTGGGTTATCTTCCTCCATTAGAATATAAACTCCCTGAAGGTAAGAACTTTCTTTCTTTCTTTTTATTCAGCTTAGGTTCCAATTAGTATGAATAATGTAATGACTGTGCTACATATTTTCATTGGACTGGAATGAATGCCCATATTTTACATAATAATAATTTCAAATAAATGAAATTCAAATACATGTGACCACTTTCTTGGGATCATTATTCTCACTAATGAAGACCTGTTTTTTTTTTTTAATTCCCAGAGTTAAACCTCGCACATAGTAAACAGTCTATTAATGCTTTTTGATTTGACATCCTATGTTACTGGTCAGATAGGGACTTGAGCCCAGCTCCTTTTGACTCCAAGGCTGGTCCTTTAGCCACTATGTTATGCTGCCTTTTACTCATATTCAAATCTATGAATAAATGAAAAATATAGATACAGTATTATAAAGTATTTGCTCAGTTTGTTTTGACCCAAAAAATGGTCCTTAAACCACTACAACTACATGCTGTCTTTTACTTATATTCAAATCTACGAATAAGAAAAATTAGATATGCTATTATACTTGCCTTCTGTGAATACATCATAACCCTCTAATAGTGACCTTCCAGAGGTACTAGATAGCCTAGGGTGAATTGCTATATGTCTCATTTTTATAATTGTATTCCCCTAGCTTACCATAGAACCAGGAACATAGGAACTGCCTGATAAATGCTTACTTGTTGGAGGAAAAGCAATAGACATAATTTTGCCTGCTCTCTATATTTTGTTGGTAATAAAGAAAAGTTTCATGGGTTTTTTTAAACTTTAGAATGGAATAAAAAAGTTTTATGAGATTTTATAGCTTTTTTAGAATTGGTTGAATTTGAGAGTGACATTTTCTCCCAATTCCTAAATGTGTAATTCAAATTATGCCATCTGTTATACTACATATACTTTTTGCGATACTATTATTGAAATCAGAGATGGAAGGGATTATAGTGTTATCTGTCACAACCTCCACTCTTCATGGTACAGCAGTGCTCAGAATACCACCTGGCAGTTTGCTCTTGGGAGTTTTAAATCTCCTCAGCAATTGGCCCAACCTCTCCATCCCTGGGGATACAATTTTACTATCTTCTTTAACAGTTCTAAGTACTCAGAAGTAGCTTTCTTTTCTCAGCAATCCATCACCTGCCTCATCTTACTTCTCTGCTTGTACTTAGCCACATACAGAATATGATACTTGCAAATATTTGTGCTTTTGAAATGTATTTTTAAAAGGACAATGTGAGTGTGTCAGCTAGAGGCTTGAGGGAGTATTGGCTGCAAGATTGCTTCCACCTCAAAGTGTTATCTAGGGATATTAGTATTATTTTATAAACTACAACATTGTTGATACACTACAGTATGCAGGGATTTTAAAAAAGACACTAAAGCATTCATTATTCCAGCAAGCTCTACATTTTCAAGTTAATTCAATGGTATAGAACCAGGAATCAAAATGAATGAACAGAATTAATATTAATTTTTACTGTCACTAAATCTGTCTTGGTGGGTGAAGGGCTAGCTTTGCAGTAAGGAGGACCTGGGCTGAAGGACCTAAAACATTGTTATATGGAGTCGGATCATAGATTTAGACATTGGAGCTCATTCAAACAACCCTGCAGAGACTCTGCACTGAGGGGCTCTCTATTCAGCTTTAGAACTCACTCTGGGACAGAGTTCCCCTAGATAGGAGAGTCAATCTTCACCCAATCCTTCTATTTCTAGTCAGCCCCAGACTCCCAGATCACGTTTCATCCAATCCAACCATCCATAAGACACTAGACAGATAGACAAGTCAGGGCATCTTGACATCTGCCCTTCCTTGTCACACTCCTACTTCAACTCTGGCTCAGAAAACAAAAACTAAATCAATATTAGCATTGCTACTTGAAAGGAGATGCCAATCTATTACTGCCAATGATTCAGAGTTCTCATGACTGTCCAAACCAAAGCCCCCTTTTCCTGGCCCCCACTCTTTTCTTTGTGTTGTATATTCCTGTAGCATGGAAATCCCATGTCTAATTTTTGTGTTTCTATCCCTAATGCTTAGCACAGTGCTTAGAATAATAATGAATAGTAATAATATCGGCTACCATTTAGACAGAGCTTACCATATGCCAAGCACTGCTATGTACTTTACAATTCTTATTTCATTTTCTCCTCACAACAACCATGGGTACTACTATCATTCCAATTTTACAGATGAGGAAATTGAGGCAGACAGAGATTGTGTCTTGCCTAAAATGACACAGTGAGCACACAGCAAGTACTAGCTATATAACACATTTATATAATATATAATTTATGTGATAAGTTACATTTGTTAAATAACAAATCAATTAAAAATAAAATAATAAATAAAATGTATTGGTTAATTACATTTGTATGATATATAATAAATTGTAGTTGATTGGTTGACTTAGTCCAACCTCCTCATCTTACAAATGAGAAAGCTGACGCCTAGAGAAATGAAGTGACCTGTGTATAGCCAACAAGTCACAGAATCAAGATTTGAATCCAGGTCCTCTCCTGCCAAAGCTCCTGATCTTTCCAGATGAGCTGTGTGAACCTGAGTGAATGCCTTCACTTCTCATTTCCCCAGGTAGCTCTCTAAGACTACAAGTTGCTACCAGGGACTTCCCTAAACCTATTAAATGACAAGTCCAGTCACAGCCCCAACCCCCCAACTCCTCAACAGATCAAACCTAAACATTGCCAACATGTTAACAAAGTCTCCAGAGCACCAAACCCGAACAAAACCAGTGTATTTTGTGAAAGTATTATCTGGCAATAAATCAAGAGTGCCTCTGCTTTTGCTTTTTCTTCCCTTTCTTCTTTTTCTTCCATACTAGATTTATTCTCTTCACTTCTCTTTCATCTGCTTCCCCTGGGCTTCTCTAAATGGAGCAGCATTTCCCAGCACTACCTGGAAAGGAAGCAGCCTTTGTTAAACCCACTGCCGGGATGATCTTCATAAAGCATCAAATAGCATTAGTCTCTCTAGCTGCCCTACTCACTGTTCATGTTGCAGCTCTAATAACCAGCCCTTTCAGAGCCAGTTCAAGAGGTTTAGGAAGACACTATTAGGACACTATTTAAGAAGACAGTGGTCGTGCAATGTTAATCAAATGCTTTGGCAAGAGGAAAGCCAGGGTAAATGGTTGTGAATCCCAATGGGTACTGACCCCACTGACTCTTTTATCTGTCTTGGGAAAAGTCTTTTGGACCAAAATCTTGGGTGGTGTGGGAGGAAGGAAGGTGAAGGGAAAATCAAATTCCATAAACTATTAGTACTCAATACAGTGGGGAATGGCGCCTCACTGTACTGTGCTCCCATATAACAGTGACCTGAGTCAATATTCAAGTGTTTTTCTTCTCCTTCCCTCTCCCCACCAACCTCAGTGATTTTGCTCCTTGCTTTAAAAGTCTTCAACTGAAAGAAGAAATCAAGTTAACAATATCTCTCCCATGAACCCCAAACCCTCATACAGAGCTCTTTGATTAATGAGACAAAAAAACAAGACCAGACCTGAGTTCATCCCAGCCTCTTGGCACTATGTGCCAGCTTTCAACTCAGATCCCCTCAAGACTTAGGAAAGTTCTTGGAGCATGAAGCATGTGGTTCTTTAAAAACATCAACAAAATAAATAGACTTCTTTGCTGCTTTGGAGTTCAGCTCCTTAAAAGCATATGTCCTCTCTGGCATTAGCATGACTGGGTTTTAAATACCTAAAAATTATTCTGCTAGTGGGAGCTCACTGAAATGTACAGAATGTTATGGTCTGTTTGGAGAAACTGTGAGACTAGCACATAGTAAGGTATTCATTGAAGTTTGTCGACTGCATCCTCAGATTTAAGAATCTCTAATGTTGCTGCATTGTCCCTCTTAAATCCCCCATCTTCCTTTGTTGCTGCACCATAACTCATATTTCATATATCTACCTTTTGTTTTTATATCACCTTCATTTTTGAATATATCTCCCCCCAGCCATTCACACTCAGCAAACCAGTTCTTGCAATTAAAACATTAAAAGAAAGAGGGGAGAAAAGCAGTTCAGAAAATCCAACTGACATTTAAGCCCATCATGACACTCCATTCAATACAACTCACATTTTGGACTCTGGCAAGGACTTTCCAAAAACTTCTTTCTGTTAGATCTGTCCTCTCCTGTTCCCAGACTTTCTCACGTAGCCTTATCTGTGACTAAGGACTCCTTTCTATCTTGTTTTTGTCTTTGAGATTGCAGAATAAGACTCTGAGTGACTTTTCAATCCTACCAAAGCCTTGCATCTTCTGCTTCAGAGAGGATACCATGTTTGGTGTGGCTTAAGCACATGGTGTAGATGTCAACACTACCCATGAGAGAAGGAGAGATGGCTCTCCCAGTGCATTCGCTACTGATTTCTCTGACTGGAAAAATGATATATTCAGACATTAGCAGACAAATTATTTAACTTCTTTTTCTACTTAGAACTGAAGAACTATGACAGAAAAAAAAGTTAAACAAACAAACCCTCCTCTACTATTTATCAATAAGCATTTATTAAGAGCCTTCTATGTACCAAAGAGGGCAGCTAGGTGATGCAGTGGATAGAGCCCTGTGCTTGGAAGCAGACAACTCTCCTTCATGAATTCAAATCCAGCCTCAGATACTTACTAGTTGTGTGACTGAGGGGAAGTCACTTAACCCTGTTTGCCTCAATTTCCTCATCTGTAAAATGGGCTGGAGAAGAAAATGCCTAACCACTTTAATATCTCTGCCAAGAAAACCCCAAACTGGGTCATGAAGGACACAACTGGTCATGTAGGGCACAACTGAAACAACTCAACAAGAAAACATACTAAAGGCTGTGGATACAAACAGAGAAGTGAAGTAGTCTCTGCCTGGCCTCAAGGAGCTTACAATGCATGGGAAAGAGACATCATGTACATATCTAAGTGTATATAAAAGATATGAAAATACCAGGCAATGTGGTGGGAAAGGTGCTAGGAGGTGAAGGGATTCAGAACCTGTAGAAGGAGATATTTCAGGAGGAGAAGGACACTGATGGCTGGTACAGAAGGGTGATGGATTGTCATGGATGAGCAACAATCTGAGTAGATGACCTAGTTCGGGAGGAGGAATCATATACAACAAGGCTGGAAAAACAGTTTGGGGTCAGATTACTAGGGGCTTTAAAAGCCAAACATTGGAGTTTACATTTGATCCAAAAGGCAAGAGGAAGGTGACTGTGTTAGAGCGAAACGAAGCATCGAATATGAAGGGGCAGAAATCTGAGTTTGATTCCAGGCTTTTCTTCCGAACGGTGACGTGACCTTGAACAAGCTGTTCTTCCATTCTGAGTCTTGGTTACCTTAAACAACAAATGGAGATAACAACACTTACCTAGCTCACAGGATCATTGAAGATCAAAAAGGTGATATATAGAAAATGTTTGAAAGCTTTATAAATGTCAGTTAGTATTATTACTAGCAATGAAGAACATTTTCACTAAAATTTGCTGCGTCAGATATCAGGGTGCTTATCTTTTTCCCTCCTATGGGCTGCTTCGGGCCATTTTCACAGCTTATGAACCAATCTGTTCCAACTTGTTCTCAGCTGTTATTTAGAATACAGCTGTGACTGCCTCTGTGTAGGCAATGCCCCAAAGTGATTTTTGGTTTTTTTTCTCAGCTTTAAAATTGCCTCTCCCTGCCTCTGATGCCTTCAAACTTCCTGTGCCCCTTCTCTTGTTCTGGAATGGATCGGAATAGTTTTTTAAAAGGAAATTCATGTCACACCAGCATCTCCCTCACCCCCAACACATCCCAGTTGTTTTTTTCAGAGTCACTCTCTCTAGGTGAAAGATAACGATCTTTTCCAACCCACACGTCCCCATCCCATACTGTGTCCCGTCCCTTCCTTGGAGCCCTTTCATTCACATGGTTTTTCTTTTTCCAAGTCACTCTGTTCATACCGCTGGAATGGTTTCTTAGGTACTGGGGTATTGGTGATATTTGTGTCTTTGGTGTTTTTATATGCTATCTTTGGTGCCTCTCCTAGCAGCCTTTCCTCTTGACTGGATTGTAAACTACACAAAGGAGGACCAGGTGGGCTCAGTAATTTCATTTGGGAATGTCACCTCACTAATTAATCACCTGCCTGACCCTTGTTATCCATGTTTCCTTCTGTAAGTGAACCGTTTCCTCTTCCTGGGGCTGCTAACAAAATGATTGCTGGGTAGCTTGTGAAATGCTGTGAACAGCCCATGAAAGGTCCTATTTAGGACAAAAATGCCATTTTGAATGGTTGCTAAGGGGAACACTGAGAGTCACGCTGTTAAAATGCTGTATTTCAAAAATTGTGTGTTTACCAGCTTATTAAATGTTGTCCTGCTTTTTGATTTTTAGAGTCTGCCCCATCATTTGTTCTGTGAGCTGTGAAATCAATAACTGTTTTGTATGAAAATTCAGAGTAGACTTCAATTCAGCTTAGCACTGCTTCAGGGTCTTTCTTTGCTCATTGTTAGCTCATTAGGCTGAAAAAGGAAATTAACCATTAATAATAACAGCAAGTATTTGTATAGCATCTGAAGGTTTGCAAAGCATTCTGCAAAGCTCTTTTTTAAAAACTTCCCAATAACCCGGGGAGGTGTGTGCTATTATCATCTCCATTTTGCATATGAGGAAACTGAGACAGGCAGACTATGGTCACATAGCTTGTAAGTATCAAAGGTAGGATTTGAACTCAGTTCTTCCCAAGAGTCCAGGATTCTATTTACCATACTACCTAACAGCAAAAAGAAAGAAATGAGTCAGGAAAGAGAGAAAAGGAGGAAATGAAACATTTTTAGGGAAAAAGTGAGAAAGGTAGAATTATCTATTATCTTTTTTTCATAAGATCTGGGATTCAGTACCCTAATGCTCTTGTTGGGTCTTTGTTGTTATTCATGAGGGTATTCCTTCCAACCATACAGATCACAACCCATCAATATCTACCTATACTCTTGTTCATGTCCTCTCGTATGTTTAAGGAATTATGAAAGAGAAAAGGTATAAAGGATGTAATCAAAGAAATGTATGCTTCACATCCCATCCAGTTCTTCACTCCAACCATCTTTTTGCCATCACCCCTGCAACTACATCCTCCAGACCATCGGACTTCCAGAGATCATTCCCTTGAAGGACTTAATCTACTAAGTTTTGGAACTACCACTTGATCTGCCTTATTGATGAGTCAGTAAGTACAAATTCACATATCATAGCTGTTCAGGCTAATCTCCTGGTAGTTTAGGTTCAATACTGAAACAAAATAAGATACTCATAAGTCATTCAATATTTAACAAAACGAAAATTTTTTAGTCAAAGCAGGAGGAGGATATCATTGAGGAGCCCTTGAGTTGATTTAGCTAAGTAAATCTCCCATTACACACAATCTACCAGCCAAGTTTCTGAGAGCCCCTCCAACTAGTTCCCCATGGTTGCTTTGCAGTCAGGTGATGAGGAAATGATATCAACAGTCTAAACCCTTCCTCCCTTGAACCAACTAAGTCTTGAGGAATGACTCAATGCCTGTAAAGGAAATAACTAGCCTGCCCTGCATAAGGAGAGAGGTTAGGATATTGTCTCTATCACAGCACTATATCTTGCTGAATTCAGACTGGATGATACTTCTGATCCAATCCAGCTATTTACTCTGAAAACTGTTATCAAATCAATACTGCAATAGTTCTGGAAAAGAGTGTTTCTTTCTACTCCCTTTCATTCTCCTCACCATTCCTGTGATTTCCTAGACTAAAACTCTTTTTTCTCTCTACCACTCTCCTATAGGTGTTGTCTCTTCCCATTAGAAGGTAGACTCCTTGAGGGCAACAAAGACTGTCTCGCCTTTATATTTTTAGCCAATGTGCTCAGCTGACACATGGTAAAGGCTTCATAAATACTTTCCATTCATTCACTCACATTTGAAAAAGAAGCTAGTCTGGTCATATTGTGGGAGTGAGAGATGACCACATGCCGACTGGTAACCTTGGTGTGTCAGGAAAACTTGAAAGATGACCTCCAGAATACTGAGTGAACCTCCTGTGGCAAATTGGATTAGGATGGTTTCTAAAACCCAGATTATTATTTTTTTTATGTGAGCCTATGTTGCAGAGTTATAGGGAAGAAATATAATACTTACCTCTCATACCTGGAATGAATCCTTCCTCACCTCAACCTCTGAGGATCCCTGTTCTTTCAAGGCTCAACTTGAGTATCATTTGGAAGGGAAGCCTTTTGTGATCTCCTTAGTCCTAAATCCTCTCTATCTCCTCAAATTCTAGTGTGTATACTTGTCTCTTTGTTTACTGTATTCTCACAGCAGAATGCTCGAGGATTAAATATTTGGAGAGACTTAGACCTATGATTTCATTAATGTTGGAGTCAGAAAGATCTGGGTTCTAGACCTGTATCTAACATACATTAGCTATGTGACCACAGACAAACCAATCATTTAGTTTCCTAGGCTACTCTCTAAATCTAGAGATTTAAGAAATTAAATTAAGAGGTGAGTTGCTAATTTGCCTAGGATGGACATTTAAATGCTTGTAAGATTGGATTAGATTAAAGATTTGAGAATGAGAAAAGAATATTTAATGGAATTGATAAGAATAAGAGAAAGCAAAAAAAATTGGACTGGAAAGGAGATTAAATAAATAGGGAGATTATTATAAATACCCAAATTAACTACAAAGGATTTATGAAGGAAGATGCTACCTACTTCCAGAAAAAGAATTGATAAGTAGAAGTGTGTATAGAATGATTTTACATATATTACATATATATGTGTATACATACACACACACACACACACACACATTTGTGTTTAATGGTAGCCATGGAGAGAGAAGGGGGGAAAGAAAAAAAAAAGAAATTTACATGATAACTTTATTATATATTTTAAAGGAATATCAAGTAATATATAATAGGTTTGCAGTTTTGTGTGTAACATCTTTTTTATTGTACTGTGTTATGGAAATGCTTATCTTGTTCCAGAAATTAAAAAAAAATAAAAAATGAAAAAAAGAGGGGGAGAATAAAGTAGGAATTACAAAAAAAAAGTGGTATAAAAGTAGTAAAATGAAAGGATGATAAGGCCTTTAGTTTCTCTCTCCCCCCTCCCTTTTCTCGTGTTTTGCTCAAAATTCTGAGGAGAGGATTAGCAGAGATTAGAAAATAGTTGAACGAGACTGAGGCCAGCACCAGGTGGTAAACAGCAATGAAAGTGACCTTGCCAAAACAACTAAAAACTTGGAACGCTGTTTTATTGGATTAGTGTGTTGAGAAGGGATGACAAGGGGGGGTTGACTAAATTGGGATATGAAGAATGTTCATTAGGGATGTGTCATGGTGAAGCAGAAGCCATGGCTATGTCAGATCATTTATGAGAAATGCTGCTAATACCTACACTAATGCTTCTTTTTACCTTACCACCTGCTGGAGGGCAAGTCAATAGAAAACTGGTCATGTAGGTATTTCAGAAATATTCTCTGGCACAAATATTTACACAGGAGTACTTGTGTTTACATTGTGTGGCTTTGGATTTTGGTGAGCCCATTCCCACCTCCCAGGACGAGTGAGCACAGAATAGATGCTTGATACACCCATGAGAAGGAATCACCCAGGAAAGCAGTGACATTCACAAATAACTAGAACTATCTTCTGCCCTTCAAGCAGGATTGAGAGCTGATGCCTTTATTCTGATAAGACATTAATTGTCAAAGCTTCAGGTTGGCCCCATGCACGGCCAATGTTTTTGGTATGCATCCTATTGGAGAATTTCATTTTCCTAGTACCTCAGAAATGTAGTGCTTGGGTTTTTCCAACTGTTACCTTTAACATGATAATGATGCTTTGTTTCAGATGACAAAGAAAGTACCTTTTGAGCCTGAGGTTGTTTCTGTTCCTCACATCCAAGTAGGTCTCTTCTTCTTGTTCCTTTTGGGAAACCTTTGAAGTCTGTCACAATCTAGCCCTCGTTACTCTTGCCAATGAGGGATTGGAAAGAACTATCTTCTACAGTGTTTTCTGATGGTGGGATCATGACTACATACCATTAGGGTTGATTCTCCATAACTAGGTGCCAAAGATAGTACCTGTCTGAATGTTTTCCAATTATTAAAATGATGCATGTTTTTTTGTGCAGATGAGACATGAACCAAAAAAGTCAGTAGAATAACTTGTATAGGGGAAAGACACAGAGAGCTATAAAGAGGAGTATAAACGATAACATTTTTGTTGAGGGAGTAATCTTGGGGTTTTTGATCTACATAAGACTTCACTGAGACTAAAAAATGAACCAGATGTTTCATGGAACCCAGAACAGAACTGGTTTCCTTAAGGTTCTTTATTATAGTAATGATGCAGAAAAATTCTGACCTAGCTGCTGCTTGAAGAAAAGCATCAGAGAATGTCTTATTCCTTCCTTCCTCACCCACTGACATCAGTGGATCAGATCAAACCTAAGAATTGAGGACAGCTAAGCTTGAGGGACAACAAGCAGTGAAATGGACAAAAGCCCTAAAGATTTTCCCAATCTCTGGCCTGATTTGAGGCTTCTTGCAGACAGGAAAAAGACCCTGTGGGCTGTGGTTGAATAGCTATTCTGGTATACTTTAGTTGTAGCTTGGAAGAAAGGAAAGAGAACCAGGTTCCCTATCTTAATCAAGCTGCAAACAAAGGTGCCTCTCATGAGTTGAATTCCACTATTCTTTGGCATGGGAGCTTTGACCCACTCCATTTCTAACCTGGAATGGTTTGCTCACAGCCTGATGCACCACCCTTCATGTGGACACCCAATCAGCTCAGCACTGCAGCTCAGAACTCCTGAACTTCAGTGATCCTCCAGCCTCAGTTTCCTCAGTAGCAGGGATGGCAGCTGTACACAGCCAGATGAGACCTGGCATCCTGGTATGCCCACATAGTTTTCCCTCTATGTCTCCATGTTACCATTGCCTCTTATCATTCTATCTCTCTTTCTGTCTGTAAGGAAATGGATGATGTGTATCCCTATAGAAGCATTGTAGCTTGGGTCATTCTGCAAAATGACACACAAAACAAGAAAAATAAATTAAGTGAAAAAGTATGTTTCAATTTCTGTTCTCTCTCTCTCTGAAGGTAGACAGCATTTCTTATCATTGCTCCTTTGGAATTGCCTTGGATTATTGTCTTGGTAGCTAATTCTTTCACAGTTGATCATTGTCACAATATTGTAGCACAGTTGGTTTTTGTTTTTTTTTAATTGAGGTCTTGGGCATTGGGAATGCCAAAAGTTTGGAGGGTAGTTATGAATCTGTGTCACATGGTCAGCCACAGGTGCTTCTTGGACATAATCTTCTGAGCCCTTCTTCATTCTTTTGGTCAGGCCTGTGTCAGAGGTGGCTAGATATACCCTGACAGTCTTTGAAATTGTGTTAAAAAAATGGGGCCTTGGGACCCCTCACCAGGTGATGGATAATCTCTGCAGTCAAAGATACCGAGACATTGTGTTATGTCAGCTGTCTCAGAACGCTGACCTCCTCATTTCTGAAAAGGTTACACTGTTTTCTGAAAGGTGATTATTTCCCTTCTCTTCCCTCAATTCTTCCCCAAAGTTTCATATTATAATGGATTATATTATAGCAAAATTTCACTTCTTTACCATTTGATTTATTTTGTAAGAATTTAAATAAAACTCATTGTATTATATAGCTATACTTCAAATAGTGATACACATAGGGGATGAATATATGTTTGACTTTGTGCTGTAACTGAGCCCTTTGTGATGGGAAAAAAAACTGCTTCTAGAAATAATGGAAGGGTGCCACATCTAATTTTCCTAAAGAGCTGTATTAATAACAACTACTACTATTATTCACATTTTCTATATAGAATATTTTAAGGTTTACAAAGAGCATTCCCGGCAATAGCTCCTTGAGGTAAGTAGTATAAATATTTTTGTCCCAGTACTATGGCTTAGGAGGTAGAGAGTCAGAGAACAGATAATTTTTCATGCAATCCAGAATGATTTGTGACTTGGCCAAGGCAATCTTCATAAGAAACACAGCTGGGATTTCTGCTCCAGTCTTCTGACTTGTAAAGAGAGCACACCTCTCAGTACATCACATTTCCTCTTTGTGATATTAAAAATCACATGAATTGAAGGCATCCTTGGTGATAGAATGAAAAGAGAACAGGTAAGTTTTTTCAAGCAATAGTTCCCAGCACACCATGTATTTATAGTCATTTAATTGACTTAAAGCTACACAAATTTAAAAATTCTTTTCTTTATTGTTTATTAACTATAAAAAAGTATGTTACTTGGTAGAGCAAAATGCTACTTTAAAGACTTCCAACAAGGTACGTCCCACATACAAGTCAAAATCATACAGGAGTTCTTCAAAGAGGCAACAGCCTCTTTGTTTGTTGATCTTCTGATCACTAAGATCAAGCAAGGCATAAAACATGGAACATCCTGACAAAGGATGTTTGCTACTCTCACGTAGGACAATCCTGTGCAGAATTCAGATGAAAGGATTACCTATAGATGGCCCAAAGGCCAGTCTTTAAAGTGTTCACAGATATTCTCTGTCTGGAGTTAGTCATTTAAACATGCACAGATATTCTCTGCCTTCTTTCAATCCAATCACATGGAAACTTTGGTGAGTCAGTTTCTGGTCATGATGGATGACTCAGCACTATAGGATGGTTTTTAAAAGTCTTCTAATTGACTATGGAAGCAGAAGAAATAATGACTCAGGAGTTGATGAACTGGGAACGAGGGACCAGACAAAAGGTGTGATGGACAGGATTCTCGATGATTTTTTCTTTGGATGAGGCTTAGAGTAAGGAGAGTTTCTTTGAACTTCCAGGTAGGGGAAAAGGCAATGATCCTGTCTCCTGACTTATGACTTTGTGTGTCCATGAGCACCTGATACCTCTGTTTCTTGCTAATTTATTTTTCCCTGTTTTGGACTGAATGAATATTTCAAGATGGAAATGCTGGGCAACTTTGTAAGGTCAGGAGATCCAAAGGTTCCATCAGGGGAACCATCAGTCATTGGAGTCAATAGTGGAGCCTGTAGCAGTGGTAACTGGGGCATAGTGTCTATGGACAGTGAAGAAGGGGCCTAATCCCAGAAGTAGTTAGTCAATCAATAAAATTTTTTGTTAAGCACCTACTGTGTTCCAGGCACTGTGTTAAGTGATTGAGATACAAAAAAGAGGCAAAAGACAGTCCCTGCTCTCAAGGAGCTCATAATCTAATTTTGGGAGAGAGATAGTAAGCAAAAAAAAATATGTACAAAACAAGCTATACAAGTAGGATAAGTAGGAAATAATCAAAAGAGGGAAAGAACTAGATCAAGAGGGGTTGGGAAAGTCTTCCTATAAAACATGGGATTTTATTTGGGACTTAAAAGAAATCAGAGAAGCCAGGAAGCAGAGGATTCCAAGGCATGAGGATCAGCCAGAGAAGATGCCCAGAATCAAGAGAAAGAATGTCTTGTTCATGGAACAGTAAAGGAGGCAGTGTCTCTAGGGGCATTAGCAGAGGACATGGCAGGGATTAAGATATAAGAAGACTGGAAAGGTAGGAGGGGGATAGGTTTTAAAGGGCTTTGAATTCCAAATAGAGGATTTTGTGTTTAATCCTTGAGGCAATGGGAAGCCACTGGAGTTTATTGAGTAGAGGGAGTGACATGGTTGGACCTGTGCTTTAGGAAAATATTTTGGTGGCTGAATGGAGGATGGATTGGAGTGGGGAGAGATTTGAGGAAGGCGGACCTACTAGAAATCTATTACAATTATTCTGGTATGAGGTGATAAGGTCCTGTAGCAGAATGGTAGCAGTGTCAAAGGAGAGAAAGGGGTATATTTGAGACATTACAAAGGTGAAATCGGCAAGCTTTGACAACAAATTAGCTGTGGGAGGTGAGAGACACTGAAGAGTTGAGGATGACACCTTAGTCTGGATCCTGAGGGACTGGGAGGATGGTGTGGTCTTCTACACTAATAAGGAAGGTAGAAGGGGAGAATTTAGAGGGAAAGATTGTTTTTGGCCACGTTGAGTTTAACATGTCTAGTGGACATCTGCTTTGAGATACCTGAAAGGCAGTTAGCAATGAGAGACTGGAGGTCAGCGTGCATTAGGATGAGTAGACTTGGGAATCACCAGTTTAGAGACGGTGATTAAGTCCAGGAGAGATGATGAGATTACCAAGTGAAGTTGTTGTTATTACTGTTGTTTGTCCAGAAAGTGATGCCATGACTTACAAGTAAATTGGATTTAAGTGAGGCAGGGCCATGCAAAGTGGTGGCCTCACTTTGTCCTCTGGAGCCAAGATATAGATCAGGAGAATTGGAGATGGCCCCCATCAAGTGCAGTAATACAAAGGGAGAACCCTGTGGGACACTTACTTGGAGGTCATGGTCCAGAAGAAGATATAGTAAAGGAGATTCAGAGGGAGTGGTCAGGTAGGAAAAGAACTAGGAAGGAATGGTGTCCCAAAAGCATAGACTGAAGAGAATATTAAGGAAGGGATGACCTGTAGTGACAGACTGCAGGAAGGTCAAGGAGAATGAGAACTGAGAAAAGGCCATTGGATTTGGCCACTAAAAGATCATCAGTAACTTTGGAGAGAGAAGTTTTGATGGAATGATGAGGTTAGAAACTGGATTGTAAGAGTTTAAGAAGACAATGAGAGTGGAGAAAATGGAGGCACCCATTGTAAATGACCCTTCGAAAGAGTTTAGCCATAAAGTGCAGAAGAGATACAGAACAATAGTTAGTGGTGTTGGAAGAATCAAGTGAGAATGTTTTTGAAGACGGGGGAAATATGGATATGTTTGTAGGCAGCACAGAATGAACTAGAATGTCTGCATATGCTTCAAGAACTGGGATAGGCAGAGAACATTTTGCATGCTTCAAGGACTGGCCTTTATAAGCCAATCCACCCACGCTACAGATGATGAGGGCCCTCAGATCTATCTGATTACACATGATGCTTCCTTGATTTAATTAAGCCCTAGAACAATGCAGGGCTTCCCAAGCCAGCCCTGTAGTCATTCAAGAAACTCTGACCTAACTATGCACAATGGTAACATCCAAGCAAATGAAGAATACTTATTGTCCAGACTCTACTGTGGAATATATAGAGACAAAGTTACAGAGGAAAGGGTGCTGAGCTTGGAGTCATAGAACCCAAGTTCAAATCCCGAAAGACATATTGGAATATTTTCTACCTACTCAACTCCCCTTCCCCATTCTTTTTGGAAGAGGTGAAGAAGAGGAGAAGGGGGAGAGACAAGGGACACACACAGAATATGTTGTGACTGATACGGAACCAGTAAGAGAAAGAAAGGAAAAAGGAAAGAAAGAAAGGAAAAAGGAAGAAAGAAAGAAAGGAAAGAAGGAAGGAAGAAGGAAGAAAGGAAGGAAGGAAGAAAGGAAAGAAGGAAGGAAGGAAAAAAAAGGAAGGAAGGGTAAGATATTTACTGTGAGGATGAGGCTGATTGACTTGATTTGGAGGAAGGAAGCCCTGAGATAAGGTCCAGCACTAAACTAGCCCTTATAATGGTTGGCACTGGGTGACGGAAGAGTTGGAGATGCTGTTGGTGTTGTCTAATTTTTTCACCTAGGGAAAAATTCTGTAGCCCTAACCCAGTTAAAGCTCTGTTCATTATGATCCTAAAGATTACTCCTGTTCAAATGCCTGTGGAAGTCTTGGTTTGCTTGCATTAAGTATTTAAATCTGGCCTCATACTTTTATTTTTATTTTATTTATTTTTTAATCTATCTATTTATAAACTCTATGACCTTGATCAAGTCTCTTAACCTTTTTTTGGCCTCAGTTTCTTCATCTGTAAAATGGAAATAATAACAGCACCTACTTCCCAGGGTTATTGAAGATCAAGAGGTAATATCTGTAAAATGCTTAGCATGGTGTCTGACACATAATAGGCATTATATAAATGTTAACTATTATTATTACTTCTAGGGGTAAGTTAAAATGAGTAATATTATTTGAGTTTTTCTTAGTAAGAGATTCTGGTTTAGAGATAGGAACAAAAGAGATAAATTAGTATTGATAATCCTCAAGATAGAACTTAGTCCAGTTACCACGAGTAGAGAGATTTAAGGTGCTGCTTTGACACACTCTGGTTGTCTATCTGTCTATCTAACTATGTACCTATCTATCTATATTACGTTTATGCTTCATATAATTTTTAAAGTGCTTTCATATGTACAATCTCAATCCTTACAAGAACACAGGCGGGCAGTCCCCGTTTCACAGATGATAAAATTGGAATTCAGAGAGATTAATGATTTGCTAGGATTCTCATCACTTAATCCCCAGTCCATTTCCTCCTCTTCCATAGTTGAATAAATATTTATGAAATGATTGAAGAATTTTTCCACAAAAAAAGAGGATTTCAGTATAAAGTATGTTCTGTTAAAGGTAGGAATTTGTCACTGATACACAACATGACCTTGGGCAATATACCTTATTTAGACCTCAGTTTCCTCATTTGTAAAATAAACAAGCTGTAGCAGATGATCTTTAAGGTCCCTTTTGGATCTAATAGTACAGGATTTTTTTTTTTTTTGCTAAAATCAGCAGAAGCCAGAAACACGTTTTTCTTATTACATGATAAATGAGAAAAATTGAAAATGGCCTACGCAAACACCAAGAATATTGCTTGTATATGGGCAAAAATCTTTCCTTTTCTTGTTTTTTAAAATTCTTAATTTTAAATATCTTTTTAGCTGATTTGGCTTAAGCAGCCTGGAGGCATGAACTGTGACTGCCATTTGTTTAGCATCAAGAGAGTCTTCACCTAGTGATTTTTCGTTTTAATTGATGACTCTCCCTTTCTCTTCATATGTGACTACATAGTTTCACGAAGATTCTGACTGGCCTGTGTATTCTGTAGCTTGTTTTTGAAACAAGCCTTTTTGGTCTCTTCAAGTTGCAAGAGTTCTGCAGCAGGGGTGGATACTGTGATTCACAGTTTCAAAAGAAGAAAAGGAATACAGATCTCAGCCAAGCAATTTGTAAAACTGAAGCTTTGACAGAAATCCAGGAAGCAGCAGGAAAACAACCCTGCAAATAGGCCCCATCTAATGCCTTCATGTAACAGAAGTTATACAGTGAAATGAGCCCCAGAGTGAAGTCAATTTATGATATTGAGGAGGTAAAGGGATTTAAAGAAGTCAGTCTTATCTTGAAAAGCTAAATTAGAATGGAGAATCCAAGCCTTAAAAATACTTAGCTAGCTGGATTCAACATCTTGTCTGACATTCTGGCAAATTAGCTTACATTCTCTCTTCTTCTTGTGGGTCTGTTTAATAATGAGAAACAGGAACAATAAACTTCCTGTCAATGGGATTCCATACCTTAATTAATTTTCAATTAAATTCTGAGGCATCATTCAGCATTGTTCCAGACATATGTTTGCCTGTATGTACACGTAAAGATCCACATAATTTCCCTTACATTGACAATAAAGAAAACCTTAATTAAATGGGAATTGATTGTCAGTTTTTATGAGTGGAAGATTCAGCCACCTTGTTTTTAATTTTTCAATTCATTCTCCAACTTATGCCAAAGTTCTTTTTATACGCAAAAGAAAACCATTTCTTTACTTTGGGTTTCTCCTCCCTAAGTTTACATTTTATCTCCATTTATAAAGTTTATACCAAAGCTCTCAGGATGTAAGGAGGACTAGCATCTCTGATGTGAGGGTTTGCTGAGCTCTCTTTAGGGCTACTCATTCACATTTGATGTCTACCCAGCACTCAGCTCTTACCTGTAGCTCTAAGAAGCTCTAGCATACACAGCAGCCACACCCCAATAAACCGACAGGCTAAACCAGGTTGAGGGTAATCAAGAGGTCTCAAATCCATCAATGAGTTATGGGATGTCTACCCCAAGCATGTGAACACTTTCCCAGGTGGAATGAGTAGCTAAGAACAAATTGTTCCAATGGCCATGAAGGCAGCTGAAGTAGGTACTATGGAGTGCTTAGAGCTTAATCAGGCATCAAAGATGCCAAGGTCATCCTCTGCATCCTGAGTCATCAACAGGCATCTTGACTTTTGACTTGCCACTGGACTTCTATGATGCTAGAAGAGAGAGTGAGGCTGATGATTTTGTGCAACTCTGCCTCACTTAAATCCAATTCACTTGCAAGTCAAGACATCATCCTGCAATATCATTGGTCCTCTTCAAAAATTAAGGATGGATAACAATAATAACCCAGATTCCTTTAACTAGTTTGAAAAATAGAAAAAATTAAATGATCAGTGATTTGACTTTGATGGAAAGTGCAGCATTGTAAAGTGGAGAGATCCCATAATTTGGAGTGAAAAGACCTTGATTTTAAGTCTAACTCTGTAACTCCCTGCCACTGTGAACTTGGGTTACTAATTTTAGATCTCTGGGTCTCAGTTTCTTCATTTCCAAAATGAGATAGTTGGATTAGATTGTTGTAAAGGCTCATTCTAGATTAAAATCTAGATTATTAGATTTAAACCTAAAGCTATGCATAATTCCTTTTGATGACTTGCTAACACATAGTGACTTTTACTCATGGTTACCAAATGGTACAAGGCAAACAAAAATTATTATCTTTTTATTATGGTGACAAAAGAAATTACAACTAAATGGAAGGATGGTTAACAATTCTCCTTAGAGAGAAAAACAAAAGAAGATGGCAGAGTTGGCCTTACTATGCACCTAAAGGAAATGCAAAACATATTTTCATGGGACATTTGATCACTTCATTTTGTAATACTCCTGATGAACATAAACAAAAAAAGCACCATGGAACTGACTGCAGCTAATGTTCCAACATCTGTTGTACAGGATGAAGAGTAGAAAAAAAATCTGTGAAATCATACCCTTTGACCAATTGATACCACTACTTGGCATACTCAGGTCAATGACAGAAAATAAAGCTTCATATACATTGAAATATTCATAGCAACACTTTTTGGAGGAATAAAAAACTGGAATTGAAATGAGTATCCATCAGTTTGGGAATGAATAAGTGAATTGTGGTATATGAAGCTAATAGAATATTATTGTACCATATCAAGTGATAAAACAAGGAAATCAGAGAAACATGTGAAGACTTAAATGTGGAGAGTATTTGGCAAACTTAGTATTATTATTATTAGAGAGACTTCTATGTGTATGAATAGGCTTGGGCTTTGGCAAGTGAGAGAGGCAGAAAAAACTTTCAATCAAATTTTAAAAAATATTACTTAAGTTTAAGAAAAAAAGAAGCCAAATGTTTGGAGACCATTCAGAAGAGCCATGCCTATATCTTATGATTACTGTCTTTTAGAAGAGAGTCAGAAAGGTCTAGGCAGGGCAAACACTAAAAAATATCTTTTTAAAAAAATGAAATTTACTATATTTTAAAAGATAGGAAATTACTCCTTACTGATGTGGGAATTGTGTTAAAAATTAATTGTGTGAATGCAATCAGACCATGGATTATTTAGAACAAAGGTCAAGGTCAATATTTATTGTTGTTGTTCAATCATATCTCATACTTTGTGATCCCTATTTGGAGTTTTCTTGGCAAAGATACTGGAGTGGTTTGCCATTTTCTTGTCCAACTCATTTTACAGATCAGGAAAATGAGGCAAACCAAGTTAAGTGACCTGCCTAGGGTCACACAGCTAATAAGTATCTGAGGTCAGATTTGAATTCAAGAGGATGAGTCTTCTTGATGAAGCCCAGCATTTTATCCACTGTGCTATCAACTGCCCCCGAAATCAACAGAAAATTAAAATAAAGGTTAAAAATCATAAACTGGGAACTAGAAGGAATATCAGAGACCATCTAATCCAACCTCTTCATTTTACATGTAGCCCCTTCCATAATTATAAATTTGTCTTTGCATTTGAGGGTTAGGTTCCCCAGAGGATCGCTGTTATCTTGTGTTCTAGAATTAATCAGGTGGATCTGCATACTTAGCACTACATTTCATAAGTGCCCCGCACCCTAGTTGATCCCTTCTCCCCCCACCTCTTGTGCTTCACGTTAACAATCAGCCAGTATACACAATTATTCCTAAAACAATAGGTGTAAAACCCTTCTCCCACCACCAAAATGGGACACACTCTTCTGCAGATACAGAGTTTATGGGAAAAGTTGATATCAACTTAGAGTTGAGTTGTGAGACACATGTATAGGCAATACATATACCAAAGCAGCTCAGGTTTAGAACTGGAGGACCTAGGAGTCCTTTCTCAATTTGGTCAGTCTTCTCTGTGGCTCAGCTCCTGATTACCAGACCTAGCTCTCCCTAGCATCAAAATCTGGCTCTATTCTCAGCTGCCCAGGGGTCATGCTTCTGGACACTGCTACCTTCCTCAAGCAACTGTCTCTCAGTATCCATATTTATTTAGAGTATGTGTCTCTACTCCCTCAGCTGAGCATTGAACTCTCTCACACCAACTTTCTGACTTCTGAAGGAACAGTATGGGTCCTAGTACCTCAACACTAAGCTTCCTACTAGATGCTGTGACTGACACAGATGGGGAGAGGAGAGAACGAGTACCCCTGGTCCCATACAGATCTGTCTCAACTGCCCCCACTCTTGGGCTGCTGAATTGCCTCCTTTTTAAAAATACAGGCCCGGTTGGGAGATCCATCCTGCCGTACCAGAAAGTGAGAGGGGTGAGGGGGGAAGACATAGGAGAGAATAGATTGGGGGAGGGGGGATACATTGGGATGGCTCTTTTGGGCCAGGGGGGTAGGGGAAAGATGGGGAGAAAATTTGTAACTCAAAATTTCGTGGAAATGAATGATGTAAACTAAACTAAAATAAAATGAATAAAATAAAAAATAAAAATACAGGCCCAAGAGACAGGACTGACTCTCTTCCTTTTTAGCAGTGGTTGCCTTCATCCAAGAACTAAGGTCCCATAATTTGATCAAGTTGATTTAGAAACTCCATCACAACCTGTAGGATTATAGGAAAGCTGTTTAATATTTTGTTTGCCTACAGATGATTAACTAAAAACTGGAGAGTGACTTGCCCATAGTCACATAGCAAATGCCAGAGGCCCTCTAACTCCAGAACCAGTGATCTTTCCATTAAACAAACAGCCCTTATTAAGACTCAGAGAACTTATATTCTGCTGATGGATGTAATATGTGAATTTTTTATTTATTGGACCTATAGTTTTATTGGTATAGGAAATTCTTTGTGAGAAATTTTCTATTTCATCATCAGAGAAAGAGAAAACACAATATTTAGACCCTTGTATTTCAGTCTCAAAGAAATAAACATGGTACTGGTGAAGATGAAGCTGGGATTAGCAGCTGGACCAAAGAAAGAAAACACTGAAGATGTCTAGGCTTGAGCAGAAGTAATTTTGAACACATTGAAGTTTTACAGGAAGAGGAAGCTTTCAAAATAATGAGGTGAAATCTCACAGGCAACTCAGTGAACATTGATAACTACTGTTCCAATTCCATGTCTACTTTCTCATCTTTAGAAAATCTTTGAAAAGTAGCATGGGATTGTGTTGGGCAGAGAATCAGGAAAGTTCATGTCCAAATCTCACCTCTGATGTATTCTCTGTGGTCAGAGATAGGTCATTTAATCTCTCAGTGCTCCTAGGATACTCTCCAAGACTATAATTTGTAGACAAGTACCTAATCTGAACCAGCAGGGGAAATTTTTGTCCTGGGAATTCCCTATGTTGATGAACTTAGAGGTCTGGACCAAGAAGAAATAATTATAGTTTTTATGAGAATGGTTTACCTGCCTATCAAGGCCATTTTGGGATGAAAATCTGAGAATGGAACAGGCAGACTTTTATAAACAGTTCTCTGTGTCAGATCACAGTCACACAATTAAATGAAAGGTACAAAGAACACATGATCCAACCATGCTTGATGTTTGTTGACTTAAGCATTTGACTTACTAGAGTCTCAAAGAAACCCCTCCAACAAGGATCCTAACATATCTGCTAAACTTATAGAAGATTCTGTGATAAACATGACCACAGGGATAACTGTTCAATAATTCTTAAGTTGTAAGTACCAAGCAAGGCATATACCAGGGAGCAACAACCTCATCAAGGTTATTCAGCATTGTCATTGAGGATGTCTTGCACAAGATCCAAATAGAGGAAGGATTCTCTATAGACTATGAAATCTTCCTGGTGCTCTTGTTTGTAAATATTATTATGCTGATTTCATTAGCTGCCAAACAAGATAGAGAATCCTTAGTGAGATCTATGATTACTTAAAAGAGATTGTCTTAATAATAAAACTAAGCAGAGAAAAAAATAGCTATTGTCAAGGATATAACATGCAGTCAAATGGACAGTTCATTGAGTTAGTTCATCAGTATGTATATTTGGAAGAGATATTGCCCATGAGAAGTGAGTTGGGTCCAGAATTGAATAGGAGGATGAGAGCAGTGTCAATTTCATTTAAGAAATTGCTTGGGGGGTGGAGCCAAGATGGCGGCGTAGGAGCAGCAACATATTGCAGCTCTCACATAAATACCCATAAAATATGACTCTAAACTAATCCTAGAACTCCAAAACACACACAAATATACATTCCACTAAAATCAGCTTGGCTACAAGGAACCATATCAGCACTGCGAACCAAAACCAGCCTGGCCTGAAGCCCTGGCTGAGCCCTGGGGGCGCTGGATGAGAGGAGCCAAGCCTGGGCTGGAGCTTCGGGTAAACGGATTGGTGACAGCTGCAGCAGCGTCCAGAACTAGGTCAGTGGGACTTGCAAGGTCATGGGAGAAAAGCGGGTCTGGCCGAAACACTTCCAGGGCTGAGAAGCAAAAGGCAGAGGTTCTGTACCCGCCTCGCTTTGCAGCTTCAGCGCTTTCAGCCTGCAGACTGCAGGGGGACCAAGCGATTGTTCAGAGGCCAAGTGCTCTCACGTTGAGCGGCCTGGATCCAGATTGTGGTCTTGGGCTTTGGTCTTGTGGTCCTCTTTCCTTCAGTGAGCCAGAAGTGGGGGAGGGCCCCAGCACCTTCCTCAGAGCTCTGGCAGCTGGGAGGACCCCAGCAATTTGGGACAGAGCTTTCCCCTCTGGAAGCAGAGCTCCACAGAGATTAAAAAAAAACAAACAAACCACAGATTGACCAACTATGAATAAGAATAAGCATAAGAAGCAAAGTAAGAACAGCAACCAAACCCTAGAGTCCTTCTTTGGGGAAAAGAAAGACCAAGGCAGAGAGAGGGAGGAGGACAGTGCAGCCAGAGCTCCCCCACCAGGGGCTTCCAATAAACATGAAGATTGCCTTAAAGCTAGAGATGAGCTGAAGAAGGATTTTCAAAACCAAATAAGAGAAGTGGAAGAAAAATTGAGAAGAGAAATAAAATCATTGCAAGAAAATCAT
>CM053581.1:525947281-525967811 GCA_028627135.1 Pseudochirops cupreus | reverse complement strand
GGGGTGAGGGGGGAAGACATAGGAGAGAATAGACTGGGGGAGGGGGAATACACTGGGATAGCTGTTCTGGGGCGGTGGGTAGGGGAAAAATGGGGAGGAAATCTGTAACTCAAAATCTTGTGGAAATGAATGATGCAAACTAAAATAAAATTTTTAAAAAATAGATAATATAAAAAAAAAGAAATTGCTCAGTGCTTTTAATGATGCTGAGTTGCTCCCTTTTGCAAAAATGCATCTTTTCAACACAAATCTTCTCCTGGCAATGGTCTAGGGCTGCAAGTCTTGAAACATGACAATATTTGAGTAAGTACAATGATGTATAAGGCTGATGCTAAGGCACATGGTAGGCAGAAGTAAGCAATGGCATGTTTCCAATAATGATCCATACTTGAGAAATAGTATAAGGGAAGATCAATGAGGAAATGTATAAATGGAAAAGGAAGTGGATCAGTGATGTGGTGCAAGTGAGAGATAATAGAGCAACAATCCACATGCTCTATTTGTAATTTCAAAATGTAAAAAACTGAAGCAAACACGAAATCCCATATTAGAGAAAGACCACCAGGACAATGAGTTGATCTTCTCTGAAGTTTCTAGGAAAACATGAATGCGCTGGGGTCCATAAAATCATAAATCCATAAATGTAATGATATGTTATTACAGATGGACAAAATAAGGCAAAAGTTGCTTAAAATCAATTACAAATCTAGGCTCATATCAGTCCATTATATAGCCTAACTAGAGACAATTCAGGATTCCCCTGCCGCCCACACACTTTAAATAAAGAGGAGAAAGTCCATCAGTATAATTGTTAATTATGGCCACTTTTGATCATCAGACCAAGGAAAATTAAGCAATGATCACTCAACAGTTACCTTCTGGGTTGAAAGAATCCAGAAGCTATCTCAAATTCAATTTTGTAGGCATTAATATTTAGTATGAAATCTTCAAATATGATAATGCAACCAGGGCCCAATTAGTATGAATAATGAATCCTCCTGCAGTGGTCATATTATTTGAATTCTCACTGCATTTTTACATTGGGATAGAGCCAGTTATCATATTTGACAAAATTATAACTTCAAATAGTGAGAATTTGAATACATTGAATACCACTTCAGGTGAATTTAGCATTTGAAATTAGTTAGGACCTATCTATACTGATCTATAATTCTTCATTCTACCCCTAGTCATCTCCCATTTAATACCACCCTCAAGCATGCCTGCCCATATCCTACAGATGGCACATTAACACAGCCCTTTAGTGAGGATTTGGGTATAGATGTTTGAACATAGGAGCTTGCTATCTCAGTAAATCACACTTTCTTGATTACCCTGTCTCTTGCCTATGGAAGGGGAAGGGAACAGACATTTATTTAGTGTCTACTATATGCCAGGCATTGTGTTAAGTGCTTTAAAAATATTTCATTTCATCTTCACAACAACCCTGTGAGATATCATCTTCTTGATGTCATGGTCTTCTTTGAGAATGAAGGATAAATAAATAATGAATGAATGAATGAATGAATGAATGAATGAATGAAATGAATGAACAACTCCATGAAGGATTTATCCCCTTTTTATACTTGAAGAGACTGAGGCAGACAGAGGTTATATGACTTGCCCAGAGTCCCACAGCTGGTGTCTAAGGACAGATTTGAACTGAAGTCTTCCTGACTTCAGATGCAGTGCTGAGCTACCTAGATGCCTACACAGAGATTCTTAACCTGAGGTCGTTAACCTTAAAAAAAAATTAATAACTAAATTTCAATATTATTGGTTTCCTTTGTAATCTCATATACTTTATGCATTAAAAAAAAGCTTTTTGAGAAAAGTACATCTATAGACTTCACCAGACTGCTAAAGGTATCCATGATACAAAAAGGGTTAAGAATTCTGACCCAGAGGTATTTTATAGCTTTTCTAAGGAGTAGAAAGCCCTATGCCATATTAAGAGGCAGTATGACATAGTATATAGAGTGATTCAGCTGGAGTCAGGAAGATCTGAGTTCATATCTTACTTCAGACATTTACTAACTGTGTGTGACCCTAGACAAGCACCTCTCTGTGCTTCAGTTTTCTCATAAGTGAAATGAGAGTCTTGGACTCAGTAGCCTCAAGGTACCTTCTAGTTCTTAATCTATGATACTATCTATGAGCCTGTCAGTTGCCATGATCATCAGATGAGACAATGTATATAAATTACTTTAAAACTTTTAAACATGATGTAAATGAGTTAAAATTACAATCATTATTATTATCTTAGCCTTACTATTATTAATGGAACTTCTGAAAAAGCAGACTGATTTATAAATACTTATTCTAACCGAAACTAGAGAATTGACCAGAAATGTTGCCACTCCTTAGCTATGCCTTAGCACATTCACTCATTAGCTGTGTTACTAATTTTCTTATAGAAAAACTATACCATATATATCTGCTAACTCCTCACCAAACTCCTCACCAAGACAAGCATAGCATTAATTTACTTTTGTAGGCTTATTTTCCTCCATCATCTTTCCTATAGGACCTATAGAACCACTCCTATAATTTCATAAGAAACAAAGCCAAAAAAAGTATTATTTGTTTCCATCTCAAATAGAAAAAATTTAAGAGGATAAATTAACTAAATCAATGGGGAAAATCCTTACTGAGTTATATAAGATCATTTTTTCTTTGAGTAAATCTCCCCGCTTGATTAGATGTTCTGAAAATGCAAATGTCAACTGTTAATCTCATTCCAATCTTTGGAGAAGAGGCCATGAAAACATCATATACCATAACATGCAATTATATTTTTGATTTACAACTCCTACATAATAATTTGGAAACATCACCTATGGGAAGGAAGTTTATCTCCAGTTTAATTTTGTCAAATATGTGTCATTAACCTTGATAGATGACTCATATGTGGTTTTAGGGACATGTTTTTCACAGTTCCTTATTTTTTGGTGATGTAGAATACTTACAGAAAATAAAGAGATATATTTAAGAATTTTTATTTCACTTTTAATCAGATTTCAAAAATATTTTTAATATTCCCATTTCTGTTCTCTTGAATATCTACCTTCAAAATATAGAATGTAGGGATTTTATTAGACTTAATTTTCAATTGGATAATTTTATTTTCCTTGGTCCATGCCAGTAAATATGTCATTGTATACAGATCAAATTTTCTAATTCAATTTCCACTTGTCATTTTTGTAGGAAACATTCCATACTCCCTTTATGTAATTCTATGATTGCATTCTCAACTCTCATCTCTTGTATGGAATAGTTTTATGGTTTTGTCAACAGTTATTCACTTTAAGAAATCATCTTATTAATCTCTTAAGATGCTGGTACAAAAACTGATGTTTATTCATCCTTGTGTGTTTATAATTAGGAATGGAAAGTTTGAGTCCTGAACCAGCTCTTGATAATCAAGGCATTTTTCCCATTTGGCATACTTTCATCAGTTACTGATTAGAAGATTCTCCCTAACCTATGTACTTACTTTTCCTTCTTTGGACTTAAAAACATTACTATAAACTTAAAATATTTATTGACAAAGATGAGTATGATCCAATGAATCACGTGGAATAAAGAATAAAATCTGACACAGAATCTTCAGTATTTAATAAAGTATTTAAGCAGACACATGAACAGATAATGAAATGCCCTGGTTCCCTTTTCTTCAAAAATTTTTTTCATTTGTCTCTTTTTTTAAATATCACCTACATTTGTTATGGTAGCCCTCCTTTTCCCTCTTCTAGAACCATTCCTTATAACAAATACTTCTTTAAAAGGTAAAAAAAGTTTTTCAAAACTAACCAATGTTTTGAAAAAAGTCTAGCCTATATTACTTTTCAAAGCTCTTTGAAGTTGAAATTCCTTTTCAATGATTGTGAGGGAAGGAAGGAAGGAGGAAGAGAGATGGGGGAGAGAGGACAAAAGGAGAGAGGAGTAGATGAAGGAGAGGGAGAGATGGAGAAATAGGTAGATGAATATAATTTATAGATAATATTCCAGCTCATCAGATAGAAGAACAGATAGTCTATAGATAGATATATAGGTAGATGGTAGACCAGAGAGATGATAAATCAATAGATCAGTAATAGAAGGATAAAGAGATAATGGATTGATGATAGATAAATGAATAGATGATAGCAAGATAGGTGAATAATTGATGTGCATTCAGTTATGGTTCCATTTTTTAGAAATCTGTGGGGATCTTTCCACATTTGCCTATGTGGTTCATATTTAACATTTTAATAGCACTATAATATTGCATTAGTATATCATTTATTCAGTCATATTCCAACTGTTGGACATCTAGACTGTTTTCAGTGCTTGCTATTACAAATCAAACAGCTATCAATATTTTTTGTGCCAATTTTAAGATTTCAGGGGACTTTGTTATCTCATCAAGGTTGGTATTGCCTACAATGATTTAAGTTGAAACCTATACACACCTGCCCATTTTATGTAAATCTTGTTGATGAACTCCAATAATGTCAGCATAGGAGGTCTGCTAAATGTACTGGGGTCTCTCCCACTTTCTCTTAAAATCACAAAGATACCAGTGGAACACATAGGCTGTTCATGATTATCCCTTGCTTTCACTACAAGACTGGATTATCTTCTTTTTATGACATGATAACATCCTTTATCCCACTACTCATGCCTAGTTCTTTGTGATGCATTGTAGCCTACTCATGCTTACCATGCACCTCTTCACTCCCCTTAAGGTGATTCTCAACTTTGGAGATTGTTGTCCATTCACAGCTATATAATATTTTTTAAAATAGATACTTCCTTTTGTTCCCTTTTATGTTACCTTTACATATATTTTTAGCAAAGGAAATTTCAAGCCAAAAAGTGTGATCAGTTTTGAAATTCTTATTCAGTATTTTTGTCTTGCTCTTTGGACTTTTGGGATACCAGTGTAGTGATGAAGCTTCATTTCTTATCTCAGCTTAAAAGTAATTGCCTTTGTCCAGTAATAATGGTGTTTGATTGAATCAGACAACCATCACCAAGTGTGAATAGGGTCTGTATATTTACCTGTATCAATCAAAGCCATTGTGTGAGAGACTAAGTAACCCCATGAGAAATTTGTATAAAAGGAAGAAACTATCTTAGAACCAGGGGGAGAGAATCTGAAGGTCTGGAAGAAGCATGGCATTCCAATATACTCCTGAGGAGCAAAGAGAGGATTAAGCTATTGCAGAAAAAGAAGATAGAGAGGATAGTCATTAACTCTACAGGTATCTCAAAGCAGATTTCACGGACTGAGAAAAAAGAAGATTCATCTTAGCTAATAGATTTGATGAAGTGAGGAGAGCAAATATGAAAGCTTGAGAGAGGGAGACAGGGGAGAGTATAAAAGTGGGGTCAGAATTACCCACACTATGTTAGTCTTTTTTCTTAACTACATTAGAACATGTCTCAATCAATTAATAAATCTACCAAAGTGAGTTAATGAACCCCCTTCACATTTGGTGGAGTGAAATAACTCTAGATAAGAGATCTGTTCCAACTAGTTGTAGGACTTTGTTTTGACATCTGCTTCCAGTACAAAAATATCACATTAGTTGTAATGGGAAACTTTTTCAGAAATGGGAATGTGTGGCTTTCTGGTACATCCCTGAGCAGGAACTGCCTATGAGAAAGAAGCCTCAGCTTCAGGGAAATCTCTTATCTTTTCCACCCCTTCCTTTGACCAGAGGCAGAATTTCTAGCGTCAGAGTCCAGGCAGGGTTGGGGAACCTGTGGCTTTGAAGCCACATGTGGCCCTCTAGGTCCTCAAGTGTGGCCCCAGAACAGATTCTGTGAAGTTTAGATTCAGTCAAAGGGCCACATTTGAGAACTTAGAGGACCACATGTAGCCTCAAGGTCACAGGTTCTCCACCCCTGGTTCAGAGCATGTTAGATTTCTCACAAGTATCCTAAATAGTGTCCCTTGATCTGTTGGTGGAATCTACAACATTGGTAGCCAAAGAGAGTCAACTCACAGGGGGTCCAGCAAAGAGAGAACACTATGTCTAAGAGGAAATTCATGAGCACTTCACAAATGGGAGAAAAGGACTTCCAAAAACTAATAATCTTGAGCCCACTTTCCCCTGGATTCTATACATGCTTGTGAGGCAGTGTGTCATAGATATTTAGGGGAATGTTTTGTACCACCTGTACCTATTATACTACTTCAGTGAATATTCCTTTCTAAAAGCTTCTTAAGGCTGACTAAATGATTTTTAACTGATAATCTGGGGTAGGGTGGGAAGACATCAATGAGGGTTAGAGACTGAGTGGCAGAGGTAACCAGCCTAACTCTAGGAACTCAACATGTTAGTGGGAGTAGGATATGGGGGAAGAATGAATTAGAATATATATGGGCTATACTAGGAAACTGCATACTTAAAGTTCTCATAACTTTACTATGGCTCATTTTAAATCACAAAAACTCGAGAAGTTTTCAATTAAATGAAGTGTATTCACAAAGTTCTTAGGGATACTTAATGGCTCAGTGAGCTGACAAAGGAGTTGGGGTTCTATTTCTGCTTCTGTAAACCAGCTTTGGTTTATAATGAACACTTTCTTCTTTAGTTTCCCTTGGGCAAAACAGATAACAATACTTCTTGTGCTTTATTTTCCACTGCTGCTGTGAAAATTCATCAATTAAATTCTGTAAATGCTGTACTTTGAAAAGCAACTACTATATTGTCCTGCAGGCAGTGGTTTTGAAAATCAGAAATGGTGATGACAGTGGTTGCAGTATCGGAATATAAATAACAGTGTTTTATCTTAGGTCAGTTAAAAAAATTCCTTCTGTGAATGAGGAAATCAGCCCAGGATTTCTCTTATGTCAATATCTCAATGATATGTAATTTTATTGGTATGGCCTCCAGGCAGATTTCAACCCCTCTATAACTCAGTAGGCAATCCTTAAGAAATATATGGCCAAACAATTAACTACCCTGCAATTAACCAGATGGAGAACCTCTCTGAACTTAGCTAGGCTATTCCTCCAGCAACAGACATATAGTCCACCGACATGTCTATACCTGAGACACCTACCAGACCTTGAGACACCTACCAGACCTTGTGCTCTACTGATATAATCTTCAAAGACCCATGCCACCAGAAGGTATCAGGCAAGGACTTTAATGAAGGGTAGCTTCTCAAAGTGATGCTAATGTGCCTCTGCAGTGTTTAAAAAAAATTTTTTTTTTACTCAATTAGTATAACCTATCAATCAATTAACCAACAAGGAAATAAAAGCAGTGTGGAGCAGTGAGTGTATGACCAGACTTGGAGTCAGGAAATCCTACTTCTAACACTTGTTAGCTGTATGGTCCTGGGTAATTCATTTTACCTCTGTGCCTTGTTTTCATCATGTATAAATGAAGGGGTTGGACTTAATGGTCTCTGAGGCCCCTTCAGATCTATGACCCTGTGGGGGTTCATGTCCAGTTGTCCTGATCTATATCTGGCCACTGGACCCAAATGGCTCTGGAGGAGAATGTGAGACTGGTGACTTTATACACCCCTCCCTCCCTCAAATCCAATTCACTTGCAAGTCATGGCATCATCTTCTGGATGTCATGGTACTCTTTGAGAATGAAGGACAAACCACACAATGATCCTACAAATAAGAATTTCTTATATGCTGACCATTTATCAAACACTGAATTAATAGAGGGAAACATAGGCAAAGATAATTCCAGATAAACTGAGAGGGATGCATAGCTAACACAATGGATGACAGTCAGGATTCAGAAAGATCTTAATAGGCTGGAACACTGCTGAATTAAATAACATGAACATTAGTAGGAATAAATAGAAATTCTTATCCTTGGATTACAAAAACCAATTTTATAAGGGGAAGAGGAGAGATCCAGTTAGACATTTGAAGGTGTTAGTAGACTACAAACTCAAAATGAGTCAACAGTGGGATATAGTAGCCAAGAAAATGAATACTATCATAGGCTGCGCTGAGAGGTGTAGCTCCCAGGATTATCGTTGCCTGCAATACTGAGAGAGCCTTCTGATTGCATCTCTATCACAAACCTCTCACCACTCCATCATACCCACTGTTGCCAAAGTGTTTTTTCCTTAAGTGAAGATCTAAATATGGCACTCACCTATTCAGTCAATTTCAGTGGCTCCCCACTGCATTTAGAATAAAATATAAACGCTTTACCTTTTAAAGCTCTATACAAGCTGGTCCCAGCCTATCTTTCCAGCCTCATTGGATATTCCTCCCCCTCCCATGCTTTGTGATCCAGCCAAACTGGCTGTCTTTGTGCTCCCCATGCATGACTCCCCCTCCCTTCTCAGTGACTTTCCATTGGCTGTCCCCCAGGCCTGGCATGCTCTCCCGTCTCAGCCTGGCTCCATAGAATCCCTCAACTGCTTCAAGAATAATTCAAGCACAATCATCTGCATGAAGTTTTCATAATTTGTCCACCTGCTAGCACCTTCTCTCTCAAACTACCTTGTATTTAACTACTCGTATTTATTCTCTTCATATTTATTTTATATACACATATATGCTTGTTATCTTCCCCAGTAAAGTATAATCCCCTGTTGAGTAGGGATGGTTTCTTCATTGTATTTGTATGCCCAATGCCTAGCACAGCCCTCTGCTTGAAGGAGATGCCTAACAAATACCTCTCTATTGATTGGCTAGGAAAGTGAGAGAGCTCTATGGTTTTCTTTCCTGGTGAGATCACTTCTGGAGCATTGTGGTCTGTTCTGGGGACTGAATTTTAGGATGTGATAAGCTGGAGTGTCCAGTGAAACAAACACAATGGGGAAAGCCCTCAAGATCATGTAATGTGAGGATCATTTAAAGGAACTGGGCTTGTTCAGTGTGGAGGAAAAACAAAGACTTGGGGAGACATGAATAGCTGTCTTCAAGTATTTGAAGTGTGCTCGCATGCAAGAGAGATTAGGCTTGTTCAGCTTTGCCCCAGGAGGCAGAAATAGGAGCAGGAGATAGGAACTGTGGGGAGTGAATTTATGCTTGGCATGAGGAAAAACAATTAAGAGCAATGCCAAAGTGGGATCGGTTATATGCCTTGGATGGCTTACTCTCATTAGAGGTCTTTAAGTAACGGTTTGACCACATGTGTCAGCTAAATTGTAGAAGACATTCTTGTTCCAGTAGTAGTTGGGTTAAGATGCCATCCCTTCCAATTCAGAAATTCCATGAAAGGTAAAAAAAAATTCAGGAATCATTTATATTTGAGTTGGGACAATGAGGAGAAGACTGAGGAACAATGTGTATTAAAATTAGTTTGCATTAACCTAGTCAATGCTGGATGAAGCTGATCCCGCCCAGGTGCATGCAGTATAGCAAGGGAATATTAACCTTAAAAATAAAGCAGTTTTAAGATTTTATCCAAAAAAATAGTTTTTTAATCATCCTATTAAAATCTGATTTAGAAAGCCTCTATTCAGATGCCTCTGCACCAGCTATTTCTAATATCCAAATGTCCCCCCAAATCTTAACGTACTGCACACCTGGGCACACATGTGAGTAAGAATAGCTCATGAAGAACATGCAGGTGTGCCATTTGCCAGGATTTGAAGAATTGTCTTCAAACCAACCCTCCCTGTTCCACCCCTGGCCCAGTCAATTCTGCTCCTAACTTTCCAAATTGTAACACGCTGCCTCTGCTGCTTTCTTCTGAAATTCTTTTAGCCTCCTCACCTTAGACCATTCCACCCCCTTCTCACATTGGTGAATTCCTCCTGGGGCCATCATTTTGTGCAATAACTCAGGCCAGTCAGTTTTCATTCTCCTCCCATCTCTGTTTCTGACTGTTGTTTTTTAGTCATATCTGACTCTTTGTGACCGCATTTGGGGTTTTGATGGCGAAGTGGTTTGTCATTTCCTTTTCCAGTTCATTTTACAGATCAGGAAACTGGGAGGCAAACAGGGTGAAGTGACTTGCCCAGGGTCACACAACTAGTAAGTGTCTGAATCCAGATAGGAAACTAAGTAAGATTCATTTTCCTGACTGCAGGTCCTGCACTCTATCCACTAAGTGGCCCGTTTCTGACTTTCCAGGCTTCAGAACCATACTTACACCCTGGGGAATGCCTTCTTCCCTCCTCCCTTCCCAGCTCTCTTTTGGGTGTTGTCTTTCCACATTAGAAGATAAGTTCCTTGAGGGAAAGGACTTTCTTTCCTTTTGCAGTACTTAGTGATTACCACAACACGTGACACATCTTTTTTTTAATTAAAGGGGCCATCCCTTGACTCTCTTCTTAAACAGGCCTAATCTAATCATTGAATGGGCATTGCCTCAGCCAAAGTGAGGACTCAGAAAGACCTTAGCTTAAAAAGGTCAAGGTCCTTCACTGCTTCAGGGCCATCTCCAGCCAATCTAGCCACTGGACTCAGATGACTCTGGAGGAGAAAGTGCGGCTGGTGACCTTGCACAGCCCTCTCTCACTTAAATTCAATTCACTTGCAAATCATGGCATCTTCTTGCAGGTGTCAGTTCTGTTTGAGAGAAGGTAGGACAAACTACTTGATTGGTGTTTAATAAATGCTTCTTTCCTTCCTTGCCTTGCATCTGAATGGCTTTGACCTTGTGTTAGGATCTAAAAGCTTCACTATGTTACTTTTGTTTGAGGCTTTCACTTGATTTGAGGAGCCTGAGCATTCTTTGAGGGATTTCTGACCTCTCTGATTGTTGATTTGGAAACTTTATGACGCCTCTCAGTATTGTTGGGCAGCTAAGTGTCCTAGGCTCTGTAGAGAATTTCAGAATTCCCCTTCTTGAGACCAATACCAGACCAGTGTGTCTTCACTCTAAAGTCCTTTCCTTATACTACAATTTTCATTGACTTCTGACCTCATGCAAAAAAATATGTCTTAGAGTCCAGAACACACCTTGTGCCTCTGCTCCTTGAACTGCTCTGTGTCACTGATATAAGTTTTGGACAAGTCTGTGTTTAGTTTTTGTGTTTCCCACTCGTAAATTAGTGGTTTAGAAGGGTGACAAAAGCATCCCAGTTTTGACCCTGTTTGCCAAACACCTCTGCAGATTACTTCCTATCACCACGATCCAAGGCAGGGCAAGGGAGACAATTACTTCCTGAACATTACTTTATCCTGAGAGAGTGACAGGAGGGGAGAAAAATGAAGAGTCTTAACTATACTTACTTTCTGGGATTGAAATGATTAAAATTTCACTCACTGTGTCTAAAGTGACAGCCTACCATTTTTCCTAGGTGCTATTATAACCATATAACTATTTTCATTTTAAATTTGTCTTCCTTTTCCTGAAAAATAGAATATTACCATGAGCCCACTTTCTTCTGTAGTCTATATGAGTAAAATATGAGCTCCTTGAGAGCAAGGACTGTCTTGCTTTTCTTTTTACCCCCTGCGCTTAGCACATTGCCTTGCACGTAGTAATCTTAATTTTATTCATCAATATGTGTGGGAAATTGTAACTGTTGTTACTATAGCACTTTGATGAACAGTACTCATTTATAAAAGCTAATTAACTATGACTGACTAATCAATATCAATTGATTGTCAGTGGGGCAGCCCATGAATGGAGGCTTATGAGCTATTGTGCTAGACAATACCTTCCTCAAGCTCTCCTTGTTACCCTTAGTATCCTGAAGGATGAAGTTCACAACCTCCCTCTTGTGTGGGGTACAGGGGACCCCCAAAATCCCTTACCCAAGAAAAATCAAAAGTCAGAGCTATCTTGAGGAGGGAACAGGAAGTTTTATTCTCTCCCCCCCCCCCCCATACCCCCTCACAGGAAGAGGGCGGTCCTCTCCATAGCGGGGATCAAGGAGAGGAGGCATGTTATGAAAGACAGAACAAGAATTTATATCCTAACTCAGTCAAGCCCCCTCCCCCTGTCTGTCCTTTCTCCCATTGGCTGGGAGGTAGTCTCTCAGTCTTGGTGTGAAATCTAACCCAAAGGCAGATAACAAAGAAGCCTGCCACTATCTCCCATTGGCATGGAGGTGGCACAGGGAGCCAAGGTATCATCCACGTCCTTATTTGGTAAACGCCAAAGCAAGGTCAAAAACTCCTGAAAAAGGGCCTAATGCTTTTAAGGGTGTGGTATACAAGGGTGGAAGTCTAAAACTCCTGAAAGGGGCCTAATGCTGATGACAACAAGGGAAGGAGGGAAGGGTCCTAGGTTGTGTAAACCCAGGACTCAGGCCTGTCCAGGCTTACAAAAGTTTATCTCTGGTTTCCAGATAGTTTCTCTCCCTTCTCATTCTGAGGAGTCTTCACAGAGGTACAGAGAGTGTACCCCACTCACTTTGGTAATCCAAACAGCCAAAGAAAATGGGGTTTGGAGGAGTAAGCCCAGAGTCTGTGCTACACATATATGTAGCACTTGAAATGGGTGAGAAGCAAATTTCCTGTCCCACAATTCTTTTGAACCCTAAAAAAAGATATGATTTGTGTATGATCCCAAACCCCCAAAAGTAGTAGGATTGCATCCTACTTAATTCCCCATTCCATTAAATACATTCCATTTGTACCAATGGGACAAGGGCGTGGCCTAGCAAAGAAGTTGCTCTAAATCAGAGTTCTATAGGGAATGCAGTCCTACTACCTTCAAGGCTGCCACTGCCCACCACTCATGGCTACCATTTCTGTCCATTCCCATGACCATCCCCACACCCACTGAATACTTGCCAGCACTGATGAAGGCCAGCAGCTAAACTGACATTACTATGATTACAACACATCTAGGTAGTTCTAGCCATGTAATTATTATGAGGAAATAGAGTTTTGGTCAATATCATACATGCTTTCTGAATTTGTTATAATTAATCCTTGGTTTCTCAAGGAAGGAGACATTTATTCAGCACCTACTATGTGCCGGGAATTGTAGTATGGTCATTTAATCTTCTCAATGACCCTAAGAGGTAGGCACTATTATTATCCCCACTTTACTGTTAAGGAAACTGAGGCAGAGGTTAAGTGATTTACCCAGGGTCACATAGCTAGTAAATATCTGAGTTCAAATTTGAACTCAGGTCTTTTGGACTCTATACTCAGCACTATATCCACTGTGTCATATAACTGCCTCTCCAAAATATGAACAATAAGTTTGAGGAGAGAGAAAGGAAATAAAATTGTAGATAGTATTGAGTAGCCAAAAATCTATTCCTGAACAATTCCTGATAAGGGACATCTTGGTGACTTAATAGAAACAAGATAACAAATGTGGATAGATGTTGATAGATGGTTCCTTCAAAGATGATTGTGATCCTCCTGTTCTCGTCATACATTCCCATGAGGATGTCTTTTACTCTACTTCTTGAACACAGTGCATGTTTGGTAATATACTACAGCCTATTTAAGCCCTACATGTTCCCCCTTTTCAGTTTTGATTGTCTGGTGATCATTATGCTTTATGAGTAGTGTTTTTTAAAAAAAGAGTGTTTATAGCAGCAAGTGGCTTTGGATCACAGAAAACATGGTACAGTTTCCCAAATGCTATCCAGCCTGATGAGAGATATCCATGTGTGTGTTAAGGGACTTGCTTAGTGGACAACCATTCGACTGCTTGTCAAAGTCTGAGAAATATGATTTTTTTTAATCCACTTTGTTTTTTCCCTGTGGATAGTCTTAATCTATCATTTAAGCATTGCTATGGAGACCAATGAGTTTTGGAGGTTCAGAGAAAATTTGAAAAATTTTGACATAGAGGATTCTTCTTTTGTTTGTGCCATGTGTAGGACATTCTCCAGGTCATTGCTGAACACTTTAGTTGAACTTATGTCTCCCTGATTTATTGTTCATTTAGTGTCAATGTATGACAGATCATTGGACACTGAATTTTACCGATTAAGAAACAGATTGACAGGTTAAGTGACTTATTCAAGTTCACATATTTAGTGTCTGATGTAGGATTTAATCCACAGCTTCCTAAATCCCTGTCTAGTCTTCTATCCACTGTGCTCTCCATTCTACCTATTCAAGAGACACTTTGAGGAGAACATTCAAGGCTGTATTTTATTTTTACCAAATCAAATGCTTTGAAGGAAGGAGAAGGAAATGGTATCAGCATTTATCAAGCACCTGCTATGTTCCAGACCCTAAATATAAATGCATAATAGAGACATCAGGATCTTATTTCCCACATTGTAACGGTTATACAACTGATTAAAAGGTATGGAGAATACAAGATCATGCAACCATGACAATATGGACTATATTAGCAAGTTTTGTTGTTGTTGTTCAGTTTTTTCAGTTTTATACAACTCTTCATGACCCCTTTGGGGTTTTCTTGGCAAATATACTGGAGTGGTTTGCCATTTCCTTCTCCAGCTCATTTTATAGATGAGGAAACTGAGGCAAATAGGGTTAAGTGACTTGCCCAGGATCACACAGCTAAGTGTCTGAGGCCAAATTTGAGTTCAGGAAGATGAGTTTTCATATCTCCAGTGCTCTATCTACTACACAACCTAGCTGCCCTGTATTAGCAATACTATCATATATTTACATGACACTTTTATCTAACCCTAATTCTAAGTATAATTTATATTGTGCTTTCCCTATTAATAATACAATACTTTTATCTTTAACAAGGAAAAATTATGCATGAAGGTGTGTAAACTCCAAGGCTGTCTTTAGTTCTTTGTTCTTCTGCACCATTTCCTTGTCTGCTGGCTTCTTCTATCACTTCTATGCAAATCCTCAAATCTGCTTCTTCATCTGGAACTTGTCTCCTGAGCTAAAATCCTGAAATTCCAGTTACCTTGCTGGAGGCACTATGGAAAGGATATTGAACTTGCCAATGTAGAGATTTGGGTACCTAGTCTTCCCATTACTTAGCAGTATGACTCTATATAAGTCATTTACTTATTTTCTTCATGTGCAAAGGTAGGGGGATAGACTATACAACATCTAAAGTCCTTTTTTTTTTTGGTGGGGGAAGGGAGGAGCAGCTAGGTGGCCCAGTGGATAGAATGTTCAGATAATTCTGCTCATGAGATTTTGTGACAGCTGCAAATTGTGTAGAAATAAACATTAACTTGACCTCTCCCCCACCAAAAAGCAAACAAACATGCAAACCCCACACCAGCTCCAGCTCTTGACTTCCCCATTTTTACAAGTTTTCTTAAACACTCATGCTTGAAGCTGGAACTGTCCTTTCCATAATAATAGCAAATGATATTTATGTCGTGCTTTTTGATCTTGGGAGTGCTTGATATTCATGCTTTCATTTGATTCTCACAGCAACTTTATGAGGAACATTCTAAAAATATTATCATCCCTGTACTTCAGATGAAGTAATTCAGGTTTAATGAGGTTCACTGACAGCACAGAATGCTGGTCTCCCCTTACTCTAATTCTAGTACTCTTTCTACTGAACTATTTCCCCCTCTCTATTGGTTGTATATCCATTCACCAAATTCTGTTGATACTTCTCCTTCCATGCCACCATGCCCCATAATATCAGTTCCCTTCCATTCATACAGCTGAGCTGAGCCAGATCCTCACCATGATACTTATGATCAGACCAACATTCTAATCTACCCCAGCAGCAACCTTGGACTCTGTCCCTAGATCCCTTGGCTCTGATTCCTGGCTATCAGATACTCTAAAACTTTCCATTTGTCTACCAAATAAAATATAATTGTTTTGTCCTGATATCCAAGATCTTTAACAATCTTTCCCTTACCTCAATTTTCAAACTTAGGTCTCAGTCTTCCACAGTAACAATCCTATAATTCAGCCAGACTAGTCTGGCTCATTATCCCCCCCAGACAAGGCCTATGCATTCTCATTTCTGTGCCTGGAATCACGTTATTGCTCTAATTTGTTGAATGCTCTTGAAGCCCTGTGCAGAGTACAGAAAATCAATGTAATTTCCCCAAACTCCTCAGCTTGGGCCTGGCAGAAGCTAGGAAGGGAAAAAAAAATTATTCTCAGCAATATTTAAAAAAAAAAAGGCCTGAACCTCACATACCTACTCAGGAAGACAATTCTACACCCCCACAGCAAAATTACAGAAAGCCAAGACTTCTCTATCAAATTGATCTATCAGAGGTATGAACTATGTGTGAACAAAAACCTAGACATGTGAATCATATCAATTAATCAGTCAATCAAAGGCATAAGCTAGGTGCCAACAATCAATCAAAGTATAAGTGAAATGTTTTTGAGTCATTTGAGAAAAGCAAATTATACCATATGGAAAATGTCTTTGTGGTTGGTTAAGAAGAATCAGTTGTAACCTCTGGGGCTTGGATAAAAACAGTAATCCAGTTTGAGTAGCTTTAGGAGATGTGGAGTAGCTTCAGCCAAGTCTCAGAATGGGAATTCCTTTGGAGGAGAAGTGTCTTCTCTTCCTCTCCCCCATGACCCTTCTCACCTAGGGATGCCTTTATTTACTGTGAAAGATCAAAAGATTCAGAGATTGGGACTTCCCATAAAGTGTCCCCAGAACAGCAGTGTTCTGAAAACAAACTAGACAACTTGAAGACAGACAGCTTCAGAATTCTGTAAGAGTGTAAGCAGTTATATGGAGCAATGAATGGAGTGCCAATCCTGGAATCAAGAAGACCTTGGAATTCAAATCCAACCTCAGACATTTTAGTTGCTTTGTGACACTAGAAAAGTCACTTAACCTGGTTTGCTTCAGTTTCTCATCTGTAAAAGGAGCTGGAGAAGGAAAAGGTCAACTACTCCAGTATTTCTGCCAAGAAAACACCAAAGAGGGTCACGAAGAGTTGGATACCACTGAAATGACTGAACAACAACATCAGCAGCACACATATTAGAACTTGCAGAGGATTCCACAAAAAATGAAGAAAAGGACATCCATTCATCCAGGAGCTGTGAGTTACCCCTCTGCCTCATGTGTAAGCCCACTTTTCCCCGACTCAAAATGCAGTTGTGGGAGAGTGTGTCCCAGGTTCTTGAAAATATTTCTGTACCACCTGTTTTTATTAGTTACCCTAGTAAAAACCCATTCTAAAAGCTAACACTGCTTGGCTAGATATCAACTGATTATTAGTGAGAATCACTGGTTGGGGATCATTGAGGAGCAGTACTAGAACCCCACTCCTTAAGAGTTATATTCAAAACCCTGAGGGGAAAAGTTGTCAGCCACCCTCTGAAGACCTAAGGTGGAAGAAATGAGAAAGCCAGCCAAGAATTGTGAATCACCTGTCTATTGTTGTTGTCACCAAAGAAAACTGGATCCACTCCTCCACAATTCTGCAAAAAAAAAAAATCTTTAGCTGCCCTTCATGTTTGTTTAAGCATAACTTGACCTGTTTTAAAATGTTTAGGGAGGGGATTCCCTGTTTACCATTTGCCCTTGTGTTTGCACTCCCCTAAGAAAGTGATTGGATCATCAGTGTCTCTACTGCTCCACCTTTCAATTCCTGGCTCAAGCTCCATATTCTCCATGACACCTTTCCTCACCAAGCTAATCCACAGTGAATCTTCCTCCTCTAAAATCCTGTAGATTTTTGTTGATAGTACTTATTCAGTACCTATCAAATGCAGCCTCATCTCATTAGTTATCTTTTCATGTATGTAACTGGGGATTACACAGAACCTTTCCAGAGGTCAGCATTGAAGGGTATTTGGGGATGATAGAAAGCAAATTGTCCATTGAGCAGAAAGTGCCCATGGTTCAGTGGAACTTTAAAAGAGAGTGACCTACTCTCAATTGCCTTTAACTCTTCACATCTGCAAAGTCTAACTGGAACCTTACTGAGAAGGCTGGTAGTGAAAGCAGACATGTGGTCACGAACATATATTAAAGCAAAAACGTTATCTTGCTTAGGTAAGTAAGAGGCTGGATCTTAGAGCCCTAGTTGTGTCTTCTGCTTTGTTTCTCTACCTGATAATAAATGACTGATTTGTGATCCTGATCTGGATATGTCCAACCAATCTGGGAAGTGAGTTCACTGGGTTGAAGATCCTAGATCTGTTGAGTGAAAGTTGAATAATAAAAAGGGTTTTTTGTTTGTTTGTTTTTAACTTATTTCATTTGTTTAGGAGGATACAACAGGAACTACTTTTTTTTAAAATTCTTTGCCTAATTTGATCCTTTGATTTCTTTTTCTTCTCTAATTGCTACTGCTAACATTTCTAGTACCAGATCGAATATGAGGGGTGATAGTGGACATCCTTGTTTCACCCCTGATCTTATTGGAAATGCTTCTAGTTTTTCCAGGAACTACTTTAAAAAAAAACCACTTTTATATGTATTGTGTGTGTGTATTCCAATTATCAAGTATTTTTCTCCCTCCCATCTTCAAATACAAAACCTTTATAATATATAAGCATTGTCAAGCAAAACAAATTCCTACTTTGGCCACACCCAAAAATGTATGTCTTGTCTTTCCTTTATTAGCCCATCATCTCTCTCTCACAAGGTGGGCAGCAGTCTTCATCACTGGTCCTCTAGAATCATGTTTGATCACTATATTGATCAGAATTCTCAAGTCTTTCAGAATTATTTATTTACTACAATATTGATATTATAGTATAAATTATAAATAAGCAATATAACTTGTTCTAATTCTGCTCACTTCAATCCTGCATTCATTCATACAGGTCTTCCCAGCTTTCTTTGAAATCCTCCATTTCTTCATTTCTTAAGCCACAATAATAGTCTATGACATTCATACAACATAATCTGTCCAAATATTTCCACAACTGATGGGCATCTGACAAGGATGTTTTCTGCATCAGAAAAGACAACCAGTGTCAAGAGATTGAGCTTAGGACCTAACTAGTGTGGCTTGCCAGAAGACAGAGATCTGGAGTTCCTTAAACAAATGTTCCTGTATTTATGTCTCAGCTTTTTGGCACAGTGCAACTAGTTAGTATTGCCATTCATCTAACTTGTTTAAGCTTTTGTGTATAACAGTAGGCACAAGTTACTGGGTCCTGTTTTAAATCATTCTGTCAATATGATCTGGTGAGAGCATATTGTGTGTGACATTTCTTTTGTGTGTAGAAAATAAATACCTGTGCCATATCTAAAGATTGTACATTGAATACCTTTCTAATCCCCAGGAGAAATACACTAAACGTAAGCCAACATATAATATTTTAGTAATTTTCCTCAAGGAAAGTGATTTTGGAGTATAACAGGCCAAAGAGTGGAGATTTTGAAGCTTTATTTTAGGTGGTTAATTTCCCCTAATCCTGAATTTTACCTGGTTTCCATGCATATGTGGGTACAAAGTAGATGGATCCTTGGTCAAGAGGGAGAGGGCACAGTGCCTTACTTAGCTCCTTTAGCCCAGCAGTGATTATAACTCTTGGATGTGGTAACTTCCTCTCATGTTTGAGGAGCTGAATCCAAACAACCCTGAGTGCTTAATCCTGGATGAGCTTCCCCTGGATGAGCCATACATAGAACATGTGGTAGCCCTATGGGTTGGCTATAAAAAAAAAAGTATGATTAGGAAAAGTAGCTACTCAGTCTTTGCTGGCTCCCACATTTTGAAATAGGGTTGCTGGTATTTTCTAGCCACTACCTTTCTCCTCCCACCTGGGTGACCTACTTTCTAGTCATCACCCTTGGCTTCACCTCTTTGTCAACATGAACGAAAGGGCACTGTGGGGAAAGGTAACTTGGTTCATGTGACAACCCAGTATATTTTTTTCTTCAGGGAAGAAGGGTCAAATGCACATGGTTTAATCTCTTTCTGCATCTGAGAAGTTTATCAAATATAACAATTAATAAGATTCTTTTATAGTGCCTGAATACCCAGTTAGGGAGAGGAAAGAAAATTTCTGGCCTAGCAATCCAAATAGCTTATCTGTTCTCCATTTCTTCTGAATCTCTATTGCATGCTTGCTACCATCCTCCCTCTTTTTCCCCCCCAATTTTTGAAAACATTTTTAGAACTTTAAATTCTAGATTCTTTCCCTTCCTCCCTCATCACCAACCCCCACTGGAAAGAAAAGCAATTCAATATAGGCCCGTATATGTGTAGTTATGAAGGACATCTGCACAATGGACACATTCTGAAAGACTGACTATATTTCCCTCCATCCTATCCTGCCCTGCACTTGTTCTGTTCTCTACTTTGTCCCTGTCCCTTTACAGAAGTGTATGCTTCTAACAACCCTCCCCCCCAATCTGCCCTCCCCTCCATCATCCCCCTTCTTATCCCCATCCCCCCTACTCTCCTGTAGGGCAAGATACCCAATTTAGATTTTATGTCATTCCTTCCCTAAGCCAAATTCAATGAGAGTAAGGTTGACCCTTTCCCTTTTGCCTTCCTGTTCTTCCCCTCCATTGTAACAGTTATCCCTTGTCTCTTCTATATGAGATGATTAACCCCATTCTGTTCTCTCCCTGTCTCCTCTAATTCTAATCCTCTCCCACCTCAGGATTTCACCTTTTAAAGTATCATCCCTTTCTATTCAATTGATCCTGTGCCCTCTATGTATACATATATACACATACTCAGATATGTATTCATAAGCATATATATACCCTCCTATATAGACATATGTGTATGTATATGTATATATACATTTGTATTCTCTTCACCTATC
>CM053581.1:525877897-525946781 GCA_028627135.1 Pseudochirops cupreus | reverse complement strand
CATAGGAGAGAATAGACTGGGGGAGAGGGGACACACTGGGATGGCTGTTTTGGGGCGGTAGGCGGGGGAAAGAAGGGGAGAAAATATGTAACTCAAAATCTTGTGGAAATGAATGATGCAAACTATAATAAAATTTAAAAAATAAAAATAAAAAAAATAAAAAAACAAGAGGACCAGATCAGAACAGACCAGAAAAGGATATTGATAAAGGGGAGAATATTCAGAAGATGACAAGCAGGACAGTCAAAAGCACTGAGGTCCTTTTATATTAGGATTGGTTGTTAGAACCAGGGATGAGGCTGGGGAAGAGATGACAAATACGATGGCTATCTGTAAAGTGTTTGCAAGGGCTGTCATATAGGAGAAATAATAGTCTTGGACCCAGCGGACAGAACTAGAAGAAACAAGTGAAAATTAAAATGAGATATTTAAGTCAGAAGAACTTTCTAACAATTAGAGCTTCCTAATGATTAGGCGATAAGTTTGGGTTCGGGTTGGTCTAGATGGCCTCTGAGGTCCTCTGGTCCAATTCTGAGATACTATGTCTCTATGACTAGTGACTCCTCAGATCTCATTTTAATTCTACATCTTTGATTTACGATCTGAAACAAGTTGTCTGTTCATCCTTCACATTAAACAGTTTTGGTGTAACTGGGGTCTGGCTGCCATGACTCAGTTGTCCCCTGATTCTGCTTCTAAGGACCCTCTTTCCCGTTGTTGAGTTCTGTCCAGATCCTCCATTTTGGGAAAACATCCCAGTCTAGTCACCTCTCATTCTCCAGACTTAGCCTCAGCTGCCCCTAAATGTTCCTGTGGATTTCTTCTCTCATTGGTGAACTTTTCCTAGAATCTCTATTTTGGGGAAGGAACTCAGACCCTCAAGACTCAGCCAACATCATGCCTCTAAGCAAGTACTTCTCTATCCCCTTCTCAGCTTTCTGGCTCTGGGAGAGTGAACCAGAGAGTGTACTTGCTACTTTAGGAATCTGGAATACAATCCCAAATTCTAATCCCAAATGGTGGAGAAACAAAAAAATTGGGGGAGGGAAAAAGCTGTCCCATTTCTCCTTGGGAAATAAGACCTGGCTAGGTTTCTAGATTTCTTTGCATGATCTAGTTTGATCTGGACCTCCTTCAAAAGCCTCCCCAGCAGTATCCTTGCCCTCTTACCCCACTCCTGCCCTGTGTTTATAGGCACAGACCTCCAAAAAAGGAAACAGAGGTTAGCTGTTCACTACAGCCCAGCAGGGTCAGGATCGTCTGTTCATCCCGTCACATACCAGTAATGGCATCAAACAAAGACTGTTCTCATCTGCACCTCAGCTTTTGTGCAGTCACCCAGAAGGCATCTGCTTTGAAGAAAAATGTTTTTGTCTGACACATCTAACTCCCTCTGTGCCCTTTGCCATGTATTTTGGTTTCAGTTCCTGACCAAAAAGAAATTGCTACCTCATGGCAAGGAGATGAGATGGAGATGTCGATATCTAAGGGGAGTAGGTTCTGTAAATGACTACCCTCCTCCAAATGTAGTATTTTCTTCAATAAACGTTTGAACAACAATCCCCCAGGACCCATGAAAGTGAAAATTCTCTCTCACTGGAATTATTCCAATGCCTAATTACAGGACAGGATATATCCTCTTTACTGGTTGAAAAGATGCTAAGCTAGCTTTTAAATCCATTGGGTAACAAAAGGGCCACATGCTGAGTGTCACGGCACTTCTCTAGCCTTCCTGCTCCAGTGGTGGGTGTTCTGGTGTCATGCAGCCCCATTATACAATTACCTTTGTTTCAGCTTTCTCCCCCTCCCCCAGCCCTACTTTAAAGGGAAAATGTCTCATATGATGAACAAATGCACGCCCATCTTTCCCCCTGACCCTCTAGGACATGACAACCCCATGATTATATAACCTCTGACTTGATAACGGAACGGATTTCTCTTTTTTTACTTCTAAGGGAAAATTACCCTCACAAAAGCAATAGGCTAAAAAGCTTTAGCTAGGCACAAGGGGAAACCCTTCATGGCTGTGGCTTCACCCTTTTATATTAATGTAAACAGTAAGTATTCTTTCACTTCTGAGCCTCTCTTGAGTAAAGGCTACCAAGTTGTAAACAGATTAGGCAAATGAGAGCAGGCAGTGGGCATGGGCAGGTGAAGGAACAAGCATTTATTAAGTACCTACTGTGTGCCAGGCACCAGGCTAAGTGCCACACAGATATCTCAGCTATTATTAACTGGGGAAAAAGACTAGTGGGCAATGGCAGTGGGAGAGGAGAGAAGGAGATGAAGGAATTAGCAACCAGAGCCAAACCACTAAACTCATGCCTACATTGGGCCAAGTGGGGCCACCAAGTAAAGAGAAGCAATAGAAACACTGTTTCTTTATGATCAGATTTAATATAAACTCCTGGGCTGGATGTGCCCCCAGAGAGAAGACAAATACAGGGAAGGCATTTTACTGCATGAAGCCTTTGCTATTTAGTGTCTCTCAAGCCGGGGCTCAGTATAGGACCCTGGCAGAATCACACAGATGGGCAAAGCAGATTTTAATCTCTTTTCATTGGTTTGGTCATTTGCACTTTCAGTGAACAATATTGTTTCTGATGTCACTGGAAATCATGGAAAACAGCATCCCTACCATCCTCTGACAGTATGGTCTGACAATCCTTATTCACAAGACATTTAAGCATAATAGAGAAATAAATAAAAATAAAAAATTAAGTAGTAGGGTAATTCTTCAAATTACATATTTCAATAATAGGCAAAATTTCCACATTAGCTTTCTGCACTTGGCTCGTATACATCCTTACGGTGCAGTTCTTAAGGTACCTGTCTACACAGTTCCATCTTTCATATTTATAAGGATTCGATTTTATATATATTGCAGGTAAGGTTTTGACCTGATTAGGAATCGGAATGAGGTCTGAACAACCACATCGAGCCTCAAATTGGTGATAAGACGATTAATTGAATATTCATTCCCTTGTCAATTGTTCATAAATGACTCCAAAATCTCCATTTGGTTTGGAATCATACTATTCTTCTCTTTGTCAGAAGGTGATTTTTTTTCCCCTAAAATATTTGGTATAAGTTTTCATTGTTCCTCTAGTAAGTAATGTGTGCTCTGAAATACTGTTCACTCAGGTTCCTGGTTCCTTTGATAGGGGAGAAAATGGATAAACTCCATCTCATGATGGGTCTGCATGGTAGACTAAAGTGTTTCTCTTGAATAGGTCAGTTCTTTTTTTTAATTAAATTTTATGTTTATTTTTAGTTTACATCATTCATTTCCACAAGATTTTGAGTTACAAATTTTTTTTTTCTTTTTGGAGGGCAATTGGTGGCCTCAATGCACATTCAGACTCCATAGTTCTTTCTCTGAATGTGGATGGCATTTTCCATCATGAGTCTTTTGGAGTTGTCTTAGATCTTTACATTGCTGAGAAGAGCTAAGTCTATCAAAGTTGTCATCGCACAATGTTGCTGTTACTATGTAAAATGTTCTGGTTCTGTTTACCTCACTTAGCATCAATTAATTTAAGTCTTTCCAGGTTTTTCTGAAGTCCGCCTGCTCATCATTTCTTATAGGACAATAGTATTCCATTATATTAAAATACCACAACTTGTTCAGTCATTCCCCAATTGATGGGTATCTCCTCAATTTCCAATTATCTGCCATAAGTTCACAGACTCTTTTTTTTGGGGGGGGGGGGCACAAGGTTATTGGAGTTAAGTGATTTGCCCAGGGTCACACATTTAGTGAATGTCAAGTGTTTGAAGCTGAACTTGAACTCAGATCTTCCTGATTCCAGGGCTGATGCTCTATCTACTGCACCACCTAGCTGCCCTGACTGGCGGCTTTGTGAAAGGCAATGACCTGCCCAAGGTCATATCCCTAGAAAGCGTTAGATCCAGTTGTTGGGAATGTTGCAGGCATAATCCTTTTTCAGGTATAGGTTAGACTAGATGGCCACTGAGGTCCCTCTGAATTCTGAAATTCTATGACTTTGTGAAATCGGCAGAATTGGGATTTAATTCCATGTATTCAAACTTATATTTTAGTGCTCTTGCCACCCTACCACAATATAGCTGTTCCTTCAACATTGGGAAGCATATTACAACCACTAAATTATTTAAGCTTCTTAATTTTTCTCAAAAAACATATCCTATCATTTAAAAGAAAAAAAAACCTCTTGCTTTATAATATATGATAATATTATTAAAACCCCAAAGTGAAAATCCAGGCTTTGGATTTTACTAAGTTTGTAATTGCCTGTCATTTGGTGAGAAGATATTTAGTGCGCGTGCAGAATGACAGTAATTTCATTTAATGTGTATAGTGCCCTGGGGAGTGACAGCTCCTTCTCATTCTAACCTAGCCATGCATAGTGAAAATATTAGAACAGATTAAAGACTACATACAGCCAGATATAATAAATATTAGAATATTTAGAGATTAAAGATATTCTCAAATATTCTTCTATTCTGAAGGCTTAAAAATTAAATATTTTTTCAGAGCTAAAAGAATGAAAGCAAAAGAATTGATTAATCACTTACTGTATGCAAAGCACACTGGGTGTTCAGATAGAAAAACTGGAGACAATGGTCCTTGCTCTCAAGGCATTTGCTTTCTAGTAGGAGACAACTATAAAAGGTTCTAGCTGGAAGTCAGGAGGAAAGGTCCCAGGACCCTTAAGATGCAGTAGCAAAGCACATGGAAATATATCTTCTCTAATGTCATTTACACTTATAAAATCATATCCTTTTCTGATGCTGAACCATTTGACAGTGCCAAGGACTTTGGTGGTAAGAACTTTATTTTCAGGGTCTTCAAGAGCTGTGGTTACTGAGGAGATATGGGTTGAAGTACTCTCAGAAACAGTTACCAAGTCCTATTTATACAGGGTTTGACTCCCAGAATGGTGTTTTAGATGAGTAGCAGTCAAAGTCATGTTAAGGCAACAAGCATTTATTAAATGTCATGTGTTTGCCAAGTACTGGGGATACAAAGAAGAGGAAAACGGTCTTAGCCTTCAAGAGCTCACAGTCTAAAGAGAGAGAGCACATGAAAATAGCTATATCTAAACAGAGGTCAAGGGTCTGCCACCACTCTCACATTTTGGGAACTTGTTTTCCCAATACAGGCAGTTGGTCATCAGTTGGTGGTGATAGATGTGAGAAAGGTGAGCTCCTTCTTCACAATGATTGCTCACCTCACTGATGGATATGTGACCCAGGCTAGAGGCTGGGCTAGTGGTCTGGGGAGCACTGTGACTCCCAGGGATCCTGGGTTCAAGGTCCTAGGCCATCTTCATTGGGGAAAAGGAGGTAGTAGTGAAAGTAGTAGTTACAGTTGAACTCAAGGGGCACATGTTGCCTCCTGTCTCTTTCCAAAGGTACCTTACTACTTCGGCTTGCTTCCTGCATCCCAAGTGGCAGTTGGTTGACAGTTGGTGGGGATGGCTCACCCCTTTTCCACAGGGGATACTTCCCGAGATGATGGCTAGAAGCAGGGTCAGTGGTCTGGGGCCACTGCTATTCCCAGGAGTCTTAGGTTTAGGGACTGAGGCTGTCTCTATTGGGATCAGAGGGGATGTGGCGGTCAAGGTGCTGTCAGTGGTTTGAGTTGTCTGGTGTAAGTTTCCTTCTGTTTCTCTCTCAGGATACCTTGATGCAATAAGAAACACAATATGGTGACATGATGCCAGATATGCAAAGAGCAATTCTGATGTATTCAGCTATAGCAATGAACTGAGACTCATAAAAACACAGATAACTAAATGGTAAGCAGAACACTAGGGGCAAAATTGGTTGATTTTTAAAGCTAGCTATAGCTACCACAATCATTCTCCACATCTGCAAAATGGTTTTTATCCATGGGTTAGAGTAGAAATGAATCACTTACACACACACAGAGTCGCATCAATCACCTCTGATATGTATTCATTCCATATCCAACTCCAATTTTTGTCTTATATGCCTAGAATGAAAAGCATAACTAAGTTATTTAGGGTTAGAGAAACAAAACCTTTCACCTTATTTTTGTTATCCATAGTCCTTGCTAGCTTTCCCTCTCAGGAGATTTCAGTATCTTTCCTTTACCTACATGACCCTCCCCTCTGGATTTGGTCATGTGCTCCACTAAGTGTTTTTTTCATGTGGTCTGGCAATGGGCCACTTGCCACTTCCCATCCACGAGCATCCAAAAGGCAAACAGAATGCATAGAGCCAGAGGATGGATAAAGCATTGGATTTGGAGCCGGATGACCTGGGTTTTCTGCCACTTTCTGCTTATGTTACCTTGGGCAAGTCACTTCATCTCTGTGGTCTCAGTTTCCTCAATGAGGAGATAGAAGTAGATGACCTCTACAACTCCTTTTAGCTCTAAGTCCTGTGATTAAAAGACCTCCTGAATAAAAAACTTCCTATGAGTAAACAAGGCAACGAGGAAGTGGGAGTGAGAAGAGGCTGACAGGCAGGGTGTACCAACAGATTCACCCAAACACCCGAGCTTAGTAAGTGCTGGCAGTCATAGTCCTTTGAATGAGACATTTAATTATACAGAGCTTGATGTCTTCCCTTCCCCATCATAAAACAAAAGGCAAGAAAGAAAGAGTCCAAATTTACATTGGCAGTATCTCAACTGTGCTGCAGCAGCATGCAAGGCCTCCTGGGACTTGGCAATGTGAACTCTGCTCCCTTTGGAGTTTCACTTTACCAAATGAGTCTGGTTCAATAGGAAAGCCAGTACAGAGCTGCCTTCCACTCCTTTCTCTGCAACAGGGAAGAGATGTCCTTTATCACCTAACTGCTTGGCCCTGAGACAAGTCACACACAAGCCACACAATCCTGCCACTGTCAGGGGCATCAGCTACAAGCTCTTCCCAAGTGAAAACTCATGGATGAGCCATTCACTCATTGCAGGATTAATGTCAGAGCCAGAGTAAGAGGGGCTTATGTGGAAACATTAGAGCAGGCTTCTTTCTCTTGCACTCCCATCCTAATCTCTAACCTGGTCATCAGAAAGGCTTTGAAAACTGTGAAAATCTAGCAAGCAAGCCTCATAAATAGAAGGAATTATTATTATTGTCATGCTTTTTCCCAAACTTGCTGAAGTTGGGCCATTGTAGTATTGGGTGATTTAACCGTTTCCTTCATTCTACCCTAACATAGCCATATATTATAAGAGCAGCACATCATAGATTTTTCAGGACAGTATCAATTTCAAGAAAACAAATTATGTTTTAATGAGGCTTTGCAAAAGAAACACCTTTTGTCAGGCAATGTGTCCTGATTTGGGGTTTGGGAAATAGAATCTCTGAATGTATGGCGTTGGTTTATTTTTTAACTGAAGTCAATTTCATTTATTTCTGTAATGAGAATTTCTTAACATCTTGGAATAATTAAGAGACACCCTGGGGTGTTCCAAAACCAGAGTATAGAATCATTACTCCAACCACTAGGAAATGAGTGTAAATAGGACCTGGTATTCAGGGAACTAGAAAATTTCATTTGAAATATGCTTATACACCTACAACTGTGAGTTAATCAACTGTCTCCTTTCAATGTTTCCTTTGGGGTGGGTGGGGTAAGGGGAGACGTGTCACAGTTCTTCACTGAAGCAATGATCTCACAATTCTTTTGTGGGGCAAGAAAGTGGGAGGAGGAATTTAATTATGATTTATTTATCATTTATCAATGCCAGGTTGATTGAAGTATCTGTTTTCAAATACAGCAACCTAGAAGGACACAGGGGAAGTGAAGTGGTGCAGCGGATAGAGCACAGGTCTGGAGTCAGGAAGACCTGAGTTCAAATCCAGCCTCAGACATTTACTAGCTATATAATCCTGGGCAAGTCACTTATGCCTGCTTGCCTCAGTTTCTTCATCTATAAAAAGAGGTAGAGAAGGAAATGGCAAAGCACTCTAGTGCCTAAGAAAACCCAAAAGGGTTACAAACAGAAATGACTGAAAATGACTGAACAACAACACACAAAAAGGACATAACGCATGAATGCCAAAGGCACTCACTGAATTGCATTTAGCCAACAGCCTGGTGTATAATATGTTTCAGTTATTCAAAGAGCGTTTAGTAAACACCAACTATGTGCCAGGTACTGGGAAAACAAATACAAAGAATGATACTCCAAACTTAAAAGAAGTTTTCGTCTAACAGGGGAGATAAGTACACATACAAATGCATACAGAATAAATATAAGGAGAAAAAATGAAAATATTTAAATACTGGGACGTTTGAGAGGGAAGTTCCTAGCAGCTGGGGGCATCAGGAAAGGTTTGCTGCATCCTAAAGAAGGACTAGAACTCAGTGAAGAAGAAGGAAGAAGAAAGTACATTCCAGCTATGAGGATGCAAAGGCACAGAGAAGAGTTATGGTGTATCTTGTGTGAAAAAATGGAGAAAAGGCCAGTTTGGCTGAATTGAAGAATTTGGGAGTGGGGTGATGTCCAATGAGGCTGGAGAAATAGGTTGGGACCAGGTTGTGAAGGGCTTTAAAAGCTAAACAGAGGAGTTTATGTTTTATACTAGAGGCAATACAGAACCACTGGAGTTGATTGAGGATGGGAATGCCATGGCGAGATCTGCACTTAAGGAGAGTCTCTGGCAGCAGTGAGTAGATAGCTTGTCAGCTTCCCAGGAGAGCATAACACAGTGACCATAGCTAACCATTTTAATTAAATGTGCCTAATCCAAAGATACCTGGGGGAAGAGAAATGGAAAACACTGGTCATTCCTGGCTCCCATCTGAATATTTCACTTTGTAAAAAGAGGGATATTCCTCTTCCTTGGATCTCAAGCACCAGAAATTCACAACTACCTTTCTGCTGCTAGCACTGCTCCCCTCCCCTACCCCAGACTCCTTCCCTCATCCTCTCAATGGCAAAATGCCACCTGCCTGGTTAATTGTGAGGCCTGAGATTCTGTTGTAAGATGTAGCATAGTGATCTCGTGCCTTTATCACATTCATCACATTTGTGGTCCTCTCCCGTGGGGTGGCTTGCCATCAAAAGTATTTCACCAATGTCGAACAGTAATGGAAATTAACTAAACATGTTGATGACATTTTTAAAATACCAGGCCAAATTCTGTCCTTTTGTTGGGTGCACATGCAGTGACTTGACTGACAGAGCAACTTAAATACTCTAATTAATTGCCAGCTCATATCTGGGTCCCACACAAAGCCAAGGCCATTCCATTTTATTCTTAGATTTGGGAACAACACCCTTTGCCTACAGTTGAGTCACGGGACTGACTTCCTCTAACTTTCATTTCTCCTCCCTCCCTCCCTCTGTCATAAAGTGGTTTTGATGGTTTGCAGCAATGTTCTCTGTGTGGAAGCCATTTTAACTGACATTCCCTTCTGTTCCAAAAAGTACATTTCAATAAATAAAATAACACCAGTGACAAACTGCCAGGATCCAATTGTAAATAAAGGTAGGAATGGAATGAGGTCAGACCCTGGGTCTGTTTGGGGGCAATTCTCAGCTGTTAGCTCAAAGGAGTTAGGCTGAGTTATTTATTCAGCCTAGAGGAAAGGGAGAAATATATTCTCCACTAAGAGAAACAACAATAACAACAAAAAAAGATTATGGAGTTGATACTGCAGGACATCTCTCATTTATCACCAGTTGCTGAACTATTAAAAAAATATGTGACTTTCAAAACCTAATTAAATGTGAAACTCCTTTGAAAAATCATTTGCCAAATTGTTTGCTCTGCAGATTTCATTAATTTTTTTTTCTTGTGCCTTTCTACAGCTTTTTCTGAGCTTTCCCTCAGAACTGCTCGGTGTGCAGACCAATTGGCATGGAAGTCGGACTTGGCAGCTGAAGGGGCTCCAGGTTGCTTATGGCCAGTTAATGATGACTAGACGCATTTTCATAGGTAACACTGATCCCTGCTGTGTTGATGCCATTGCTTACAACTACCTATGACAAATGACCCCATCTTTCAATTCCTATCATGTATTCCCTTTGGCATTCCAGGTTTCTTTCAGTAACCAAAGTTCCCACACTAAAGAGACAGTTTTGAATTACAAATTTTAACCTGTTACAAGTATATGGTTAATATGCTATGTCTTCCTTCCACCAGCTATTTTCACTTAAAACCACTCCTGAAGAAGGGCCCTGATTGACTTTTGGGCATCAGAATAAGACAAAATTTCGTATGAATATATTCAGGATCATCAGATGCATGGGTTCATGTAGATATGGCTCTTTAAGGGAAGGAGCGACCATAAGATTCTAGAGGAGAAGGCAAGGGAAGGCTATCTGGGTTTTAAAGGACTTTTCAGATGTTTTTATCCCCATTGTTCTTATTCTTTATAGAGATAACCCATGTTTTAGTTCAACTCATTCATTTACCAAACATTTATCAAGCGTCTTCTCTATAAGGGTTTTGGGGAAATACAAATTCAGACATGGCCCTACTCTTATGGAGCTAGAATCCAGGGTCAGGGGGGAGGGTGGTAGAACAGACATATACAAAAAAAAAAAAAATCACATTTGGCTTCTACTCTCTCCCATCCCTTTCCAGTTATCTCTCCTAGGTCTTTGAAAATGGGGGCAACGTGAGCAATAGAATGAAGCAAAAATAATTTTCTGTTCCTCGGGATTCCTATTTAAGTATTGTAAAGGACTTTTCTTTCTTTTTTTTTAATTATAAAAATATAAACTTTATTCAGAATGGTCAAGAGTATAGGGGTTAATCAAATATATTTTTGCTTTATAGATCATGCCTACATATATTGCCAATTTTCTTTTTTTTAATTTACTTTTAGTTTACAAGATTCAGTTGCACAACCCCTTGAGTTTCAAATTTTCTCCCCTCCCTCACCCCCCTCCCTATGCAAAAGACTTTTCAAAAATAAATAAGGTTTTGGGATTTTTTTTGGTAGTACATTAACTCAGAATTTTGGTTACTATCTTAACTTAGGACAATGGTTCTCAACCCTCCTAATGCCACGACCCTTTAATATAGTTCCTCGTGTTGTGGTGACCCCCAACCATAAAATTATTTTCATTGCTATTTCATAACTGTAATTTTGCTACTGTTATGAATTGTAATGTAAATACCTGATATGCAGGAGAGTGGCAGGGTTGCCAGATCTTTAGAAATCAATCTAGGCAATCCTCCTCTCCTTCTTCTAGACCAAAACCCAAGTAGCTTTCAAGAATTTTACATTTTATAATTATAACCTCAAGGACACCATGTTGAAAGTAGAGTTAGGGATGCCAACAATGTGGTTTGAGAGAGGTCCCAATGCTGTTTTCCCCAGAGTTATTACAAGTAAGATGTCATGAAATAAACTGGGCTCTGCTATGATTGAAAATGTTAAAGCTAACCCAAAATATTCTTCTATGTGGAACTAGCTAGGGAGCTGAAAGGTCAGGAAAATAAGCAACCTATCTGGCTTCTTTGAAATACCCAGATCCTAGAAATGTGGCTCATCCCCCAAGTTATTCAAGTAAATTAAACCCATCACTAAACCAAGGCAGGTGACTCTGGAAATAGCTGTTCACTTCAAGTCAACACATATTTATTCAATGCCTCCTTTGGTTCTAGACACTCTGCTAAGCAAAAAAGCAAAGCAATAGCTGTTCCCAAAAAGCTTCCATTCTACTGGTAGAGAACCATGTATACACAGATAAGTACTTGCAAAATGTATGGAGTACATTTTTTTTGTGGGGGTGGGGGAAAAGAAGCCCTAACAAATGAAGGAATAGGGGAAGGTATCCTATAAGAGGTAGCACTTGAACCAAACCTTGAAGGAAATATGGGACCTAAAAGATATGAATTTAAGCCTCCCTTCTTTTCCTCTACCCTGGTTTTATTCTCTCTGCTGTGAGAGGCAGGCAAATGTGTGTTTTTACAGAGAAAGAGCACTAGGGCTCCATAGACACAAATGTATTAAAACAGGGGCTAAGGCTTTGGGGAGGTCCTCACAAGTCAGGGACGTATGGGTTAGAAGCTTGGGAGGTCTTCATGAACAGTTCTGGACTTCTAAAGAATAATCTAGTAGCCCTTTTCTCAGACGTCTCACATCAAGGAATCCTCACAACTTAGAAAGTTACTGACTTAAAAAAGGGATATTCTCTTAGCTAAGTCACAGAACAGCTATTTTGAGTCTGAGTATAGGAAGAAGGAAGTATAATGTGTGTCCCCATCTCAACACTCACTACAACACTCAACTCCAATCAATCATCAAGTATTTATTAAGTGACATTGAGTTTTGGTATGGGTGAAGAAAAGAAGAGAGAAGTTCAAAAGGGTGGTATGGAGGAAAGATAAAGAAGACAGGGGAAAAATAAGAGAAAGAAAAGAAAGAAGGTAGGAAAGTCAAAATGAGAAAGCAGCAAATGTGTTTGAAAGTGGTTTGAATGTGCTCAGCATTGAGGAAGTATGAAGGGCTACCAACGGGAGAACCTTTACCCCTCATTACTTCCTCCTCAGGCATTACCTCTAACAGAAATCTATCTATTGGACTGAGAGAAAATATGTACATGTATAAGAACATATGAAATATATACAAGGTAATTTTCTCAGGGAGGTACCAATGGTTCAAGTTTTAAGAAAGGTTCAATGCAGAATACATAAGAAATGTTAGTTTCCAACACTATGATTGATGGAAGGAGAAAGTAGAGATAGGAAGACCTGGAAGGAAGTTTTTGTAAGACTCTAGGACTGTAATGAGAGCTTTACTAACTGATGGCAGTAGGAAAGGAAAAGAGGGGACCTGTAACAGAGAGGTCTTCATAACTGATTGGACATATCCTAGAGCCATGTGTGCTTTAGTGGGGCCTTAGCCCCACCATATGTTTACTGCTTTCTCCTTTCCAAAGTTTTACAATCCTGGAGTAGTACCCATAAACTAAGCTCATCTCAGTCAACAGGACAGGAACTGTTTCACTTCTGTCTTTGTATCTCTAGTTCTCAGCACTCAGCATGTGCTTAAATAAATAACTGCTTCATGGTTTGGAACATTACAAAGGGGATCCTGGTTCAGACACAGATTGAACAAGATGACCTTTGGGGCTTCTTACAATTCTGAAAATGACATAGAGAAGTTTCAAAAGAAGAAAAGTGGAATTTGCCAGTTCAAATGATCCCAGAAAACATTCAGCTTTTCTTGAAGTAATGCATCCAAACAAAAAGACTCTCAAAGCAGCTGGCCACAGACAAATCCTGTTAACTATGAAAGAAAAGTGGATTCAGAAGAGAAAATGAAAAGGAAATTTTCAGTCTGCTGATCTTCCTTCAAGACTGTAAGCTCCTTGAGGGCAGAAACCATGTATGATATTTTACTAGCTATTCCCATCAGCTAGGACACATCTGGAAAATGCCAGGGAATTTTAACATAAGAAAGGCATAATTAGGAAAGTTAAAACCAAACATTAACCATAGGAATAATTTTTAAATTGAGTAGAAAATTATTTCTGTTAAATAATGCCTGGTGTTTTGAATTACCTGTACAACTCTTCCCATACCAGTTACATCCTGAATTGAGTGTATTTGGACTGAATGGCTCACACTATAGACCCCTAATCCTTTCACATAGAGATGTTAGTGCAATTTCAGTCTGGTTTCTTTTCCCTAATATATTTTCCCATCTAGTAAGCATTCGTTAACCACACTCTCTCTTCCTTTCTCTCTTTTTTAACTCTGTGTCTCTCAAGCACTTAGTAGTATTCTATTTCCCTGTAAGTAAATATTTAGTAGTGAATATTTGCTGATTAATGAGTCCTCACTTCCCTGTGAGGGATGCTGTGAGGTAATTATTATGAAGGCACTCTGAACTCTTATGAGAAGCTATGCTCTATCTTCCATTAACACAATGTTGGTGGAACTATGAATTCATCTAACCATCCTGTAAAACAAATTGGAAAAACTCAAGAAAAGTCAATAAACTGCTAATGCCATTGACCCAGGTATCTCTCTACTAGATACAGATATGCCCAAGATCAATGACAGAAAAATCCCATATACGACAGAATATTAATTTCAGTATACTTTATAGTAGCAAAAAAAATGGAAACAAAATGAGTGCCCATCGATCAGGGAATGGTTAAAAATGTGGTATATTAATGTAGTATAACATTATTATACTATAAAAAGTGGTAAACCTGAAAAACTTAGAGAAACATTTATATGTACTGATAAAGAGTGAAGAAATTAAAACAAGAGAATAATATACATAATGATTATAATAATATAAATGAAAACACCACTAAAAAGCAGCTAAATTCAGGATATTGAACTGAATAATTTTATATTTCAAAGAACAGTGTTCATGATGCAAATCTCTCCTCTCACAAGAGAGGGAGGGGATATAGGCCTGTCAGCCAATCAACTAGCACCCTTCAATGCACCAGACATGTGGTAAGTGTTGGAGATACAATGGTAAAACATAAATAAATAAATGAACAAATACTGCTTTCAAGGAGCTCACAGTCCAAAAGGGAGACAACATGAAAACAACTATGTAAAAACAAGATATACACAGGGTAAATGAGGAGTAGTCTCTGAGGGAAGGCCCTAAGATTAAGGAGACAGGAATAGTGTCAGTGTTAGAAGAGAGATGTTATGAAGGTGGTTGACCAGTGATTAGATATGAGGAATGAGAGAGAGGAGAATGACTCCTAGGTTTCACATCTGGGTGAATGGAAGGATGTTAATAACCTAGACAGTAACAGAAAATTAGGAGGGCTTGGGTAGAAAGGAAAGGGAATGACATTTATATAGTGTCTACTATGTGCCAGGTCCTCTGAATTCAGTTTTAAACATGTTGAGTTTAAGATGTCTACAGGAAATAAGTTTGAGATTTCTAAAAAGCAGTTGAAGCTGCATGACTAGGGAATGGGAGAGATGTTAAGGCTTGTTAAGTAGATAGGAGAGTCATCTACATGAAGACGATAATTGAAACTATGGGAGCTGGTTCTAAGATATCAGGGCAGTTTTCCTTTATCATTTCTTGAAATGTGATATCTAGGCTCTTTTTCTTAATCATGACTTTCATGTAGTCCAGTATCTGAAATTATGCCAATTATTTTTCTGGTAATATTTTCACATTTTCTTCTACTTTTTTTTCATTCTCTTTTTTTTACTTTGTTTTATTGTTTCTTGATGTCTCATGGAGTCATTAGCTTTCACTTGCACAATTCTAATTTTTAAAGAATTCTTTTCTTCAGTGTATTTTTGTGCTTCTTTTCCTGTTTGGCGAATTCTGTTTTTTAAGGATTTTTTTTCTTCAGTATTTTTTGTGACTTTTTTTTGCCAAGTTGTTAATTGTCTTTTATAAATCTCTTGCATTGTTCTCATTTCTTTTCCCAATTTTTCCTCTACCACTCTTATCTCTTTCTTTAGCTCTTCCAGGAATTCTTGTTGAGCTTGTATCTAATTTGCATTTTTTTCCTTGAGACTTTGCTTGTAGCTGTTTTCACTTTGTTGTCATCTGATTTTGTGTCTTGATCTTCCCTGTCACCATAATAGCTTTTAATGATTCAGTTATTTTTTTGTTATTTACTCATTTCAGCCTATTTCTTGACTTTGAACTTTATGTTAAATATGGGTTCTGCTCATCTGGGGATGGGGGTGGGATACTATACCAAGCTTCAGGCTTTTTCATGCTGCTGTTTTCAAAGGTAGGTCTGGGGGGTCTCTAACTTTTCAGTGCTACCCATGTGGTTATGGGGAGAGGTGTGGTCACTGCTTCCCTGGTCTGTGTTCTGATCTTTGCTGAGGAGGGGCCCCTTCTCCCCTGCAGCTGCTGCTATTGCTGTTGCTGTCACAGCTGCCTCCAATGTCCACTCCTGGTGCTGTCACCATATGTGTTCTGGGCTAGCCCATAATCTAGTACCACAAACCTCTCCTTCTAACCTCCTAAGCTCTCTTGGGTTGGAAAATGTCTCACCCTGACCTTTTGTTGGTATGCCACTCCAGAATCCTACTTCACATGATATTTTAAAGTTGTTTGGGTGGGAATATTGGGAAAGTTTGACTTGGCTGTTGCCTCTACCATTTTGATTCCTAGTGCCAAGGCTTTTGTTTTTAAAGATTTTCAAAGCATTTTCATAGAATACAAATTCAAAACTCAATAGGAAAAGTGATGATCTTAGTGAGTGTCACTGCAGTAGCCACAGACTTGGGTCACTTCTCCAAGGAAATAAATGGTCCTGAGTCACTGAAGGCTCTTTTGCTGAGCAACACTGAGTTGTGATATAGAAAACAATTCCTTTGGTGACCCAACATTAGCAATAAGCAAGTCTAGTCTTATTTCTCTTAGATGCCAAAGATACCACAGAGAGATGACAGAAGGTACAACTCCACTACCAGCCAAAAAAGTATAGTTCAACAGAAGTTATTCAATAGAAGTATTGTCCAATGCTAAGGAGCTTGCCTTAACAAGAACTGGATTATACCAGATTTCCCAACAGGAAGAGTCTGGGGATTCCCAAACCCACTTGACAATTCATCTAATTCATGATTTTGGCCTACTTTTGGACCACATTATCTTCACTTGTTCACTGAAAAGTTACCTAGCAGTCCAATAACAATTTAAGATTATATTACTTTATATCCTAAATCTGCCAGCATGTGTAGACATCTGTCTCTGAGATGCTTGTAGGAATGTCCCCTGAATCACTTATAGATCTATTGACTCAGAAACCTTTTTCCATATCTGAGTCTTTAAGCAATTAAGTAGGGTATATCAGATTCTCCCCTACCTTTGGTTTTATTTTTGCTTTTCCAGGCTGAAAATGAAAATCTTTCAGAGAGTAATAAGATATGAGTCATGGCATGGGGTTACAGAGAAAGTCATACCTTAGTTCTTTGGGTCAATGTGGAGTTGGGGAAGACACAACAAGGATAAGTAAAATCCATAAATCATCTTTAAAACCTCATTTACCTACAACCCTCTCTCCTGCCTACCTTTTTACTAGAACTGCCTGAATTATATAGTATAGTCTTGATTTTCTCTTTTCCTTGTCCTCAGGTTTATTCTCTAGAGGATGTCCTAATCCCATGTGAAACAACCTACCAGGAAGCAGGAAAAGGAAGAGATCTGAATCATCATTCAGTTAGTAATGGGACACATCTTAAACCAGTGTTGCAAAGACAGAAGGATAATGTATTTTAATATACTGAGTTCTTCTTTTCGAATCTCTCATAATGCCCAGAACCAGCAGGTGCTTGGTAAATATTTACTAAATTAATTAAAAATATGAAAAATTGAGGGTTTCTGAACAAATGATGTTGCAAATGCCTAATCAAGGTGACAGACAAAAGTCATGGGTCTTAGCTCTAAACAATGACAGACTTAATTCTTGCTATATCTTCAAAGATGGGAAGGGGGTAAGCGAGGACAAGGCATTTCAAAAGCTAATTGCTGGCATCCCTGGCCCTCTGCCCACAGCTATACAAAAGAAGTTGGATTTTGGGTTGGGGGTTTTTTTTGCATATTACAGCAATTCCTTTCTATCAGGAGGCTGATAATTATAGTATTTATTATTCCCTAAATGGGGGAGGGAAGGGAAAGAACTGCTAGCTGAGAAATCCCTTCCACTTTACCTCTTTATACATGTTGTTCTTTTAAATAAAACTAGACAAAGATGAAAGGAGAGTAATGGATACCTTAGATGGGATACCTAATACTGGGCTGGGAAATCTAATCTGCCTCATATTAATATGCCTTCATTTAGAAGCGCATTCTCCTTTCTCCTCCTCCTTCTCACCTCCAGTCTGTATTTCCCATTTATCCTTACTACACTCTCCTTGACAGTATCACATTTGTTTAGTTGTATGTCCCCAATTATTTAAGTAGTCTGGGTTGAGTCATGGGTTTATAGAAACACAGAAAGGAAGAGTTGGGAGTACTCAACATCATCTCATGATTTTAGGGAATATGAATATCATTGCCCTATTTACTGAGTGAAAACAGGCTATGTTATTCAGCAAGACCATGTTACTGGACATCAATCTTTAGTCAACATTAGAATGTAGGCCTTGCTTTTCCTTCTCTTCAGTCCCAGCATAAAAATCATGGGCTTTGGAGAAAATTTAAGATAAAATCAAATCAATGAAGGTAATAAATAATATAATGTTAGATTTAGTCTGAATTTTAACTTGTTCATTCTGAGTTTTTTTATTAAATGGAAGAAATTGTGTGTGTGTGTGTGTGTGTGTGTGTGTGTGTGTGTGTGTGTGTGTGTTGGTAGTTTCCATTTAGCTCCAAAGTATGAAGGCAGCCTCAGGTAAAACAGGTAGGAAACAAGAATAGAAAAGTTCTGATAAGATACGGGTGTAGGATAAGGACAACTAGGTTGTTTATCAAGCTTAAGATCTATAAACCTCTGACTCAGTCTCCTGGTACAACATAAAGCGATTAATTCTATGCCTTTAAAAGGTGATGGAAAGAAAGGCAAAGGTCAGCAATTCTAGCAACAGAGTACAATGTTCTTCACCCAGTTCTTGGTGAGTTAGGATGTCTTTGAAAACTAACCAGGGACATGAGGGTCATTATAGGACTTGAAAAGAGGTAAAGGATCCAATTTTCAAAAGAGGAAGAAAGTCTTTTTTTTTGGCTTTTTTTTTGGAGGGGGGAAGATAGGGCAATTGGGGTTAAGTGACATGCTCAAGGTCACATGGCTAGTTTTGTGTTAAGTGTCTGAGGCCACATTTGAACTCAGGTCCTCCTGACTCCAGGGCCAGTGCTCTCTTCACTGCATCACCTAGCTGCCCCAAGGAAGAAAGTCTTACTCAAATTACAGGTCACAGAGTTTAAATTTAACTCCTTCAAAATTCTAGAATTCATTCTTATTGCATAAGTATTTGCAGAAACTTAGAAAGCAAAGCAGTGATTACTAGGAACAAGAACGAGTTCAGAGGAGCACAGAGTTAAAGATCTAGAGCTATAAGAGACCTTGTTGATCATCTAGTCCAATCTTCTCATTTTATAGATGAGGAAACATACACCTGCCAAGATTAATGAGTTAAGAATTAAGACATGCCACAAACCTCTTTCCTTTTTCAACAGGGTTATTACTAAAAGGGTAAATACAGGGTAAGCCTTACATATAGTTGGCAACTATAGATGGCAACAAGGCATTTGACAGGTTTCTTGTGACATTGTTATGGAAAATGTGAAGCTGGAAGTACAGTTAGGTGGATTCAGAACTGGTTGAACAATCAGACCCAAAGAAGAATAAAGGCAGAGGTTTCCAGTAAGGTGCCATGTTCCATATTTGGCCTTGCTTTATTCAATCTTTCAATCATTGACTTGCAGGAGGACACATACATGGCGTACTGATCAATTCTGTAGATGACATAAAGTTGAGATGGGCAGCTAATATGTTGGATGACACATGATTTAGTCAAAAAGATTGTGAAAGATGATAATGATGTGTTGAGTCAATAAGATACAATTTCCTCAATACTTTGATGGGTATGTGGTGCAGCCAAAGCAATATTCCCTTCATGGATACAAATTACAATCCATCCATGCCTTCTCACTCTTTGCAATTATTCCCTTTGCCCATCACAAAAGATCTCACCAGATGCTGGTGGCTTTCCTATAGATCTCTTTACATTTCAAAAGAACTTATGGATCTCTTGTTCCCGCCAGCTAGATGACTAACTCTTTCAATGAGTGGCTTCAACACTTCAGCTTTCTTAAGAACATTCCTGCGCTCAAGTTCACTACACAGCAAAGAAATTCATTTCCAAATAAGATGAGGGGAAATCACATGACAAGAAAAGGAAAAAGTCAGTTATTTCTAAGTAAAAGGCTCCATGTGCCAGTTTAGAGAACTAATTATCTCCAGTTAGGGTTGTTGTAGGAAAAATTTCCAAGTCAATAACAGGTTTTTTTTTTCCAGGTCCCTCCATTCCCTTTCCTCCTTGTGGATCCCATCTCTGGCTACCGCAATATTCAAGGCCTCCCACTTGATGTTACAACAAAGTTTGCTCTTTTCCATGCTTCAGACCTCAACTGATTTTATACTCACAATTTATCTCTGCAGTGTCATTCTCTCAAGGTATTATCAACTGATCTGCAAGCTAATCCAGTAATACCTGATTGGCTAAAATAGTAATGACTTGATATAGTATCCCCTCCCAAGTCACATACTGGCAGATTAATGGAAGACTTTATGCCTAAATCCAAAGGAGTAACTACGGGGGTGTTTTCAGGCTTTGAGGTAAATTAGGAAGCCAAGAATTTTTCATCAGAGGTAGTATATCAGTGCCTTTCAAAGCACTGAAGTTACCATGATGGCAGCTTCTGATTCTAACAAAATTTAAGTCAGACACTATGCCCACATCCTAAGAGTTTATGCTCAGAAGGACACCGACACATTACTACTTATCTAAGTGAGAATGCCAGAGGTCTGGAAGTCATGTGAGAGAACTGGTCAGATGTTTATAATGTTTATGTTTATGATGGCACATGTTTAGCCCAAAGAAAAGAAAGATGTGAGGGTTAGTGGGTGGAGAAGAGGGGGAAGAGATGATTACCTTCTTAGAATTCTTCAGCCAAATCCTAATTGGGATACTTAATCACTATCTTACAATGGGAATGTCACTGAGTCTCAATTTCCAAACCCATAAAACAGAGATAATTTCTGTGGTATCTACCTCACAGGATGGTTATAAGGCTCAAATTAGATTTTATGTACACACATGCCCTTGCATATGGAACACACTTTGCAAATCTTCAAGTACTTTATAAATATTAGCTATTATTATTTCTCTCCCCATCCCTTTTAAGATAAGTCCACCTCGATGCTCTCTCCAGTATCAGATTTCAGGGGCTAATAAGGTACCTAATTTGTGAAAATTTAGAGAGATGGTACATACTCTTGACCTCTGAAATATGCTCCATCTCAGTTGGAAAGGCAATAGAAACATGTAGGAGAGGGAAAAAAGAGTTGATGGAGCTTGAATTGGCCTCAGATTTCCATCTCTAGAAGGAATCAGCTGTTTTCTGCCCCATTGAGAAAATCTTCCTCTACTCCCATTTGCTTGAGTCCAAAGAAGAGTCTGTTAGCATTCCAAGAGGAAGTGAGAGGACTGAAATACGGCTCTAATAGGGAGGCAAGGCCTAGGATTGAAATACTCCCCTAGGGGTTTGTATGGTATTCTGTTCTGTGCCTAGAGTAGTAGCGGAGTTTCTAGGAAAAGGGACATAGGGGAACAGGGAAAACATAGGATATAAGAAATGCTACACAAATTTAGAACCATAGTCCATCTAGCTCAGGATTCTGCATCTGACATTGGCATCAAGAAATGTTAGTGAAAAACTATGGTAGTGACTTCAATAAGGTCAACCTAAAAAGGTTAGGGATGTATGAATTTATTTATTACCTTTAAATTCACTTCTTCCAAGGGATTAACTTTCCCTGACTTTGATTTTCTACCTGGAGATAGAATGACATCTTAGAAGTTCAGTATTCAATTAGCAATGCAAATCTGAACACCTTTTGTTTTTTACTACAGGAAGCTGGTGGTTTAATATAGAGAGAGCACTGGGCCGGGATTCAAGAAGATCTGATTTCAAATATGACCTCAGACACTTATTAGCTGTGTGACCCTAGGCAAGTCACTTAATCTCCATTTGCCTTAGTTTCCTCAACTATTATTGATTGAACACACTAAGTTTTGACAGTTGGGAATTATTTTTTTAAAACCACACAGTTCAATCTTTTGAAACTGAAGGTTCACCTTAAAGTAATATATCTGTATTTCATCATAAAGATAGAAAATATCCTTAGTTTGCCCTTCACAGAAGTCAGCTCTTTTTGGTACTGCTTCTCTAGAAAAATGACAAAGATGCAGTAAGTACAAAGAACAGTAATATATGAGTAGGAGAGCATGAACAATGTCACTTAAAGAACATTAGGTCCCATATGTCACATAATTAAAACCCACATTAAAGCCAAGAGGTAACTGACAGACAAGTTATTGGTAGAGACAAACATTCATCACCCAGGGACAGTAGTGAGGAACAGCTACAGTTAAAGAGAATTAAAGACGCCAAAAACCAGACTGATATAATAATTAAAAACAAAGACACTACCAAAAGTGTCAGACTGAAGGGTAGGGAGACACACAGACCATATACAGCCTTACTTAAGTACCTAGGAGGATCTGTTTCTCCTGTGTTCCAAAGGGCAAGAGTCAGAAGGGATGAAGGTCCATGGGAAAGGCTGTTGAACGAGCTGCTGGTGTCTGTGACCTCATGGATCCTCTGCTCATTCTTAATCTTCTCTGTCCTGTTGAGTGGGCAGGATATTGTGATTTCTTTGTATAGCGTTGTCATTGTACGTAGAAGAGCCCTCTTTATGACAGACAAGTTAAGCTCATCAGTGGTGCTTCCTAATTACAGAATGGGAACAATACCTTTCTGAGAGGGCTATTGCAACAAATTAGTGCATATAATTTAATGATGATTGTAATATTTAATCGATGTTCTCTATAAGTAACACAAGTTTATTTATATATTTGATGTCCTATTTACTTTTCTGCTTACCAATTTCTGCATGCAACCAGGACAATAAAGATAACAGATTTGTCCTTGCTCTCTTGGTGCCCCTTGAGACCAATGGCATGCATTTTAGGATAATAATTAAAATAAAAACTACTCTCATCTATTTAACTGGACAAAATTAGTTAGAAATGAGATCTATGGTCATAGAACAGAGTAATGCTAATTAGGTCTACACAAGAATGAATCTATGAACACAGAACTATGTCTAACTGTGACAAACAGTTACAATACCACTGTCTCTGGTTTATGTTCTTTCAATTCTCTCTTTGAAAATATTTTAAGAGCATACTTTGTCTAAATCTTATGAAAGTTGGGAAAAATTTTGGTAGCGCTGAATCCTGGGCTAAAAGGAAATATAATTTCCAATGTAGAAAAGATGACAAGGTTGTACGAAAAAGCTTCTGCACAGAGATTATTAAACTTACCATTTAAATAGTCATATAAAGAAGAAATAAATAACAATCATTATGTAACCATAGTACCAGATGATTCTCATAAAAATAAACAAACATACCATTGAAACAAAAAGAGGGAAAGTTTGGGAGATTCCTAAAACAGAATGAGCTCACCAGTGGTTCTGAGTTTGCATCATTCAGCCTTGCCACCCCATCCCCCAACAACAATTTTCAGAGATCATAGGAATGTCAGTAAGCAACCATCCCTCAATACATACCTCACTTGGCCCTACAATTGTCACTTTATAAGAAACCTCCAGAAGAATAATAGTTTCACATGAAACAAAATGTAGTAACTAAATAGTTATCTATCCATTCCCTGACTCCCCCCCCCTTCTTAACCCTGCTGAGTATATAACAGGATCTAAAGGTTTGCAGAGAGCAAGAGTTAGCTGGAGGCAGCTGATTATTAAATTTTCAGTGTGACCATTTATACCTTGGGAATCAGCAAATGCTACAAATGAGGGATTGCTTTATTGTTTTATGTACATACTTAAGAAAGGGATAGAGAAAATATTGATAATACAGGTTAAACCTAAAAACGTGTCCTGTTTTTCAGAGAGCTGGTTGTTAAATATTTACAACATGACCAAGAAAGCCTTCCATGATTATGAAGGTTAACACTAGCTTCAAGTGACTCAAGATCTTCCAGACCTATTTGTTTCATTTCATATTAGACCTAAACTTTTGAGACATAATCTAGACCTGAGATAGACCTCCTGACACAATTAACAGACCAAGAGATTCCTCAGCTTAGATTCAGACTGTTGGACACATCTTGAGAGGGCTATCAGATGTGTAGGAAGGAGAGGCCCTAGGGAAAAAGTTCTGTCTTAATTAAACTTGCTTCCTATTTGATAGAGAAGGGCAATTGATGAGATCAATCCTACGTCTCCTTCACAACTTCTGAAAGAGGGGCCTGTAGTGTCCCAGTTTTTCACCATTACCCACTGTTCTAAATTTGGGTTGACTTAGTCTCACAGTGGTTGGAGTTAGGAAAAGTGCCTTTCATACTCTTTAGCAATGGATAGAGCACTGGGCTGGAGTCAGGACTAAACATGAGTTCGAATCCAGCCTCAGACACTTACTAGCTATGCAACCTTGGGCAAGTCACTTAACCTCTGTTTGTCTCAGTTTCCTTGCCTGTAAAATAAAAACTATGGCACCTACCTCATAGGCAGGTTGTGAGGATCAAAAGAGATAATAATTGTGAAGTATTTAGCATAGTGCTGGCACACAGAACCTCTATATAAATGTTAGCTATTATTATTATTATACCACTGCTAAAATGACAAGAATTGTCATTTAGAATAATGTTAATTTTGTCTCAAGCTAAGAAAAACATGCATTAACTTTCAATCACTGTAAGAACTTCTAAGCTGCTAAAAGCAAGGATCTTGCTATTCGGCCTTCTTTCAGCCACAGAGTACTTCTTCTGTTGCATCACTTTACCCCTCTGGCTAAATGCTACATATGGTTTATGCTAAACCTGTTTTGTTTTAGCTCAAAGTAGTTTTTTGCTTGTCTCCTAGTGATGCCTATCATTTCTTCCCTAGAAGACCAAGAAAAATACACAAGAAAATTGAATTTCCCTCTGTACTTTAGCTGCTGCAGGAACTCATTCTAGGAGATTTCTTATTTCCTTTCAAGAATCATAGGTCTAGAGGTAGAAGGGAGTTCAGAGACCATATAGTCCAGCCCCCTCATTTTGTGGATAATAATAGCGAGGCCCAGGGTAGTTAGATTTAATTAGCATCTTGTCTCCAAAAAGTACAAACTGATGAATAAGGCACAAAAACCAGGAGGAGGGAAACTCTCAAAGGGTCAAAAGAAAGAAGATAGCAGGATAAATCAAGGGTCAATTCAAAAATGAAAGCCATTTTCTATAGGTCACAGGACCACAGTCATAGATCTACAGCTGCAAGCAACCTCAGAGATAATTTAGTCTAAACCTCACAGTGAACAGATAAAGATACTGAAGTATACAGGGTTAAGTGACTACAATGTCACAGATGTTAAAAAAACAAAAAAATTGGGATTTGAACCCAGATCTTCAGATCCCAGAGCCGCTGCTTTTTCGTAGTATGGATATAGAAAAATACCGTTCAGGGGATTTGTAACTGTCATGTCCTTGTTCAGCCAGGTGACTCAAGGCATTGCTATAGGTCCTGCTCCAGTAAGTTGCCAAGGGCCATGATAGTTTCATTCCACCCAAGGAAACATGCATAGCTAGCTGCGTCCTCAAGTAGAGTCAACTAAGGCACGTTGGTGAGTGTTCTCATATTTTTTCCTTCTGTCCTAACAACCCAAAAGGACAATAGCATCAGGCATATGATAAAACTAATGACCTACCAGCTCTATTATAAAACTACTTTACAAGTTGCTAACTTCTAAGTCCATACTATGGTTCTTCAACTGCAATAACTGTAGGGATATAACAACCAGCAAGAGAGAGTCACCTTTCTTATTCAACTTCTTTTGTATAGACTTTTAGTTCTCTAATGTTTACTATGTTTTGGGTTTTTTTGGGCCAAACATGGACATTGTTAAGTCCATAAGGATGAGAATACACAACACTAATACATCTTATTGTTCCACAGAAATATTTAACTTCTATCGAAATAAGAAGTAGTCATATTGTTAGATAACATTTTACTCAAATTCAGTTGCACTGCACTTCCAGGATGACGATTTGTGGGACTTAAGGACAAAAGGACTTTAAAGTAAAGTATCCAATGACTTGAATATGCTCCCAGTGACCAGAACAGAATCATGGAGATGGTTTTACAGAACTGTATTACTGTGAACATGAAAATGTTCTTACTTGGTTGGGGAAGGAGAATTCATTGAAATGAGAGTTCATGAAAAAACCTTTGGTTGAAGAATTTTATAGTTGATTGTTGACAGTATTAATTCAATCACAGTTCTTAGACTTTAAGATTCTTCCATATTGTGTGCCTACAAGCGTAGCATCCTTTGTAAACGATGGCTTTAGACAAAGTTTAAGCACAACTAAAACAACTGCTTGCTTGATGCTTCATAAAATGTACCTTATAAGAAACAGAGCTGGTTCAATATTGTCCCCACTCACACCTCAAATTTTCTTTTGTTAAGTAGGATTTGGAGTCAGATTCTTAGCTCCCAAGGCACACGGAAGAGCAAGGGCTTGATTCAAATTTCCCCTAGATAGCTGAAATACATTAGCATCTAAAAATTAGATAAATCTATCAGTTCTTCCTAACAATGAATCCCACCTTAATGAATCTTCACCCTTAAGGTAAAATATCCCACAAAGATATTTCTTATTTCATTTCCTTGTAATTCAGATATGGAATTAGCAATTAACAGTTACCACTGTCATAGGTTACTTCCTATTTAGACATTAATTTGTGTTAAGGTCCTAAGAATATACCTTTGCATTGTCGCAAGGCACTTTTTATATTGTTCCTATAGAGTCAACTGAGAATTTTTTATAAGTACTTTTAAAAGGAAAAAAAAATGTCTCAGCAAGCTCTGTTGCTTACACAAGATTTCCCATAATATTTTAACAGTCGAAAGCAATGCCAATAAAACATGCACACTTTTAGTATTTATACTGCTAAATATCACACAAAAACTTATTTTGTATTCTATTTTAAAAATCAAATATAAAGCATTATGTTGTCAAACACTTATTGCCATGTGAGCTGGGTCCAGGAATTTTTTACATTTCTATGAATTAGTTTCTTAACCTGAAAAATTAAGGTCTTGATATTTTCTTGCAAAACCCATGATTTGAGGATAAAAACAAATTACAAATAGTAAATCGGAATTATAGATTCCTAGAACTTCAGGGTGGAGAACTCAGATGCCATCTGGTCCAATTTCTACCCAAAGTACGAAAGCCTAGAATCGAGCTCGGTGGATTGTAGTTTCAAGTACCCACCTTCTTTCCCTTTTTGAAAATTGAGATACTTGCCTGTTTTCAGTTTCATACTTCTCCTGTTCCCCATGATTCCTCAAAGATCCCCAACAGCAGTTCAGCAATCACATCTTATTTTTCCTAAAATCTATAAACCACATATTTTCTCCTCATTCAAAATATTTAAAATTGATTCAACAAATATTCTTCAGTATAGTGGCTAAAACAAAAACTGTACAGGAAATAAACACGCTAAAAATCTGAATTTTCAACTCTCAACAAAAGACATTACTATAGCAGGTATCATCATGGTAGATAGTATTAAAAGTTGAATTTCTTGATAGGGAATTCCACAGCATCAAAACAAAATTCCTATAACAGCCAAAAAAAATGAGAAGTCATTATGAAATTTAAAAGTCTATTTTTGATTTATATTAAGCAGTTTCACAAAATACTGGACTAAAACCTAAAGCAAAACAGCAACTCTAATAAAAATGAAAATATCACAAAAATGAAGAATAAATTGTTTGCTTACAAAAGCTAGAAAGAATCTAGCTAGAAAACCCATACAAACTATGTCGATGGAAAACCTTTTGAGATTGTACCTTACATGGCATTTTTAAATCCCTTCTTTTCCTTCTATTTTATATTTTTCACCCACTAGCACTTTCTCGAGTTGTACAATAGTGCTATTCAGGTTGTATAGCAGTCAGGTTATTATACTGAACTGTATTTCATACCCATCTGCCAATGGTGACTTCAATTGCCTAACCCAATCTGACAAGGCTGGAACTCTTCCCTTCATTTTCCTTGGGGAAGGGTGTGTGCTGAAATTGATTTTAAACATTGCTCTTAATTTATCTAGCTCATTTCCCCCTAACTTCATGAGTAACATTCATTCAATTGAGATATATCTGTTTCATGCCCAATCTGGGCAAAAAAATGTGGGGAAGGGAACAAGCCTTTATTAACTACCTACTATATGCCAGGCCCTGTGCTAAGTACGTTACACATATTATCTCATTTGATCCTCACAACAATCTTGTGAGGTAGGTAATTATTATACTAATTTTTAAGCTGAGGAAACTAAGGAAGAGGATACATTACTTGCCCAGGGTCACAAAGCTAGTAAGAATCTGAGGCTGGTTTTATACTCACATCTTCTTGAATCCAGGTCTGGCACTCCATCCAACATGTCACCTAAGTGCCTCAATATAGAAGAGAGGGTGACAAAAATTTTGCCAAACATTTCTCTACATTAGGACAGATTTTGTCTTTTTGCATGATTTCTAAATAAAGACTTATTTTTCCATTAAACTTTTTCTATGACAGTTTGCATCAGTAAAATATTTAACATTTAAAAAAAAAAATTAAATTCAACCAAGAATTGTGATGTGTTGGAGACAGTAAGCGGATTAGGAGTGGAGAACTGAGCTCTGGCCCTGAATCTATCACTTAATCATGGTGTGACTTCAGCAAAATTTATTTCACTGCTCTGGGCTTCAGTTTCCTAATGTAAAATGAGTTTCCTTTGTAGAATGAAAGGAGAGGGTTAGATAAGATGATCAGCAAGATTTCTTCAGTTCTATGATTCTAAGCTATAAATAAAACAATATTATGGAGAAATTAGTTTAGAAAAACTAGCCAATGACTTATCTCGGTAAACAATGGTGACCTCTAATTATGACAATATACAGTGATATCTACTTTGTTTGTTAAGTCTCTTCTTTATATTGGAGGGAAGCTAGTACATTTTTAAAATATAAAATTAAAATTTATTGCAGAGAATTTTAAAGTGTAAGTTTAAAAAAGTAGTATAAAATAATTTGAGAAGTCTTTTGATTAGACTAGTAACAAGCTAGCAACTACATTAGGGGTATATGGATTTGAAAATATACCCATTCACCAAAAAGTCATAGCCTAGCTTAATCTTCAGAAACTAACCCCTTACAATGAAATACATGGACTGAGAATGCTCCAGAATCTCAACACAGTTGTTAGTCACTACATGCAATAAACAAAATCCATGCAGGAAGACTGAAATTCATGTCTTGACATAGAATTGAGATCTGGTATTAAAACATGACGCAGCAAACTGGAAAATGAAAAGGCTCTGTATGTCACGTATCCTAAACACACCCACGAAATATGAGACTGAACTTCTGCCACTGAACTGCTAAAGGAAAAAGGAAAACGTGGTTTGTAAGACTATTAAGTAGTAGAGGAGAACAGACGGTAAAAAGGAAAGCAGAATAAAGGTATGGGTTTGTGTTAATATTGATCTTTATGAACACAAAAGTGCTTGAACAAATGCAACCTGTCTCTGCCACATTGTGGTGAGCACCTAAACCACTCGAGTTTGGCTCTGTGATTTTAGAAATCACTAGATCCTCCTGAGTAGAGATTATAGTACCTTAATCCAGAGCTACCTCGTTTTGATTCTAAAGATATTTTACATATTCCTGTATATATGATACATATATTTAATAATGAAATAAACTTCATCAAATGCTTTTCCTAAGTGTTCTAATCAATCAAAACAAAACATGTACTTTAACAATGCTGAACTGGAAATCTGAGATTTTCTTTTTATGATAGAGTCTGAACATATAGCAGAAATGACCTAAATGATTTAAATATGATACTATGTTAAATACTCTGAAGGGTCATGGGCATTTATATATGAATCCATAATCAACCTGGCAATCATCAACATAAAAAAGGCATTCCATTTCTTTATTTTTTTATTCGACAAGCAGCAATATCATGTTTGTCATTTTAATGTAGATACAATTATTAGGTTATCTGTCATATTACAATATTTAGGTTTTTACTTTATGTCCTTTAAGATACATTAAAAAAAACACATCAACTGCAAACGTGAGGGAGAAAAAAAAGCATGGTACCCAACCAAATTTCCACATTTCAGCAATACTTCACTCATTCATTTAGTAAAGTTTTAAGAAATGTCATAATGACATGAGCTTGAAATAACTATAGGCATTTTCATTGACGCTCATGACGTGGCACTGGTGATGTTGTAAACAGCAGAAAACCAGGGGCTGCCAAGTGACCGACTATGGAGGCACAAGCCTGCTTCTTCCCACAGGAACACACCAAATAGTGACTGTTACGATCTTCTTAAAAACACACCTGCAGGGCAGCTGGCCCCATCACGCCACATAGCTATATTCATCTGCCGATGCTTGGCTTCTTTCAATGTACTGTTTATCTATCAGAACTTCAATGCACTTCTTGATCATGCTAATGCTTGGGTTAAACCGAGCTCTTGACTGACTAATAACCTATGGAAGAAAAAAAGAGATTTCAAGTTAGTGTTAAGTAATTAACCATATTAACATACAGTGTCTCAAATATTTAAATTTTATTTTGTTAAAAGCTCAGTTTCTGATAAAAAATTTTACTTTGTTTTCAATAATCATTGTTTCTATTCACCTAGAAATGAACAGTACAAAGTTAAACCAATTTTTAATGCCATTACATAAATAATTAGCTTATTTTAATTTTAGCAGGCAATATAATGGGAGTGAGTGGCCTTATCTTCTATTTGGTTCTCACCTCTTCATGTTTAGTGTGTTAATTTTGACAGTCATAGTAACTCTGAGACCCCAATTAAGAAAATTGCTAGCATCTAAGCAGACATCGAAACAAATATGAAATTTATTCTAAATTAAATTTCATGTAAATAAGACCAAAATGATTATGAATGCAATATTTGTTATTCTGATGTTAAGAATTAGAGAGACCTACTGAAAAGATGGATTAAGTGGAAGAGATAAGAGGGATTAAAAAAATCATTAATCACCATCACAAAAATCTGGCACTTGGCCTAGTATAATGTGCTTTATTGTGTTAACTCTCCTTAAATAACTAATCAGACAAAAAGGAACATGCAATATAATTTGGTGAGATTAAGGACCATTGTATAAGCTAATCTTGATTGTTCAGAATAAGCATTTGTGAATACACGTGAACAAAAAGGATTATTCTCATTAAGACACTAATAATGAAGCATTTCATGACACTACTGAGACAAATAATATTTTAAAGAAGAAAATCTAATTGATTCAGTTATATTACGCTGTAGTGAATCAATTACTGAAAATGAATTTAGCATATTACAACAATCTTATATTACACACTGTCCATTTTTCTTTACCTCCTGAATAAGAGCATTATGCCGCAACACTTTTCGAGCTTTCATGATGCGGACTATAGCAGCCTGGAGGTACATTTTCCTGTCTTCATCTACAGCACTTCTAGTCTGCTCCATCTCCTATGTCATCAGGAAGAAAAATATTGATAATAGATGTAAATATTCCAATATATATTTAACTGTAATTCAAAACTCAAAATTTAAATTAATGAATAATAATTATTTAATAGTGACCACATGCCTCCCCAAATGGCCAGTGCCATGTTCTCCAGTAATAAAAAAGAATGCCTACAGACGATGGCTGTATTTGATCACTCAGAAGAATAATCTTCCAACTTCCTGCTGGCGGGCCCATTCAATTCAATTTAATAAAACATACATTTATTAAGCACATACTGTGTGTCAGGCTGGACATATACTGGACACAGTGATGAGAATGAAATACTTCCTGATCTCAGGGAGCTTACATTCAACTGCAGAGATACAACATGCACATAAACAAGGAAATGCAAAATAATCTCAAGAGAGAAAGTGTTCACAGTAGGTGGGGGGTAGATTAGGAAAGGTCTCATATGGAACCTAAATTCTTCTTTGAATGAATACAGAGATTCTGTAAGACAGAGGTGAAAAGAGAGTGTTTTTGGATAGAAAAGACCACTTGTAGGAAGGTACAGAGGGCAGTGATGGAGTGTTAGGAAGAACAGCTAGGACGGCAGCTTGAATATGATGGAGAGTATGGGAAGGGGTCTAATATGAAATAAGAATGGAAATGCAGGTGGAAATCTTCATGGAGGGCTTTCAATGTCAGGCTAAGGAGTTTGCATTTTATTCCAGAGGCAATAAAGAATCCTTGAAGATTGCTGAGTGGAGGGATAATATACAATCTGTTCTAAGATATCTGTTTGATAGCTATATAGAGGAAAGACTGGAGAGGGAAGCATCTGGAAAGAGGGAGACAAATCAAGAGGCTGACAGAATAGTCCTAGTGAGAGGTGAGAAGTCCTGAACTAGGTTAAGGCTGAATGTATGGCAAGATGGGTGTGGTTTGAAAAGATGCTCTTCACGCCCCATTCTCCCTTTTCCCACTAAAATGGACAAAGCATCTGAATACCACACCACATATGCCTCTTCTGCAATGCTCTCCCAAAGCAGAGCATGTTATGGTTCATGAAGAAAGGAAAGAATTAAGTCACCAAGCACTTATTAGGTGCTCATCATGTGCCAGGCACTGTGCTAAGCACTTCAGATTCAAAGAAGGGCACAAACACTTCCTACCCTCAGGGAATTCACGTTCTAATGGGGCTTAAGAAAGGCACAAAGTGGTGGCACATTACTACTGTTGTTGTTGGTAATGATAACTAGCATTTAGATACTGCTTTAAGGTCTTCAAAGTGCATTACAAATACTATCTCACTGGGGCAGTTAGGTGGCACAGTGCATAGAGAACTGGCCCTGGATTCAGGAGGATCTGAGTTCACATCCAGCCTGAGACACTTAACACTTACTAGCTGTATGACTTTGCGCAAGTCACTTTATCCCAACTGCCCTGCCTTCCCCCTCCAAAAAGCAAAAAAAAAAAAAAAATATTATCTCATTTTAGCCTCACAAAAATCCTGGGAGGTAGGTACTGTGACCATAATTTTCCCTCTATCTTGTCAACAGGTAGTATTATTATCCCCATTCTAGAAAAGGCAAGTGAGGCTGAGAGAGGGTGGGCTGACTTGCCTACGGTCACACAGCTAGTAAGTTTCAAAGGTGCTGTATCTACTGTGCCACCTGGCTAAGCCAGTCACAAGGGTCTGACTCTAAGACCCTCTGACAGTTCCATCACAATCCAAAAGCAGGACCTTGGTTCTGAGAAGCACTCATCTATAACAACAGAACTCCATTTCCTCATAGACATGTGAGATACAAAGATTCTCTTGCTGGTAATGGCAAGCTCTCTGCGATCTCATGAGCTTTTTGAACAGTTTAGAGAGCAACCATCTTGCTCATGAGCTATATGTGATGAATCACTGGGATGGGGAAAAAATGTGATCTTTCAAGTCTTCGAGGCCTGAAAAATAGGATTTTTAAATATGGCAATTCAAGAAAATGCTTTTATCTAAAGTAAAAAGTAGCTACTAGAAATTAAAGAGGATTTTTATAATATAAAAGGTGGCAACTTTTTGGAAAGAACTGAATCATAAAATTACACAAAAATTAAGACATAAGAAAGATGGATTATGAAATTATTCTTCTAAAAACGCAAAAATTTCTTGGGTGAATGTATAAGATAAGCATTTTTTTAATTTAATGTGACAAATAACTAGTCATTTATTTCAGACAATATTTTCTGAAACTATATTACCAAAAGAGATGGTTGTATCTCACTTGTACCTTAAATTATAAGGTTAATAATGATAAATTGTACAGAAAGAATATGCTTAACATATCATCAATTTTAGAGTATAAATCAAAAAAAGGTTATGCATTATGATTTATGTTTTCATTTGTCAAAGCCAAGAAAAAGTTAAAAAATACTTGCCTGTGGTGTGTCTTTTTGCATTGATGTGGTAATTTTAAATTTTGTTCTTTTACTGCTGAAACTCATATTTAATGAAAAAGAAGAGTCTGCATCTATGTCTTCCTGTATTTAGAAATAAGACAACTTATAAATAATATCATCACATAATATTCATGATAAAAATATATAAAAATTAAATATAATAACTAAGTACCAATAAAATTTATTTAGCCCTTCAGTTATAAATTCTATTTAACTTATTTGATTTCACAAACTATTTAGTTTATTCTTTCTTGTTCTTACGTGTCAATTTAAGGAGTCTGACAAATAAAACTAAGTTTAAAAAAAGCTTAAACTAATAGTCCAAAATACCTTAATGACTTAACTTAAAACTCACTTTTCCCTCAGCTGATTCTCTCACTTTATTTTTACTGATTTTAAAACCAATGTCTGGATTTTAGGTAGATGATATTTTCAGGCACTTGCTACACATAAATCAATTAAGTACCAGATCTAAACTTTATTTTCACAACCATTCTGACTACTGTACAAAAATGTTAAATAATAATTACAATAAGAAAATATCTATAAATAATAATCACCACTATGTGGACACATTAATACTCCCAAAAGCACTCAATACCACATTCTACTTTAATTTGGTTCTTCCTAGCGTGAATTTTTCCTTCATGCTCTGTCCCTTTTACTGGTGATAGCCATCACATTTTTTACAACAAGTTAAGCACAGAAGCAAGTCATCTCTTCTCAGGTGAAAGTCTTTAAACCAACTTAAGAATGCCAATTGCCCTTTAAAGACCAAGAAAGTCAAGTTGATGTAGCAGAAGTTTTGCCAAGCATTAGCAGATGGAATTTTCTCATTAAGAGTCCAGAAATGCTGCCAAGCTACTGTTGGAATCATATTTAAATGCTTAATATGCAAGCAAAATCTATATTTACAGACTATTCCAAGGCAGCAGTAATAATGTAACATTTTAAAAGAAACAATTCACATTAATTTTATTTCAAGTAGCATAGATATTTGACATTACATTAAAGTTGTTAAATGTCACTTGCCAGCAAGATTATGGAAAATAAAATTCTAATCACAGAATGTGTACTATATAGAGATGCATGATTATCTGATACAAATTGTCATCACAAATTCTGGACCTCAGTAAAATGCATCAAAGGGAAAAGTTAATTTTTCAGCTTTTAATTTTATCATAAAAACGGAGCAGTTATATTTCCTCCCAAGCTATGAGACACAATCATATTAGACTTAGATTTACTTTTTGAGGGGGGAAAAAGATGTCTTAGGCTAAACTATCAATCTAAATTTCTTACAAGTTACTTGAATATACTAGTTCATCTCCAACTCCCCTCTCTGCCATATAACGCAATCTGTATCCTTAGAAATACAAATTAAAATTGGCCTATAAAGTCCATTTATTATGGAACAGGGTGGGTACTTCTACTCCATACATAAATTGCAATCATTTGCAAATGGTTTTTGCAAGTAGTTGTGCCCCCAAATTTATCATCTGTTGGCCAACTTTCAAGTGATACATCTCTCCAATCTTATTTAAGAAGATCTTTGGCTAAAAGCTGTATGGTCTTTGATTTTGGTCCATAATCAAGATCATTACAGTATGGTAATATATGCCTAGAGTTTGTGCTCAAATGACATAGCTTTTATGAACCCTAGGGTACCTCAATGGCATGAGGAAACATATATATATATAAAACTTTAATAGAAACTTTTCTTACAGAAAAGATAAATTAGTGAAAGAGCACTCATCATATAAACGTAATTTCTTTTAAACAGCAAATATGATTTCTTTAAATAGAATACTTTGCTCTGACATTTAAATTATAATAAGACATGAATTATGATGTACTAAAGTAAGCTTTTAGTAGAGGTACACAAAATTTGAAATGTACAGAAGATTTCTGGTCATGCTCTAAATTACCTACAAAATTTAATTAACTAGAATATAATAGTTAGCACTTATACAAAGCCTCAAGGTTTATAAAGCACTTTACATATATTCCCTCATTTGAACCTTACAACAACCTTGTGAGATAGGTGCTATTATTATCCCCACTTTACAGATGAGAAAACTGAGGCAGATTAAATTATTTGCCTTGCTTTACACAGCTAGTAAATGTTTGAACCAGAATTTTAACTCACGCCTTCTTGAGTACAAGTCCAGCACTCTTACTCACTACTGTATTTTTGGTTATTGTTGTCATTGCACATTTTGGTTTGCTGACTTTTTACTGTGCTAACTACAAATAAGGAATGCCTATATGAACTGTCTTGGCCAAAACAATCAGTCTACACCTAAAATGTGCAAATCAATAACATTTATAACTCAATACCAATAAAAGAACAGAATAAAGAGGCGTGCAAAGTAAAATGAATATATTAATAAAATGTACAAATGTTAATCAACATTTCAGGAGAAAACTAAAGCATTATACTATAAAACTTATGAAAACATTATGAAGAAATAATAATTAGTATGTATCTTTGAAGAATTCAAATTTCCAAATGTTGAAGAATTCAAAATTTCAATTTTTTTAAAGACAAGACCCAGAAAGACAAAAATGGCAAAAGTGACCTATATCAGCAGTTCTCAACCTATGGGTCGTGACACATTTCCAATGGTCTTAGGAACCAAGACACTGCTCCTCTATCTGTCTCCAGGCAGGTCCGCCCACATGCAGATACACCCACATACAAGTATTAAAGGGTGATGGTATTAGGAAGGTTGAGAACCACAGACCTAGATTAATAAATTATTTGAATATCATACTACATACCTTTTCTGAATCATGGTTAATCATTTTCACATCAAGTAATGATTTGATAGTTTTTGCCAATTCCTTTTCATTCATCTGTGTGATATCATGAAGCTCTTTGAAACTGACAGTTTCACTATTGTTAAAAGCAAGTAGTACTGCCATTTGGTATGTCGTCACCATGGCCACATAGGGTTTGGACAAATAATTCATTTTAACTTCACCTGCAATTAGGATAAAAATGATCACTGTTAGGAAGTATCAAGGGGTCCCAAATCAATTGAGTGATAATTCATAATTTCCCCTTGAAATGGGGAAATAACAATTTGGCTAAGTTGTTTCACCACAATGTTTTCTCCCTAAGGTTTATCAAATAGTAGATACCATCAAACATTCCAAGAGAGTGTTTCAAAGTAATCCATAAAACACACTTAAGATGGTACATATACTTTTCTCTTGTGACGTGCAAAATTTGCTTTCTATCACAAACAAACAATTTACGTCGGCTATCCCTTGGAGTATATTGTTCAGGGTCATCTCATCAAAATCAGTGATGGTTTTATTATTACTTCTTTGAGAAAATATGTAGGATCCAGACCTATGATTTCATAGGTATAGGGACATAGGGAAACCCCTTCTTCCAATACTGATCAACAACTATTTTGCAACTTACAGGTTCGGAGAGCTGCCTGGGGCCCTGAGAGCCTATTTGGGGAGGGCTCTGAGAGGCAGGAAGAATCATACAAATTAGAACAAAATCTGATCTGAGGATTTTCAATTTGGTAAATGCAAAAAAAAAATAATGACAAGGCATAAACATGCCAGGCTATAACAAAGTCTTTTTCCCTTATAATCCCCAGACCAAGACTGGTTCTTGGACTATCAATGCCCTGCAACTGCAGGTTTGAACTCAAGCTCAAAGTCCCATTTTGGTTCTCAAAATTCCACTGACCTAGACAGAGGTCTTCTCAAGAGAAGACAGAGTAGAAGAACCCCTGGATTTAGAGTCAGAGCACTCAAGTTCAAATCCCAACTCTGAAACAATGTGACCTCTAGCACAATATTTCACCAAAGCTATGACCTCAGTTTCCTCACTTATAAAATTAGGCAGTGTGATTAGATTATCTCTGACATCTATAGTCCTATGGAGGGTCAATTCTGGGTCTGTGTTGTTTTGACTCACTGCAAACTCACTGAATCTATACAGATAGCCTACAATTGATTGGATGAGTCAAAGAAAAAAAAGGTCCTTGGACCCTAAGATGGCCTTAAGTACTTCAGAACCAGCTCAGCCTCAGGAGTCTGTAGCAAGGTCACAAAAATCACTCTCACCTGTAGTTTAAAAACTGGCAAACTACAAGTTGTTCCAGTGCCCCCAAGTGGTTCAAAACAAGAACTAACTTTAGGGTTCTCTAGCCTAAGTAAATAAATCCATCTGAATCTGGCATGAGTTTGGACCTTTTTCCCCTTTCCCCCCAACCCCAGCATGGATATTATGTATCTAGCTTACACCTACATGGAGTCTCACAATACCATTTGATGACAGGAAAAGAAGAGGAAGTCTATATTCTCCTTTCTTTCTATCTTTCCCTTTCAAATTAATGGATGATCCCCAATAATTTTATTCTCAGTCTCTGCATTGAAAACTGTTTGTTGCTCTCTCCTATTTTCCTTTATAATAAAGCTGTTTAAACTAGAAGCCATAAAGTCCATAATAAGAAATCTAGTATAAATGGAAAATAGTAATGAGAATACTGAGGCATTTTTTCTTCTCATTGAGTGCTAAAAAGACCAGTGAGTTAGAGCAAATCACTGCACTCAAGGGAGTGAAAAGCAGATTAGACTGAACTAAGAAAAGGCTTTTCAGAACACATACCAATAGCTAATTTATTGCTGGGTTAGAACTGTGCTACAAAACGAAATTAAATAACACTATGTACAAAAAGCAAGTCTGATGAATTCTGAACTGTTTCTAGTTGGTTATTATCTAAAGTGGTTCCTACAACCATGCATAAAAGTACTCACTATTCTGAGGTTTTTCTTTGTGTTAAGTTTTTATCATTACAAGATGTATGCATGTAATATGTCTTGTGATTTCTTAATCGAGTATGCAAATTTATTGCTTTTTTTGATTCTAAGCTTTGATGTTGCACAACAATGTAGCTTACACAGAAGTTTCCTCAGATTTTTAACATGTCAAATATTCAGTTAGTAAAAGAATATCTAAGATCATAGTTATTTGTCACAGCATTTAGTATATCTCATACATAATTATAGCTCAATAAATGTGGAAATGTTGAATTAAAATAAAAATCAAAATGTAAATTCATAAGGCCAGGAACTTGAATTCTTTATGTCTTCGTTCCCAATATCAAAATGAAGAGTTCAAAGATATACAAAGCTTAAAATTAAATACAAATAAGATAATAATAATATTTATGGTTATTAAACTTGTGAGAAATAACAGACAAAAAATGGCAACCAAATGGTCATGAATACGAAGAGCAGCCGCGTCCTCCGCCTACCCCACACGGCGCCGCGCAAACAGCAGCGCCTGACGTCTTGGGTGAAAGATCAAAACGCTGTTAGAATTCAAAACGTGTTATTGAAAACACGAACTCTCTACTTCAGTACAAATAAGGCAAGGAAATGAGCATTTCAGTGTTAACGATGAAAAATTTAGTGCATTGGCAATGAACTGGATCATAATCCTTCTGTAATTATATCTAATAAAAATATAATACCTCTATACATTCATTCCTCAGTTAAAGAATGTGATTCTATGTCTAACACAAAGCTTGTCCAGGTAAATCTTAGCAGATTCATGCTGGTCTTTACATTTGTCAGGTTGTCATAATTCTGCACCATAAGACTAAATTCAATTCAAATTGCTGAACGCCTATATGAAAATATACTTTATCTAAAATATTAGCAGCATTCTAAAGTCAAGGAATAGGTGGAACAACCCATGAGGAGGGTTTTGAGGGGGAGGCAGAAAACATGAAACACACAGCCAACGTGAATATTCACTAGTATCAATGCATTAATTAATATATGCCTCTGGCGGCTAGAAGGAAAGAAGGAGAGTAGGTACTGCTGTAAATTATAAGCTAACACCAACGTATGTGGTTGCTTAACCTTTTCTGTTACTTCCAAAGCTAGAGCCAAGAACTTCTGGAAGAAGCAACCACTTTTTTAAGACGTTACAAGACCATACATAGCCGAAACGGCATACAGAGTTAAAAAAGAGGTAAAACTTTTATATGTGACTAACACATGGTAAGGGAGTAGTGGTAATGTACAGAGTAGGGGGGTGGACTGATGGACTTAGAATCTGGAAGACACAAGTTTTAATCTTGCTTCACTCACTGGTGGCCCTTGGCATGGCCTTTAAACCTTGCTGAACCTACAACTTAGGGTTATGCTCATGATCCAATGAAATCATGTCTGTATGCCAGGGTAATAGCTACCTTGAGTTCAGGCTGCTATCATGAATTCAGCAGGGCTGGTGAATGGCACAAAAAGGCTGCTTCCTTTCACTGATCTCCCCCTAATCTGTTCTGCTATAAAGCCTGTGAACTATGGCTGGGGTCTGGGATACAAACAACTCTCCTCATTCCCTTTCCGGGATGTGTAGGCACAGGTTATTCAAGAAATACTCTGGCCACAACTGAAGATCTGAGAAGGCAACCAGGAAGAGGAAGACTGGCTAGTAATGTAGAATGGTTCTATGTAGGAATGCTTAATTTTGTTTTCTTTCCACTTCTGCTATGTTCAATAATCTATGCTGCCAAAATATGTTAAGTAACTTAAGTCCAGCAGAGTATATTTTGGGGGAGGTTGGGAGGGGAAAGAAATTGGGTGATTGGTGAACATGACCAGAAAGGAAAGGCTAGTTAGAGCTTTACAACTACTGAAGACATATTCCACATTTTTTATATGTTGAATAATATCTATTTCTTCCCCTAGGTAACTCTGAACCCTGCTGGCATGGGTTTGAACAGTTGAGTATCAGGAAGCAGGCAAATGCCCTCAGTAGGATATGGCCACTTGGGTTTGTTGGTTTAAGGAAGTGCCACCTAGTGGGCATCTCAGATATTGCACTCCTTTTTAGTAGGCTTCAGGATGGCAGAGGACAAGGCAACTAACTGGCCCTTGTGACACAGCATACAGCCCACAGTGAGGTACTGCAGTACAAAGAGAGCTGGCCGCAGCACTAGGAAGACTTCGGTTCAAAGGCCTCCTCAGGTTCACACAGGTGGTGTAATCCTAGGACAGTCACTTAACCATTCATGTGCTAGGGCACAGCTGTCAAACACACATTGCCTGCTACAAGGCTGGGATCAGATTACTATTTAATTGGAAAATATTTTATAAAACAAACAAAACTACAATAGAGCATAGGTAACATTAATATGTGGTTTTCTAAATCAAAAGCCCAATCCTTATGATGGGTTAGTGTCCCACTTCTATTGGAGTTTTGACATCCCTGCTCTAGGTCCCTTGCTCTCTAAGGCTGTAGGCTGCTGGTGGGGGAGTCTCCTTATCTGGGAGTTCCCAACACTGATGAAATCGGAGAGCAAGGCCCTATCTCATCCCTAAAAGGCTGTAAGCTCCTTGAAGGCAGGGTTGGTTTTTGCCTTTCTTTGTATCCCTAGAGCCTGGCTCAGTGCCTGGTACAGCACAGTTATTTGTAGAATTCTTGTTGACTACATTTATACTTCAATTTTACTACTGACAAACTGACATATAACTGAAAAGGAAACCCTGCCTGATGGATTAAAGGTACTGACTGGGATATAAACACCTGGACCTGAAAAGTGTGGGAATTTGCTTTGATTAACTTTGAATATTTGCTGTAAGAGTTTAGTGGAAGAGAAGAAGAGGTGAGAGAGAAAACAGACTTTTGTTCATTGAAAGGAATTAAATTTTAAAAAATAATTGAAAGAAAAAACTAGAGAGTATAATCAGATATGACAAGATCACTCTACAAATGTAATTAGTTTCTACATATATGGAAATCATGGGCAATGAATTGATTGAAGATAATACCTACAAAAAACTCTTGATAAAAACCATTCATATATATTATAGTTTACAAGAAGAATTTAGGAATGAATAATGACAAGCTGGAGTCTGTCCAGAGGAGTATGACCCAGAATGTGAAAGGACTAAAGATTATAATGCAACAGGCAGTGCTAAAAGAAGTGGCAATATTTGGTATGATGATAAAAGACTTAAGGGGGATCTAAGCTAACTTGAAGTATCCAAAGGGCTATTATGTAGAAAAGGAAAAGACTTACTTGATTTGGCTCCAGAAAACAGAGATAAGAACAATGGGTAGAAGTTTCAAAGAGTCAGATTTAGGTTAGTAGTAAAAAAAAAAAAAAACAACTTAATCAGAATTATCCAAAACGAGAATGGGATGCCTCAAGAAACCTCTTCTCTCCAAAGGTAGAGTTTGTAGGACAACTTGGGGATGTTGTAATAGACACCCAAGTATAGGTTGGACTAAATGGTCTCTGAGGTCCTCTCCAATTCAGAGATTCTTTGAGTTTGTTATGCCAGAAATAATTTGTACTTTACCTGTACACAGATAATGTAACCACGTAAGCTTCCTTCCACTGAAATGCTGACTGTAAAATAATTCAAACTGTAAAACAAAATAAAATTTCAAATGAATTTTAGGGATTATAAGTTACAGATATAACAAGTTTATTCTTATTCTGCTATTAGTGTCTAAAAAGCTGTTATTCCTTCAATTCAGAAACTAATAGTCAATGATTTCCACAAATTGAACAAAAATTTAAAATATTTCTGGTGTAATTAAGCTCTCAATACTTCATGTTTACAGCTCAGCTTTTAATGTGCTTAAAAAAGAAATAACATACAAATGAAAACAATCCAAAAGGTTACATATATTTATGTCTACATTTGGTGTCACTTACAAGGTAACACCTAACTTTTCTCAGTACTATATTGAAATAAATCACTATTAAAAGGGAATCAATGATTCAGAATAGTTTCTTTAATTATCCCCATTTTTATATGATTTTGAATTACCAACCTTATCCTTGAATAAAGCCCTATTCTGATACCGTATCATGGTGTATCACAGTGTGTGAGTGACACTGGATTCTTGAAGATCACGTGATGCCAATGTCGCATAAACTCTGGCATGTTTTATCAAGCTACAAAGACTACACGTGTGGGTAACAGATTCTATGTCTTTTGTTGAATGACTGGAATCACTTTTTTTGGGAGTGGGGGACAATTTACAAAAACCATCTATTAAGGCACAGAGAGATTATAATTTTCATCAGTGGATCAAGTACATGAACCAATGAAATCACATATCGCTAAAGTTAAAGACCAACTTTAACAGTGGATGAATGTAGATTTTAAATTTAAAACTACATTTTAAACATTTCTTACTAAAACAGCTTGATCACAAATAAAAACATGAGAGTATAATTTTTTTAATGAGATGGAACCTAATAACCCATGTAAAACAGAAATGTAACTTCTGAAAACAAAATTTTACCTTTGCTATTTCACTGAAAATCATGAAATCATGATGTATTTTATTATATTCAAATATAATCAATACTGTTTGAACACAAATAATGTCATAAATGCAATCTATATACTAGTCCTATACTTATTCTCGAACCAAATGCAGACATCACTATGAACACTTTAAAATATTTCTTTATTCTGACCTTCACAAATACAAAAAAAAAAACAAACCCATTTCCATATACAAAGAACAACAGAAGAAAAGGCCTATATATAAGCCTGGGAATCTCTATTATGTACAGCTTGCTAAGTATCTGCACTTTCAAAAAAGCAATACAGAAATATGAATAAATTGCGTATTCTGAGAATTCAGAACAACAAGCTCACAAATTCTCTTCATACTGCCCCTTGCTGAACTCTACTTTCTCCTGCCAATGAGAAATGCAGATGGGTCAGCTGTGTGCTTTCCCTTCCAATCTTATTCAGAAGCTACTGACAAGTGTTTAGCAATAAGTCAACCACACAATGGAAGTGTGCACCCCAAAGTCCTTCAGGCCCCCAATCCTGTGGCTGAGGCAGCATTAGCCATCTATTGCCATCTCCTTCCTAAAGTCAACAACCAGCATGCCTACTCCACCCGCTCTACAACAAATGGAAAAAGGAAAGTCACAAAAACTATTGGCTCTCAGGCACTACATCACACATTTGCAGAACTGCCCAAGACTCTATGATACATTAAGAAATGCCTAGGGGTCCTGATGAAGCTGTAACCCTTTAACTAAGGACATATCTTGTAACCTAGTGTGAATAGATATATTTTAACTGAAACTTTTAAGCTGACCATATCACCAACAGCTTTAAATGTCTTAAATGAACATATATTTAAAATCTTAGCAAAACAAATCATTCTTTATCAACAGTCCAATTTAAGACAATTTTAAAACACTGTCTTCAAAAAATATTTAAATGAGGAAAAGGAAGTTTAAAATTGTATACTGTAATTCCCCTGAAGCCCACCTACCATGCAGTATAATATCCCAGCTTCAGTGGGCCTAATATAGTGCTCTTAATAAATTAGGTATGTGATAAATTTTCATTAATGATACAGGAATCGAGAAAATTGATAAACTCTAAAGCAGGAGTTCATAAACCTTTTTTGTGTCATGGATTCTCTTTGTCAATTTACTGAAGACTATAGAACTCTTCTCAGAATAATCTTTTAAATGTATAAATCAAAATATATAGAAATTCCAAAAGAAACCAATTACTCTGAAACAAAGACTTTTTTTTTAAAGTTCACAAACTCCAGTTTAAGAACACCTACAAAAAGAAACGCTAGATTTATAAGTAAATATAGTATTACGTGAGGAATAAATTTACAAGTAAATATGGTATTATGTATAGAATAATTTTACAGTTCTAACTGTAATGGTGAAATAAATACTTAAAGAAAAAAATCATGCAAATTTCACAGAGGAGTACAAAACTAGGGGCATGTCTGTAGTCCTAGGCTCAGTCAATGAGAAGGTTTGAGATTCCTGCCTTTATTTCCCCTCTCTGTCAAGTCTAAGAACAGAACCTGGCTGTCTCTCACCATCTATTTAAACTTCTCTAATGGCATCCACCAATGCCCTTAGGAGTGTTTTTTTCTTAGTACTTTTAATTAGGAGTATTCTTTCCCTTTGGACATCAAAAATGCCATATTTGAATTCCCTGTCTTATGCATGGCATTCTAAATCACATGGCATTGCTGAATGTACAACTTGTGATCTTGGATTTACTCCATTTTTATAAAAGGAAGTAAGTCCACAATGTGCCTCAACAAACAAAATCCAAGTATCTGCACTGAACTGTCCTTCCTGAATGAACAAACATTTACTAAGCTACCACTGTGTGCCAGATAATATATCAGACACTAGGGAAATAAATACATTACTAAAACAGTCTCCATACTCAAAGATCTTATGATAGGGGGACACAACACACACCAGGGTTGATAGGAAGAGGAATAAAAGAACTATTAAAAAGTAGATGCCAACCTCACTGTGAAACACAAAATATCAAAGGATGAAAATCTTTTTTAGTTAAGATAGACAAGAAAGTAGAGACTTTTCACAGTCCAGCCTCTTCCAACACCACAGCAGTCATGACAGCTAGAGTATTTGCTATTACTAGCAACTCTGTCCCTAGGCTGCTGCATGAAACTCCTCAAAAAACATCTAACAACAAATGACTACCACCTAAAGTAGAGGCTGCTGTGACCAGCATCAAGTCCTACATGTTTTCCCATAGTTATGGGCTTGGGGTATGTGGAAGGAAGAGAAACAAGTGGCTTAGATCATGCCATGTACACAGCCTAAAGGTTAAAGAACTGTTTCCGTATTTATTTTAATAATCATTATCACATGTGAAACTGAAATAGGAACATTAATAATTATTTTGGGCCTCTGGATAACAAAATCTCATTGATGTCTAATTTAGGGTTAAAGTGGAAGACATTGGGAGCCACTAGTACATTTAGGGAACTGACTGTTATAATGAGCCACAGGGATGCTCAATTGGGTTCTTTTTTGTATTATTTTTAAGAGAATGGTCTCTATATGCATTGTCATTCACAGGACAGTGGAGGAGCCAACAGGAGCCAGCACTGCAGTGTGCCTTTCCTCTCCCCTAACAAAGTCTGCCCACTGCCCAGATCCTACCCAATACTTTGAGTGTTCAATAGTTCTACTCAATGCTAGAAGTAATTAAGGAACCAAGACTTATCATTCAGGTACCAAACTTCAGCTGCTTTTCTTAACTGCATTTAAAAACAATTTTAACTTGGTTTTAAACTTTGCTCAATCTATTAAAAGAAAAACTTCTTACCTTTCTCAATATCTACTTAACCAAAAATTAAAACATATGAAACACAATAACCTAAAAGAGGAGAAAATTAGGCACTAAAGTGGTGTAGATAATCTAACTGAAACACAGAAGGTAATGCAAACAAGAGCTGAAATTTTTAAAATTTTCTTATATTCAACAGATTAAATGTTTGATATGCAATATAAATGGTATATATCCTAACAAAAAAGATTATTTCACAGAGAAGTAGTAATTTCCATTGGTCTATTTTTTTTAGAACTTTTGTTATCAAAATCAGAATTATATGGATATTATAATGTATGTATGCTAAAGAAATTCCTCAGAAAAAGTTGTCTGTACCGTTTTTTACTCTCATTTTATTAAAAAAAAAACTGCTTATAAAAAAGGTAATCATTTACCTGTGTGAATATAACCATAAGAATATTGCAGTTTTGAAACAATAGTGATTATAATTTATCTTTTTTTTCCCAGAAGACAGATCAATACTTATATGTCTAATAAAATTAAAAGAGTAGTAACTCTAAAGATACAAATCATTAAAACTTCCTGAGTTTTCCAGCAAGTTTTTGGCCAACCTACCATCTGTACGCTTTTTTCCAGTTCCTGAGGGATGGCAAATGTAGAGGAAGGAGATTGAGTAAGAGGCCATGCACCAGCCTGAAGAAAAAAGAAAATCATCTTTAAAATTGAGTGGTGTGTAACCTAACATTAAACGCAAAGATAAATTTGCTACCAAAATTGCCTCCCTTCCAAAGCCTGACAGTAAGTCATAATATCACTTAATACTATAAAGCATTTCTCCTAAATAATGTAAAAAGCCAAAATTTGTCCCAACATAATACATTCTAAATAAAGGCTACATAAATTTAAAGAATTATACACTGTTGATTTTACACTAAAATGTATTTAGTCTTCTGCACCACAATGCTCTTGGATGCTGGAGGGTTTATGAGTAGACATGAAAAGGCCCTTTTCATTCCCCACCTGAAGATGCCTGCTGCTAGAATGCATTAGTAGTGAAAGGCCTCCTGGAGGACAATTCAGGGAACCCTTCTCCCCAAAGCCCTCCTTTCATTTTCAACTACTGGATACCATTCCCAAACCCCCAATCCCTATTCCTGTAGGAGAGAACATAGAAAGTCCCCTAATTCACTTAAATTCTCAGGGACACTACCTATCCTATGCTACTCATACCACTTAGATGAGAAAGGAGTCACTGAAAACAATCCTGTCGGTAAGATGGAAGACCACTAACTAGACCTTACCATCTGCCTTCCTGCCATGGTCTCCTGATTACCGTTTATTGGGCATTACTACTGGGCAGTCCCATCTAACCCATTTCTGCACCTAAGGACCCTTGTCACTGACATCGGCCTTTGCAACCCTACCCTCGGGAATATTGAGGTCTTTCATATGCCCTTTCTGTAAATGATATCTTCCCCAGTTAGAGTATAAACTCCCTCGGAGCAGGGGAATGTCTGGCAGTTTTCATTTCTATCCCTAGGGCTTAGCACAGCACTTCCCACACAGAAAGTATTTAACAAATACTTTTTCACTCTTCGTGTAATCGCTCACAACACTTTAAATTGATACAGTGTAAAATTCTACTCATACCTGTAGGACGTATATTTGAAAACTAATTCCCAAGTCAATTACAGTGTCCTGATTTTTTATAAAATTGTTGAATTTGTTGTTGAGATCAGCACTGACATTCATGTCTGTATACATTCGATGGAGTTTGCTTGTAAACTCATATCCACAGGCTTGCTATAATGATAGATTTAAAAAACATTATTTAACATAAAAAGATTTGGGAGGGACTAATAAGAAAATATGCCAGCTATTAGGTCATAAAGATGAACAGTACACCATGAGTAAAGAAACACCCTCTAAACTGCCATATTAGTTGCTTTCAAACCAAAATACTCAATTTTCAAAATTAATGTAAAGTCGTTACTTCTCAAACACTATTCCCTCTGGTGAGCTAATAAAATTGAAATGTGATGCATTAAAAAAATGAAATAGATGACTATACATTTGGAAAAAAAGTAGATACATCAGTCTATCACATTCATTACCAACAAAAACGTCAATTACTGGGGAGAAATATTTTGTAGTACGTTGGTGCTTAATAAATGTTTATTGAATTGAATACAGACGCAAGCAAATTAGAAAAAGTGTCATGTTTCCAGTCAATAAAAAAAGAAAAGTGTATTAGACATAATATGTTCTAAAACAGAGGGCCAAACATTTTAATTCTTTATATGATTTGTTAAGATCTTAATATTGAAAAAGAATACAACCAAGTGGACTTGCTTTATATTGATTTATATTTAAATTCATGAAGTTCAATGCATAACCCCTTAATTTTTTGGTCACTCCCTCTCTGATTCCACCGAAATCCTTTGTATCCATTCCTATTCACTTTCACCTTGTGGTCACAGCTCCTGTGTACTCTCTTGTTCTGGCTCTGCTTCTTTTGCTTTGTCCATTTAATAAATGTCTTTCAGGGTTTCTTAATATTCTTCATACACGCCAACCTTAACTGCATTGTAGGATTCCCATGATGTACATTTTATTTAATTATTCTTCTATTGGACATTTAGATTGCATCTAGTTTTAATTACTAATAATGATACTTAAAAAAATGTTTGAACAGAGAGCTCGTTTGTTTTTGATAATACTCTTAAGGAACATAACACATAATAGAATTACTGGGTTACATGGAATGGTTATTTTTCTAACTTTTACTAAGAACTGACATGATAAATATACCATGAAGAGAAAATCTGTTTTAAATTTCTCTAAACCCAACAAACTTCAAAGCTACTATGAGGTCACACACTGAATCCTTAATCTAACAGGGAGGTACGACAAGGATGAATGAATGAATAAATGAGTGAGTGAACTCTATTGTTCCCTAAAACAAATAAATATATATCATGTTGATGGGATGAGTAACAGTATTTCCATATGAAGGATGGTACATAAATATCAATTCTCTTTTCTACATTATAAAGTATTCTGACTAATGCTAAATACGGAATATTTACTACTGAATCAATCAACAAGCACTTATTAAGGGCTAGCTGCTGGTAGTACAAATAAAAGAATGAAATAATCCCCAATTTCAAAGTCATTCTTTATATCCTATTAAATATAGTGAACTATGATATCCAATTTTGTTTTTAAAAAATTCAGACATATTACAAACAAAAAGTGAATAACTAAGATATCGGTTTTTAATAGCAATGTCAATGATTATGCAATGGATGGGAAAAAATGCATTAACTGAATTGCACTCTAAAAGTATGCAATTTCAAAGAATCTTTAGGTGAATTTTTTTATGGATTGCAGAAGTCTTACATAAAGTGCATACACATCTAAAATTTGTTTCATAAATTTAGTTTTTCAGATGTGAATATGTGTATTTTAAAAATGGCTTTAGGTGACATGCAAAACTGTCAATATAAAACTGTTATGTAGTTCAAAAAGAGTGGTTATTACATTACCTTTAATTTATTGATCATGGCTTCTTCAGAATCCATAGACATAGACAGGCCATGAATTAAACGTTTGGCCAACATTCTGGCGTAAAACTATTGTAAGGAAAAGAAGTGGTTATTTCACGGTCATTTCAAATTTTTGCAAACTTTTTAAAACTAACACAAAAACTTCACAACAATCTTTTATCTAGCAAATTGTTGCTTACCTTTTGAAAAACATCTTTATCATCAATATATTTGAAAACAGTAATGAAGCTAGTGAGCTTGTCTTCTACTTCATTTTCAGTCATTCCTTTTGCTGATTTTTTTAGCAAGTTGTCACAGTACTTGGCCAGCTCAAAAAAAATGGAAAATAAATTATTTATTATTCAATTAAGTAAATAAATACATATATCAAATCTTACTCATAAATAAGATTATGAGTGAGATATACATTCCATTATAGGGGCATTATACAGGATATGATACAAAAATAAGTCAGAACAACACATCCTTCACTTTCCTAAAACGTATATTTCAAAAGAAGTAAATCAAAGAATAAACAAATTTATTTACCGTATTTCAAATAATTCAACATTTTAAGATGAAATACCTTTACAGAGCTAAATATGTTATATGTTACATATATATGTAAATATGTTATACATAAGCTATATGTTATATGTAATATATGATTCAAAGTCAGTCACGATTACTTTTTTTTTAATGTTTCCTTTTGTGAATATTATACAGCAGCACAAAAGTGTACATGAAATAGATATGAAAATCCATCTGTTCTGAACAACAGGTTAAAGAAGGTCATAGATTCTGGTCTCTATTCTTAACATATTACTTGATTACTTTATCTCAAAAAGTTAAAATGATGGGAAAAAATTGATATTTTCTAATAGTGACATTTGAATTTTCTCATGCTGTTAGCCTTTGGCATAATGAAATATTCTCTTCCTTACCAGTTCAGGTGCTTTGCAAATAGCTTTGGGTTCTTTATAGTTCACTACTGATGTCAGAGCCTTTATGGAAATACAGAATAAGAATGATGAAAATTAATGTTAATTTTGAATGCAATTTCTATCAACTTTTCTTTTTAATAATTCTTTGATTAAATGACATTATGTCCAAGTATTAACATGTAGAGAAATATCAGAAAAATCAGAAAATTCATGTAAAGTATAAATTTATTTGCTTTCATTATTATACTAAACAACACAAAAGAACAATGAAAAAGTTTACAAGCTAAGGCAGAGCTACTGTGGTATTTTGGAAAGAGCACAGGACATTGTGTCTGAGGAATTCTTTCTTGGTAACCTCATCAGCTCCTACAAGTTTAAATATCATCTCTATGCAGATGACTCCCAGAATTAAATATCCAGCCCCAGTCTCTTATTAGAGCTTCAGTCACATATCACCAATTGTCCACTGGACATTTCAAACTGAATGTCTCAAAGACATCTTAATCTCAACATATTTAAAACTGAACTCATCACCTTTCCCCTAAACCCAAACTTCCCTGGTTCTCTCAAAGGTACCACCACCTTTCCCGCATCTCAGGTTCATCATTTCAGTACTGTCCTAGGCTTCACATTATCCTTTACCCAACATATCCAATCAATTGCCAAATCTTGCTGTTTGTACCTTCACATGTTCCATATTTGACCTCTTTTCTCACCTAAACAGCTACCACATCTTAGTTCAGGACCTCCTACCCATTCCCCTTGTTTACTGCAGCAGTATCCTAATCGGTCTGCCTGCCTCAAGTCTCTCCCCACTCCAGTCTATCATATATATTGGTGACAGAGTCATTTTCCTCAAGCACAGATCTGACCATGTGACGCCCTTACTCATTCAACTCTCATGCTTTCTTCTTGTCTCCAGGATCAAATATAAACTCTTCTGTTGAGCTTTATTTTAAAGCCCTACACAGCCCAACTCCAACCTGCATTTCCAGCTTCACTGGATATTATTCCTCCTCCTGCATGCACTCTTTGATTCAGCCAAACTGGCCTTCTCTGTTTCTCACCCATGGCATCCCACATCCACGTGCCTCTGTACTATATGTTCCTCATGTCTGGAAGGCACTCCCCCTCTTTAGTGCAACCTCACAGAGTACCTCTTTCCCTTCAAGATGCAGCTCACCCACAACCTTCTGCAGGAAGTCCTTCCCAATCCCTCATATTGCTACTGCCCTCCCCTTCCTGTTGTCTCCCCATCACAACATAGGCTCATTGTGGGTAGGAACTGTTTCATTCTTTGTACTTGTATTCCCAGTAGCCCCTGGCACATAGTAAGTGCTTAATAAATACTTGCTTAGTGACTGACTGACTGAAATTCCAGCTCTACTCCTTCCTATGACCTTCACCTTGAAAGACATTAAGAATCTCAATAGCCAGAAATGGGAAGGGAGTTTATTCTTGTCAAGACTGCCTCTGCTAATGGATGAAGGTTGGAGAAAGCATAATAAAGGGACATCATATGGAGTACGATAGTTGGAGAGGTAGGTGGTGGAGGTTTGCAGACAATTTGAAATGTCAGGCTAAGAAGTCTGTATTTTGGTCTCTAGTAAGTGGGACACCACTGAAGGATTTTGAGCTGGGGATTGACATAGTTATTAGACTTGTACCTTGGAAGATAGGTATGTGAAGGACTGATTGGAGAGGAGAAAAGACTGGAAAGAGGGAGACAAGTCAGAAGGTAATTAAAATAAAACATTTCTTGAGTAACAATAACATCATAAAGAAAACAACTCTGAAAGATGTAAGAACTCTTATAAATGCAATGAGAAACCATGACTCCAGAGGATCAAAGATGAAGAATGCTACCCATCATCTGACTAAGAGACAAAAAATTCAAAATGCAGAAGAAGACATTCATTTTTAGACCTGATCAATGGGAAAAATTTGTTTCAAGTATACCTATTTCTTAAAAAGGTTTTCTTTTTCTCTTTCTTCTTTGGGGCGGGCGGATAGGGATAGGAGGAGTAGGATGTAGACAACAGAGAAAATAAGTGTTTAATTTTTTTTTTTAAATGTAATCGAACATTCCTTTTCTGTGAAAGGCCCGGCTATCCTGCCAGTGTGTTTCATGTTTATAAACTTGGCATGATCCTTGATTCCTCACTCTACTTCACCTTCCATATCCAATCAGACACCAAAACTCACTGTCTCTGCCTTTACAGTCTCTTCTCTCCAAGTCTTTCTCTCCGCTCCCACGGCTCCTAGGCCCTCATCATCTCTCCTAGATTGTTGCAGCAGCCTCCTATTGGTCTCCCTGCCTCAAGTCTCTTACCCTCCCTTTCACCCTACACACTTCTGCCAAATCATTTGTCCTTAAATATGACCAAGTAACTCTAACTCCAAAAGCTTCCTATTACCCTTGAAATAAAATCAACCACTCTCTTCAGCTTTCAAAGCCCAAAATAACCTTGTCCCAGCCTATCCTTCCAGCCTCCCTTCCTACCTTCTCATTATTCCTTACTCATGATATCCACTCTTCCACCCTATGCCTTTGCACCATCTCTCCCTTAAGCCTAGAATAAACTTCCTCCTGACTGCTGCCTCACAGGATTCATCTCTTCCTTCAAGTTGAAGATTCAGCACTTCTCTCTGCACAAGGACTTTACTGGGCCCAAGTACTAGTGTATTCTTTCTAAGAAGACCTGAAAGACCCCACTTGGCCACATTCTTTTCTAGAGGACTCTTATCATGATCAGAGACTTCATCATCCAGAGAGATTGTAATAGGTTTGGCACTCCTACCTCATCAGCATTCTCAGTACCCTTTTCTCCTCTGATTGGAGGGCGGAGCAAGGAAGGAGCAAGACCATCCCAGTCTTCATTTAAGCCATTTCACAGCCATACAACTCTTCATTTCTCACATAGTTACAACCCTTTGGACGGTACTCTATCATGAGCATGCCCCCATGCTGGGTATCTCACACACACACACACACACACACACACACACACACACACACACACTTTCAGCTTCCTTTCTTGCGCTGTCTTCCCCCATTAGATTTATATCTCTAGGGCTTAGCACAGTACCTAGTAAAATTAGGTGATTAATAAATGTTTACTGACTATTGAAGAAAACCAAACGATCAGATGAGAGTGCTTGAAGAAAGACATTATATATTCTGAAAGGATCTGAGTGAAAACAGTTTTTTAGAGACAAAAGTAATTACTGATGGTAATGATAGCTGCAGTACATGGTTTCCTAGAATCATCTTATATGCAACTGTTTTTCACGGCCTTGAAGATTATACTCAAGAAACTATGAGTCAAAGAATCATTTGGAGACAATGGCAAAATTGTATACTGACTGCTCCATATTTGATGGAAATGTGGACTGTGGGGTTATTCAATTTAAGCTAAAGGGGAGTCACTATATGTGAGGAAGCTCTGAGACAAAGGAATCATCAGATCAAAAGCAATGTTAAAAAGTACCAGAGAGAAGCCAAAAGACAAGAGCCCAGAAACTTACAAAAGCAGAAAAACAGAGTAGAGACAGACACCAAAGCAGCATTTTTGAGCTGAGCCTGGCTGACTGCAGGCAGACAGGCTACATGGCTGGTTTAGAAGAATGACTGAAGCAATGAGCATGCTCTGTTGTGTAAAGAGCTGAGTGAAGAAAGGTAACCTTGCTCTCTAACACCTTCTATAGCTTGAGAAAAGGTAAACCCCTCAGCAGTTTGCCTAGGGTTGCCCATTTTTGTCTTTATGGCTTCAGATGGGGAAATCCTCCCGAACTAGAGCACACATCAGAATAGCTTTGCAGATTCCAAGCTTTAGAGAACTGCTCTTCACTGAAAAAGGGTCACACTACCCCAGCACGCAGCCAAGGGAGTCAACCTGGAAAGTTTTTACCTAGTCTGAGGATACTGTTTGCTAAAAGAGCTGAGCATAGGTTTCTGAGGCTAGCAGAGAAGTAGACTCTGGCAGAAGAGTAGAAAGGCCCAGAAGAGGGGCAAAGAGCTTAGTACTTAGTACCAAAGGCATTAGACCAACCTTCCAGAATTTTAAACTGCCCCAGACACATGCTTACTCCTACTCATGGGGTTTCTCTGATTTGTGTCTCATCTCTCACAAGGATACTTCATGTACTGGTGGGAAAGTGTGACCTAGGTTCACGAGTAGCTTGTTATGATTATCAATTTTCTTTCTGTCAGTAAATATTTCATGATTAAGAGCTAAGGGTATGACCACGAATATTGTTTAAATGAGAAGTAGAGTGACTGGAAATCTCCAGAGCTATGTGAATAGCAGTGGGTAATCTGAGTACATGCCCTTCAGAAGGGCACCTGCAGGAGCCTGCGAGCTGTTAGGACGGAAGCCACTTAAGAACAGGGCTTATTGTTTGTATTTGTATCCCAGTGCCTGCCACATAGAAAGTGTTTAATAAATGCTTGTTGTCTGACGGACTGATGGATGTGTTACAGAGCTTACCCGCTGCTTTGGAAGCAAATCCATCAACAAACACTGAGAAAAGACTTTGTATGTACACACTGCTTACACATACGTGTGTGTGTACACACACATGACTACATACCTAAGCAAAAACAAATTTTAAAATTTATTCAAAATGATTATAATTTAACTCTATATTCTATAAACATCGTATTTCACTAAAAATGAGTTAAATTCTTTCCAAAACCTATACCCTTCCGGAAGCTTACTAAGGAGGAGGCGCGGCACGGTGTGGAGACGCTACAGTGAGGAAACTGGAGTTGAAATCGCAAATCTTCCTCTTACGCACTGTCTGACCATGAACAAATCGTTTAACTTATCTGAGCCTCAGTTTCCCCATCCATAAAACACAGATCATACCCCTTGTTCCATATCTTCTTCAAAGGATTCCTAAGATTCTTAAAATTTCAAAGTGCTACAGAAATGTAAATGATCGTCATCCCATTAAAGCGTGAAATGCGGTCATTTTGAAGACAGCTAAATCTATGTACAAATGGGCATGTGCCGATATATTCGCCAGGAACTTATTTATGTATTTATTTTAATTATCTGTTTGTGCAGTTACTCATTTATTTGCTTGTTTGTTTGTTTATGCTAGAAAAAGACAAAGGTAATCAAGGAAGCTCAATGTGATCAATCTACAGAAGGACAGCTATTTAGAGAAACTATACATTTTTAATTCAAAATTTATATGAATTATTTCAATTTATTAAAGTCAAACAGATACGTCTAACTTCTAAATTTTGAACAAATCTAAAAGCTAGGTAACAGGTTAAAGCCTCTCTTTAACTTTTAACATTTTAACTTGTTAATTGACATGACTGGTCTAGGTCAAGTAATCTCAATACTACATACTATATCAACATCACCAATTTACTCCAAACATCATAACAATGTCACCATCAAGCATCCCATATGTGAACACTAATCCACAATTCTGGGACAGTGTGACAGATGATAAAATTACACATCATAAAAATTACCTTATCCAGGGCACTCATGAAGTGTTGATCACCATTCAAAACAGTGTTGATAAGTTGGGCAAATTTACCATGCACCTCCAAAACTGATTCCACAAATTGAGTTGGCATCTATAAATATTCAATATAAATCAAACAATTAGGTATAAAAATTTTTTTAATATACATTAAACTTAAGTTTAAGTATGTCAACTAATTAAAAAGTCAATTTTTCTAAACAAGCTATTATAAAAACTTATATAAAGGTACATTAATATTTCCCAAAGAAATTACTATCTCAGCAATTTTTATGTGAAGAGCCAACAATATATTAAAATATTGAGAAGCTCTTCAAAATTTCTCTAATAGGCATTTTCATCAATCCATTAGTATCTGACAAAATACCTCTTTGCAAAGACTAAAAAAAAAGTTAATATTGACCACTGACTTAATTAAGAATGTTTGTGGAAATCAAAACAATTCTGAGGTATCACCTTCTACCTAGCAGGCTGGCTAATATGACAGAAAAGGAAAATGATTAATGCCATACAGGATGTAGGAAAATTGGGACACTGATACACTGTTGGTGCAGTTGTAAACTGTCCCAACATTTTAGAGAGCAATTTGGAACTATGCCCAAAGGATTATAAAACTATCCATACTCTTTGATTGAAAACACCTAGGTCTGTATCCCAAAGAGATTTTTAAAAGGGGCCTGGGGTGGGGAGGTGGGAGGGAAGAGACCTATTTTTATAAGGGTATCTGTAGCAGTTCTTTTTGTGATGACTAAGAATTGGAAATTGAGGAAATGCTTATCAACTGGGAAATGGCTGAACAAGTTCTGGTACACGATTGTAATGAAATACTATTGTGCTATAAAAATGATGAGTAGGATAATTTCAGAAAAACCTAGAAAGATTTATATGACCTCATGCAGAGTGAAGTGGGCAGAACTAGGAGAAAACTGTACATTGTAACAACAATATTGTATGATGAACAATTGTGAATGACTTAACTATTCTCAGCAATATAATGATCCCAGACAATCCCAAAGGACTCATGATGAAAAATCCCATCCATCTCTAAAGAACTGATGGAGTCTGAATACAGACCAAAGCATCCGAAGTATACTATTTTTCCCTCCCTCCCTCCTTCCCTCCTCCTTTCTTGTTTGCTTCCACAAAATTACTAATATGGAAATATGTTTTACATAATGGTATATGTATAACCTGTATCAGATCACTTACTGTCTCACAAAGAGGGGACGGAGAGAACTTAGAACTCAAATTTTTTAAAAATGTTAAAAATTGGATTTTCATGTAGTTGGGGGAAAAATATTTTTAAGAGGAATGCTTGTGGGTACTATAAAATAATAAAAACTAATAACAGACTAAGGGCAAGAACATCAGACTATAGTTCAGCAGACTAAGGTTACTGTATCAGCTCTGTCATTAACTGGCTATATGATCTGAGACAAGTCACTTAGGCTTGTTTCCCCATATACACATGTGGTACTTTACACAAAGCAAACACTAGGCAAATGTTTGTTGATAGATTTAAATATGTAAGTAAGTCTAGATCACTTCTAAGATCCTTCCATAGCAATGTGTCTAGCACATAGTAGGCTGCTTAATATATGCGTGGATGAATTGTTAAAATGCTATGATTTTGATGATTCTAACATCAGTGGTAAAGAGAAGACTTGTTAAAGTATTAAACTCCAACATTCAAGGGCTGTTTTACTATTATAGATCTTGTCTTCTAGTTTCCCCATCTAAAGATGCATTTTTAAAATAAAATTTTATTGAATTTTTAAAAATTTTATTTTAAATTTATGGAATAAAACAAGCATTTTCATAAAATAAAAAAGATGATTGTACATGAAACTATAAGTCTACTATGAACTTGCCATTCCTTTAAAATATACAACTAAATTATCATGTTGATTTCTTTTTTTCTTCTCCCTCCACCCACCCTGGGGATGGCTGTCTTTTGTTTTTACTGGGCTGAAATTTCTCTCCATTTCTCACCATCCCTTCCAGAGAGCTATTCCATACATCAAAAAAAATTTTTTTAAGGAAAAAAAAAGGAATGAAGAGAAAAAGCAATCAGCAAAATTGACCAATACATTCCTTCAAAAATCTGAAAAATATGTAGTGTTTCACACCTGTGGACCTCCCACTTCCGCAGAGTGAAATTGTCTTCTCTTATTTCTTGTTTGGGGTCAAGCTTGTCCAGAGACATTTTTGATAATTCTATCTTCAACTCTTAAGACAGAAGTGCTACCCACCAGTAAGAGTGTATATAAACCCAAAAGCATATCAAACAACAATGAAGGAAAAAAAGAATGCTGTTAAGGAGTTAAATAAAGTTATCATGGCAACACCTGCTGCATTTGAACATCAACCTAGAACATAAAGGGAAAGAACTGGAAGCCTCTATACCAGCGGTTCTCAACCTGTGGGTTATGTTCAATTTGTAACAATGAAAATACATCCTGCATATCAGATATTTACATTACGTTTCGTAACAGTAGCAAAATTACAGTTACGAAGTAGCAATGAAAATAATTTTATGGTTGGAGGTCACCACAACATGAGGAACTGTATTAAAGGGCCACAGCATTAGGAAGGTTTAGAACCACTGCTTTATACCTTCTTTTTCTTTTACTCATTGTGGATATCTAAGTATAACCTTATAATTACTAACTCTGTCTTTTATGACAAAGATAATATAAATCTCACTGTTGTAAAAATATTTCAAAAGTAAAGTATAAAATTCACTTCAACTGCATGAATGAATAGTACTGAATGCTGAACTATACCTATCGTGTTCTAAATTCTTGATAGATAGATGGACGCATGAATAGAAGGAAGGGAGGAGGAAAGGAAGGCAAGAAGGACAGAAGAAAGGATTTATTAAAGCATGTACTATGTCCTGGCAATGTGCTAATTACTTTAGAAATATAATCTTATTTGATACTCTCAACAACTGTGGGAGATAGGCAAGTCACTGTTATGTGACTTCCCCATGGTCACACAACTATTAAGAGTCTCAGGCTGGATCTGACTTCAGGTCTTCCTCACTCTAGGCCTAATACTCTATCCACTATGCCACCTATTTGTCACTTAATGTAATCAGCATGTCCCTAGATGGAATCCAGAACAGCAGGATGATTTGAAGGTCTCTGAGAAATCAGGGGCATAATATTCTGCAAATGGTCAGAATCTTGAAATTTTGCAGAACCAAAGGAACAAAAAAAAAATCACAATAAAATAAGACAACAAACTACTTAAAGTAAGTAAGATTTTAAAAGGCCTAGTAACATATGAAAGAAATAGAGTTCAACTTCTAAGATACCAGTCCTCTACCATGGACAGGGAAATTAAGCAGCTGAAGTATGAAAACGGTTACAATTGTTTAGAGCAGTGGTTCTCAACCTTCCTAATGCCATGATCCTTTAATACAGTTCCTCATGTTGTGGTGACCCCCAACCATAAAATCATTTTTGTTGCTACTTCATAACTGTAATTTTGCTACTGTTATGAATCATAATAAATATCTGACATGCAGGATGTATTTTCATTGTTACAAACTGAACACAACCCACAGGTTGAAAACCTCTGGTTTAGAGTTTAGTCCTACAGCACTCCCTTATTACTACTTGAGTTACTGCATTCTTCACAAAAGATAGTTGATTACAGAGAAACAAAAACTGGGCCTTCAACTCATTCCTCAAAACATAGGAACTCCCCACAACTAAATTATAATGAAAGCTGAATATAAAGTGACAGCATTCCTAAGCTCAAATGTATAGTTGGAATAAACTTCCCTGTTGTGGAAGAAGAGGGAACAAGCATTCATTAAGTGTCTCCTGTGTTCCAGGTACTGTGGTAAATGCTTTACAAACACTGGTCATCATGGATGATATTGCCTCTTTTCCTAGTTTGCTATACTCTCTGACTTCTTTGACTTCTCCAGAAGCACTATTTTGGATTTCTTTGGCCTTTCCTCATGTCAAGTACCTCCTTCCATCCCAGCCCCATCCCCCTGCTTTTTAGCTTTCTTTTGTGTGCTGTCTACCCCCATTAGGTTATAAACTCCTTGAAGGTATGGACTGTCTTTCTTTTTTCGTATTCATAGGCCTAGCACTTATATAGTGCTTGACACATAGTAGGCACTTATTAAATGTTTTGACTATTGGCTTTACAAATATTGGTCATCATACCCAATCCTATCATTTTACAGATGAAGAAACTGAAGTAGAGAAATTAAGTGACTTGTCCAAGGTCATACAGGGAAGAAGAAGCAGAACTGAAATTCAAACCTGGTCCTAACCCTTCATTTACTACAGACTCAGGACAATAAATATTAAAATCCCTGAGCAAGACTAAGACACTCAATTATATCATCCTTAAGGAGGTGACATTAAGTTTTACCTGAATAAAGGAAAAGTGCCAACAGTTTGGGGGTATAAGAAGATACTAGGTGAATTAGTTTGGTGAACTGCAGCAACATTCAGAGCTGATTTTTTAAAAGTGTTTTGATAATTCCATTTCAACAAAATGTTTTTCTTGTAAATTGCATGTCTGTAATTTTAGGCATTTAAAAACATCCTGAAAAAAGGGTTCAAAGCCTTTACCAGACTAATTAAGAGGGGCATGATACGAAAAAGGTTAAGAACCTCTGCCTGGGACACTGGAGGGGGATTTTCTGACTAAAGTTTGTTTCTTGTGGACCCAAACATCCAATGAGTATACAGAAGGAAATCACTGGAATGTGAGCTCCTAAGTAGAAGGAGGTCTCTGAGGGCAAGGACTATGTTTTGCCTTTACATCTATGGGGCTTAGCACAGTGCCTCGAACATAACTACTTAGTAAATGCTTGTTTCTACTGCTGTTGTATTCTTGTTGATAGAGTGAAGGCAAAGATGAAACAGGTATCAAGAAAAAGAAAGAAAAGAAGTAAACTGAAGTCCTGACCACAAGTGGAATAATGGTTTTCTGAATAAATCCAGAAGTTTACTATCTTTAAGAGGCAAAACTTCTTTGTAAATTAACTAGACATTTCACTCAGGAAAAAGGAAGACACGAGGAGAATGGGAGAAGAGCTTTTATTTACACAGAGAGGGCAATAAAAAGATGACCATCAAGGGGCAAGTCAGACCAGTTCTACATATACAGACAGATGGCCATTTGTATGGAAACTACTTACTGTTAGAACCAGGAATCTGTCCTAAGTTGGATGGGCCAAACCAGTGATGATCACAATCCCAACATCTGGCAGGATGAGGTAAGCAAAGAATTATAGAATCACAGAAGGTTAGGGCAAAAGGGATTTTTGGAGATCACATCATCCTGTGCTGCCATTTTATAGATGAGGAAACTGATGTTCTGAGAAGTAGAGTGAATCATGCAGGATAAGAACACAGAGCTAGGACTAGAACTCTAATGCTTTATCTTTCAGCCAAGGGCACCCTTACCTACCACCACCTTGTGAATGGAAGGAAGAAGGGGGTTCCCTACCAATTATCTCCTGGGCAACAGGAAGATGGCTAAAAAAAGTGGAAATTTTATCAGCAGATAGTTATTAATAGCATGAGAGAAATCTGGCAGTAGGAAATAGAAGAAAGAAAGGCAGCTGGGACTAAGGAAGTCTGACAACAAATATCAGGAACTAAACCAAAGACACTGGAGGAACTGGACACTGGGCACATAAGCAGGGCAGGGACTAAGACTCTGGGAAATAAGAGGGAGAATTCTTAAAAGAGGCACTAGAATTGTGGTACAGGAAAGAGGCTGGTTACCAAAATGAGGTCAGAGTATATAGTAATAATACTGAATTGGTGCTAGTCAACCAAGCAATGGATTCTGACATTTCCCCTATTTGAAGCTCAAAATTCCAGAACCTGGGGCATGGTTAATAACTAGCCCTAGCTATGGGAACTGAGTATATGATTAGAGATTTAAGGTAGCCACAGTCACACAAGAAGCTTGATGTGTCCATCTTGGTTAAGTATACACATCAAGGGTAAGCCCTAAATGACATGGTGATTATGACAACTGCTTACAAATTGGACAAAGAACATCTGATTCACAATACTACTTTCTAAAAGAAAAAACAGTTCAACGTTTCCATTAACAGCAGAGGAAGACCAACACTGCTGAATAACAACTATTTAACGTGAGATTTCTTGTTCCAATGGAGGATGGCAGCCCACTTAATCAACCTCAATAAAAACAGTGCTGAGATACCTGACAGATAGAAATAAGAGAAAGGAAATACCTGGAGAGTATTACTATAGACAAAAACATGGTAATCATGGAAGTCTAGACTCTAGAATCTGGGCCTATAATCAACTAATAGCATATATCCTAGATAAAAAGAAAACTTAGAAGGGAGTATAGATGCAATTTGTACAATGTCCTAAACAGCAATATAATTTATTAGGATATCATTCTTTTATCTAAATTGAGAGCATAAATTAAAATAACAATTCTCAAACTATTAGTTGCCTATATAGAGACAAGGGTCACTATGCTGGTAAAAGGGATCATAGGCCAGTGACAGTAAGACCCTTTTGCTCTCTTTTCAGCCTGTTTTTTATTACTATTACTCAAAAGTTCAATCTACTTCCACAAAAGTTGAATAGCAGTTGATGAGAGATCCAAATCAATGTTAACAAGAAGCCTGGATCATCCGCTGTTTTTTAAAAAAGGAAAAGTCCTACAAAGAAGTTCAAAATCATTGATCTAAAAACATTTTATTATTATTCTATATTTAAACTGTTACATTATGATAAGAAAAACATCAAAATGGGGAAGAAAGCACATATGAAAGCAAGTTAAGATTCAATGGCAAATGTCATCAAAACAAAAACTTTCCAAGGGGTCATATAAAACTCACATTTTCCTGAGAAAGATTACCAGTTGCTCTAAGACCCTCATCATGAATATGGTTCTGTAGTTCTTGAATCATATGAGGTAAACCACTTGACACAGCACGAAGCAAGGTGTACATATTTGCCATGTCTGTAAGAAAAAAATTAAGTTAAATTTATTAAGTCCTAGTATTTTTTAAGATGTGCTTTTTAAATGTACCTTTTGACCTCACAATATAAAACTCTACACTTCCTACAATATCTACAAAAGTATTTATGAAGTGTTTTAAAGAACATTTTCCAAATGTATGATTTAAAAGTTATTAGAGATGTATTAACATTAAATTCTAAAAACAACAGCAAATCATCAATTTTGGCTGGCTGATTTTTACTTGCATTTTTTGGGTATGACTTACCACTTCTTTTCTCTTGTCGTATAATATTGTGACATTCTGCATGCAGGAACTGTAAATGGTCTGCCACCATTCGCTGCTGACATTCATGAATCACTTTACTATATGAACTTGGATGTAAATATTTTCTACATCTCATTTCTTCATCTTTTAATCTACCCAGGACCTAGAGAAATATATTTATATAGCAAGAACTGTAGAAAATGACTTTTGCTTTATAAGGGAAAACATAAATTAAGAGTGGTGGGGTAGAATGAAGTTGAGAAAGTTATCAATCATCAACTATTCATACATATAAATTAAGAGTGGTGGGGTAGAATGAAGTTGAGAAAGTTATCAATCATCAACTATTCATACAAATAAGTAAAGGTATATGCGGTAGTAAAACAACTTAAATCTACTTTTCATCTAAAAAGTTGTGACCATAGCTAGAACTAGCATCTACCAAACCTTATGTTATAAGGATAATAACAGCACACATTTATATATGACTTTAAGGTTTATAAAACACTTAGCTTACAAAAACCTGTGAGATAAATGGTTATTTATTAATACTCCCACTTTACAGATGTAAAAACTGAAGTTCTGAATGGGTAATTGACTTGTCAATGGTCATAGAGCAAACTTTCAAGTCCAGCATTCTTTGCACTATGCCACAGACCACTTATAAAGAAATACAATGAGGTAGTTTGAATATCATTTCCATTTATTTCCCCACAACCATCCTGTCACATTACCAAATCAAAATAGATTTACTTCATATAAGTCAAGGGTAAAAATTTTAAATTAGTCAGTTAATCAAATTCTATAAACATTTACCGAATGCTTACTATGTGCAAGATACTGTTAGGTTCTAGATGGGATATAAATATGCACAAGCCTGCTGATGTTATCGTTCAATCAGGTCTCATACTCCATGACCGCATTTGGAGTTCTCCTGGCAACAATCCTGGAGTGGTTTGCCACATCCTTCTCCAACTGACTTTACAGGTGAGAAAACTGAGGCAAACAGGGTTAAGTGACCTGACTAGGATCATACAGCTATTAAGTATCTGAGGACAGATTTGAACTCAGGTCTTTCTGACTCTAGGTCTAAGGTCTATCTGCTAGCCACCTAGCTGCTTCTAAGTCTGTGGGGAGCTTTTAATTTAGTAGGAGTGACAGGACATAAATAGCTTAGTTTAAGATATACATAATGTAGGAACAATACCAAATGCCTTTGGAAGGAAAAAGGAGATATAATTGTGAAAGGTGGGGAATAAGTGAAAGCTTTTTTGTAAGAAAAGGTATTTGAACAGGGCTACTGCCTATATATAGTAGGGAGAATTTGAACTGGTAGATATTGAGATAAGAAGGGAATTCCAGGTAAGGGGAAAAGTATGAAAAGCAAATCGAGGAATGATAAAGATCATGTCTAGTGAATAGCAAGTTCTCTAACTGATCTGTAGTATGAGTATATAAAAAGGAATAATGGGAGATTTGGGAGGGACTACAGCATGTAGGAACCATTCATATACTCATGCTACAGATAAACCCAATTTATTTCAAGAAAAAAGAAACAGGGTCCCATGGACTAAAATTCCACAAGAAAATTCAACACAGGAAGGATGGAAACTCCTAAGAACCAAATTCTGAGGAAGAGATCAAAGCTATCAATATTCATATAAAATGTTCTAAATCACTAATAATTAGAGAGATGTGTATTAAGACAACTTTGAGGTATTACCACTAAGATAAAAGAAAAGGAGAATGACAAGGGCTGGAAGGGATGTAGGAAAATAGGTACATTAATGCACTGTAGGTGGATCTGTGTACTCATCCATCCAGTCTGGAAAGCAATTTGGAATTATGGCCAAAGGGTTATCAAACTGTGCATATCCTTCCACCCAGCAATCTCACTCCTAGGTCTATACCCCGAAAGAAATCAAAGAAAAAGGAAAAAGGTCCACGTGTACAAAAACATAGCAGCTTTTTTTTGTGTGGTGGCAAAGAACTGAAAACTGAGGCAATCCCTATCAGTTGGGAAAAGGGCCAAACAAATATGCTATCTGAATGTGATGGAACACTATTGTGATGTAAGAAAGGATGAAGGGGATGGTTTAAAAAAAAAACCTGGGAAGAATTATATGAACTGATGCAGAGTGAAATGAGGAGAACCAGGAGAATAATTTACATAGTAACAAAAATACTGTAAAGACAATAAATTTTGAAAGACTATAGTAACTCAGATCAACACAGTGACCCATAACAATTCCAAAGGACTCACTATGAAAAATATTATCTATCTCCAGGGAGAGAACTGATGGACACAGAATACAGACTTAAGCATATTTTTTTCCTCTTTCTTTTTCTTATTTATTTTTCTTTTTCAGAACATGGCTAATGCAGACATTTCTTTTGCAAGACTTCATATTTGTAATGGGTTTTGCATTTCTTGTCTTCTCAATGGGTAGAAGAGGAAAAAGATGATGAAGAGAAGCTGGAAATGAAAATAAAATTCAATGAAAAAAATTAAATTCTGAAGATTTAAAAACAATTTCAATGAAGAAGAAAATGAGGTACCTAAAAGAATCTAATGTGATTAGCAAAGAATTCACTGATGAATTTAGATTTTAAAAACACATGCATAAGTTTAAAACAAGGATAAATTAAAGAGTATGAGCAAAAAAGCATGGCAGAGTGCTGTAAGAATGATATCAGGCATATTAAAAACTACCAATGAGTTGAGGCTGGTAAGGAATGTTAAGGACAATTTAAAATGCTTTTGTTATTTTCGTCTGCTTTTACTACATTAGTGAAAAGAAAAGGCTCAAAGAAGAGTTAAGACTTCTACTTGTTTAAGTGGATTGATGATAATGGACTACATAGAAAACCAGAACTGAAAAGGATAAAACAGAAATAGCTAATAGAGAAGCAATACCTCATATAAGCAGGAAGAGAATAAGAGAGTGGCTAGCTGCTCTTGATGAGTTCAAGGTCCAAATCTAGAATAATTATATCTCAGGGTACTGAAAAAACCAGTAATCATGAACACCAGGAAACAAAAACAGTGATCACAAAGAGTCAGTAGGGCTTCATCAAACACAGGTTGTGGGGGTGCCCGTGAAATGAGGAAATGGCTGAATGAATCATGGCATATGAAAGTAATGCAATATGAGACTTGGGAATATTTGTACAAACTGATGCACAGTGAAATGAGTTGAAGCAAGAGAACAATTTATCCAACAGTATAAATAAAAACAACTCTGAAACACTTAAAAACTCTGATTAGTGCCATGACCAACCACAACTCCGGAGGTACTATGACAAAGTAGGCTACCCATCTCCCAACTGAGAGGCGATGGATTCAAGATATATGATAAGTCATTTTAAAAAAAGAATTACTGGAGCATTTTTTAAATGTGCAAAAGAGAACAGAAGAAAAACCAGAAAAACACAGGCAAGATAGCTTTGAAAGTTATGTCTAGAATTTATTATTTAAAAAGAAAAGCAAGGGGCAGCTAGGTGGCACAGTGAATAAAGCACCAGCCCTGGAGTCAGGAGGACACAAGTTCGAATCCAACCTTAGACCCTTAACACTTACTAGCTGTATGACCTTGGGCAAGTCACTTAACCCAAACTGCTTTCCCCCCTCCAAAAAGCAAAAAAAAAATTTTTTTTAAAGCAAGCTGTATATAACAGAGATTCACAGATGAATGTATAAACACCTGTTTCTGTTACACTATGTATACGGAAAAGCTTATTTTATTTGATTTGGAAGTTCAGAATAAATTAAAATAAAAAGAAGTCACACAGTGATGTAAACAACAAACACCCCTATCTTTTCTTTCAATGAAGGGGTAGGGAACTATGGCCACGGAACATGGGATACACTGTAAGATTTGGCCACCATGTGGGCTGCTTTTAGGTGTTTAGGAGGTATATAAAGGGATAGGTATGACTGTAACACAAAAACAATAGCAACAAAACAACTTTAAAAAACAAAAAGTAACAAATGAAGAATAACACATAGTATCACTTAGAAAAAACAAATGGCAACTTAATAAAAAAAACAAGTCATGCCAGCCTAATTTCTATTTCCCTTTTTTGGGGGGGGGAATAATAATAGATCAGATTGGGGAAATTCTATAGATACAGTTTTGTTTTTGTTTGTTTTTTTTGCTTTTTTTGTAGGGGGGAAGGCAGGGCATTTGGGGTTAAGTGACTTGTCCAAGGTCACATGGCTAGGAAGTGTTAAGTGTCTCTGGTCAGTTTTGAACTCAGGTCCTCCTGATTCCAGGGCGGGTGCTCTATTCACTACGCCACCTAGCTGCCCCCCATATAGATACAATTTAGCTAGATTTTAAGAAAGCCATCTGACCCAAAATCTCATGTTATTCTTCTGGACAAATATGGGCACATGCCTGGACCCTGAGTTAAATGGGGATTTTACTCCTGAAAAACACATATATTCTAATCATATAGTTTATATAATCCTTAGTGGTAATGATATACGTGACACTGATGTGGAATATTTCTGGGTGCCTAGGGGAGAAGAAATACAAGAAAGTTGAAAACAGGTATGCAAAAAGGTGGTAGAAGGGCATCTAAGGCCAGCCCTGGTCACCTCTCAGAGGCCACACAGAAAATAGCTCCCCCTTTCATGAAAATAGAGCCCTAAAAACAAGAGGAGGCCCAAAGCTTTCATTTGCTGGACTCAACTGATCTGAAACTGAGAGTGACATGGTAAAAAGGCAATAGTGTCACCGAGTCACTCTTAAATGTGAAACATAAGGCACACACAAGAAGGGCACTTGGAATCTGGGAAGCAGAAGAAAAGGATATTATAATATATAATAAAGGTTCAAAACCAAAGGCAACTTTCACCAGCTTTGCTGTCTTACCACTTACATTTCACTGAAACTCCTCTCACCATAAAGTCAAGGCTAGAAGTCAGTCAGGTCTCTGACTTTCAGTACAGTACTCAACTGACTATGTCAAATGGCTACTCCTATGAAACTGTACAATTATGAGTCAAACCACACAGTCTTTCTTCAAACAAAACCCCAAGGCCCTTTACTATCTCCATAAAGCATTATTTTATGCAATACTGAAATGTCCATCTAAAAAAGCTGAACAATATTACTTAAAAATCTACATATAATCATTTCACTAGTATTTTGAAATTTGTGAATGAGCCACAATATTTATACTATTATGAAAATTTACGGAGAACCTTTACTGAGCAAGCACATATTAAATAACTCTGTCTGACCAACTAAATAAGACTCTAATTTTTAATAGCCATAGGTCTCCTCTTTTATCTCAGTGCTCCAAGAATATGACAAACCTAAAACAAGGTCTTGTTCTAGAAGGTAATAATACCATTTCCTCTTTCCCTTTATTTATATTTAAAACAAAACTCTCTTAGACTGTCTTCATTGCTACACATAATCATAGAGTTTCCTATTTGGTAAAGAATATGACTCTGGTATTTATATAATTATTAACCAAATTATCAAAATTTACCAGTAAAGCATCAACAACGACAAAACAGTAAAAATTTTTCAGTGAAAAAATACTGTTGGTAAATCAGCACTATGTGATACTAATTCAAACTCCAAGTAACAATATTTCTTCTCAAAAGCAAAAAAAAGGATAATTTATTTTTTTAAATTTATTTTAGTTTATACCATTCATTTCCACGAGATTTTGAGTTACAAATTTTCTCGCCATCTTTCCCCTATGTCCCCCTCAAAACAGCCATCCCCTTGTATAACCCCTCCCCCAATCTAATCTTTCCTATGTCCTCCCCCATCCCTCCTCTAACTTTCCAATAGGGCAGGATGGATCTCCCCTCCACAGTGCCTGTGAATCCCAAGTTCCAGTTGGATG